>CAWUFW010003847.1:315000-915000 GCA_963921515.1 Calotriton arnoldi
CCATACCCCAAGCGCGGTCTGGGGAGGGCATATGGGGACTTGGCAAAAAAAAATAATAATAAAAACAGGCGTTTATTCTTAGGCCAGCCAATGGCTATGCTGGTGTCATATTTGCAATTGCAAACATGGCACCAAGGCAGCTGTCACCTCCCTCAGTCGTCTTGTCATACTTAAAATGCTGCAGGGCTAGGAGAGCCGGGACAGCTCATTACTCGCTGTGGACATGCCTGGGGCCACTGATGTTCATTCCTTCAAGGGAATGAATGTTTTATGCCCTGGGAACATTCACTGTCATGAATGTATAGGGCTATTGCAGCTTCTTCCAAGCTAGGGCCAAAAATGTTTATTAATTCCAGTAGCCATTTGTGGTCCATGCTGACTGGGCCTATTCATAGTCAGAGCAATGTGACATTAATGGGTATTATTGCCTGGGACCATTAATGCTTATTAATGCATATGTACAATTAGGTTCCTAGTAGGGGACAACAATCCTCACTGTGGTCAGTGTTCATTGTATATACAATGTTGGCTTGGAACCACAAACAATCTAATGAAATTTACTGGAAACATTTTTTACTTAAAGTTTTGTTAATGTTGATGGGAGATGAATAGTGCTTACAGAAGCAAAATCACAGAAGGCAGAAAGTAGAACGTTTAAGTTAGTGTGTTAATCCTAATTCCCTCATAATGTACAATATAATGTGGGTAAACTGCAAGCACTGTGTCAGCTGGATATAAAAATCCAGGGCCTCATGTTTGAGGCACTACCGGCACTTTTGCGCTGCCAGAATGTCACTTTTTTTATGTTCTGGTTGTGCAATGTGCCACGGCACATTTATAAGGCCACGTAAAGCCACTTTACGTGGCTTTTCATGGGCTTATAAATATGTGCCCCTTTCACGCTGAAAACTGCGTGAAAGGGGCGTTCCAAGGGTTCTGCTGTGGTAGTTACCACGCAAAACCCAGGGAACCTGACATATTCCCAAATTTACGAAAAATTGTAAACCTGGGAATACGTCATAACCTAACGCCACCCCAAGGGTGGCGTTAGGGAGGCGCAACGAGGAGAAAAGTTTTTATTTCTCTTCGTGCTTTCCTTTTTCTATGTGTGCTGCATTCTGCAGCACACATAGAAAAAGGAAAACGCCTGAATTGATTGATTTTGTGCAGGAAGGTGTTCCTTCCTGCACAAAAACAATCAGCCCCGTAACGCAGGGCACCCTTGCACCATGGTGCAAGGATGCCTGCATTGTCGTATGGCAGCCCATTGTGCGCCGGCGCTGGAGAAAAGGACAGGTATGCGCTATAGAACATAGATACGGTGCATTCCTGCCCTTTTCGTTTTGACGTAAGGCAGCGCCGCAAGATTCCTTGCAGCGCTGCCCTACGCCAAAACCTCATAAAGGAGGCCCCCTGTGTTCTCTTGATCCACAGCCATAAAAGAAGAAGCCAGGACTTCAGAATAGTTTGAGGGGTCTTTATGGATTTTACTAAGCGCACTTTCAAGTGTAGCAAAACATTTAATTCAATTAAGTGATCCATCTGCCTAAACAGTTGTCAGCAAAACTAAATTGAATTCAGGGTGGCAGAAAGCCAATACAACATCAAGCTGCATAGAGATGATTTCATTCTTTCGCCAACAAAGCACAGCACAGCCATCCATGGACATCAGGGGGTCTATTTGTTCCTGTATTTTCTCGAGAGCTACATGCTGCCTTGGGGCCACTGCATAGTATTTTTTCACCCCAACCGGACATTGTCACATCAGAAATGTGCAAACATCACCGGGGGTCTTTCGAATAGTGTTCGGCCGCGTGTTCTGCGATTGGCGGGGGAGGGGTCTCCATCTGGCACAGAGTGGGGAGATCACCTACTTTCCATAGAAGGAACAATGTGTACCTTCTGCCCTGGTCAAGCACCATCTTCAACCTGTAGGCTATAAGTAGACTATAGGTAAGGCGTTGAGTGGACGTGGCATGAATGGCCACACAACACCTTCACATAGGCCTCAATGATGGGGGGCATGGGTAATGCTAGGGTTTCATCAGTTCTCAAAAGGATCCCTGAAACACCTCACACACTTCCTGACCCCTTCCCCCCCAAAAAAAACATAAATGAGAAAATGATATAGGGCCTGATTTAGATCTTGGCAGACAGGTTACTCTGTCACAACGGTGACGGATATCCGGTCCGCCGAAATATAAATCCCATAGGATATAATGGGATTTATATTTCGGCACGCGGGATATGCGTCATCGTTGTGACGGAGTAGCCTTTCCGCCGAGATCTATATCCGGCCCATAGAAGGGGTTAGAGAATTGGAGCTGAAGATGCTGTAAGATGATGGTGTTCCTTAGTCTCTGTGTCCTCGGGGTGCAGAGCTCCACCCCTGTGCACCGTGCAGCTGTAGGGTTTTGCTACAAACCTCACGGAGATGTTGCTGTAGGGTCTTAAAACAAACCTCACGGGGATATCTGTGGCACTGTGAAAGACTGTGAATCCCTCAAGCAGGTTCTTGTCGCCTCTCTAAATGGACCAGCCCTTTTTCTGTGCTTTCATGAGCTGCTGTTGCTCTTTCTGCTTAAATCAGGAGGAAAGGTCAAGCCAGCCCTCATCATTTCATTCCATTGTCTTTTGGAGCATATATGCCTGCCCTCATCATTTCATTCCATTGTCTTTTGGAGCATATGAGCCAGCCCTCATCATTTCATTCCATTGTCTTTTGGAGCGTATATGCCAGCCCTCATCATTTCATTCCATTGTCTTTTGGAGCGTTTATGCCAGCCCTCATCATTTCATTCCATTGTCTTTTGGAGCGTATATGCCAGCCCTCATCATTTCATTCCATTGTCTTTTGGAGCGTATGAGCCAGCCCTCACCATTTCATTCCATTGTCTTTTGGAGCGTATATGCCAGCCCTCATCATTTCATTCCATTGTCTTTTGGAGCGTATGAGCCAGCCCTCATCATTTCATTCCATTGTCTTTTGGAGCATATATGCCTGCCCTCATCATTTCATTCCATTGTCTTTTGGAGCGTTTATGCCAGCCCTCATCATTTCATTCCATTGTCTTTTGGAGCGTATGAGCCAGCCCTCATCATTTCATTCCATTGTCTTTTGGAGCGTATGAGCCTGCCCTCATCATTTCATTCCATTGTCTTTTGGAGCGTATGAGCCAGCCCTCATCATTTCATTCCATTGTCTTTTGGAGCGTATATGCCAGCCCTCATCATTTCATTCCATTGTCTTTTGGAGCGTATATGCCAGCCCTCATCATTTCATTCCATTGTCTTTTGGAGCGTATATGCCAGCCCTCATCATTTCATCCCATTGTCTTTTGGAGCGTTTCTGCCAGCCCTCATCATTTCATTCCATTGTCTTTTGGAGCGTATATGCCAGCCCTCATCATTTCATTCCATTGTCTTTTGGAGCGTATGAGCCAGCCCTCATCATTTCATTCCATTATCTTTTGGAGCGTATATGCCAGCCCTCATCATTTCATTCCATTGTCTTTTGGAGCATATGAGCCAGCCCTCATCATTTCATTCCATTGTCTTTTGGAGCGTATATGCCAGCCCTCATCATTTCATTCCATTGTCTTTTGGAGCGTTTATGCCAGCCCTCATCATTTCATTCCATTGTCTTTTGGAGCGTATATGCCAGCCCTCATCATTTCATTCCATTGTCTTTTGGAGCGTATGAGCCAGCCCTCATCATTTCATTCCATTGTCTTTTGGAGCGTATATGCCAGCCCTCATCATTTCATTCTATTGTCTTTTGGAGCGTATGAGCCAGCCCTCATCATTTCATTCCATTGTCTTTTGGAGCGTATATGCCAGCCCTCATCATTTCATTCCATTGTCTTTTGGAGCGTTTATGCCAGCCCTCATCATTTCATTCCATTGTCTTTTGGACTGTATATGCCAGCCCTCATCATTGCTTGAATACCCGCTGTTTCTATCACGGCAAACCAAAATCCTCACTGGACATGTGTTGTCTCTGCACTGTTGTAGATGATCCAGCAAACAGGAGTGCAAGTGACAAAGCCTTTCTGCAATCTCACTCTCCACGAAGCACTGGCTAAAATCAAACAAGCATTGAAAGGATCCATTTATGCACCATTTTGCAGTAGAGTATTTTTGCAGTTACATACTGCTCAGAAGTTAGTGCTACAAATCCCATCCTTCATCACAATTGCTTCAAGATATTATTGTTGGGTGCCCCCGCGGCTTTTGTGCCCCATGGCAACTCACACCCTCTTATTTTTCATATTTGGGTAGTAGAGATGAATCATCCCAATGCAAACTTCTAGAATCCTGTCCTACTATTTAAACTCCTAGAGAGTAAACAGACCCACCCTCATGGTAGATCACTCCCTGGTCTTAAGGGGTCTTCGAAGATTGGCAGAGCGGAACCTTGCTGTAAATCGGTGAAGCTCCTGCCCTGCCGAGCTCACGGTTCCCCTGCCTCCTTTTAAGGTGGGGGATGTGCATTGTTTCTGGTGACAGAATCACAGGTTGCTAGGCTGACACAACCCTTTGATCTGTGGCCCTCTACAACAGGGATGCTGGTCAATGTGGGTGCCCTCTTTAGGGTGGCCCTGCTGACATACATGTTGTTGCAATTGAAGGTTACCCTCTTGTAGGGAGGAGTCAGGTAGCCAGCTCATGTAGGTTAACAAGTTATAGGTTTATTGTAGTAGTTGTAGGTAGATTACAAGTAAGTTACAGGTTACAAGTAACTTAAGGGAAACCCCACCAGGAGCAGCATCCTCCCTGCTCAGCCCACTCTGACTATCAACCAGCCTCCAGTCACTCACAAACCTTCCATGACATCACACACTGCCGAGCAGAGCAGGGAACATCGGAGACATGCGCAGAATACATCTAAAGCAAAGTAGATTATAACACATTCCTCCACTTTGGGACCGCCAGGAAAAGTCTCCTGGCCACAACCAGGAAACAATCCGGATGAACAAATGGAGTGGGAGAACTCTCACATCCCATTCTTCTATTATTTTTATAAACAAACTCCTACATCGACGGTTGGTTTCTGAATAACAAAAACATAGGCTTAGTAGGGCCAAAAATAAATGGCTCTTGCTCGACATTCTTCTCTGCTGTCTCTGAGTACGACGTGGCAGTGGAAGGGTGAAGACAGTTACATTTCTGCCAAGCAGGGGGCGATCTCATAGAAAGGTGACTGCGTACCTAACTATAATGAGTTCTACCTCAGCCCTGCCCCTCCACTGATGGACTACTCTCTCATTAATTCTGAGCAGTTTGAGCAGTCCCTTCCTCGTGTTGAGCTCTCATCTAACCCTTCCACGGAAGACATGACACATGCTAGGTCTGGGAAAACTAGTTTGATTTTTTCATCTGTCCAGATGAGTTTTCCATTGATATTTTCAGATAAATGCACAAGGATAATAGGATCTTTATTTTATGAATATTAATTCCATTGCTGTCTTGAAACCATCCAAAAACAAGCATTTGCAATGCAATAGGTCTCGCATTTACGCGAGTTTGAGCTATTGACATTGCAAATAACAATGTCTTTTATTTTTGTTTTCGTTTTTAAAACATAAATAAAAGGCATTATCATTTACAATGCCAATAGCTTAAACTCGGGTAAATGCGAGACCTATTGCATTGCAAATGCTTGTTTATTACTCCTTTGTCTGTCCATAGCATATTCCAGGGAGACTGGCAAGCTTCTTGTAACAATACTTGAATATAAAATGTGCTGCGTCTTGGCTGTTCCAAGGCTGTGGCTAAAGATTTGCCATGCCCTGTGACTTAAGAAGATGCACCGTTCCCCAGCGTGCTGTCAAGGGACAGGCTAGTACAAGACAGCATTGTACCCTATGTCCGAAATGATTAATGCCACCCTGGAAAATGAACAAAGAGTCCATTTAAACTGCGTCCATGCTGCTGCAGGGGCTCCTAATGCATCAGCAGTGAGACCCCCCCGAGGATGTTGTGATGTTGTAATGTGTAGAAAAATAAGTTTAAAAAAAGATGCAAAATTGGCACTTTTATGTAAATCCTGTGTTTGAGAAGTTGGCCTGGCATATGCTGTCCACTAGTTCTAGTGGGCACCTTGCACCAGTCCAAACGACCTTTATTGATGATAGGTTTAAAGACAACCTTTATTGAAAGCTATCCTAGTGGTAGCTATGGAGAGCAGCCTTCAGGCTAAGTCTTGAAGGAGTGTTAAGCTGTTTGTTTTACCAGTTATAAGCTCATGAAGGATCAAATGAAAGGAGAACCACACCAGGTATATATATAAAATATATGTATTTATTACTAAACACTACCCAATAGTCTCTTTATGAGGCTAGAGGTCAAAGTACACAAGTTACAAGTTAAATAGCACAGTAAATTAGCACAATATACGATTAGCCCTAGGGCGTACCAAACCATATATTAAGAAAGTGGTATAAGAACCACGACTTAAGTAGACACAAGGCCTAGAGCCTGTAGAATCGCTGGGACCCCAAGGAACCACCCAAGGTAGTGACACAGGGGACCCACGGGGGCTGTGTGCAGTGTGTGAACACAGCTGCGAGCTCCGTTAAAGTCTATGGGAAAGTCGCGGTTATCGTTTTAGAGATTAGGGACACTTAGAATTGGACTAGGACCAAACCCTCTTGGACTTAGACAGTTCTAGGGTCAACACCCATGGGAGCACCGTAGTACTCGAGTTACCTCACCCAGGGAAGCCGGGTGCATAGGTGTCAAATGGTGTCGGGTCGCGTCGTCGTTTTTAATGGCAGCCTGCCACGAAGTGCTGCTGCCGGGAAGATGCGAAGTGTCCGGAGAGATCCAAGCCTGGATCGAAGATGAGAAGGACCTGAAAGCAGAGGGGACAGAGTCTGGCTCACTTGCCAGTGATCAGGGGCACGATAGTCGAATGCCCATCGATGTTGGGTGCTTCAGGTGACAGAGGTGAAGCTTGACTCTTCAGCCACGAGGACCAGGAGGCGTCGACGACAACTAGGAGCTGGATTCGAGCTGTCCCACAAAGGATGTCGAGTGCTGCAGTGTTGGTGTCCGGATTGAACACAACAAGCCTTGGCAACAGCAACCCACGCAGAACAGAGAAAGATGCTTTGGAGCAGACCAGCAAGGTCTGAGGGACTCACTACTTGGTGGGGAGTTAGGGAACGTCTGGAGCAACCAGAAACGCCAAAAAAAAATCAGAGTTGCCTTCACAGGGACCCACCAGTTGACGGACCAGGGATCGCGAAGGAGCCCCAAGCGGAAATGCAGGAACCAGGCCCACGGAACACTCGTGAAGTATAGGCTCACAATCTTTGATTCAAATGGTGCTTGGAGGCTGGGCTACGAGTAATCCAAAGCAGGACTTCAAGAATCGTCGAGAAGTCAATGCACTAGCAAATGTGCACGGTGACCAGGAGTTCCGGTTCCACGCTACTCACGAGGGCTGAGGGTCTCAGCTTTGCTGGGGACTCGGGTCGGCCTCTGAGATGTCTGGAAATCCTCTTCCTGGGCTGCAAGTACTTCGGAGTCTGGCGGGAGCTTCGGAGATGCAGACCGGCAAATGCTTCATTGGTGCCTGCCAAGCAGGGGAGTCACTCCTTGACCCCAAGGGAGATTTCTTCAGTCCTCTAGTCTTTAGTAGAGCGTCGAAGTTCCAGGATTCAGTAGCAGAGTTTCGTCCAGGGATATCTAAAGTCCTGTTGCCAGGGTTCCCTTACTTATACTAAAGAAGGGGGTTGGACTAACTCTGGGGACCCACCTATGGGAGGGTTTGGAAAGAGGGGTGGCTACACCCATTTCCTTTGTCCAGTTTCGCGCCAGAGCAGGGGCTGGTAGCCACTGCAACCGGTTTGAACTGGGGTATGCATGAGGACACCAAATGTGCCCCCAGTGCAGGACTTCAAAGCACTCAGAGAGTGCACCCACCCAGCCCCAATCCACTAAGGCCTGTCTGGGAGGTGGTAACACCTCCCTGTGACAGGAAACCTATTGTCCAGGCCTCCCCTGCCGGAGTTTCGGTCAGCAGTAGGAGGCCAGACTCGTGTCTGTGGCTGCAGCATCCATTTTGTGATGCCAGGCTCTGTTTAGTTGGTACCGGGTATACCGGTGTTGTCATGTCTCTCCCTCTAGAAGGGTGGGATCATACTCCCACACCAGTTACTGGTGTGGGGGTATGATTCCAAGGTGTTTGACACCAAACACGACATGTTTCCGTGCAGCCATCCCAAAGTTAGCATTTACCGTTTAGATATAATGCACTTAAGAGTATATGGTCAGGCTGCACCACAGACAACCCCGGAGAGGAGATTCCGAAGGCTGCAGAGGGGCTCTGCTCATGCATGGGCACCCTCTCACATATAACCAAGCACCCTGCCTTCAGCATTGATAAGGCCTGCCATTGGGGTGACTGATAGGTTTCTATGTGCAGTGTTAGGTGAGATATAGTGAACCTATATCTCTGTAAGGGGTGCATGCACCACCTTACTCAGGCTGCAGTAGCAGTCCTGTGGTGTCATTTTGGATGGCCTTCCAGGGGTGGCACAATACATGCTTCAGCCCCTGGTATGCCTCTGGGGTACCTATGCCCTGGGTACATAGTATACCATATACTAGGGACTTATAAGGGCACTCCAGAATCCAATCTGTGATGTACCTAAAGTACAGGGAATCAATTTAGAGAGGAAGCAGCTAGGCTGGGGTCCTGAATAGCAGGGCCCCAGCCAGACTAAAGTCGAAAAACAGTGATACACCAGCAAAAAGTGGGGGTAACCATAAGAGGCAGATCCTACTCTCCTACACTGTGTTTCTATTTACCCCTAGCAACATACACAACAGTTTGTGAAGCCTGTGAGCAGGGCCTCTTGCATGAAGGGTATGTTCATGTGTCACAGCTAAGTATACCATGTTTGTGCAGTGTGGTTCTCTCTGCTCTATGGGACTTGTGTCAAATAACTGACAATAATACAGTGCTGATTATAACAACAAATTATCGGGGTGCACTTACCTTGTTAATGCAAACGAAAAAAATAACTTTATAAATGCAATGTAAGTGTTTATATGGATGCCATTCAAAAACAGTGCACATTTGAGTTCATTTTAGTCGGAAAACAGTAACCCAAAATGAGCGAAACCTAGATTAAACAAGGACGCGCGAGTGGGAGCAGCGAGGGGGGGGGGGCTGCTGAGGGAGCCTTGGCTTGGGAGTTAGGTATTGGTTACTCTGCGAATAGTGGTCCTGGTGCTGTTTTGGGGGGAGGGGTGAACACTTGGAACATATGAGAGTGGGGGTGGGGTGTCAATGGAACAGCACACGCTTCAGTGGGAGTGAGCCTTGTGGCATATTAGGAAGTGGGCGTGACAGGGTGACTGGCGAGAGGGGGGGCAGTACTCCGTTTAGGAGCGAGAGGGCCGGGGGCCCGGGGCCCAAATTAGTTAGTACGTGTGAAGGCAAACGTGTAAACAAAGCTCTGTGTGTTTTGCGACCGTTGTTTCTATGTTTTATTGTATTTTATGTATGTACACCTGGTTGGGCCTAATACATGCAGGTGATGACGGCACCACATTACCTAAAATAAGTCTTCATATCTGCAATAAATCCAAACATGTTACTGGCTAGGGGGCCCCTCTCCCGGTCCCTTCTTTTACCCCCTGCCAGCTCAACTCACTGATGTTTCTAAGGAATCTGTCAAGGCCCCCGGTCCCATCCGAATACAACATTAGGCTAAACCAAAACAAAACATTTTTAAAATAGGAAAACACATACAAAGAAAGAATTGTTTTTGCAAACTACAACAGCAAGCATTTGGTAACGACATCCCCTGTCCAAGCGGACATCTGTCAAATGATCAGAGGTCGATGTGACTGCAGAAACTACAGATAAAAAATACTCGTGTTTTAAATTAAGCCAAGGGAGAGATCGCCGGGAGACAAAATGCGCGTTTTAAAAGCAGAATAAAGGCAATTTAGATACACTTACCCGGCAGCCTGCAGTCAGTCCACGGGTGCAAGGATTTCAGAACACCTCTGTGGCAGGTCTCTAAGGCGCGCCCCAACAGATGTCTGTGTCTGCGAGCTTGCCTGCCTGTTTGTGCGCACACACGTGTGTGTGCCTGCGTGTTGTGTTTTTTTTGCCACACAGGGCAGCGGAGACGGGAATGTGCATGTTTTATGAGTTGAGCAGGTCTGAATATGTGAAGAGATTCGCCGTCCCTAGCAGTAAAGGCTGTAAAAAGTGGGGTGTAATACGTGCATAAAAAGGATGCCTGCATTTACATGAGGAAACGTGATTGTGTTCGGCAAGCTGCCTGCTCCCTCCGCTCAGGCTGGCAGCTGCTTTGCAATTAATAGCGCTGGTAATTTGCCGTTAGGGGCAAAACGTGGAGAGAGAAGCAATCAGAAAATTGGATGGAGGGGGGAGAAATTTGGGCAACTGCTCGGCTAATTGACTCTGAAAGGAGAAATTAAAAAAACGACAGATATGCAGTTTGCAGGACTGTGGCTTCTGATTCAAATGGATGCATTCATAGGAATGTGGGCACAAGGACAGCCTGGGCACCGAGCCCCCCGCCCCAGCGCCCACCATGCTCCGGGTGGCACCGGCGGAGTAATTTATGCCAGTTCTGTTTTTTTTTGGCGGGGTGGAGGCAGTGCCAGGTCCGAAGGGGCTGGGCATTGTTGGGTAGAGAACAAGATAGGGAAAGAGGGCTCGTTAGTTCCAGCCTGAAATAAAGAAAAGCCCACAAGTTAATAACATCCCCGCATAATGAGGCGCTGCCGTCCCTATAGGACGGTGCTCTGAAATGTGATTCATTTCGTTCCCACGGTGGGACTCGCTACACGAGTGGGTTTGTTTTTGTTTCAAAAGGTGGTACTTCTGGCCCAGTGTGATGCACGATTTTGATTTTGCGGTAGCACCGCATGCAGTCCAGTGAGCTGCTTGTAAGATCTCACGCCAGGTGACCCAGTCCTGCCAAGTGTCACACATCAGGCGTGACGCTAACGCATTTCAGTGTGGTGTTCCGCATCACCGCACTGAAATGCATTGTCACGCATTTTGCCCACTCTCTGCTGACGCGCTGAAACTTGCTTAACACCAGGGTGCTAGCGCGCAGCGCGCGCTGCCTGGCTGGTGGTGGTGCCTCTGACCTGTGTGCGCTGGAGGGGGGGGCGCCGCTCTGCTGAGTGCACTGTTTTCGCTCCCCGCAGACTTCAGGAGACAGAGAGTAATTGACATGGGAGCCCGTGCGTGCCCAAATTGAAATATGCTGCCTTCAATCAAAATTACCGGGACCCAGGACAGCTCCATTCACGTCCTTCTATTCACGTGACATGATGTCTCATGGACTACAATAGTGTCCCATGATTTGGCCAATGAGAATGCTGGGAGAGAAGTTATAGGCGGGCCTTGTGTCTGCGGCTCGAGCGGGCAGGCAGTTATGAGAACAGCAAGTTGTCTGGAGCCCCCGCTGCTTGCATTTCTATCTACGCTGCAGCCGGTATTTTTGTGTCACTGCCTGCAGCTTCTCATTAGATGGGGCGATTCAGTCCCCGCAGCCTCATGACGCTCACGCTGGTGGCCAGGATCGTGGCTTGCCAAACTTTCAGAAGACTTAGGTAATTATTTCCCTATATTTATTTCTCTGTCTGACCGGAGGCAGGCTGCGCAGTGGTGTGTGCCCGCCGCCGCGGGGCTGGGAAGTGCTCCTGGAAGGGTCCGACCGCTCACCTGACAGTTAGTAATACATTTTGGTAGCAGTCACTAAAGTTCTTCAAAATATTATTAAAGTGAACTGAGTATCCCAAAGGTGCGACCGCCCATATTTGTGCACTCGATTCAAAGGAAAGGGCGGGCAAGTTTACGCCATGGCAGTATGGGCTGGAACCCTGGTACTCACTACTTCACTGTGACAGTCCCCGTAGCTCTGCGGGTAACATATTCTCTAATGCCATCTCTTGAAGAGTGCCTTACGGTACTGGCCGAGTAGGCAGTGAGTCATGTTCAGACCCGAGGGAGGAAGGGGAAAAAGCTGGAAAGGCTTTGCTGCTTTCAATTCCACAAAGCCTTTATGACCATTCAGGGCAGCAGCACGAGCCGCCACTGGGTGCCCCAGCAGTGACTGAACTTCTGGAAAGCTAATGTCGACCAATGTGGCCTTCCCTTGAGAGGCTGGGACTAGAACCCACGCAGAAGGCAATGTCGAACTTTAATTTCGTCATTGCTGGTCGATATGCATGACAGTGTTTGTGCTTTCAGTTCTTACAAGGTTTAGGTTTAAAACTAGCGTGACCACCTCACTCTGAGATTAAAAGCGCTGCTCCTAACCTACAGATTATTGCTAACGTCTTCATCTAATTAGCTTACTGGAAGACATAGGTGCACCCCAAAATAACCATTCTTGACTTAAGGTGAACGAGCATTATCTTGTCACGTTTACTGTGTGTTAAAAGACAGCAGGCCAACAGTGTAAGACAATCTCATCTAACAAATTGCTGCTTATACTTTTAACATGGGCCCCCATGTCTGGTCGGCATTGGTGTGGGCAGTGTCCGGGTGTGAGCAGTGTCCGGGTGTGAGGTACAGGCAGAGTACATCTTACTGCCTATAACATAACGGGGGCACTCACTTTAAAATGAAAGACAATTTAAATAATCAGTACCGAAGACATTCTTTTACATTACAAAGTCTTTACTTTTCGAGCACGGAATGTTGTTTTTATCACAGCCACCATACTACATAGAAGAAAATGAACGTTATCGTCTGTTTTTTATTTTGTTTTACATCAGGAATGTCATGTCATTCGGAACGTTATGAAGTATTACGTGTGTTTCAGTCAAGTGCTGGCTGCAGAGCTGCCCTGTTCTTCGTGACATTTCTCTGTACTTTTAGTTAACGTTTTTAATAGCACTAATGTGCACACTGGTATTGTTGTGAGCATGGAAGATGAGACTTACTACTAGTAACAAGTAGCCTGCTTGGGGCCAGAGCGCTCCATGTTTCATGATGGTTTAGTGCCCTTTCATTTCTAGTGCTTTGCAGCTTTATTAAGACCTTTTTAGTGTTTCTGGTTGCTCAAATTGATCCAATTCCTGATATTTATTTGGTTCCCTCATCCTCATTGCTTGATTTTTATTCGCGAGAAAGTGTCACTCATAGTCGTTGAATGTCACTCATAATTACAGTGAAATTATGAAAATGTCACACATAAGCAATCTGAAACCTTGGCAGCTATGGTGACCCCGGTGCCCCCTGTGTGTGTGTGATGAAAGATGCAGGTTTGAAACACCCAAAATGGGGAAAATACTGCGATTTTTTTTTTAAGTGCCTATAGACTTCACTTCAGAAGAATGCAGACGGTTTCACATTGTGTGGGCTGTTCAGGTCACTTTCCTGCCCACATGTTGGCAGTGAATGTGGGCCAGAGGGGGAGGGGGTAGATCGGGCTGCACGGAAACCAGCGGAAAACTGCGGGCAGCCTCGGATTAAGAGGGGGCAGTCCGGGGGAAGCTATTGTTTCTCACTGGGTCTCTCAGAGAGCGGACCTGGAACAGCCGTGCCCCAACACCGTGAGCACCACGTCCAGAACCCCGAGTGAGAGTTTCTCCACAACCGCCAGCATCGCTTACGACCGGGGTTTCTTGAAGACGCCCCAGGGCAACCTTCTGCTCGCCGAAATAGTGAGTACCAACACACACTGCCCCTGCACGTGCAAAAACATACCCTAAACAACGAGCACACCTCCGGCCCTTCGTCATAAAACAAAGATGGCATAAAATAACAAAAGCCTCGGAAAGTTAAAAACATGTACTGAGGACGGAGCAACCAACGCACTGACGAGCGCAACTCTGGGAAGTTTGATTTTGGGTGGGGGGAAGGGAAGGGAGGAGCGGGTACAATTGCCAATGAGGAGCCAGCTTGTAGCAAACCCGCTTCACGGCTGTTGTGAAGACTTTTCTTATCTGCTTGTTAAATAAACAAGCAGATAAGAAAAGTCATCACGACAGCCGTGAAGCAGGCGAGCCAGTCCGGATGGGCCGGACAAAAAAGCGAAAAGGAGGCACCCCAGAAAGCTTATTTCCAATGGCAGGCCACCGTTTAGCATAAACGGTGACACCAGCCAATGGAAATAAGGGGCGGGGCTTCAAGCCCTTTTCTAAAACTCCTCATTAGCAATAAATCTCGCCGAGCGAGCTGCGCATGTGCGCAGCAATGCTAGGCGAGACCTAACAAGCACACCCAATACTGCCTTTCCAGACCAAGTTCTGGGGGAGCAGGTGGCAGTCATGGGGCTAGCGAGCCACAACCGTGGGTTAGAGGTCTTTTGTCTCAGGGGTCTGTCCTAATGTGGAGCTGCAAACTGGGCAAAGTACCCCTCTCCTGACTCCCAGGGTACCGAGGGCGAGAAGTCTAATGCGTCTCAGAGAGGTAGTGGGGGGGTGGAGACTCATAACTCAAGCAGCCAAACAACAGACACAAAATCTTTTAACACACAGCAACTCAGTACTGTACAAAAGGTATATGTAGCACTACAGGGAAGGTAATCTATAGATGCTACAATGGTTGCTACACAGATAGACGTTTTAGATTCAGGCACATGTGCCGGCTCACTAGGTAAAAATGGAGCAACTTTCCTGAGTTCTGTGACCCATAAGTCAGTCCTTGTGGGCATTTCTCTTCAGCGGGTTGCAATAATCTCAACAAAGTCCTTTTAATATTGATTAGTCAAGTTCTAAGTCAATGTTTTGATTGGGCGCTAGCGTTACCTTAGGTTCCACAAACGCGGGTGTGCAGTATTCAACCTTAACGTGCGGGCAATCACACTCGTAGGGATTCCTTCGTGTGGCCAAACTTCTATGTGTGATTGGCTGATTAAAGCTGCCGAGGCATAGGTGAAGACACTCTGATTGGTCAGGCCCACCAGGGCTTTAAGTGGGCCGGGTCCTCTCGGCGCTCAGCACGGGCAATTCTCAGAGTGAAAAACAAATCTTAACTTGGCAGCAGTACCACCCAGCACCAGCCTTTGATGTAAATATATGCATGCTGCCACGATTAGGAGCTAAACACTTGATAGTGATCTAAAACGCAAGCCGTGGAATCCACAGTGGACAGGATGGGCAGTGGGCCGAGCGTAGGCTTTAACACAAGCCGTGGAATCTGCAGCGGACAGGATGGGCAGTGGGCAGAGCGTAGGCTTTAACACAAGCCGTGTAATCCGCAGCGGACAGTAGGGGCAGTGGGCAGAGTGTAGGCTTTAATGCAAGCCGTGGAATCAGCAGCGGACAGTAGGGGCAGTAGGCAGAGCGTAGGCTGTAAAGCAAGCCGTGGAATCCGCAGCGGACAGGAGTGGCAGTGGACAGAGCGTAGGCTTTAACGCAAGCCGTGGAATCCGCAGCGGAGAGTAGGGGCAGTAGGCAGAGCGTAGGCTGTAACGCAAGCCGTGGAATCCGCAGCGGACAGTAGGGGCAGTGGGCAGAGCGTAGGCTTTAACGCAAGCCATGGAATCTGCAGCGGACAGTAGGGGCAGTGGGCAGAGCGTAGGCTTTAACGCAATCAGTGGAATCCACAGCGGACAGTAGGGGCAGTGGGCAGAGCGTAGGCTTTAACGCAAGCCGTGGAATCCGCAGCGGACAGTAGAGGCAGTGGGCAGAGCGTAGGCTTTAACGCAAGCCGTGGAATCCGCAGCGGACAGTAGGGGCAGTGGGCAGAGCGTAGGCTTTAACGCAAGCCGTGGAATCCGCAGCGGACAGTAGAGGCAGTGGGCAGAGCATAGGCTTTAACGCAAGCCGTGGAATCCGCAGCGGACAGTAGGGGCAGTGGGCAGAGCGTAGGCTTTCACGCGAGCCGTGGAATCCGCAGCAGATAGTAGGGGCAGTGGGCAGAGCGTAGGCTTTAACGCGAGCCGTGGAATCCGCAGCAGACAGTAGGGGCAGTGGGCAGAGCGTAGGCTTTAACGCGAGCCGTGGAATCCGCAGCGGACAGTAGGGGCAGTGGGCAGAGCGTAGTCTTTAACGCGAGCCGTGGAATCCGCAGCGGACAGTAGGGGCAGTGGGCAGAGCGTAGGTTTTAACGCGAGCCGTGGAATCCGCAGCGGACAGTAGGGGCAGTGGGCAGAGCGTAGGCTTTAACGCGAGCTGTGGAATCCGCAGCGGACAGTAGGGGCAGTGGGCAGAGCGTAGGCTTTAACGCGAGCCGTGGAATCCGCAGCGGACAGTAGGGGCAGTGGGCAGAGCGTAGGCTTTAACGCGAGCCGTGGAATCCGCAGCGGACAGTAGGGGCAGTGGGCAGAGCGCAGGCTTTAACGCGAGCCGTGGAATCCGCAGCGGACAGTAGGGGCAGTGGGCAGAGCGTAGGCTTTAACGCAAGCCGTGGAATCCACAGCGGACAGTAGGGGCAGTGGGCAGAGCATAGGCTTTAACGCAAGCCGTGGAATCCGCAGCGGACAGTAGGGGCAGTGGGCAGAGCGTAGGCTTTAACGCAAGCCGTGGAATCCCCAGCGGACAGTAGGGGCAGTGGGCAGACCGTAGGCTTTAACGCAAGCCATGGAATCTGCAGTGGACAGTAGGGGCAGTGGGCAGAGCGTAGGCTTTAACGCGAGCCATGGAATCTGCAGTGGACAGTAGGGGCAGTGGGCAGAGCGTAGGTTTTAACGCGAGCCGTGGAATCCGCAGCGGACAGTAGGGGCAGTGGGCAGAGCGTAGGCTTTAACGCAAGCCGTGGAATCCGCAGCGGACAGTAGGGACAGTGGGCAGAGCGTAGGCTTTAACGCAAGCCGTGGAATCCCCAGCAGACAGTAGGGACAGTGGGCAGACCGTAGGCTTTAACGCAAGCCGTGGAATCCGCAGCGGACAGAAGGGACAGTGGGCAGAGCGTAGGCTTTAACGCAAGCCGTGGAATCCGCAGCGGACAGTAGGGGCAGTGGGCAGAGCGTAGGCTTTAACGCAAGCCATGGAATCTGCAGTGGACAGTAGGGGCAGTGGGCAGAGCCTAGGCTTTAACGCGAGCCGTGGAATCCGCAGCGGGCAGTAGGGGCAGTGGGCAGAGCCTAGGCTTTAACGCAAGCCGTGGAATCCACAGCAGACAGTAGGGGCAGTGGGCAGAGCGTAGGCTTTAACGCAAGCCGTGGAATCCGCAGCGGACAGTAGGGACAGTGGGCAGAGCGTAGGCTTTAACGCAAGCCGTGGAATCCGCAGCGGGCAGTAGGGGCAGTGGGCAGAGCCTAGGCTTTAACGCAAGCCGTGGAATCCGCAGCAGACAGTAGGGGCAGTGGGCAGACCGTAGGCTTTAACGCAAGCCGTGGAATCCGCAGCGGACAGTAGGGGCAGTGGGCAGAGCGTAGGCTTTAACGCAAGCCATGGAATCTGCAGTGGACAGTAGAGGCAGTGGGCAGAGCGTAGGCTCAAGATGTAACACCTATACAGTCATCACATGCTGGAGACGGACAACGCTGCTGCACGGGCTGCTGCTGCCCAGTATTAGCAGCTTCTAGATATTTTTAAAGCCCACAATAAATAAAAGTAAATATTTTATGAAGGGTTTTCTTAAATGTTCCTAATGGAGCGTTACTGTTGTTTCACAGTCTCATAATTTCAGAATTAAAGCATTTTAAATACTATTTGGAACAAAGTCATGATTACTCATTTATCGTATGCAGATAATAACCATTGACAAAAAACAATAGTCCTGGCTTGTTTTAGGTGTAATGTCAGTTGGTGTATTATATATCTGGATGCAATAACCGAATGAGGCAGCAAAACAGTTGGGCGACACACTATGGTAAGCACAGATTTTTAGTTACATGTTTAAGCCATGTCCTTATATAACATAGGCCATGCCTCGTTGAGATACCCCACATGCCGTGAGTCTGTACGCCCACTTTCCTCCATTGTGAGGTGCAGCGTCGAGTTATCTTAGGTACACATGGAGGCCTGGAGACCCTCTGGAACACTTGGGTCTACTTGGGGCATCCTCTTACAGCAGCCCACTTCTCCTGAGCTAGGCCTCTCTCTCCAACTCAGCAGCTGGACTTTTCCTCCTCTGGCAGACATCTCCTGTGTTACAATTTGCTCCTTCTCCTCTGTCAGCGGGCAGGTTGGCTTGAGGTCTCAGACAGATCAGTAGCTCCCAGTACAATGCAGAGCTTGAGGTGATGTCCCCGCACCTCTAAGAGACCGGCTGTACCAGCCATGTATCACTGCTGCTCTCCGAGTTCTCTCCAGCGTACTTCCATCCTTGGTCAGTGAACATGATTGTAACTGGAAAAAGTCGAATTGGATCCACTGCCTGAAGTCCAGCAGCCGGTGTGGGGTAGTTCCCTATCAGATTTCATTTTCTATCTGAAATGCTGACATAGTCTTTGTATAAGGTGATGCCTCTTCGAGGCGGTGGTGATTAGGGGGGCTCCAAGTAGTATCACCCATAACATGAGCACAATAAATGTGAGGGTCTGCAACTGGATTGCATCAGCCTTCAAGGAAGGGCCACTCGAGGTTAAGCCAAAAGGACCGTGCCCTGCCCAGAAACTTCTCTCTCTAACACCCACATCTGCTGACTCACCCATGCCCCACCATCAACCATTTGGCAGTGCCCAGGAAGAACTAATCAGCAACCCCCTACTGAAAAAGTCATCATGGAATTCCTAAAGTCTGCCCTATCTCCATCCCTCCACATTTCAGTGACTAGGATTGTACTCTCAAGATAAGGAATGTAGGCACAGGCTTCCAATGTCTGGTGAGGCTGTTTCACACTCTTCATCTTGTGTCATGTGAATCCAGGGGCAACCCAAGTTGATCTCACTGACTTCAGCATTCACTCACTCTCAAAAGTAACTTGGAGTCCTGCTAACATTCACCATAGATTCATAAGCACACCACATAGACACAGGGGTGACAGCACAGAATCGGGGCGCGATAAGTAAGCAGACCTTTATATAAGCAGGCCTGGAGGCATGGCACTCTGACTTTAAATAGGTAAAAAGGCCTGTCCCATACTGTGGATTAACAACAGTATACAAACATCACTGCTAACAATACCTGTTCCAAATGACACAGACAGCGGCCTTGTGTGGAATAGACAGCACTCCTTCGGTGAACCTCCTGACCTGGGAGCCAGGCCCTGGTTCTCATGGTCAGTCGTGGCCTAGGCCTCAGTGCCCACGCAGGCATGCATGCTGAGGTCAAAAGAGAACCAGGAAACCCAGGGATGCACATCAGTTTACCATGCAGGGGGCCGTCCCATCCCAGCATGCTTGCTCACTCTCCAGCTGGCGATCCTGAGAAAAGGTGACCAAACAAGCTAAAACATATCGGTAGAAAGACTTTGTGGATGACTCCAAAGGTGCTTATCAAGCTGGGATGATATCATATTAAACCGCATTAGAAAATCAGGTGCAAAATGCTTTCTCGGTCAATTGCAAGGCCATACATCACAATACTCCGAGCTACCTGGCACAGAAATTGGTACTTTCTTGTGGCAACAGATCCTCTAGAAGCACCAGTAACCTTCTATTGAAACCACAACGTTTCTCCAAGAAGAAAACATACAACCGGGCCTTCTCCGGCATTGCTCCCAGGATTTGGAACTCACTACCTCCAGAAACCAGACTGAATCCCTCTAGTATAGCGTTCAAAAAAGAAGTGAAATCTATTCTCTTATCCAAATTCACATGAACTATGTGTAGAAGTTGTAATACTATTGTATGATATGCTCTGAACATAACTATTTCTTGTAATACGGGTTTTGTTTACTATATCTGCTTGTAAAGGGCTCTGATAGCCGCAAGGGTCTTGTCCGCGCTATATAAAACCTTCAAATAAATAAATAAATAAATTGATGAATGCCAGAAATCACACTTCTTTTTTAGCCTCTTGCTTCCAGCTAAACAGAAAGTAAACTGCTAAAGTAATATAGTAACTGAGGTTGTCCCCCAGTAATCTCAAACTCTTACACTGGCAGCTTCAAATTATGCCCCAGTTTTGACCAATGTGCGTAACCTCTCCTCTGAATCTGCCATGGTCAAAGAAATCTGGAAACAGGCAGAGTTCAGCTTCTTTTAAAGAAGACCAAATAGAGCCTTCATCTATGGCTCTCTACCACCTGATATTACTGCTACGAAAAGTTGTTGTAAGGGCGGTCAACAACAGTCTTTACTCCTTCATTGAGCAACATCTGTTGCTCGATCCAGCACAGAAGGCTCTTCTTCAGGAGAAGTCTTTGTGCATCATTTAGGGTGTGTGGGGTTATGGGACAGTCACCATGAATCAGTGGTTCCCCGCTCCATTAAACTCACAAATCATTTAGAGGTGGAGGAACAGGCAAATTTACCGTGGCCTCAGCCAGCTGAGCTGCACCATGAGCACGTCTTCATTGGCGACCCATTCACTGCAAAGATGGCGGATTAAGAGCATCAGGAGGCCTTGCCTGTGCAGAGCAGGCTTTATGGCACTCTTTTTTCGAGTGTGTGACCGTCACAGAGGTCAAGCACAGAAAAGCAAAGCAGTGAACCCCCCGCCCCCTCATCCATGGGGGTGGGGGACTGGTATTTTGATACTAAAGTAATAAACCTCTGCTTTGGGGGTTTGAATCAGCAACTCCAAAAAAAAGTGGAGGGTGGCGGTGATGACATGGTGGTCACAGCATTTCAGTTTTGCAGAAGTGCTTCGACCAAAGTGGTGGAAGCACTTTCACGCAAAGACCTCCTCACTGCCATGGCAGGAATCTCTACATGGGTGGGTGGCTCTCCACTATATGGGCAGACCCAGCAGGCTGCCACCAAACTCTAACTCAGTCTCTTGGGCTCCTCCACCGAGCATCATATCACGCTTCAAGAAATACAAACCCGCCACTTAGAACAGCCAATAGGCTTCTTTGGTGGTTCTTACAGATAGGAGCTCTAGAAAGGGGGACAATCTATCTCTCACTGTTGTGCCATACTCTGCCACGTTGTCCCTCACAATCTCCACGCTGCGTCCAGCCACGACCTGCTAAGAAGGCCCCTTAAGAGCTGATTGTCACTCATTTCTTCTAATCTGCTCTGCTTTCTGTTTTTTCCTTTCTGTTGAGACTGAATCACAGTGCTGCCATGTCCTCTTAAGTTCGCTGAGCACTTTGTAAATTAATTGTCCTTCATTCAAAATGGTATTGTTAAGTAGAAGTTATTGATGCAGGTAAGACTGCCAAAGGTGGTGCGTTTTAAAAAAAAATGTAATACTTCCTACAGCGGAAAAATGTAGACCCTTTCCAAGTCCACCCACCTCGGGCTCCACTTATATTTGATTATTCTTTGCTTGTGCTCTGTTTGAGGTTCAGATGTTGATAAAATATTTCTTTTCTAAAGTAATTACACAGGTGGGAGTTAAGTGTACTTTGGCGGGGTTGGGCCATCAGGTCAAAAAAGCACCTTAACTTGTAAATGTAATCATTTTTCAGTTTTTTTATAGTGAAAACAGTGTGAACATATTAGTCATCATTAATTCCCTTCAACTTTAGTTCTTTTTCGGAATTTTTTGTAACAGTGTTTGTGCGCCATGTTCCATACATATGAAGAACAGAAGCAATTATTTTACTACTTGTTTTGCTAGTGAACAAAGTCTCTCTTGGGGTATCCTTGGGAGTGACAGATCCAGGCGCCAGGCTATTGGAAATGTTTTGCCATAAATGAGGGGCTCGTGCTATAAAATGATGTTTCATCACCACTAGGGAATCCATCTCTGGGAGGGTACGAGCTAAGGAAGTAAGACAAAACCCAAAGGAAAAGAATTGGTCTGATCTAGCAAATTTGCGGAAGATGGTCGACTTGTATAAGAGTGTATTAAGGCAGGGATTTGTTTAAATCCCTTCTAATATAGGTTAGGGAAGGCTATGTCTGGATTGTCAACTATGTAAAACGATTTGATGTCTACATGAATAAATCAGAGATGCAATGTAAAAAAATACTAAATGTGAATTGAAATGGGGAGCTGAGTGTTTCAAGAGCTATTACATCCCAAAATATAATATACAACTATATACAGCCCTTTTCAAAAACCTGAAAACTCCAAAATGTACTATCTTGTGGAGAAGGGGTGGCATTAAAATAACAGGATTCCTAGTAAATCTAATATAATTGTGAAGGAGGTCCACCCTGTCTGGTTTCTGAACGAAGCAGATTCATTCGTCGTAAGAGCTGGCGATGGCAAACTGGATCCTTCCTGGAGCACACTAGCGATCTCACCAAACAGTTCCCAAAACTTTCTGGAACACCGAGGAAGAAGGACAGAGTCTTCCCAACCCTGCTAGACTCTCCCAAACCTCGGGGGCATCCCACAGATATAGAGGGTCCATCATGGGAGACCAGTGCGGGTCCCAGATGCTTTGGAGGTGGTGGAGGTGGGGGAGGAGCGTGATGAGTGCCTACCATTGGCCAGCACTCGTGTAAGGAATAAACCCCTCCCACCATGAAAAGGGGGAACTGCTACACACATACAAATTCAAGACAACCCAAATACATGATGTAGGTGGGGCAGTGTTAGATTAAGGAGCTTTCTGATGGTGCCACGAAAATGGCTACTTATAGGGGGGGTCGGAGCAAATAGCAAACAGAGGCCTAGAAGCCCTTTTTAGAAAGGGAATAATGTGCTTAAACTGCAAAATGAACATTGGTGCTTCTTGAAGAGAGAAATAGAATGCAAACACGTGCGGTGACTCTGCGTCAGGGGAAAGAGGACGTCATTCTAGAGGAGGGGTCAGGCTTCACGCGGCATTCACCCCATTATACTTTTGTCAGGATGCAGCCTGTAGAGATTTGTATAGATCTGGGTGGGATAAGGTAACTAAACTTAGAGCAGCCCTGGATTTATTCTGGGTTGGATGCTTTGAGTGGTTTTCATTGAGGGCCACTGAACTTTGAGGAGCTCGAGAATGCGCCCTAAGGAGGAGCGCCTGGTGGCTAGAACTAGGATGTGATCAATGCGATGCCCCAGGGATCCACCAGCTGAAGCATTGACCGGGAGGATCCGGCAGCAAAACCAGCCTTTAATTAAGGGTATTGATTTGGAGGGTAAAGTAAGAGTGAGAACAGGGACTCGAAATTTGCTGCTGGAAAACAGTAACAATTGAATGGATTTTTCCTCCTCCCTTCTTTGTCTGCGCATTAAGTTTCTGACACCAAGACCGGCCTGGTTGAAAAAAACTGGAATGTGGAAGGGATCCCAGTTTGTTTGCATTGTGGGGGTGGATCGTAAGCTTTGTCTGCTATTTTAATTGACTGTTCCGAGGACAAAAGGGTCACTGGGCATGGTCAGGGACACTGGACTTATGCAGCAGGGATGACCAAGTTATGCGGCAGGATGACTACATTATGCAGCAAGAAAATGCAAATTATGCAGCATAAAGCGGCATATTTTGTGTTAGTTTTACTTCATTATTACTTCATCATTGTGTCATTTTTTAACTGCTTAACACTGCCAGGGCATACATTTCACCTCATTAATAGCATTTTAACACCTAAATATAGCAATAAGTAACAGAAAGGCGACCAGTCAACCTTTGAAAAGGGCCTTGCACTGCACGGCTAGAATGTCTCCATGTTTTAAGTAACTTTGGATCCATTTGAAAACTAAAAATGTTTTTATTAAAATCTGCAGATTATGCACTAGATGATAGATTATGTGTCAAATGCAACAAATCCATAATTATGCGGAAAAGGCTGCGGTTGCAAAATCACATAATTCCAGTGTCCTTGGGTATTTTTTGTTGCGTTATAGTGTTTCATATAGTACACGTACGTTGTTTTCAAAATCTCCTGGGCTCTCACCCAAGTTCTTGGGTTGGTACCTGATTATGATTCTCTTGGTTATGGTCAGATAATGTCTTCTCCTCTTTACTGAGCTCTCTACCTCCCAGACAGCATATCTTTGTGTCCTGCCCTTTATGACTTGGTATGGTTTATTCATTTGGTGAGATGTGTTGTGATGTTCTGTACCAATGGCTTGACAATGTTGTGGGTCACCACACGGCAGAAGCCTCTACTGCTATGTACCGTGCCAGAGCGGCCAGTGCTAAGGCCTCCTCCTCCACAAGTTAATGTAGCCTCTTCTGAGTGAGGTGGCACAGGTGAGGCCCCTTCCTCCTCTGGGGATCCCATGCTCGGCCCAAAGCACTACTTTTCAGCCACCAGTACTAATGCCCTTTCCAACTTCAGGGAATACAGAAGTCTCTCACTAGGGGACCACATTTTACTTCCTAGAAGAGTGTCCCCTGAACCTTTGGTGGGTTCAGCATCTTTCCATCCAGAGATTTTCCACATAACCATCGTAAGCCTCTTTCAGCCTATAGGCAGTAGAGGATCGTGCTAACCAAGCACAGTATCTCAGTCACCTGTGCTAACATCTGTCATACCCGAGCATCGCACCTCAGCTGATGCCTCCAGGTGGTCATCGATTCTATGCATCATGTTGCATGTCCCAGCCACTAGTTCAAGCGCCTGCCTCCTCCAGGGTGTGCAGTATCCAACAAAGCCCTGGTCTTGTTGACAGATGTAGGACCCGTTTTCTCCCTGGGAGGGGCAGGTGTCATCAACCGGACACTTCACCTCAATCGCCAACGCTAAAGTCCCATTGCCTCTGAGCCAAACTTCATGCAAACCAAGCCCCACTCCCCACCATCCAGGCTGCAGGATGAAGCCTGTTCTTTCTTGGAGGCAGACAGCATTATCATGACTGGCAACCACGCCTGAGTCTCCATTTGCCATAGGGAAGACATCATAACTTCTCCATTTCCACACCCTGATTTTGCCACTGAGACCACAAGGGAGATTTGAAAGTGGCACACTAAAAGAAGTATGTGAAAGGGGGGGAGGAACAATACAATACAGGAAGAGTTCTGTGTGTGGTGTTGACCTTCCTGGGGTACACTGATCTAGAATCTTATGAAAGAATAAAATGCGGGTAGTTCAAGTTGACAAAAATGGCGTATTTTCATCCAGATCTCAGCATAGAACTGGTTGTTGATGCCAGCTCATTGGGAATGGTCTAGCATTAGTACAACCCAAGCTAGCAAATGAGGACTGGCAACATCAGATACCTTACACCAGCAGGAGTCTCACTGATGCAGAACACTCCTGCACCCAGCCTACTAAAGGTAGTTTAGGCTAGCAGCGAGCATCACCACATGTTCTTGTTAACCATTGGGCTGACAGAGAAGCCCTGCTGACAATATTCAAGTTCAAAATCCAAAATGTTGAAATCAAATGGGATTTGATTAGCGCTGCTGGGTATCCAGGCACTGGGGTTTTCGGCTGCTGGGTGTAGTCAGTTGAACAGCCAAGTAGTCAGACGCGCTTTCTGAATTCCTGCAGGGAGGGGGAGGTCTGGAGGTGGAGGGGGAGGCTGTTCCAGGTCTTAGTGGGCAGGTAGGAGAATGAGTGGCCGCCGCTCTTGCTTCGGTGGATGCGGGGAGTCTGGGCGAGGGAGAGGGAGGCAGAGCGCAGTTGTCTGGAGGGCTGGGGGAAGTTCATCCGGTGGTTAATGTACGCTAGTCCCTGTTTGTGAAAGGCCTTGTAGGCGTGGGTTTTTATTTTGAACTGGCACCTCTTGTGGACTGATAGCCAGTGAATCTTTCTGAGGTGAGGGGTGATGTGGGCCCGTCTTGGGAGGTCGAGGACGAGTTTGGCAGCTGAGTTCTGAATGGACTGTAGTCTCTTCAGCAGATGTGAGGTGATTCCTAAGTAGAGGGTGTTGCCGTAGTCCAGGCGGCAAGTGACGAAGGTCTGGGTGATGGTGCTTCTGGTGTGGGCAGGGAGCCTCTTGAAGAGCATGTGGAGAGTGAGGAAGCATGCTGAGGATACTGCGTTGATCTGGTTTTTCATGGTAAATTTGCTGTCCACTATGATGCTTAGGTTCCTGGTGTGTTCTGTCGGTGTGGGTCCCACTTCTGCTGGCCACTAGGAGTTGTCCCACAGGGGCGAGTTCCTCTCAAAGATGAGTACCTCCGTTTTGCCGGTGTTGCATTTGAGGCAGTTGTTTTGCATCCAGTGGGCGACAGTGATTATGCACAGGTAGAAGTTGGCCTTGGTGGTCGCGGGGTTTGCTGATAGAGAGAGGATTGCCCGATTGTCATCAGCGTATGATATGATGTTCATTCCATAGGTCCTGTGCAGGATGGCCAGAGGGGTCAAAAGCTCATTTGTCTAGCGAAGTGCAAATACACTCAAACTTAAAAGTTTAAACAAGTTAATTTCATGTCGAGACACCCACAGTCTATATAAACCCGATCCATGGCTAAAGGGTGCATAAACTTCACCATCAAACAAACCACCAAAGGATACTTCTTTCATCCACAGGTGCTGCCCTCCTCTCCCTTGTGAAGCCCCGCCTACTATTGTGTAGGACAGATCCACAAAATCCCTCGGGGTCACGTGACCGATGTCCTTCAACTACTTAATTGCTCCTCCAAGTGAGTCCAGGCAAAGGGCTCAGAGGTTAAGGTTGTCTTCCTAGGCTCCTTGCCTGTTTGGTCTTTGAGCACTTTTGGCACAGACAAAATCCTTACAAAACCGTCACATATCTGGCACTTTCCCCATCCCACCCTTGTGATCTTCACAAAGTAACCTGACCTCCTTGCATAGTTTTATTGAATGATGATGACTACATCCCCTCATAACACCTACTCTAGTGAACTCCTTGTGTTCCCCTACACCCATGCACTCTACTGACTACTCTTCTCAGTGGACTGCCCCATGATCACTCCCATGTGGGCTCCAGATCTATGAACTGTGCTCATGCATATATTCTGTGGAGCCACCAAGGACTACAGCTGTGCTGTTTATGGTGACATTATATAGTATTCCCTGATCTGCTGGTCCTGGGTGACTCCATAAAGGTGATTCAACTGTGCCTCTGGGGTTGGGCGTCTGTTCGCTTCTAAGGGGCTCCATGTAGTTTAGTGACTGGTTGATTAACTGCACCTCCTGGGTTCAGGCCTCGCTCCTGGGTGACTCCCTGTAGTTTACTGGTGGCTTAACCTTACTTCCAGAGTTTGGGGTGCTGACGCTTCTCGGTGGACTCCATACGGTATATTCATTTGTAGACCCCACTGAGCCACTTCAGTGTACGTTTTTACTTTATGATAGAGCCTATTCCTAAAAGAAGTATAATTATTGCATGTATTGTTATACAATACATCTCAATACAAGATGGCAAAGTCTTTCATATTTCACAAAGAGTGACTTCAAACATCTCTCGTTTTGTGTATGGGACAAATCGACGGAGGTAGGTTATTACTGGCTGGCTACTCGAGATGATAGGGGGCAGAATCAGTGACTATATAGTATCAATTTTCCCATAATATACACAAATATATATTTTTATTTAAAAAACTGTTCTTTCCCAGCTTCTGATCTGTAAAGAATACCTTAGAGAATGTGAGAAAATGGTGCCCGTATTCCTTAATGTGGGTAAGCTTGTTCATGTTAAGCCTGACTTTGCTGTGAAAATTTTCCTGGTACTGGTTTAGGAGTTACTACCACTCACTACAAGGAACACTTCCACCACCAATACCTCAGAATGTAACTGGACTTGGAGGGGACATAAAGAAACAGAAGAGGGCATATGCCAGCCTAGAAGGTAACTACCCCAGCTCTCCCAGCCTCTGTGGTGCAGAAAAATGCTGGTAACTGCCTTTAGGCTTTGCTGCAAAAGTTGTCTCTGTTGGCCACTTTTGATAATGCATAGAGATGAAAAATGCCTTTTGTTCCTATAGTTATATATTGACATTCTCTTCAAAAAAGACGTATGCCTGCTCCCCTTATTCAATTTTTGTACTTTGTCTTTTTACCAAATTGGTTTGGAAATTTTACTATTTCGTTTCCTGACATGTCTTGTTTTGGTACCGCTTATGAACTTCATTCACACTTCTTATAGGAAAGGCCTGCTGCTTTGGGCCACCGACACCAGGGATAAACTTAGGTTTTCTTAAACATTTCTCTATCAAGGCACTGGTTTCTTATCGTTTTGTGAGTTGATAGCTTGCCCCTCACCCAAATCTCACAGGCATGTGAGACAAATCTTGCAAGCATTACATGCTTCAGAGGCTATTAGAATCATGTTGATAAACTATAACAAAAACATACCCCCGCCTAGTCCTATTTACAGTTGAATGTTTTTCGCCACAATATTTTTTTTCAAATTCAGTAGCAGTGAAGGTGGAGAAGAGATGTTTAGTCATGTACCAGATGTCCATAGAGGGCATGAGCTGTGGTTGCAGGACATTGCCTGTATGGACTATGCCAACATCATAAGATGTTTATCTCAGTTATCTGATGCCTTGGCGTCTGCACTGCGCTACTTGATGCATCTAGATCTAGAATGGTACAAGACAGAAATGTTCAACTTCACGTGCCCCCGGGGCATCACGCCGACCATGCTACCTAGCACATGGAGTGAGGGCTTGGGTTGTGTCACCAACTCACCTGACAACATGTGTGAAGACTGGAGCCTCGGAGCAGAGCTTTAAGTGAGACCTGGCACAATGATGCGGGATAAAGCATCTAGAAACAGTCAGCCAGACCACCAACTTAGGGTACACCTAGATTGCATTTTAAGGTAGCTGCGGAATTTAGGGCACCTGCTGCAGAGACCTAAGTGTATCAAGCACATTTCAGGGTATAGGTCTGTTAAGCTAACACTGGTGGTTAATGCACTGGTTGGAGCGATCTATATAAAATCTGACTTCACAGGTTTTAATAATGAAATAGCTCAAAGGTTTAATTTGCCTGCTGAAGAGCATACCATGTGTGGGTGATAGACGTGTAACTTTTTGTGTAGGTGATAGACGTGTAACTTTTTGCAAGACAGTTCAGTGGGTTCGTGCATTTGTTGCAGACTTCCTCGTGTTACCTCCATGACGCTAGTTATAAACATGGCAAAATAGTTAAGTGAGTTATGCACCCACTTTAAACATCTCCACGTAACCAGGCTTTAGCTCAATTTTCCATTATTTAAAGTTGCTTAAGAGGGTTCATTTGGGTAGTAATAAAAACTTACTATTAGGTGTCAAAAATTCAGTTTTGTATTGTATTCTATACGAATGGTCATTATTAATGTACTAATATGCACCTTCCTGTCATTGCTGGTGAGCACATGTGGCTCTACACACCTTCAAAAGATACAGAACTTGAGAAAGTCTAAAAGGTTTTTGAAATCTGAGTTTATCCCTTGCTAACTTGTGTAGTGTCCCTGTGGGGTACCTCTTTTATTCCCTGATGTGCTGACTGTGGTGGTAAGATGTGAGGTTCCCAACTCTTGTGCACTCTAGCAGTGTGACTTCTTCCAGGAGCACATTCTCAGTACTTATAGGACTCCAGCAGTAGGAGCTTCGCTCAGCAGCGCCTTGTCATTGCTCCAGTACTCGAGCAATGCAAGCTTCTCACTGAGCATCATTTAAGTTTTAGAGGATCTAAGCAGCAGACGCTTCATTCAGCAGCGCCCTGTCATTGCTCCAGGACTCGAGCAATGCAAGCTTCTCACTGAGCATCTTTTAAGTTTTAGAGGATCTAAGCAGCAGGCGCTTTATTCAGCAGCTCTTAGTCATTGCTCCAGGACTCGAGCAATGCAAGCTTCTCCCTGAACATCCTTTCAGTTTTAGAGGATCTAAGCAGAAGGCGCTTCATTCAGCAGTGCCTTGTCATTGCTCCACTACTCGAGCAATGCAAGCTTCTCCCTGAACATCCTTTCAGTTTTAGAGGATCTAGGCAGCAGACGCTTCATTCAGCAGCGCCTTGTCATTGCTCCAGGACTCGAGCAATGCAAGCTTCTCCCTGAACATCCTTTCAGTTTTAGAGGATCTAAGCAGCAGACACTTCATTCAGCAGCGCCTTGTCATTGCTCCAGGACTCGAGCAACGCAAGCTTCTCCATGAGCATCTTTTCAGTTTTAGAGGATCTAAGCAGCAGACGCTTCATTCAGCAGCGCCTTGTCATTGCTCCAGGACTCGAGCAACGCAAGCTTCTCCATGAGCATCTTTTCAGTTTTAGAGGATCTAAGCAGCAGACGCTTCATTCAGCAGCGCTTTGTAATTGCTCCAGGACTCGAGAAATGCAAGGTTCTCCCTGAACATCCTTTCAGTTTTAGAGGATTTAAGCAGCAGACGCTTCATTCAGCAGCTCTTAGTCATTGCTCCAGGACTCGAGCAATGCAAGCTTCTCCCTGAACATCTTTTCATTTTTAGAGTACCTAAGCAGCAGACGCTTCATTCAGCAGCGCTTCGTCATTGCTCCAGGACTCGAGCAATGCAAGCTTCTCCCTGAACATCCTTTCAGTTTTAGAGGATCTAAGCAACAGACGCTTCATTCAGCAGTGCCTTGTCATTGCTCCAGGACTCGAGCAATGCAAGCTTCTCCCTGAACATCTTTTCATTTTTAGAGTACCTAAGCAGCAGACGCTTCATTCAGCAGCGCTTCGTCATTGCTCCAGGACTCGAGCAATGCAAGCTTCTCCCTGAACATCCTTTCAGTTTCAGAGGATCTAAGCAGCAGACGCTTCATTCAGCAGCGCCTTGTCATTGCTCCAGGACTCGAGCAATAAAAGCTTCTCCATGAGCATCTTTTCAGTTTTAGAGGACCTAAGCGGCAGGCACTTTATTCAGCAGCACTTCGTCATTACTTCAGGACTCGAGCAATGCAAGCTTCTCCCTGAGCATCGTTTAGGTTTTAGAGGACCTAAGCAGCAGGCGCTTCATTCAGCAGCGCTTTGTAATTGCTCCAGGACTCGAGCAATGCAAGCTTCTCCCTGAACATCCTTTGAGTTTTAGAGGATTTAAGCAGCAGACGCTTCATTCAGCAGCTCTTAGTCATTGCTCCAGGACTCGAGCAATTCAAGCTTCTCCCTGAACATCTTTTCATTTTTAGAGTACCTAAGCAGCAGGCGCTATATTCAGCAGCGTTTTGTCATTGCTCCAGTACTCGAGCAATGCAAGCTTCTCCCTGAGCATCGTTTCGGTTTTAGAGGATCTAAGCGGCAGATGCTTCATTCAGCAGCTCTTAGTCATTGCTTCAGGACTCGAGCAGTGCAAGCTTCTCCCTGAACATCTTTTAAGTTTTAGAAGACCTAAGTGGAAGACGCTTCATTCAGCAGCACCATGTCATTGATCCAGGACTCGAGCACTGCAAGCTTCCCCCTGAACATCTTTTGAGTTTTAGAGGACATAAGCAGCAGACGCTTTATTCAGCAGCACCATGTCATTGATCCAGGACTCTAGCACTGCAAGCTTCTCCCCGAACATCTCTTCAGTTTTAGCGGATCTAAACAGCAGCCGCTTCACTAAGCAGCGCCTTGTCATTACTTCAGGACTCGAGCGATGCAAGCTTCTCCCCGAACATCTCTTCAGTTTTAGCGGATCTAAACAGCAGCCGCTTCACTAAACAGTGCCTTGTCATTGCTTCAGGACTCGAGCAGTGCAAGCTTCTCCCTGAACATCTTTTAAGTTTTAGAAGACCTAAGTGGAAGACGCTTCATTCAGCAGCACCATGTCATTGATCCAGGACTCGAGCACTGCAAGCTTCCCCCTGAACATCTTTTGAGTTTTAGAGGACATAAGCAGCAGACGCTTTATTCAGCAGTGCCTTGTTTCTTCTCTAGGACTCGAGCAATGCAAGCTTCCACCTGAACATCTCTTCAGTTTTAGCGGATCTAAAAAGCAGCAGACGCTTCATTCAGCAGCGCCTTATCTTTTCTCTAGGACTCGAGCGATGCAAGCTTTTCCCTGAACATCTGTTCATTTTTAGAGTACCTAAGCAGCAGGCGCTTCATTCAGCAGCGTTTTGTCATTGCTCCAGGACTCGAGCAATGCAAGCTTCTCCCTGAGCATCGTTTCGGTTTTAGAGGATTCTACGCGGCAGATGCTTCATTCAGCAGCTCTTAGTCATTGCTTCAGGACTCGAGCAGTGCAAGCTTCCACCTGAACATCTTTTAAGTTTTAGAAGACCTAAGTGGAAGACGCTTCATTCAGCAGCACCATGTCATTGATCCAGGACTCGAGCACTGCAAGCTTCTCCCTGAACATCTCTTCAGTTTTAGCGGATCTAAAAAGAAGCAGACGCTTCACTAAGCAGTGCCTTGTCATTGCTTCAGGACTCGAGCACTGCAAGCTTCCCCCTGAACATCTCTTCAGTTTTAGCGGATCTAAACAGCAGCCGCTTCACTAAGCAGCGCCTTGTCATTGCTTCAGGACTCGAGCAGTGCAAGCTTCTTCCAGAGCCTTCTTTTCAGTGGTATAGGACCTCAGCAGCAGAAGTTTCATTCAGCAGTGCCTTTTAGTGCCCCTAATTAACAATATGGCCTCAACAATGTAACCTTCCCCCAGAAATGTCTTCTCAGTGGTCGAGAACAAACATGCAAATTTATTGCAGTGTTTTTTCTATTTCCTTTAAAATTACTGCAGTTTTCGGGTGAACAGATGTCCCTAATTTGCCCGGACAGTTTTGATTGTTCAAGGACTGTCCTGGTATCTGGACACATGTTTTGGAGAAATACATGTCCCAGTTTAGTGAGAGGGCTGGGTGAGCATGCACATTGATCACAGTGTTATGCAGGCTCACACTTCCAACGGCCCTTTCATCACACCAGAGACAGGTCACTTGTTTATAGAGTCACCTGTGGTACAACCTCGCCTCACTCGTGCAGCACATCAGTATATAATGATGGGTGAATCAGCATGTACGTTTCTCATCACGGCAGACCAGGATCACAAGCACCCATCTCCCCATCATGCCCTACTTATGATGTCGCATATTACATCACACATGCTGTGTTAAATGATTTAATTGATGACATCACCCATGACATCTCAGCCATAACCTCCAGCCAGACCCTGCATCCAATCCCCAGCAGGGCTTGGACTCAGTGCCTACGCTCTGGCAAGGCCTTGCACCCAACCCTCTGCAACCATCAAACCTCCACTGCACACAATTTTGAGCAATAGGTAGCACAATGTTGACACAGGACTTAGCCTGTGGCCAGGGTCTGCACAGACCCCTCCACAAGTGACCAACCGATACTATGCACAGACTTTGGACATACACAGCGGACGTTTTCTGCATGGCCTGGTGTCACACAAACCTTGCATCCAACATACAATAGGGATAGGGGTTGAGTGGTGGGCTGGGCCGCCCTAGTGCCGCTGAGGGTGTAACAAGAGTGCATCATTGACCCTGGGGGACCCCTGAGTCTAACCCCAGAACCTTAACTCCCACAGTCGATAACTTACCTGTGAACCGATAACCTGTTTTTCCTCCTTAGGATAACATTTCTAAGTGTGGAGTTTTGAAATCTAAACATATTCTTTAAAAATCGCACGAATAACCAAAACGTATTTACTTACCTGTTTGCAGGAAATGTCCTAATGCTGAATCCAGGTATCCAGCACTGAGTTAGAAAAGTAACGTAAAAAGTAACTTACCTGTAATTTACTGAAAAAGCCTATTCATTTCAATGTACTGTATTTGCCAAGTATTGCAACCTACTGCATCCCCTGTAAATCAAACAAAGTACAATTCCTATTGCATTTTCAAACTGTTCTACAATCAGCAACTTATTACTGTAAAGTATTTAATGCGTACTCTGTGCCAGGCTTGCTTGGTTCTAAAAATAAAACAGTATATTTTTTTTATACAAAAACAATTGGTCTAGAGTTCAGTCCTTGAGTGTGTGAATTCATTTGCTGACTGAGTGTGTACATCAAATGCTTAACACTGTCCTCTGATACTGCCTTACTGCTCGACCACTCTACCACAAATGGAGAGTAAGGTTCTATCCAACTTTAACCTCTGCCTACCTCTGGGGTCACCTGGACTCTATACACACTATACCTCATTTTGGTGTAGTATATATGGAGCCAGTTTCCTACACCAGTCCCATTAAAACTTCAAGGGACCGGGGTATACTCCTGTACTTCTTAATTCCCAAGAAGGACGGCTCTCTCAGGCCTATACTAGACCTCAGAGAACTAAAGCTATACATTCAATCGGACCACTTTCACATGGTCACTCTCCAGCAAGTGCTTCCGCTCCTTCAACAAGGCGACTTTCTGTCCACTCTGGACTTAAAGGACGCCTATTTCCATATCCCAATACATCCTGCTCATCGCAAATACCTAAGATTCGTAGTAGCAGGACAGCATTATCAGTTCAAGGTGCTCGCATTCGGAGTAACTACCGCACCCAGAGTTTTCAGCAAATGTTTAGCAGTAGTCTCAGCTCATCTTCGAAGACAACACATTCATGTCTTCCCATACCTGGACGATTGGCTCATAAAAGCCAGCTCGCAAGAAAGCTGTTTCCATCACACTCACAAAACAGTCCAGTTGCTCCACGATCTTGGATTCACAGTGAACCTGTCCAAGTCTCATCTACAGCCATCCAACACACAGGCGTATCAGGGAGCCACAATAGATACACAAAAGGCTTTGGCCTATCCCAATCCGGCCACAATCCGCAACATGCAGACTCTACTCTGCCAGTTCCAGCCTCAACACTCATTGCCAGCTCGAGTGTTCATGCAGTTACTAGGGATGATGGCGTCTTGCATACTAATAGTCCCTTACGCAAGACTTCACATGCACCCCCTTCAGGAGTGCTTAGCACGTCAGTGGAACCAGGCTCAGGGTCTGTTATCAGATCTAGTGTTGGTGGACGGCCGCACCCATCGCTCTCTGCAGTGGTGGAATACACAAAACCTTTCTAAAGGGCGGCCCTTCATCGACCCGGTTCCACAGATAGTGCTAACAGCAGACGCATCGGTCACTGGTTGGGGAGCTCCTCTCCAGACTCATACAATTCAGGGCATGTGGAGCCTGCAGCAAAAGCAGCTTCACATAAATCATCTAGAGCTGCTAGCGATGTTTCTAGCGCTCAAAGCGTTTCAAGTTCATCTAGTAGGCAAAGCTGTCCTGATCCGTACAAACAACATGACAGCAATGTACTACATACAAAAACAGGGGGGTCACACTCTCTCCAGCTATCTCAGCTAGCACAGCATAGCACAGACCATCTGGAGATGGGCCATACATCACAGAATGTTTCTCCTGGCAGAACACCTTCCAGGAGTAAACAAGCAGATTGCAGATGTGCTCAGTCGTCAAAGACAACAGATCCACGAATGGGAACTCCACCCTCAAGTTCTCCTCCCATTCTTCCAAATGTGGGGATTTCCAGACATAGATCTGTTCGCCACAAACCTAAACGCAAAATGCCCAAACTTCACATCCAGACATCCATACCCATTGTCCAAGGCAATGCACTATGGATGAATTGGTCTGGGATATTTGCCTACGCTTTTCCGCCTATCCCACTCATTCCATTAGTGGTTCGGAAGCTCAGACAGGTGTCCCTGACATTAATCCTAGTTGCTCCCACATCGGCCCGATAACCCTGGTTCACAACCCTGTTGGAGCTCTCAGTAGTTCCTCACCAAAACCTACACCTCACTCCCAATCTGCTAACTCAGAGCCATGGAGAGATAAGACGTCCAGATCCCAGCCATCTCAACCTTGCGATCTGGCACCTGAAATCTTAGAGTTTGGCTACCTTAATCTTCCGCCAGACTGCATGAACATTATCAAAGAGGCTAGACGTCCTACCACAAGAGCATGCTGGAAGCGATTTGTGATATACTGTAATAACAATCAAATAGATCCACTGGACACTTCAGTTCAAAACATCATTTGCTATTTACTACATCTGCAGCGTTCCAATTTAGCGTACTCTTCCATACGCTTACATCTTGCTGCAATAGCTGCATACCTACAGAATAGACAACATCTGTCTCTTTTTAGAGTGCCTGTCATCAAAGCATTTATGGAAGGACTTAAGAGAATCATTCCTCCAAGGCTTCCACCTGCTCCAGTGTGGAATCTCAACATTGTCCTCATCAGGCTAATGGGTCCACCCTTTGAACCATTGCATAGATGTGAAATACAATTTCTTACTTGGAAGGTAGCTTTCCTCATAGCTATCACATCTCTGAGGAGAGTGGGTGAGCATTCCATTCTAAATGCACTGTGTGGTATAGGCATGTGTGGCAAAGGCATGCATGGTAAAGGCATTCCATTCTAAATGCACTGCGTGGTATAGGCATGTGTGGCAAAGGCATGCATGGTAAAGGCATTCCATTCTAAATGCACTGCGTGGTATAGGCATGTGTGGCAAAGGCATGCGTGGTAAAGGCATTTCATTCTAAATGCACTGCGTGGTATAGGCATGTGTGGCAAAGGCATGCGTGGTAAAGGCATTCCATTCTAAATGCACTGCGTGGTATAGGCATGTGTGGCAAAGGCATGCATGGTAAAGGCATTCCATTCTAAATGCACTGCGTGGTAAAGGCATGTGTGGCAAAGGCATGCGTGGTAAAGGCATTCCATTCTAAATGCACTGCGTGGTAAAGGCATGCGTGGCAAAGGCATGCGTGGTAAAGACATTCCATTCTAAATGCACTGCGTGGTATAGGCATGCGTGGCAAAGGCATGCATGGTAAAGGCATTCCATTCTAAATGCACTGCGTGGTAAAGGCATGCGTGGCAAAAGCATGCATGGTAAAGGCATTCCATTCTAAATGCACTGCGTGGTAAAGGCATGTGTGGTAAATGCGTGCGTTGTATTGTCATACATCCGTTTGACGAATCTTCAAGAAACCTTTCCTAAAAAATGTCATCTACCTTCGCTCCTTCCCAGAAAGTTTTGGGGTGTTCCATCAAGCAGGGACAAGAAAAAGTAGAGTTGCAAAGCACATTTTTCCCATGCATATTTCTCATAGGAGACTATGGGAACATAGCGTTTTTGAAACAAACTGCTGAACATAATTATACCAAATTTGGCAGAAAGCTAGATCTTTACACAAAGTGTGCTGCTCGTGATTCGGTGTAAATCCGTTAAGAGATTTTTGAGAAATAAAGGTTCAAAGGTTCGTGATATCTCTATGGTTGGTCCTGCCAGAGTCCCATGACACTCTTGCCATACCGTAAATTAAAAAATCAGAGTTATCGGATGGGCCGAGAGATCTTTTTACCATCAGCCACCTCTGTCCATGTGACCTCAAACTGAAAAACATTAAGATACAAAGGGGCAGGGTAGTGGGGCCGTGACCCTCAGGGTGTAAAAAAATGAAAAAAACACATACCTCATGAACCCAGCTCAGACACCCATGTGGTCCAGCAGAACTCCCGCAAGATCACACTGGGTCCACGCTAGGTCCCATAGGAGTACAGCGGAAACTGCGAAAAATTTAAAAGCTTCTGTGGGCACAAGTGATAGAAAGCCTACTCCCTCTAGACACCTGGGCCCCTTTAAGTGGTCAAGTCCCTACTACTGACAGTCTTTGCCCTGTACCAAACTGTTCGTGGGTAGTCCATCTCTTGTGCACAATCAATTGGACACGGGTGGCCCAGCCTCTACTACACACAGACTTTGCTCGGTGTAGTTACACAAGGCCCATTAGGTGGCCTAGTCCTTACTACACATAACCTCCTCCCTATACCGGACCCTCTAAGGGCAGCCGTCCTCTTGTTCTCAATCAGTGAGACATGCAAAGCACAGCCTTCACTTTATCCAGAAGGCTTCATGGAGAGCCAACTTCCTACAGACACCCAAGCCCCATTAGGTGGGAAATTCCCTACTATGCACAGCCTTGGCCCTGCACTGGACCCTTTGCAGGTAGGTGACCTCTTGTGCACAATCAATGAGACGCTGGTGTTCAAGCCACTATAACGCACAAATGTCACCTTTTACAGAAGTGTTAATGGAGAGCCCACTCCGTCCAGACCCTCAAGCCCCATTAGGTGACCACATCTATACTATGGACAGCTATTACCCTGTACCCGGCCCTTTGTGGGTAGGCAACCTTTTGTCGCACACAATCAATGAGACACGGGTGGTCATACCCCCACAACGTATTGCCTTCGCCTTGGTCAGACATCTTCATGGGGAACCCATTCCCTCCAGATATTCAAGCCCCATTAGGTGGCCAAGCCCCTACTATTGCTGCCTTCCCGCCTTCACACTGTACTGGACCCTTTGTAGGAAGGCGACCTCTTGGGGGCAATCAGTGAGATGCAGGTGGTCAAGCCCCTATCATCCACATACTTAATACTGTACTGGAACCTTTGCGGGTAAGTGACCTGTCCAGCGCAATCAATGAGACTCTGGTGTCCACAACCCTACAACACTGAACCTCCGCCTCGTACAAAAGTCTTCATGGAGAGCCCACTCCCTACAGACACCCAAGCCCCATTAGGTGCTAAGGCCCTACAACGCACAGCCTTCGCCTGGTACCAGACCATTTGTGAGTATCTGACCTCTTGTTCATAATCAATGACACAGCTGGCCAAGCTCAGACACCCAAGCCCCATTAGTTGGCTAAGCCTCTACTATGCACAGCTTTCGCCTTGTTCCAAACCGTTTGTGGGTAAACAACCATTTATTCACAATCAGCGAGCCACGAATTGCCAAGCTCCTACAACACACAGTCTTCGCCTTGTACAGAAGTGTTCATGGACAGCCCGTTCCCTCCAGACACCTAAGCCCCATTAGGTTGCCATGGCTCTACTATTGGCAACCTTTACCCTGTACCGGGCCCTATGCGAGTAGGCAACCTCTTGTTGTGCGAAATCAATGAGACGCGGGTGGCTAAGCCCCTACAACACATAGCCATCGCCTTGTATAGAAGTCTTCATGGGGAGACACCCAAGCCTTATTAGATGGTCAAGCCCCTACTACACATAGGCTTTGCCCTCTACCGGACCGTTTGTGGGTAGCTCACCTCCTGTACTCATTCAATGAGATGCCAATGGTCAAGTCCCCACTAAGCACATCCTTCGCCTTGCAGAGTTTTTACAGGGAGCTCACTACCTCCAGACACCCTACCCCATTAGGTGGCCAAACCCCTACTGCAGACTGCCTTCACGCCTTCAAACAGTACTGGGCCCTTTGTGGGTAGGCAACCTTTTGTGTTCAATGAGTGAGATGCATTTGGTCAAGTCCCTACTACCCACAGCATTCACACTGTACTGAACCCTTTGTGGGTGGGTGACCTCTCCTGCGCAATCAGTGAGACTCGGGCGGCCAAGTTCTAACTGCACAGAATCTTGTACGAAAGTCTTCATGGAGAGCCCATTCCCTCCAGACACCCAAGCACCATGAGGTGGATAAGCCCCTACTATGCCTAGCCTTCACCTGGAACCATACCATTTATGACGTCTTGTGTGCAAATGTGCTCAATCAAAGAGACAAGGGTGGCCGAGCCCCTAAAATGCACAGACATCACTTTGTACAGAAGTCTTTATGGAGAGCCCACTCCCTCCAGACCCTCAGGTCCCATTAGATAGCCAAGTCCCTACTATGTACAGCTTTGGCCCTGTATGGAACCCATTGTAGATAAGCAACCTTTTGTTCATAATCAGTGTAACATAGATGACTAAGACCCTACAATCCACAGCCTTCACCTTCTAGAGATGTGAGAGAGCCCACTCCCTCCAGACACACAAGCTACTTTAGGTGGTCAAGACCCTACTACACACAGCCTTTACCCTCTACCAGACCCTTTGCGGTTATGTGACCTCTTGTGCACAATCTATGAGACAGGGGTGGCTAACCCCTACAAAGCAAAACACACAAGATGATGGATGGAATGCTGCACATTGGCAAACATTCACCCCCAGTCACAGATCTGGGTTTAATCCATCGTTATTTTGCTTCACCACGCCACCGAACTGCCAAGCCATGTCTTCCCTGGACCGGAATCAAGCATCCTAGGACCGGTTTCAGGCTATCAGCCTTCATCAGCCAGGATAGCTTGACTCCAGTGGCGTAGTGAGCACGGGACCCACGTCTGGGCATACCCTTCCCACTTAGGGCGAAATGCAAAACACAATGTGCAGCATTCCGTCCATCATCTTGTGTGTTTTGCATTTCGCCCTAAACCATTCATTTTACACCATGTCTGCGTTAATAAAGTAACACAAACCAGATAAAAAAAATCTTTGTAAATCTGCCACATACCTATTGTTATGTGTTTGCATTTCTCTTTCACTTATAACAGTAGACTTAACTTTAATTCTTCAAATGTATAGTTTGATATAGGACACTATTATTATATACTAACACAGACAGACATGAAAAACCACTTCATTTTTTTTATTTTAAAGTAGTAAAAGGGGTTCTGAAAAGGACCTTTTTGAGATTTTTTAAACTCTGGTTTTTAAAAAATGTTATAGCTTTTCAAATTTTTGAGGGGATCAACTTAAAAAAATATGGATATCTGAACTTGGAGATTCAACAAAGGAAAACTATTTCTTCTAGGGGCACAAATGTTCTCCCACCAATTTATCTCTGGCAGAAGCACTCTTTTTGTCTTTGGACACCTGCTACAATAGAGAACCATATGCTAGTATGCAGGATTTAAGTATCTTTGACACTCCAGCAGTACTGAAGGGGCACTATCCCCAAGTTCAACAGATGGCCCAGCATTTGATGTTGACACATCTTCCTCCTCCTCCTTTTCATGTCTGTGATCAGCATGTGAGAAGTGTCTCGGATGCATTGCCCACATGCCCTTCCTCATTCCTGATTTTTCCAACGAGTACTGCAGTGCAGTCCTTCAGCTAAACCGTTTTTGACAAAGATTGCAAGTCATAATATTTACTGATGCCTTTTTTTCACACAGAGGGATTGTAAAGAACTGCTGGACAAGTGACCCCGCGGGCATCCTCAGCACCTCCTCCTGTTCTTCCTCCATCTCCTCTGTCTTGTACAGATGCCATGTTTTTGTAAAGGTGAAAATCCCAAAAAAGTGGACTATACCAAAAATAAACCTACAGGACCCAGCACAACATGTGGTCATACTCAAGTGCTACTCCCAAATGAGATTGAGAGAGTGGAAACATCCTCAAATGAAGGACAACTGTAATTTCAACCAATCAGATGTCATTTCTGTGCGTCATAGGTCCCACCCTACCATTTTTAGGTACTGCAGTACCCAGGCCCTCAAAAATGAGGAAACTACATAAAAAAATATAATCATCATTAATTGTACCTATGAGAAAACCTCATACTAAACAGAACTTTTTAAAAAGTTTTTATGGGTCCTGCGGTACACCCGTAGGAACAGGAAATGGGAGTAAAACCCACCCATACCTTCCGCGGACACTACCTTTGGTTCTAAGAGTCCTGCAGGAGTACTGTGAGACCTGTGGAAAGTCAAAAGAAATAATACAATTATTTGCAGGCCTTAAGTTGAAAAATTAAAGCACACTAATAAAAAGCACCGGAAAATAATAAAGATAACGTTCACGTTATACCTAACTTTGCTAATAACATTTTACTTTGGGGGGAAAACAAATTAAATTCACTGAAAAAAACATAGGCGAGTGATGTTATAGTTAGGTATTGAAAAATAGTTTAATCTACGTTAAAAAAAAACTAGACATTGACTGATAAAAACAAAGGTTAAAGGGACATTATAGTTAAGTGACATGGTGCATATTAATGTTATTTTCAAAACCCAACAAACACTGAAATTCACCAGTTACAGTATAGAGAGCTTACTTTGCCTTGCACTCCCGCCTTGCACTGCTTCTGACCTCGTATATTACATCACTCATGACATGTTCAGTGACATAATTGATAACATCATTGATGACATTTCAAATGACATCATTGAGGTCATCGCTGAGATAGATAGACAAAGAGATAGATAGATAGATAGATAGATAGATAGATTTATTTATTTTTGATTCTGAAAATGCAGCCACCTTCTGCATTATGCTCAGGGCTTTAGACGCTGCTATAGTAAGGCCACTGCCATTTTGACTAGTGTCTGTATTAAACTCTCAGGGCTGTCTTTAACACAATTTTACTGTCTGCTACGGCCCTGTCGCTGCACATGGTTACTTATTTGTAATGAACACAGACTTGAACGTGAACGACGCGCGACTTTTGGTCCCCATTCCACGATAGATTTTAATTCCAATACAAAAACATTGCTGGACATTCCTCGCGGCTCCTAACATAAATGGATAATGAAGGGGTTCAAAATGGACTCTCTTCTTTGTAGATATGAATCTTACACTGACCGCCCCTTTTTAAACACTATGGGGCACATGCATCAAGGTATGATTTTGCGAGTCCTTAATTGCGATTATTAAGGAATTGCAATTAAGGACTCGCAAAAGCCTATGCATGTAGGAATCGCTATAAAAATAGCGATTCCTAAACATTCCTTAATTGCGACTCGCAAATTGCGAGTTGCAATTAAGGAATGGCTTCCCATTCATTCCTATGGGCCTTCAGGCCCATAGGAATGAATGGGAATTGACATGCGCAATTTGCGAGTACCAATTGGTACTCGCAAACTGCGCATGCAATTTCAAGGGTGCAAGGGTGTCAGAAGGACACCCTGTTGCACCCCTGAAATTGTGGTGTGCACCCATGTTGCGCACACACATGCCCCAAGGGCATGTGTGTGTGTAACCTGCAACTTTGAAAAATGCACTTTAGTGCATTTTTCAAAGTTTTTGCAAATTACCGAACAGTTTAATTTCTCGGTAATTTGCGGCCCCAAATAGCGAAATCGCTATTTCAAAGTGCTTCTTACATTGCATTTAAGGAATCGCACATTGCGATTCCTTAAATGCAATCGCAATTTAGGCAATCGCAAAAAATTGCGATTACCTAAATTGCGCCTCCCCAGCACTTTCATGCATCGCTAAAGGCCATTTTGCGAACGCAAACGGCCGATTTTTGCGAATCGCACCGTTTGCGCTCGCAAAAACCTTTGATGCATGTGCCCCTATAACAGTGGTGGCTGGTGACATTTGAAAGTGGTGAGGCGTAAAATAATTGTCATACTGCACCGTAGCGAGCGAGCGTTGCGAGCGAGCCCAAACAACCTAAGGGGGGGTCGGGGAGTTTTCCCCCCTGAGAAAATTTTGAAAAAAGAGTGGACAAATGGTGCATTTTTAAGCAAATTTGAGAAAGCAGGAAGGTTAATAAAGCAATTGTGAAAGTGCAGTTATTACATTAATAAAGAGATGTCATATAACATAGGTAGCTGCTTATTCAGTATAACCACAGAGCTTCATAACAGACTTCGAGATACAATGCATTTCTGAGTACCTCACAGATGTTTTTTATTTAACAAACAACTAAACAGGTTGCAAACTAGCAGCATTCAACATATCGTTCACTTTTTGTAGATAAAATCAGCACGTCTGTCTTTAAGAGCAGCAAACTTTTCAATAACTTGAACGTTAAAGTCTTTGCAGCAGGCACATTAACCTTCTGCGCTACCTTTCCATGAGTCAAAACTTCCACTAGACAAAACTCTGATCTCTCTCTAGGAAAAACATTAACCATCAGCATTATCATGACATTTGTGTATTGTTTCTGAAAATTGCTAGAGGCCGGGAAGGTGGTAGCGAGTGCTTTTAGAACCATAATATACTTGCAAATCCATTCAAATTACGCACTAGACAAGAGAGCAAGATGCTGCCTAAATAAAAAGTACCAACATCCTGGAAAAAGCAAAGTAAAGCATGTGAAATGTAAGCAGGAAGAACATGGTTACCAATCCACCCATCAATCAGTCATTGCAGTACCCCACGATTGGTGCACTTCCCCACCAGGGAAAACCATGCTGTTCAAAAAAGACAAGAAAACAAAAGTACTGCTTCACTGGCAAACTCTGTAAAGTAGCGCTAATATGTTTGGGTGTGAATAAAATCAATGTAGCCACTTTGCGAACACTCGGACTGTTTTCTGCGCTGACACTCAGAGCATCTGTCCACTGATTGACAATTGCTGCAGATGATTGGAATTCCGTTACCCATGCAGCTCTGCAAGGTTGGTTTGCACACTCAGATGGCACCACTGCAGGTAGTTCACTCTGGGAACCATGTCATCAGTCATGGGAGGGGAGAAAAAGAGATGTCTTCAGGGCAGGAGAAGAAACAGCAGTCTGTCCGGTGGGATTGAAAACTCACACGTGCCACACTTGAACTATTGGAGAAGAGGCTGCTGCACTCACTCAGGGATTGTTCTACTATCTGTGAAAAGTTGGGCATAGCACCAGGTATGCAAATACCCTAATTTGTAGAGCAATCAGTCTTCTATTGAAAAAAACCATTTCCATAGAGAACAGTATGGTGATCACCTTCTTTGCAAATCGATAACCCTCTTTTATAAAGTCTATCTCTTTACTGTGGTGGTGCCTGTCCCTAAACTGACTACTTTAGCAGTGAGGGCCTCAATGGCTACAGGAAAGGCCTGCTACTCCGTCTGAGACTTGCATCTGGATGGAAGCCCCCTGCACACTGCAGTGCAACAAGACAACCTTTGGTGGACACAAACTGTGCCTTTACGGAGAATCTGCCTAAGACGCCTGTTGCCCATTTGATACTTCACACCATGTGGCTCAGTCCTAAACTATTACTCACTTGCTCTGTACCAGGCCATTCTGTGTAAAAGATGTTGGTTCACTTCAATGTTTTAGTCTTATTTGCAATGAAACAATTGTGCCTAGTACTGGAAAAGGAATTTAAAAAAAAACCATATTTGAAGTTTTGACCATCACGTGCTACTACTAGTTAGAAGGAAATACACGAATATTGACCAATGACAAGGTTTCCACTTTTCATCAAACACAGGATGAGCCGACAACACATTCCGAGACCCAGGGCCATATAATCTAGCCTTCCTCACAAAGATTCTTCATCCACCTGGATGGGCTGCAGCCATTGAACAGCACCTGATGCACCAGGACTGAATGAAAGAGTCACGAATGGGCACAAACACCTGCAGCACACCTTGGTTAGGAGGCCTGCGGTTATCTGTCTGCGGGGGCATACCCCACAGAAGACATGGAGTCTCTTAGGCATCATTCTGAGAAGTGTGCAGGCGAAGGAGAAGGAGGCGGCAAGCCAGCTCCCACTGCACTCTCACTACTCAGCCCCCCCCCCCCGGACACCTCCGTTCACCCTAAAATCTCCCACAAGATGAAGAAAGCGGGAGTCAACTCATTTACAACCAATAAAAATATTTGAAATTAAAATGATATAAGCATTTTTATACAGCGCGAACTCGACCGGAAGATAGTGGAGTGCTTTGTTACATTACACAAAGGAATCACATGATGTTGAGTCGACCCCGAGACTCGAACCCCGACCCCCAGCTCCAAAGTAGGCAGCTCCGGCTGCGCTGCTTGCCGTATTGTCCTCAGTCAGACTCAATATGGTTAGTCCCCCCCCTCTCCCCACCCCACCTCTGTGTTTTTTAGGACTTCTGCCCTGCTTACAAATCTTTGCTGAAAGAGCATTCGTTGCCTTGGTAAAAACGGAAGCAAACCAACACTTCACTGCCTAGATTTTAAAGAAGTAAAATAGAAAAGCCGACGGTGTTTTCACGACAATGAAACGCTTTCCTTTAAGATAAGAAAGTTCTGTCTAGAAGCAGTTACGTCAGAGCTAGTCCAGCCTGGGCGGATACGTACCACCCACAGAAACATAAACCGTGCGTGCCTACGGTGTGCAGATCCCGCCTTCATTTGTATCAGCGCGGCTACCAGCTTGGAGGGCACCCGGCCGGGCCGGCTCGGACGAAGGCTCGCTTGGACCCGCACCGTCCATGGTTCAGGGCCCGGGGCGGAAGGATTGGTCAATTCACGGCCTCAGCACGGGTGGCGAGATTCGAGCAACCCTGACACTGTCCAAAGTGCGGCCAGAAGGGTTCCATCACTGGAGACTTGGCCAAGGCCTCCGTGGTGCCAAAAAGAAAAAAAAACTGCTAAATCATTAAACAGTCGGCATTGTGCAATTTAAGGGAGGCTTCTTACGTTTTCATTGCAGTCAGCGGGAGGCACAGGCCGCACAGCCTTGCCGCCACAGATGGGGTCCACCAAAAGAGAAGGCTCAGCCTTCTCTTTGGCGGACCTCATCTGTGGCGAGCTGCTAGCTCGCCTGCGCGGCCTCGAGATCTTAGTATACAGCACTTGGAAACAGATTAAAAATTGTAATCTGTTTCCAAGTGCTGTATACATACTACTAAGATCTCGAGGCCGCGCAGGCGAACGAGAGCTGCCGGGCCCGCCGCCTAAAACCATATAAAATGACCGCCATATATAATTACACCAAACGGACGTTCCAAACCCACCTAAATTATTTCACGGGAAATAAAAGCATTGCACACTTGACTTGACTTACCTTACGTGACCAGTAGACGTAGGCAGGCACTCACTGAACACAAGGTGTGTCGACTCGACTCGTGTGTCCGATGCAGTCTGTGACGACGTCATCATGAACAAAATGGCCAATCACTGTCTGCATGGCTTGATAAGCCACAGTGATTGGCCACATACGTTCACCAAGTGCCACCCACGCGCGGCACCCAATGCCTGGCTATTATGCCATAATGCCAGCCTCTCACATACTGCGCGGTGAAGTGTGAACGCGTGCGGTGCCTCTCAGCCAATCCTGTGCTGCTCCAGCAGCGCCAGGATTGGCTTGAGCAGGGATACTCCCCGCCCATTAGGAGACTGGGGGCTGCGGCATGAAGCAACCCTCGCTCTCCTAAGGGGAAGGCTAGTGCGCATGTTTGGGCTGGTCGTAAAAATGACCAGCCCAAAACCGAACATGCGCACTACTGAGTGCTGCCGCGGCACGACCCCCTTCAGCTTCCTGATTGCCTCGGGCGTGGCCCGGTGACGGCCAGGAATTAGCGTCAGTAAGTTAGAGTTAGGCGGGCGCACATTTTTGTAAACGAATGGGGGCAAATGTGGGCATGTGGCATTAGTGGGGCAACGTCCCAGCGCCCCAATGGACGCACCGCCACTGCCCTATAACATCAAACAACTTTAAAGCATTGGAGAGCGCACCAACCAAGCAATGAAAGAAACATATTTTGTAATGTACTTTTGTGAAGCTATGCCTGTGATTCAATGTGTGTACAACACCGCCACCTTGTGGCCATCAGGCGAAGAACGTCTTCTGCTGGTAAGTGATGCTGACTGTATGGACGGTCTTGTCACCCTGCAAACGTCACTGCTCCTCTCCTAGCGCACTGTGTTTCCTGCTGGTACAAGCTCCCAGTAGCGTTCCCCAGCACCCCAGAGACAGCTGCTGCCTCAAGCTGGAAGAGTTTGAGTAACAAAGCATAAAGTTTCAGTCGTCAACAAAAACATTTTTTGTGTTATTTTGTTAAATATTGTATAAACTGCAAACCATACCTAGAGGGAGTCATGGAGGTTGGTATACTATAGAAAGACAATTGATTCGAAGTAGTTAGAAAAACGATTCAAAAAAAGAAAAAAGTACAAGTTTGAGCCAGTTAATACAGTTGACCTATTGAATATATAAGGTGGGGGCTGTTACCGACGGAGGAGGTGTGGAATGACTGCTAAATATGAGGCAGAGGAGAATAAAATGAATAAAGTACAACAACCAGACCTGAGTAGGTAGGTAAATGTAAATTCATAAGAGGGCGCTACAAGGATGGAGGTGTGGAAGTCCCCGATAGGTGTGTGGAACCTGGAAATTGCCCCAGCCTCAGATGATGGAGAGCAGGAACTTCAGTGACATGAAATGGGGGTCACTTTTGGGGCCTAACACTCTTGACAATGGAATTGGTCACTACTGATCATGTGAGGCATGGTGAGCGAACCTGGAGCATCAGGTCTTCAGATACATTGTCCCAATCTGAGTCCAGCCAGTGACAAAGTACATTGTTGCATTCTCAATGTCTACAGGATGCATCAGCATGAAGTACACCAATCACGTGAGCAGTGCTTAATTTGAGCCGGTGATTTCCGGTGCTCAGCACCAGCAAATAATTGTCAGCACTGGCGCTTATGACAGTCTGCCACATGGTGCCGCTATCTGCCTATTATAGGTATGAGCATAACAATAGCTGTTTATTAATTCAATACACATTAACATTGACTATTAGCTGGCATCCAAGCCATTCTTGTAGTTTGGAATAGTATAAATTGTCACACTTGCAAGAGTGTGATGGTTAAATAGTTGTGTTGGTACTGTCATTGGCAGTGTTGGTGGGGCAAAGGATGGTGCAAGCTGCAATGGCCTCCTGATGAGGGCCCTGGCACTTATTTTTTCACAGATTAAGCACTGCACGTGAGCAATCAAAGGTCGAAGGATATGGACGAGCTCACGTGAGACTTTTGATATTTTTGCCTGGAGTGTCACATCTGCAGGCAGGTGGTATACCTTCAAGTCTGTTTAATGTGGTGGCAAGGTGATATTTTCTGTAATTTATAACCTATTGCTAGCTTTGGGAGTTGATGTGTTTGATAAATAGTATTGTCTTGTTTTTATATTATTTTTTCATAACACACTTCTGCCATTTCTAAGCAGCGTTAGTAACAGATCTTGCTATTACCAAATTTAATGACACACAGTTTACCAAAGTAAGCTAGATGAAAGGCAGAGAAACCCTTCTGGGGTTTTGAACTTGTGACCATAGCTCTAGAAGATGCCTGAAGTAAACATTAATTCCTGAGCCATCTTTCTGCAAAGATGCCTTATATTGCAGTTGGGAGCTGTAGCCACAGGCATTAGACCATGAACCTTACCAATTGCCACTAATTCAAGGCTGTTAGTCTAAGGAAGAGAAGTGCTGCAGGGTGGGTCAGGAAGACCAAGGACTGGTGTTTACAAGTAATGTTTCTGTAGCATCAGGAGGACCTCAGAGAATCATGGTTGGTGTAAGGGTTCATAATCTCAAGTGACTACTGAAAAGTATAATTCAGCTAGCTCAGTGTGAGCTAGCATCTGAAACGGAATTTGGGTACCTTTTCAGTCTCTTCCTGGGACTGGAAATGCTTTCCAAGGGGCAAGTGTCTGGCATCCACTTTGCCCACTTCAGGGGCACAAGAAGCAGAAGAACCTCTTACTTCAAGAGCGCCTGGATGACCACAGAGGGCTGGACCCTGCATGAGACCTGGCTGGGTAGAGACCTGGCCCTTAGAAGCCTGCCCTGAGGAGCTAGGAATTGCACTTGGAGAAAAGTGTGTCTCCACAAGACAGGGACAAGGTGCTGAGATTGCACAGAAGAAAACCAGGTCCATCCTGCTCAGAGCTTTTTGCCATGCTAAAAATAGGTTCAGCGGGACTTGTGGTAAAGGTACCCAGCCTGGTGAATCCCTGCTCTGTTACAGCTTCCAGCCTTGCCTGAATGGAGGATTTTGACTTCCAAAGAAGTGACTAAGCCCCAAGGTACAACCTTGGACCGGAATAAGGAGTGAAATCTAGCCACCTGGCAAAGAACTCTCAGAAGCTTATCGGTCCTTCTTTGTCTCGCTCAGAGCTTTTGGTGCAAACATCAGTGGCTTTAGTGCGAGATCAGCAATGATGTATCCGACTTTGTGTTACCTTTGCCAGCTACAGTCTTGGTCTGAGCCCAATGGGAACATTTTCACTTCTATTTAATAGACTAACTCCAAATGTAAAAGGTTTGCCCAGCATGAATCGCTTGGTGTTTCTGACCTCCGCTCCATCGCAGTCGGCTTGAAATTGCACTTCGGTCCTGGCCCCTTCAACGATGAACTGTTGCTTTTAATGGAGTTTTATACTTTTTGGTGCTATGTGCATTAAAACTTTAAAAATGCATATCTCCAGTTCCCCGAAGCCTATTTTAATGATCTGGATATCTATTGGCCCATTAAAGGTTTCTCTAATATTGTAGATTGGTTTGGGGATTTTATTGTGTTAAGTTCTTCACTTGACAATTGTTGGTAATGCGTGATCTGACTACGCACTTCTCTCAGGTTTGCCTGCTGCTTGTGCAGTAGCTACCAGGTGATGGGCAGAGATTCTCTCAGACTTGTGTTTTGACCCAATGAGATTGTATTTTTTTGACAATTAGGATGATCAAAGAAATCTTCGCCATTCTTTTGTAATGTTTCCAGATAATTGTAGTTCAAAGGCTCATTGTATCTGGTGTAGATTACTGCAATAACAGTCCTCCTGCTCACACTCTTGACAGACGGCAACACATGCAGAATGCAGCCTGATGCTCCATTTTGGGACTGAACCTATGCTTACATATTTCCAACCATTTGAACAGGGGCGGCTCCTCCATGTGGGCAGAGGAGCGTCGCCCCACTGCTTTCTCGCAGTGCGAGAAGCAGAAACATAAAATGGTATTGAAATACCATTTTATGTTTCTGCTTCTCGCACTGCGAGAAAGCAGAAGGGTTTCGTTGGGGTTGGGCGGGTGGACAGTTCTGCTTTAGGGCACAGGAGGAGTGGCTTACCCACTCTGAGGGCGCTGAATGTTTGGTTGGCCCTCTGGGGCCGATCAAACCAGTCTTGCGCACTCTGCATTTTCTCCATGTAGGCTGCATGCAGCCTACATGGAGAAAATGGCCTCCCCATAGATGCCTGGCTGGTCGGCGTCCCGACCAATCACAACGCTGCCATTGCAGTGTTTTGATTGGCCTAGGGGAGCCGAGGGAGGCTGCCTGCTTCCTGTTCAGGAGGAGCAGAGAAGCAGAGACGACGCAGGACCGGAACCGGGCTGGTGAAGGTAAGTTAACTTTTTTTTTTTTTAAATTAACCCCCTCACCGCGCGCCCCCCATGCGAGTCATACCGGCCGCGACTGCATTTGAAATCGTTACACTGGCTTCTTTTGTGACTAAACCTATGTTTTCATACGTCCAACCATCTGAAATCCTTACACTGGATTCCTGTTCATACCGGTATGTCTTATTAGGCCTCTGTTTCTGTAATAAGGCTTTACACTCCTTGCCTGCCCACTGTATAACATTTCACTTCAAACAATATGTTCCCACCAGAGCAATGTATTCCCGTTTCAGCAATCTTCTGGCTATTCCCATACCCAACGGTATCTTGGTGCTGAATAACAGATGTTTATTGTATAACCCTCAGATGATATAACACTCAAACACCATCAGGAGAATAATGAATCAACAGCTACAATCGAATCAAGATGGGAACAAGGCACTCTGGAGTGGAGCAGAGAGGCCAGGAAAGGAGTCATGGGAGTGCATTTGCTGTTTGCGGTTCCTCTCAGGTCCAAACCAATATGCCTACGAGCCTGGGAATTATCAGCACAACCCAGTGGTTCTGTTGGAGTCATTATATCATCAGCTTAAATATTTAGGGACACATTCACTGTAGCCTATGGAATGGATTCATGCAAATGATATAACACACAAACACCATCGGGAGAACAACTAACCAATAGCTACAATATAATCATCAAGATTAGAGCAAGAGGGTCCCTTCAATGACATCAGCGGGATGTCCTGTTTCAACACAAGGTTGCACTGCTAGCTTGCCCCATGTTCCACTAACCAGCCATCCATTCCCATAGTGTGTAGACACCACTGCCTCACAGGCATCTTTGCAGCTCCTTTGTCTGCTTAAAAAGAAGTCAGCCAGGAAGGTTAACACACTGCAGGGCTGTCTGAGCTCAGTGAACATTCCATGGGACTGCGGAAGAATGTTCAGTGTATGACTGTTCAAATACAAGTATATCTGTGAAATAATATATATGTATATGGGTGTGCACAGAAATATTTATGCATGCGGTGAACAGTCAGCTTTTTCACTTACAGCCATTTTTGTGTGACAAGCTGCTAGTTCAGTTATACAGCTCTGTTTGTTTCATGGTCCTATGTTTTCATTTCATTAGGCGCATCACTGGATGCATTGAGTCAAGATCTGTAACTCTCGGCCTGTGAGTTGAGGGCTCGCTTCCACTGTGAACATGGTTGAGTGTCTGCTCAGGATCTATTCCAACTCTGTCTGGTCAGATAAAGTGTCTCAGTTTATAAGGTGCTTGCCTTTAGACCTATTATTGGAGTGGGTGGAACTTGCGGACTTTCACTCAGCGAGATTCCACGGAGTTCAGTTCCGCCAAGGGCTGAACAAGTTCACGTTGCGCTGCTCATGATGCGATTTAGCGCTAGTAGCCCATTCTGCACTGAAAAATCAGAGCGAACGGCAGCACGCAGTGTGCAAGAGCGCTTCTGGAAATCGCGCTAGGGGACCCAAATTTCTCTCGTGCTCGCTTGCTGGAGCCTCGCATAGTTGCCGTTGTCATCACGTTACTCGAATGGGAAAAAAATTCCGCCAAAATTCTGCGTTAAAAGAGTAACGTGGAGTCGCCAATTCAGTGAGCGGAATTAAAAATTCTGCCTGGGACTACCCATTATTCGTGCTTTCTAGCCCAGTATGGCCTCTCACTCATTTCAAGGCAGGAGATAAGGGCATGCACATTTCACAGCAGCAGCTTTGTTTGTCCATTTTAGGTATATGAAAGGATGGATTGCCTGTTTTGCATCAGGGGTGCATTTTGCAGAGTTTGGGGGGGGGGGGGCTGATTTTCCGCTCCTATTTCATTTACAGGAGTTTCTGACTCTAAAATGTCCTCTTCTCTGTCTCACCGCTGGATTCAGACTGATCCTTGGCCCCTTCCTTCTTGGCTCTTTCATTTTTGCTCTTTTATGGGTATTGGATGATCCCCTATTGTCCGGCCCTCCAGTCATGGATGTCTCTGAGCCCTGCTGCAGGCCTGATTCTTGCTGTTTGTCAATGTGTTTTATTCTTTGTGCCACTGATGTATTGAGCCATGTTTATATTGTCAGAGTGCTTTAGTCCATGATTCGGGTTCTCGCTCTTTTTTGGGAGTGCCACTCAAGGTTAAGAGTTAAGGCTCATAACCAGAGGGTGGAGAGTCCAAGTCCCATAGCAGCCATGGGCATGCGCCTGCTTGAAGAACTGTTCAATCACAAAGGATTCCCACGAGTCCCCAACAAGTGAAAGTCAATGGCTTTCACATGAAGAAATGTCCTCTGCAGTGCTTGTTATGAATCCTTGGCCATGGGGTTATTCCTTCTGGGGATGATAGTATGGATACTCTGTGGCAGGGTTGTTTTAATTTTTCTGCCACCCTCTGTAAGGGGTGTGTTCCTCTTCTACATTGTGAATTTACCACAGTGTGAGTTATCATTTGTCTATATTCCCTCTCTGTTTCGGTTGAGAAGGCGTACACAGTCTATTCCTTTTTGTCTTCTTTTCGACGTATCCACGTTTTTGTTGGATTATTCCAGGTCCATCATTTTCTAATTGACACTGTGGCACATGTCTGTCGCCCTAGATTCTTGGGAGGTGGACATGGGTGGAGCGCATGAAACCATGGGTTCTGGGCTGCACTCAGCTGTGTCACTCAGGTGTCCAGGGTAGGTTGAGCATCATCATGGAGCTCTGGAAAGAATGATGTGACCCCAGATTGAGTAATGAGTGGTGCTCCAGCCCTGGTGAGTGTACCAAGCAGGCCTTCACCTTCTCGCACATCAGTAGTCCCAGGACAGTGCCTGTAAGTACTTGATGCAAATCAGCTGCAACTGAACAGTGAGTCCCAATATTTTTCTTAAAAAACACAAAGAGAGAACCTTGTCTTTAGGCTCTCCTGTAAGAAATTAGCCATTTCCACAACTTCTTGATACCCTGGGAAGTCCAGGGCTAGTATGCTGGGATTCTTCTAGGTTATAACAAAAAGCGGGGGCACCCCGTATTCCCAAGAACAAGGGTAATAAAGTACGTATTGATAAGGGTTCTCCCAAGAATCATTCAAACAATGTTTTTTGACCATGGGTCAACAGAGACAACAATAAAAAAAAGAACAGATACCAACATACATAACGATAAGAAATGTACACTGAAAAAACATAGATAAGGAAATAAACTGATAATTCAAAGTAATCAAAAGTAGATGCTCCAAGTGATTTAAAAATTTGAATTTAAGAGGAGCGGTGTATCGTAGCTCACTCACTGCTACCTGCCAGTAACTTTACTCGACTGTTTGACTCAAAGCCATGATACATCGCTCCTTTTACCTTCAGATTTTAAAACACACTTTGTATGTCAGTAGGATCCCGGTTCTTCTGGCTAGGTCGCTACCTTTCTGTTTTCCTGTTGAAGGCCCCATGTGATTCTTCATAAGGGGGTCAAAACGTTGAAATTATGTGGGTCTTCCCATAACTTTAATTGTTGGACTTTTAAAAGGGCTTCTTCCAGGGGCCTGTTCTTAGGTTTGATCATGCTTCTTAGTTTCCTGAGGCTGTTCCCATGTGGGTCACTTGCTTTCTAGATTTGTCCTCCGCTTCCCTCCTCCTTGATTGCGGTAGTTACTCTGTCTTCATACCAGGTACGAGTGCTTTCCTTTGAGGTTTTCTCTCTACTTCTTTCACCTTGTCTCCTAAAAGTCGTACATCAAGGGCCTATTGCAAACCCTATGGTGGTATTTCACTATCACTTGTACTCTACAGTACTTATCTCTGCCTTTCCGAGATTATAAGGTTCAGATGATCTGGGCTCTTTTAAATTTCTGTTGCACAAGCTGGGTCCTGGATTCTTAGGTAGTCACAGAGCTCTTCTTTTCTCTGCCTGGTTGGTTTTCCTATGCCTCAAAGTGCTGTTCTCTCCCTTTGGTAAGTGTGAGTTGGCATCTGGCTGCATGCATTCTATTTTATGAGTGTCAATGGGTTAGTTCTGTGTTCTCCCTTCTGGCCTGTTGTTTAGGGCAGCATTTCCTGTGGGTTTACCTGATGGACCTGGGCATTGTGGTCTTCTGGGTGTTCCTGTTTTCCTGTTTATAGCATTCCAGGGGCAGGGTGTAGCAGAGTCTCTCCACTGTAGTAAGTCACCAAACCTCAGCCTCTGGCTGTCACTGTTTATTGGTTTTGGAAAACTAATTTCACATTTGATGGTTCAGACAATATTTTTTGTTGCTAAGTGAGCATGTGGCCTAACGGCTAGGGCAGTCGATCTCAAATCTGGGGACCCGGGTTCGAGTCTCGGCAATGCTGCTCAACATCCTGTGATTCTGGGCAAATCACTTAATCTCCCTGTGCCTAACAAAAATGAATGCGTCCTTGTGTAACACAACTGGTGCTCATGTAAAGCGCTCTGATACCTGATACCTTCAGGTCAAGTTTGTGCGATATAAAACTCCTAAAAAAAAGTTATTCAGCTATTTTAGGGGTGTTCAAAATTTGTGTATGCTTTTGCATACTTACGCCAAATTTTGTCAAAATGACACGAAATACAAATCTGTTGTTTTTGTGCTGTATTTTACGATGAAATCAGTGCTTAATTTGAGCCGGGGCTTTCCGGTGCTTAGCACCTGCACTTAATTGGTTTCCAGTGCTCGGCACCGGCACCTAATTGTCAACACCATACTTAGAACAGTCCACCACATGGTCTAATTTAGAGGTGAGCAGAACAACGGTAGTTTAGTAATACAATATACATTAAAATTGCTAATACCTGCCTCTCCAGCCATTCCAATAGCTTTGGGGACCTGGAATAATCTGAACTGTAGTATTTACATGCGAGGGAGATGGTTAGTAGTTGTTTTGGAAGCGATGACAAGGGCGGCGATGGGTAGTGCAAGCTGCAGCGGCCTCCTGGTAAGAACCCTGGCACTTAACATTTTACAAATTAAGCACTGGATGAAATAGATCCTCATGTCAATTTTTTCCATGGGTAGGAGGAAATATGTGCACTTAAGTGCGCATGACGGTTGGGCTGGCCGTCTTAGGCGGGCCAAACAGTCATGCGCACTTAGCGTGTTCTCCACCTGGCTGTATTGCACAACCTGGGTGGAGAACATGCACAGGCTCCCACTGCCTGTCTGAGCGCAGAATCAGGCTGCTCAGACAAATCACGATACTGCTGTCATGCTGGTGACAGCAGCGTTGTGATTGGCTTAGGGGAGCCTGTGTGCTTCCTGCGTCGGGGAGTTAGGAAGAGAAGCAGAGGAGAGACTACGTAGGAGAGACAGCAGCCATGCAGAGGTAAGTGTTATAAAAAAAAATTTCACCCTCGTTCCGTACCAGCCACCACTGGTAAGGACTCTTACGACGAAAGCTAGGACTTGGAGTAATGAAGCTTACTGGTAAGTAATCGGCGCATTACTTTTGTAGACACCTCCTCTGTCCTGTGTGGGTTGCACATTTACATATACCTTTACTATAATGCTTTTCCTCCACGAGGCTCAGTGTGTAACAATCAGATCAAGGGCTGCTTCCCCCGCCCCCTCCAGCACTGACTGCTGGAACCTGAGACAAACAGCAGGTTGTGTTGCTTGGTTGTTCTGCTGATGACGTCAAACAGAGAAGAAAACCATTCTTCTAGCACAGAATCAAACACTCGGAGCCAGAAATAGCATCTTCCGTTCTGCATCTACTGCCTGATAATTACAGGTTCTCCTGAAAAGAGAAAGAAGAAAACATCAAGATTCTCCCCTTGAGCTTTTATTTGGCGACTGGCCCCCAAAATGAAAATGCTTCTTAAAGCTCACTGTCAGAAATCTATTAAAAGTGCGTGTGCGTGGATGTGTGGGATTTTAATGTGCCTTGTAAATGTCTGGGATTCGACGGATCTACACCGGCGCCGGATGCCAGCTCCGGAGACAGGAAACTTTAAAATATGCGAGAAGGGTCAGGTACAATTTCTGTGCACAAAGTCTAGAATAAGCACACACGTGTCATTCCCATGCAATTATAGATCAGCAAAAAATACAAAGCCTACTGGAGCAACCATGGTGGGAATTTCAGTTGACCAGTTGCAAATATTTTCTATTATATGGGTTTAGATTTTTTGTACACTACACTGTAAGTCCTGCAGAAAAAAAGCGTAAAGGATATTTGGCTAGTTAAAAAAATACCAATTGAAATGATTGATTCCAGTGGTGTAGCAAGGGGGGGAGTGGTCCGCCCCAGATGGGCAGCATGAGTTTTGGGGGCAGCGGCCTCCCCCTGCTCTTACCTGCGGCTGTCGCGGGACAGCAAACGTCGGAATCCCCAGCACCTGCCCCCCACCCCCTCCTCCTGCATGTGACCGCCGCAGGGTGACAAATGCAGGGGCCGCAACGGGCGGCAAAAGGTCTAGCAACGCCACTGATTGATCCGGATGGTATATATTGCCCTGATTGCGCTAATATTCGTGATAGGACAGCTATCGGAACCCCTAGAGAATGGGGTGGAAACCAGACATGGCAGACCCCTGCTGCCCACTCTGCCCCTCCATGCCCTGGCTATGGTACCATTGACCTGAATACCGAAGGACTCCCATTCACACTGGGGTATTTACCCATGCACCCACGGAATTTCTGTCTATGCTGATAATCAGTGCTTAATTTGAGAAGGTGGTTGCAGGTGGGGCCCACAGGAGCCAGGTACTTATTTTGCCTCATAAGATTAAGGGAGAGAAAAAGACAAAAAGGGTGAAAAAGGAGGAATAGAGATGGATAATAGTGAGAAACTAGGGAAGAAAAATAAGTGCAAGAGTGAGATAAAGGTGTAAGGAGGGTAGGGTGATGGAAGAAAGCGGTATGAGTTGGAATCAAGACTATGCAGTCTTGGGGTTCAGGAACCCCAACATTCACGAGTGCTGGCCACGGGCTTCTGAGAAATCTTTGGGCACTGGCACTTATTATTTTACTAATTAGCACTATTATGACAATATTGTACTTCAATGCATAGTGATCCAGCGCTAACAATAAAAATAATTCTCCTATTATGCTTTGGTCATCCATGTGCAATTATTTCTCTAACACACACACTATATCCATATGACGGTTGGGCCCATAACACCGCATATACATTCACTTACTCATTTATTCCCTGGATTTCCTCCGTCATGAAACCTAGGAGAAAACGATTTGCTGGAAGGAGACGGGATACCTCTTTTATAATGACATAATAATTCTCTTTTACTCTTAAGGTATTCCGCTCATTGGTCGATGGACCAACTAGTAGGAATCAGTTGATGGTGATTAAGACCAGCTCAATCACAATAAACTCTTTTACCATTTCATTATTAATTATTGAGCTGAAGAATCACTGAGTCATTTGTTTAAAGAATGATAAAGTTTATATAAAGTTTTAAATGCAGGTAATGAGGTTAAGCTTATTATTCAGATCATTACATTTATCATCAATATAAGAATAGTTTGAAATTGCAAGGCACTTTTATTAGACGGAAAAATGAGGTTATCATAGTAAGAACTCTATAGATGAATCTATCTATCTATCTGGGTAAAAGCCTAATAATTCTAATAAACCCTATCATTAAAAAGTTCTCCTAAAGCAGCATCTTTATACTCAACTGGAAAAGGAAAATAACAGCAGCAGCATCAGCTCGTCAGCATCAGTGACCGCAACTTCTCCCATCTACAGCATCTAACTCATGCAGCATCTAATTTCAGCAGCATCTTCCGCAGCATTCTAACAGCATACACTACCCCTCCCACCAAGAGTAGGTCTTCTTATACCCTAATTCTAGCTTACAGCATAAAATGTTTCTTCTTACATGGCGCGATTCATTCTCATTGGTCAAAAACTCAGGTCCATATACATTCTAATCAAACTTCCTGGTCTCAACCAGTTCCGTGTGGAATGTCCATGCAAGCATCGTTTCCCACAGTTCATGCACTTGCTCATCCGTTTCGATCAGTCCAAATTGTATCTTTTTCTGCTACATTTTGTATAATACAATTCCGTCTATTGATTCAGTCAGGCTTCTCACGCTTCTTGCTGATCATCTTGGCACACATCTGCTCAGAAGGGTCACAACAGCCTTGACCATACTTTCATCTTAGCCTCTCGGCATCAGCGCTTGATCATCCCTTTTCCTCAGCCTCTCGCCTCTATCACATGGTCTCTCGCTCATGCGCATTCTAGCAACTCGCGGCCATTTTATATTGCTGCTCGGCAGACCTAAGCGCTCTATTTTCAAAAATAAACAAAATGTTATTAAAACAAAGAAATATAAACCCTTTCGTTTCCCTCCCGTCTTTCTACATACCCCAATTAGGTATTACCTAGCAGAAGCAACATATAAAACTGTCCCTTACTTACCATCGCTTTATTTTGCAACCACACGTTTTATTTAAAAGCACAAATCATGCAATTATTATTTTTAGTACGCAAATATTATGTTATGTTAGATACGTAAACAATTATAAGTCAATTAATTTGCACACAGAATTGCGTGTTACCATTAACCCTTAACATACATTGTTGGTTAATTACTTAAACGAACATGTTTATTAATATTGTACGAAAATATTAGGAGGTTAAAATTTTTACATTTACCCTGCTCCATCAATAGAAACCCCTAGATACCATCCCCTTCCTAGTCCGAGAAGTGATCCAGTATACAAGCTCCTGGGAAAATCTGAGGTGCTGTCACTGACTAAATCAACGAAACATCAACTACAGTGGGAACCTGAATCTGTGAAATATCTAGGTAACCTCATCTGCAAGGATATATATGACATGGTCCACTAGAATTATGACAGAGTACTGAATACACTAATGTCACAGGTTACCCGATGGACCATGTTACCCAAATCAATGATAGTGTGGATTGCTTTGATTAAAATGGTGGTACTACCAAAATTCCTAGACCTGTTTATAAACATTCTAATTGTCAACCTTTTTTCACAGAATTAAAAACTTTGCTTTTGAAATTCATGTGGGCGGGTAGACAGTCCAGGAGTCATTGAGAGAACATTACATTGAAAGATGGATTAGTGACGGGCAACAGTCCCGGACTTCTCAACACTGTACTAAAATTACATTAATATAGCTCTTCCTACCCCTGACGAGTTGTATCTAGCAGCAGAGGTCGAATACATGACATTTAGAGTCCATTCCCCACTCCCCTTTATTGTAAACATATAAACATCTAGTGATAGAAAAAGGATTGACTGAGTCATGAACAATACAGATTGCACTCTGTGTGAAATCGAGGACCGTTCGAACTGAGATCACGCCGCAACATGTGATCCATGGCAGGTTATGGTACACCAGAAAGATCTTCAGCGGATGTACTCCTTATGGCTCCCACTGGGTGATAACTCATGCCTGCCACCAACACTGGGACTGACTCAACTCAATGATCTATCTCTGGGAAGGAAATGTATCCCATTACAGACATATAAAGAAATGCGAGGGAATAACCCGCTGGCCCAACTGTTTTATTATAGGCTCAGACATGCAGCTAAAAGGCAATTCCTGATGGCCTCCTAAGGAATTTGAGGTGCCCACTAAAATACTTATGAGAAAACAGATAAGAAGATGGGTGTCCTATAGATCTTTATATATCTATCTATTTATATCTCATTCTATATCTACCTATCTATCTACATAGTCTTCAAATTCTTGATTGAGTAAAATATTTTCAACTCTACTCCTCGAATGCTGGGTTTCTTGCACAGGATTGGATGAGCAGAAATAATTTATGTTGTTTGTATTTACAGGATCAGGCTAACCCGTACTCCAAGCACCGACCGCAATCAGGTGCACCTCGACAAGTTGCCGTTTTTGAAAGATTATAGTTTCAATAGGGAGAGTGTTTTTTTGGTTTGCTAATAACTTTAACACTGTTTGATGAATCTTCACAAAACCTTTTTAAAAAAGTTAATCAACCTATGCTCCTTCTATGAAAGTTTCAGGGTGATCCTTCAAGTGAGGAAGAAAAAAGGGGTCCTAGAGCACAATTTCCTAATGCAATTATCATAGGGAATTTTGAGCAGCGCTACAACCCAAACGGCTGAACAGAAATGCACCAAATTTGGCAGAACGCTAGATCTTTACCCAGAATGTGTTCTTCTTGTGATTTGATATAAATCCTTCAGTACTTTTTGAGAAATTAAGGTCAAAATGTATGTATATCTGGACGGTTGGGTTCGCTGGACTCTCGCGGGAGTCCTGCAAGCACGCAACTTTAAAGGATGGAGCGATCTGATTGGCAGAGAAGGCTTCTTTTCCTGTCAGCCATCTTGCTTCTGCGCAAGTGAGAAGCTCTTGTGAGTTCCACTGGAGCTCGCGGTTTCACTGGCTGGCCTCAATATGAGGAGAAATGTTGCGCCCGCCATTTCACAACACAGGAAGTCATTCCATCAGAAGCTAAATATTGGTGGAAAGTGTTTACATTGCTGCAGAAAATGTTGAGGATGCATGTACCATGTACATCACTAGCTGCATTATTAGCCTATGTAACTGAGATTCCTGAAAGTCACAGTGTCTCTATGGCACTACTTTTGGCAAAGAGTGGCAATGTGATGGGCATGAAGCCTTTCTCCCCTCCACAAGAACGGGCTGGTGAATGTAACCTATAGCAATGAGATGGTGGACAATTATTCAGCAATCGTACACCTTGTGGTTTGGCCACGTGGTTTCTGAGATCCTTTCCACCAATTTATACCTAACAAAGCCTAGGACTTGTTCCCCAGCAGGTTGTAAATAGGGGAATCACAAGCCACATAATTTGGAATTCAGTGCATTTTTATGCCCAGTACAAACAGGTCTGCACAGCTATTCCCAATTCCATGGTGTTTAACCATTAAGTGCACAATGCAAGTGGGGCATTACTGCACAGCACTGTTAATTACAGGTGCAGAGTTTACACCCGCCAGTACCATGAAAATTGTAGCGAGGGTCTTAATCGTAACACACAGTTTTAAATTCTGGAAACTATGTCAACCGAGCCTTATAGTTTGGATACATGAGCTTAATCCCGGTTCGAAATTGTGCAGACATCTGCTAAAATGTTACAGTCCTGCTATACATGTTTATTGATCATACCAATATTTAATTGTTACTCCAGCAGTCTACAGGACTGGTCCAGAGACATGCATTATGTAAACACAAGAGAACATGACTTTGTGTATGTAAATTGTACCAACTGGGTCATCCTGAAACCTACAGTAAATACGGAATTAGGGATAAATTGCTATGATTCTAAATAAAGTGTTTAAAATAAATGAATAAACAGACCGCACAATATACGTACAGCTGATAATAGAGCACACTTGAGCATAAAATCAGACATAAAGCAATACATATGACATGAACATGTCTAGGTGGGAAAAGGCTATCTGCCTTGTAGATCAGTTTAGAGCACAGTCCAGAACCTTGTCACATGTGCTGGTTACTTTAAGAATTTGCTGTTCTTTCATGTAAGGGACTCAGGGGTATAGATTTATGAGTCCTACATCGCAGAAGACACATTTCTGTGTCAGGAAAGTGAGATAGAAAACTCTCCACACAAATCAGATTTGGAGGACGAGGCCTTCAAAACTTTGCAGATAGGAATTTATCTAAGGGTAAGTACCACATGAATCAGAATAGTTCATTGCAATAAATGCATATCAGTCAAATGAGACAATAGTCATTAACTGTGTGACTGAGGGGAATGTAGTAGTATTGTTCAAGGAACTCTGTCTTTAAGAGGCATTTAAACAACTTGGTGATAAGGAATGTTATGTTAAATTTAAGGAAACTCCCAGTGTGTACTTACAGAAGACACTGCATTGCCAGATTGCTTATTGGAATATGGATTTTGGATGGTGCAATAAATGGGTTTGAAGGTACATTTTTATGCTGTGAATATCCACAAGCCAGAAGTTAAGTTACTTTGGTAGCTTAAGAGAAACCATATGTAAATATCTAGATAGGTTTTTGGCATTGTACGTCACTGGATTGTCATCCTTTGTAAAGATACTGGTGCCATTATCTGTAATCTTGCAGATCTCTCTATGAAATGAGATTGGAAATTAGCCACATGAGACGTGTATTCATTGTTTATGACCATTAACCATATAGATGAAATTTAAGCTGGTCTGCCTCACATATGTGCCAATATTAATATTTTTTTATAACAGCCCTGGAGGATGGGGTCCCCAGGGCCTAATGAAGCTCAGGGAGGGGTGTCTCGCGGCCCCCGTCCTCTTTAAACTAAATAAGGCCTGGGATGGTCCTTAAGGCATAATGAGGCTAGGGGAGGGGTTGCATCCCCTATAAAATAAAAGGTAGAGAAGTAATGTGGTAGTTAGAAAGCACTATGTAAATTATAAAAATAAAAAAAAACGAACACACTCATTGGAAGATGTCATTAATGATGTCATCTGTGATGTCATTGAAGATGTCCTCAGTAATGTAATTGAATATGTCATGAGTGATGTAATATGTGAGGTCATAAGCAGTTCATGGCGGGCTGCAAGTTATAGTTAGCTCTGCTAACTATAACTGGTGAATTTCTGTGTTTTTTTAGATAAAAACTTAAATTTTGTCACTGACATATTCACCTAACTATAGCGTTACTTCAACCTTTGATGTTTTCAGTGAATATATATATGAATATGATATGACCCAATGGCATTTGTAACTGTTACTTATAGTTAGGACCAGTTTGCGACCGATTGATGAATCTTCACGAAAAGTTCCAAAATAAACGTTCATCCCCCTCAGCTTCATTCTGGAAAGTTTTGGGGTGATCTGTAAAGCAGGAGTTGCGAAAAAGTGGGGATCCCAAAACACATTCTTTCCATCATTTTTTCCATAGTAAAATGAGACACAGCACCAGTTAAAATGGCTGAACAGAATAACACCAAATTTGGAAGAAAGCAAGATCTTGGTCCAGAAAGCATTCTTTTGTCATTTGGTGTAATTACGTTCAGTTGTTTATGAGAAATTAAGGTTAAACAAATAGAGATATTTCACAGCCCGATGTGATTGGATGCCACCACATTAACAAAGATGTGATGTCAGCTTTTATTGGACTCAGGGACTGAATCCCCTGCCCTGGAAATAAATTTAAAAAAGATAAAAGGGGGCAGGGTAGAGATGCCCTGCCCCCCTGGGCCTCATGGAAGGGATCCCAAAAAGTTTCTTTAAAATATTTTACTGAAAATTCACAGTAGATCCGCGCCTTAAAAAAAAAAGCCCCGGGGTAGGCCAAGGCCTGGGGGTGGGGCCAGTGCATGTTATTTATTAAGTGGAGGGGGGTTCAAACCAACTGGGCCATTTCCAGGCCCCAGGGGCCATATCCCCTGTACCGAGTTAAAATTAGCTTTTATCAGGCTCCGGGGATCCCACCTCTAAAAAGCCCTGCTTTCTCAGCCATTGCATGGCCTCGGGTCCCCTGGGGCTGGCTCTGTTATGGTGTCCCGGGGATCCCAACCCCCAAAAGACCCTTCTTTCCCTGCCTGCGACAGCATGGGCAGTGAAGTCTTATATGCTCCCAAACGGCGGGAGTAGAAATGCTCCTCCCGGGTAGGAGCACAAATGTTTCTCCCTGCCCGTGCTCTTGTGGGCTGGGAAACATAGAATAGCTCAAACCCGGTGGGAGCAGTATGAAACGCTGCTCCCGCCAGGTGGGAGCAATGCCGGGTCCTGCTGTACCCGGGATGGATGCTGGCAGAGGAGGCAGTACAGCTGCCGGGGCCTTGGGCCTCCCCATCCGCCCTACCATAAAATATTTTGTGCTGTGCCCCAGTTGGGATGCTCTCCTGGGCAGGGAACATAGCTTTGCATCAAGGAGGTAGATCCTTGGTCCTGATGAAAAGCCAAGGGGATGGGTTGAAACACGTCGACACTTAGGATGGCAGATACATAGTTATCCATCCTTCCCTCTGTCCGTTATTTAATCATATCGACTAGAGGCCAGAATAAATAATAGTTTACTTACTAGTGAGGGATTTCTAAGGTTTTCTTTCCACACAAAATACACAACCCACTCCTATTGTCATCATTCTACACCATATTAATACATCTGTTAGTGCTCCCACATAACTTGTAGGTCGCAGCACGCCTCATTCCGCAGTGGAATGGGATGGACCCAATGATTAAGCATGCCACCAAGGGGCAACCCTGGTGGGTGAAGGTTATATAAGAAAAAAAGTGTGTTTTCTTCATCCTGTGGAGGGTTATTTTGCAGCAAACTGTGTGGCTCCCTGTGTTTTGGTTAAACAACACAACATGTGTATTTGTAAAGCACATGTTTACCCAAGAGTATCTTGGCACGGAGTAACAGACGTTTATTGTTACCCAACTCAATGGTGCTCATTTTATTGACCTCAGCAGGATGAAAGGCTGAGTGGACCCACTGGGATTTGAACCTGTTACCATGAGGTCGAACACAGGTCCCTTCAGTGGACGCATTAGTCCACTAAGCCAACAGACTTGGCCTCTGAATATTGTTTTTGTGCAGAAAGGTATCCCTGCACAAAAACAACCCTGACCACAAAGCAGGCACCCTTGCATCATAGTTTAAGACTTTCTGCATTGGCGCTAGGCTGCCACAAGTGCACCAGCACTAGGACAGATGAAAAGTGCACCATATCTTAGTAATATGGCACATTTCTGCTTTCTCCCTTTCATGCAACGCAGCGCAGCAAGTTCCGTTGCTGCATTCCATTGCATGAGAGATTAGTAAACTTGGGACCAAGTTTTTTACAAGTGTGGTGGTTGTAATTTGTATCGACTAGCAATCAATCAATAAAGGTGACTCGATAATGTGCAAAAATGGCAAAAGGTTGTGAGATCTTTTATAAAAGACAGAAGTACATATATTGTCTACATATTCCAGTGCCCTTGTGGCCTGTTGGATTTAGGGAGTACAGTCAGACAGTTATGCGTGCATATTGTGGCACATATGTGGGCAAACACAAAAGGGTGCGGAGGATGACAAATACCCTGCGACCCAACATTTCAATGATTCGCAGGATTTTCCTTGCAAGCCACTTAGATTTGCTATTATTTGCCAACAAAGCTGGCTTATAATTATTAATATCATTATCAACATTATTATTATTATTTCCAGTGAAAACCAATGGTTTAAACTATGATGAAGGTTTACCCTACTTCTTGAACTATTGAACCAGTGATAACTATTTCAATGTAATGATATAGAGAGGATTTAATAGAAATGTTGACGTTTTCTGAGTATTAACATTGTGGCATTCTTCGAAAGGCTATCTGTAACTTCATTTGTTTAACAAAAGATGCTATGGTCTACTTAAAGCTGGTCATGACATGTAAATACATGATGAAGTAATGTATTTGTGTATAAAGCAGGCTACTGGAACCTATTGTGTTGGGAATATTAGAAAGTGTGCAATAATTTGAACTCAATGTGACAGAATCTATTTTGTAGGGTCATAACAATTGTGTGGCACTTTTTGATTTGTTCTGCATTCCGTCCATCAATTGTGTGTCTTTGGCACTTGTATGGATGGCACCTAAATTCATGTGACTATGCGAGTATATATACAAACCTTTGGAGGTATGCTCACATAGTATTAAAAAAAGTACTAAATTGCTTGTGCTAGCAGACTCGCCCTGATGAGCTCTTGCTGCTGAAATCTGTGCGTGATCTGCATGTCAAGTCGGCATCTTATCCTTCACATGTCAATAAAATGAGAACCAATTTTGATTGGGTAACATTTGTAAAAAGATGTTCTATGCAGAGATCGCTGATCAAAGCATATATAAATAGTAGATTATCATTACTATGAAGAATGTTTGAAGGGTTTTGGCCCTGTACTCATTTCACATGGATTATTCAACTGTGACCAAAATTTGAATAATCTCTTTAATGGGGAAAAGGAAGCGTAGGCTTATCACTATAGGTGCTCGTAACATAGAATCAACCTTCCTCCAATGGTTTTGTTCAGACACATCCTGTTCCCAATTTCTCTGGGACACCAATGTCAATAGCATTTGATAAAATGAAAGATACTGGACCATTATCAGTTTCTTATGTCATCCATTGAGGATTTTCTTAGTTCTATTTAATTTTCTCAATTTTCCCAGATATATTCCAAAATTATAGCCAACATGTGTTTGTTTTATTTGCGTTCAAGCTCATCCTTTTTAGAAATCATCCTTTTCAATCTCATTGACTGTGAAAAACCAAGTGGCTTGTTAAAGATTTTGAATGCAACAAGTTATTTTTGTCTGCAGGATTTTTATAAATAGTTGTGACCCAGCCTTTAAGCTGAATTTTATGACCATAACCAAAAATATATTTTCTTCTTCTCTTAAGGCATGAGTAATCTTCCTTCGATTGTGTTCATCATTGCGCCTCCTTTTGTTCAATTCCGGCTGACCTTTCTTACTAATCCATATTAAAAATATGCCATTGATCTACATATTTTAATTTCAGAACCACTTTACAGCCTTAATTTTTAAAGATCTCCTTGGTTACAAACCTTGATATAAATATGTTAGCAAATGCTGGTGCAGCACTTGTACCGATTAAGGTACCAGAGATTTTCAGGTAAAATATCTGTTGCGCTCGAAAATATTTGCAATACAAAATTTAATGCAAAAGTATATCAGAAGCACTTACGTACCCCTTGAATGTTCTCTACTAGTACTAACTGTTCCTTTGTCTTTAAATCTTCTTAGTGAGGAATTCAGGGGTAAAGTGACAATACATCTAATGTACATAGAATCAGTATGAATGAAAAACTTTTATAAAGCGCGTAGCTACCCTAAGGCATCCCAGCGCTAACAGCGGCAGCGGACCAAGAAGACAGCATTACTAGGCAGTGATTTGGAAAAGCCAGGTTTTAATGAGTTTGCGGAAAGGCAAATGGTTGGACTCCTGGCGTATGTGGGGTGGGAGGGCATTCCAGAGCCTAGCAGCGTTGTAAGAAAAAGAGCGGCCGCCGCTTCTTGCTCTCTTTATTTTTGGGACTACGGTGAGCAAGAGGTTTCTGTTAGGACAGTAAGGGGTAGCAAATAATCGATTAATTGGAGGTCCTTTCCCCCAGAATGACTTATGGATGATGCAGAGAGCCTTGAATTTAATTCTCTTCAATATAGGCAACCAATGAAGAGTCTTCAATGCAGGCTTGGCAGATTGACAATAAGGGATCTTAAGGAGCAGACAGGCTGCACAATTTTGAATGACCTGTAGCTTAGATGTGGTGGCTTGGGGGGCTCCCAGAAAGAGCGCATTCCCATAGTCCAGGCATGAGAGGATCAAAGCCTGGACCATTATCCTTCTTGCGGGGAATGGGAGAAGGGGAAGGATTTTCCGGAGCATCCTCAAAATGCCGTAGCTTGTGGATGAAAGTTTCGCCGCCTGATAGTCAAATGACAGGGAGCGATCAAACCATATGCCCAGACTTTTGATCTGGTTCTTCGGTGCGGGAACATGGCCAAGACAATTTGGCCATAGTAGCCCAATATTGAGGATTGGAGAGTTGCCTAGGAGCATAAGCTCCGTCTTATCTCTGTTCAATTTCAAGCAGGAGAGCTCCATCCATTTAGCTACCTTCTCCAGACAGGGATCTAAGCTGGAGGATGAGTTTTCTGGGTTGTTTAGGGCCACAACTAGTTGGGTATCATCAGCGTATGTAACTATTTTTATGACAAATGGACGGACTATCTCTGCCAGCGGACTCATATATATATATGAATAATGTAGGGCTCAGGGAAGATCCCTGAGGCACACCGCAGCTAAGAGACATACGTTTAGAGATCACATCTCCTTCGAAGACCTGTTATGTTATGTTACGGAGATTTCTAGAGAGCACGATTACCCGGAGGTGTCCTGGCGCTGGTTACTTCTCCTATTGCAGAAACCAGGAAGACAAGAATTATTTGTCAAAAAGCCAGGTCTTCAGCCCTTTCCTAAAAGCCAAAAGATTAGTGGCGTTTCTCAAATGGAAAGGCAGACCATTCCAGGCCTTAGCTGCACATAGGGAGAAGCTTCTGCCACCCCAATGGGCTTTTTTTACGGGTGGAACTACGACCAGTTTGGCTCCCAGTGATCTCAGTGTTCTTGCCGGTCTGTACCATTGAAACTGGCGTTGTAAATGTTCTGGTCCCGAACCTTACAATGCTTTAAAAACCATACAGAGACTGTAGCCAAGTAATAACATCCCCAGTCACTCCGAGACTCCTAAGTCTGAGAGTCAGAATGTTGTGGTTAACGGTATCAAATGCGGCGCTGAGGTCCAGGAGAATGATAGCCGCCGCACCACCCTGGTCCAAAATTCTCCTGGACTCCTCAGCCACCGCTAAAAGAGCTGTTCCTGTCCCATGATTGGGCCGGACACCCGTCTGAGAGGAGTGAAGCAGGTTGTGAGACTCCAAGAACCCGGATAGCACTGAATTAACGTGCCTCTCAAGGATTTTACTGATCGCCGGGAGTAGATAGATGGGCCGATATTTCCCCAGGTGCTCCGGGTCAAGGTTGGGTTTTTTAAGTAGTGCTTTAACCATAGCACATTTCCAGGACTGAGGAACCACTCCAGAGGAAATAGAAGAATTAATCAGATCAAGAATCACTGGAAGAATTGTTTTTGTGGCTAAATTAAGAGCGTGAGGAGGGGCGGGATCCCTAGGGGAGCCTGATTTAACCAGAGCCGAGATGGATACTAGGGATTGAAGGTCCAGCGGAGGGATATGTTCTAACAGTACTTCGGTACAGGAAGGGGAGGTAACTGCGGGAGCTAAGTCATTATGAGCATCTGCGAGGGGAAAGGTGAGATATATATCGTGAATTTTCTTGTGAACAAACTCTGCCAGATTGTTACAGCGGGCAAAGGCGCCTTCGGCGGTAGCTTGTGGGGGGAGAAGTTTGATGAGAGTTTTGGCCATGCGGAAAATTTCATGTGGAGAGTTAGACGCAAGGCTGATTTTTCCCCCATAATAGGCAGCTTGTGCGGATTTAATTTCAGCTTGATAGATTTTAATAGCCTCCCTATATTCTTGTTTACTGGACACTGCATAGTCCCTTCTCCATTTTCTCTCTAATGTTTTACAGATTTGTTTGTGTTCCCGGAGCTTAGGAGAATACCAAGGAAAGGTCTTTGACCGAACTTTTTTGCTGACCGATTGTTTAGGGAGGACATGATCTAAAGAGTGCTCAATCCATTTGTTAAACTTATCATTGGCAATAATGGGGTTTGAATTGCTGGGAGGCCTGGTAGCATCGAGAGCTAAAACCCACTGTTCTAGAGGAAGCTTAGACCATGAGTAGTTCAATGTGCAACCAAACCTCTTATAATTTCTGTAACAAATCACCACCATATTGTATTTATGTACATATGTTTTTCTGTTATTCAGTATTGAGCATAGATCACTTTTCGATCAGTGACCTGGATACATTGTCATACAGTGTCAACAAAAAAGAGACATCTACCCTTGGCATCCAGTTCTTAAAATGTCTAGTTAAATAACGGCTACAATCCGCTGCTTTCGCATAAAGATGGGGAAATAACTTTTTCAGACATCAATGGAGCTATGAATGTTTCACAAGTCAAGAAGTAACCATGCAAGAAATGGCATTTTCTTGAAATATCACACTGAGGTGGCTACTTAAAGGAATGTTCAAAGAAAGCTGGAAGGGATAGGGGGGGCAGTGGGAGATTTATCAAGACAAAAGACCTTGATTAGGCCGGAGATGTGGCTGCAGCTCAAAGAATTTTAATTGGGCCAGATGTTCCATAGCCGAGTCTGCAATGCATAGCTACGCGCATTCACCTGTACATCTCTTGAGGCGCTCAACGCCCATTGCCTGTGCAGCATGGCCACTGTGTGTATAGCGCCGTAAATATTTGATTAGCGATCAGCTTATTTCAGGAAAGATGCACAGCTGCACCTGCTCTGCCATACATTTAATAACCCTCTGCCCAGTTCTGTCATATATAAAAAGTAATTTTATGTGATTTTAATCAGACAGCATGTTTTTGCAATTTCAGTACTGTTCATGCCAGAATAGCTGGTGGGTGAAAAATGGCTATGGAACACCATTAATGTATATTAAAAAAATCTGCGTGGTTAATGTGACAGTGTTAAAGCAGCTAACGGAGAGAAGAAACAGACATATTTTGCACGGCAAATCATGATATTTTTTCATTGTAACTTATCAGCTACATTGAAAGGAGCATGAATATATGTCACTGTACTTTGTCTTCTGGTCTCAGCTCTGCTGGCAGGGGTCTCCCAAAGTGAAATTACAACTTAAGCCACATTGAAGAGAGCTTCAAAGTCCATCACACAGAGCAGTGTATAATCAACTAATAAATGTAGTAAGTTTGGTGGGGAAAATTAAAAGAAAAGCACATTATATGGCGAGGTTGTAAGCGGCACTCTTGCACACATTTGACATTTATTTCTAAATTTAGTATTTCTGGGCAGTGCCATTGCTTTAAATGAGTTTTAGTGGGCACACAAAGGGGCCGTACATAAAACTGGGGGGGGCCTTCCTTTTCTGGTCAATGATTAAAGCCATACATGAAAGTGGGGGGCGTCCTTTTCTGGCCGACGTGTATGCAGCTTCGAGTGAGTTATGGGTCCCCTTCCGTCCCTCAGCGGTGGGTGGACAAAATATCGAAAACACAAATATCGTCGGACACAATATCGTGTCAAAAATATCGAGGACAAGAATATCGTGAAGGTCATTTTCTATGGGTAAGTAAAGTTTTACTATATATAACTCCACATATATGTACTTTGACGATATATATATCTTCAAGGTACGTAGATCTGGAGTTAAGAATAGTAAATTGATACCCATCTATTTGCACTTACCTACTCGATATTCTTGTCCTCGATATTTTGGACACGATATTCTGTCCACACGATATTTTGTTTTCGATATTCTGTCAGTGAACCGACACATGGCTTTGTGGTTGCAGTTGAATAAAGTAATATTGATTAGGCCTTGTGAACATTAGCAGAGGTACTGCCCTCTGTGATTGGTTCGAGCAATCTGTAGGACAGTAAGCAGTGACTCCTCACGTTAGTTGTGCTGCACTGTTTTAATACCATAGTATTTGATCTTTGCATCTGTGAAGGTGTTAAATATAACATACTTTATTGGTGTATAAATGGATATTATTCCTACGTACATGTAACTTACGGTTTAGTTAAGGCTGATGGGCAGAGATGTGGACTTCGCAAGTGACAATGTGTAAAGTCATGGCATAACGGCCAGAGCTGCCGTCTTTGGAACTGGGGAACACTTTGGAGCTGGAGTACCAGGTTCGAGTCTCGGCGTCGGCTCAACATCCTGTGATTCTGAGCAAATCACTTAATCTCCCCGTGCCTATAAAAAATTGAATGTGTCCTTGTGTAATGTGCTCATGTAGAGCTCCAAAATCTTCAGGTCGAGTTCACGCTATGTAAACTGCAAAAAATAGATTAAAAAAAAAACGAAACATACTTGAAATTCTCCAAAGAATGAGAGAAGTGTTAGAAATGGTTGGAATGGGCTGGCTTGGCGCTCACACAGGAACTGGGAGCCTGTGCCTGTTCTCCACCCAGCTGTGCAACACAGTTTGGGTTGGAGAAATTTAAAGTGCGCGTGTCGGGCTGGCCAAACCAACATGCACACTTGCAGTACCCACCATTCCACCAGGCAGCTGCCCGTCACCATCAATGGCCCCACACACCCATAGACGGAGCAGGCAGGATGAAAAATAAAATGGTAATAAAATTATTTTATCACTATTTTCTTTTTAATGTTTGATGCCCTCCCAACAGGGGAGTGACGCTCCCCACCCTAATGGAGGAGCCGCTGCTTGATGTATAACTTATTCAAGACGTTCTTCCAGATGCAAATTCTATTTAACCAGGTGTGGTATGTGAGGCTCGTTGGATCCAGGTAGGGAAAAACATGGTCCCCACACACATCAGCACCATTGTTTCTTTCTTTTTCAGAACTAAACCCCCTCTTTGAGGGTTTATCTCTGACAAAGAAAAAGGAACACTGATCGGGCTAGAAATGCATGGTGCCCCACTTGGCATTCATCTTTGCCCACCTGTGAGTGCACTTTCCCTAGAGAGATCCCCGGCAGGTAAGTGGGGATCACTGGCTACGGCAGGGGGTTCTGAGGGGGTCAGAGGCAGAACCCTCCGTTGACTCATGAGGCTTGCAGTCCACCTGCCAGGGTCTGTATGACCCTCTCAGATCATTGAGCCAAAGTGTAAGTCAATTGGTAAATGTGAACTGTTTGTTCATCAGTTTTATTATTGTTAGTTAATGTGTTTGAGATTGTGAGTATGGTAGTTGAAATGCGGATCTTGTATCTTCCGGTGGCGTTATATGTTCCTTAAGTGATGCTGTATGATTTAAGGTTCCAGGTTGTATGATACTGTTGCATTTCATTATCCTCTTAAATTATTATTTGCATTCCTTGTGACTGTGTTTGGGCAATAAAATACTGCAAAGATGATACATACTATGTGAGTTGTGGTTACATTAGTGATATCACTGATGATGTAACTTGGGATGTTCTCTCTGATGCCATGTGTGAGATTACACACCTTGTCTGGCCCGGGTGGAAGTTAAGTGGTGTTGTATCCTTGACTGGGGAATGTTTACTGTTTTAGCTATTGTGTAGTAGACACTACCACTGCAACCATGAAGCCACAGTGCTCTCCTATCAACCTCAAGTAAATTTTAACCAAAATGGAGTTGTTCAATTTCACGTGTCCCTGGGTGATACTGATAACCCGAAGTTATGTTCTGTGTATTTGTAAAGCGCGCACTCACTCACGAGGGTATCCTGCATCGTACTTACCATACGCACTCCACAGGGATTGAGGGGTGGTGTAAAGAGTGATTGTAGTTCTTAAGGATGCTGCGGCAGACCCAGAAAGACATCTAAACGTAAGGTAAGGTAACCTGTTCTGAAGGTGATCCGGCACTTGACGGGAAGCCAGTGCAGCAATTCCCTTGCTTCAGTTACTTTTCCGAAGGACAAAGAATAATTTAACTGGAATATTGTGGGCCCTCGCGTGTCTATGAAGAGAAGTATTAAGCTGGCCACTGTCTAAAACATTATCATAATATAATCAAGGTGGGAATTAAGACCTGCACCCACTTCAGTGGCCAAATGATGGAAATAAAGGTATGAGAGAATCTTCTCAGGGAATGTAATTGGATGAAGCAGTTACATAGCACTGCACTAACTTGTGCCTCCAGGGTCAAATTAGTGTCAAAGATGCAGCTGTGATTCCTGGTTTTGGGGACCCAACAGGGGAGGCAGTTGGATTCCATGAAGCGAAGGTCTGTTCTTTTGGTCAAAGATAATAACTTCTATCATGCCTCGGTGAACTGCAGATAACTTTGATCACTGTTCCTTGATCTCAAGAAGGCAGGGTTAACATCAAATATATCTTAAAAAGTCTTCATCTGGGCCTCTAACCCTGGTGCAATGTTTGATGTTATCATCATAAGACTGGCACCTGATGGATTCCTGGTGCATTCATTGATGCTGAAAAGTGCTGCAGATACTGCAGGCGACAGAGGAGCTCTGCGGGAAGATGAAAGGACCTAGCTTGACTCTCTGGGACCTACCAGCAAAGAAAATCAAACCATTTCAGAGCAGCCGGGTCCACATTGAAAACAAGGGAAAGTCAAGAAAGATGGATGCCATGTGCTGCAGACAGGACCAGCCTGACCGTCATCACCAACAAATTTCATGTGTTATCCCGGATTACAACTACAGCGTTCTCTGTTGCGGGTCTCGGCCTGAAACCCAACTGAAAGGGGTAGAGACAATGATGTGTGTCAAGAATCTTTCCAACTACTACTATCTTGTCTATCAGTTTGGCTGAAACCAGTAGGTCCGCAATAGGACAACATTCACTTAAGATATGTACCTCTAGATTGAGTTTCTTCATTAAAATATAAGCAGCCCTTCTTTCCAGGGGCAATCATGTAAATAACACACATCAGCCTTTTGACAATAAATTGAACACAATCACTGTAGGAAGATAGTGGCAGTGCAGTGTTTTTTGCTTTGTAAAAGGTTGTCATTATGAACGTAAAATTATGAGATTGTCAATTAAGAATAAAGGCAATACAACTGAGCAAATACCTCAAACATAAAGGAAGGCTTCATTTATTGTTTTGTACAGAGAAAGCTGTCCATAGGATTCTCCTGTAAAATTGTACCTTTGAGTCCCTCCTCTGTTCCCTACTCAATTTTGCCAAATTATACTGAGTGTACCATACCTGCCAGCGCCTGGATGCCCTCACGGGTGACAATTAGCGCTCTACAAATCTACTGATTGATTGATTGACACCTTTGTATGGAAAAGTACTGTATGGTCCAGATTGGTCAAGGATGATCATTGTGTTAGAGAAGCAAAAGCAGCATTCCGATGGAGTTTCATGTCATCTTGTGCCACTAATATTTACATAATAAGAACAATTTCAGAAAAAAATCGTAAATGCAGGCTTAGTTCCCATACCCTCAGCGTGCTAAAATTAAATGCATATGTCAGTGAGAAAATACTAGCAGAAATAACCAGCTAGGAAACCCTCCTTTAGACTTTAACCAGGTCTGGTGTCCAAGTCCCTCAGCCACCTAAAAGAGAATAAGCAACAAGGTCAAATAGGTCAAATGTGGTCCAGGTCATTGGTCTCTCAGTGTAAAAGCTATGATTTATAATCACGATTAACTTCCATATGATTGCTTCACAGAAAGTGTCTGTAATTTCAATCTCATTATTAAAACCAGAAAACAACGCACACAGTGTGGTTTCATATTGATGTCTTTGCTACATGTTGACGTGCTGAAAGGAAAGCCTGTTTTATTCCAGTGCTGCGAGGTGCAGTCAATCACTAGCTCCTGGCTCATTTGCAAAAGACTGAGAATTATTAGACTCTTTTCTGCTGTGAATTGTGTTAGGTTCAGATGCTGTCGATCTAGTCTTGTTTCAGAGCAAGGAAATAGAGGGGCGGGGATAAAGCCCCGGGAAACGTCCTTTATGACGAAGCCGGAATCACCTGTGCCTTCACAGCGCCGGCAACAGAACAAACGCATCTTTAGCATGCAATCGTTCTGCACGCAAGTAGTTACAATGACTTGCTTTAGGGGGGTGCAATGGTGGAGTGGTGTTGGAATTAAAGTCCAACACCTTCCCTACTGTTTCGCGGACTGGAGTTGGAATAGTAAATTAAGCTATACTCATAAGGCAAGTCGTTAAAACAACTTGCATGCAGAACAAATGCATGCTAAAGACGCATTCGTTCAAATGACGGAGTTCCTAAGGCATGCATGAAAAACGCATGCAGAATTCTGTCATACATTCTAAAGCCACATGTTAAAGGAAGCCATTGGCAAGAAAATGTAATCAGCCAATAAAAAATGAATCTAAAAATATTGCAACTGAACTGAGACTGGTAGTAGGAAGACCAGTTGGTTCAACTCTAGAAAGAGGCCATCTTCTGCTGATGCTGACAATGAGCCCCACACGAAAGACAGTGTTCATGATAGAGCACCAAGGCTCTGAATAAAAGTTCCACGGTACTGTTGGGGTGCAAATTACAATCACTGCGTGGTACCACCTCGCCAATACCATGCAATTAAGAGTTAAACCCCTTGGAATGAGGAATAACAGTCCTGACTGGAATTGCGGTGACTTTTTTTTAAGAAACATATTTCTCGTATATCTCGGTTTTCTCCACTGTCATTATGTGGTTGCTACACCAGATAATAGCCTGATTGGAGCCTGCACACCCCATTTTCATTCATCAAGCCAATTCAAAGATATCAAACACACAAAAGGTGATGGGAGGAATGCTTGCAATATGTCTAAACACTGGCAATTGTTCGGGGTAGCATTCCAGTCCACCGTTCTTTTGCCCACCATGCCACGTCAGTCTTCAAAGCCAGTCATGCTCTCTTCCCCCATGTGCGTGTTAACCTTTATGGGTTTGTATTTTCTGATCCATGTCTGCAGTGCTGCTAGCTCCGCACAGCGGCTGACCTGCATCCTTGTTATGTGTCCTGGGAAACAGTGATGTCATGTGGTAAACGATGTTCTCCGTGTTATGAGGGCTCTCCAGAACCGTCTGTCATGCATGCAGAACAAGGGTGAGCCTCTCCCACAGGAAACTTTGGACTTTATCAAGAAGAGGAGTCAAGAGATGAGTGTAGGGAGCCAGAAACGGGGTGTGTTACCAAGCCTCCTTCCAGTCTGCAAGGCAGTGGGACCCGTTTCCAGAGTCTTCCGCCTCATATTTGAAAGTCACCTTCGCTGGCCCTAGCATGCGGTCTGACATACCTGGTACCATGACAACTGGTTTCTCCATAATCCAGCTATCAAGGTTTATAAAATGCCTGGAAAAAGAGGGCTTAACAGTGGCCAAGCCCTCATCTCCCAGAGAAACTCCCTTACTCTGCTGGGTTAGGACCCACTGCTTGTCTGAATGTGGAGGTGCCAAGCAACCATTGTACACTGGTCTTAGATTAGCTGCTCCTGTGCTTGTTGCTAATAACGTGTTGAAGTGAGAGATCAATGCAAAAACAATTGTGTGTCTTTTGCTTCCTCGCCCTAAGTGCGCCAGGTATGCCCAGACGTGGGTCCCGGGCTCACTGTGCCACTGGAATCAAGCTATCCTGGCTGAAGAGGGGTGAAACCCTGAAACCGGTCTTAGGATGCTTGTTTCCGGTCCAGGGAGGACCTGGCTTGGCAGTTCGGGCTGGACTGTTCCCATGAGGCACAGGGTCAAGACTGATTTGCATTTGGCCAGGTCTAAACTGGGGTGGCATGGTGAGCAAAAGAATGATGGATTTAACCCAGATCTCTTGACTGGGGGTGAATGTTTTGATTTGTTCTGCGTTCCGTCCATCAATTGTGTGTCTTTTGCTTCCTCGCCCTAAGTGCGCCGGGTATGCCCAGACGTGGGTCCCGGGCTCACTGTGCCACTGGAATCAAGCTATCCTGGCTGAAGAGGGGTGAAACCCCAAAACCGGTCCTAGGATGCTTGTTTCCGGTCCAGGGAGGACCTGGCTTGGCAGTTCAGGCTGGTCTGTTCCCATGAGGCACAGGGTCAAGACTGATTTGCATTTGGCCAGGTCTAAAGTGGGGTGGCATGGTGAGCAAAAGAATGATGGATTTAACCCAGATCTCTTGACTGGGGGTGAATGTTTTGATTTGTTCTGCATTCCGTCCATCAATTGTGTGTGTAGTGAGAGATCAAGCACGCCTTCCTTCATGAGCATGATTTAGGAGATGATAATAACTTTGTAGGACACTTTTAGTTTGATAGTGTAAATTATTTCCTTTTATCACTTTATAGAGCCTTACATAAGTGGATATTACATGATATCCTTCAGTTCTTGTTACGATTGTTGGGCAAAATCCATGGTCTTTCTGATAGAGTTCTCTTTCCCAGTAAAGGTCTCTGATTCTGCCTGCCAGTTTGGCTAGTCTGTCCTTTAGGCAAGATCCCCTTGGACCTCCTTTCCCTGAGCAGGAAAGAAGACAGCAGTCAGGATCCTCTGTGACTCTCCAGACCCGCTCTCCCATGATTCCCTTTCCTTCTTCCTATTGTGTTCCTCTTGTCCCATCCACTCTTCCCCAGACCACTTGTCTGAGAAGAAAAAAAGGCAGCAGCCAGGGTCCTATTCAACTGTCCAGACCTGTGCTGCTGCAGCTTTCCTGGGATGTCTATACATAGAGGTTGGAAAGGAGTGTCCTTTAGACCTATTCTAGACTCTCCTCCTGCTCTCTGATGGGGTTTCATTGGTTTGGTAAGGGTGTATGGGGTTAGGGCTCAACCCTGTTGGTCATAACCACTGTCCATCTTTACTGAGTAAAGGAAGCCCTGTTTCCGCTTGCCTGGGTTAACTCAATTGTGTATCTTCCTTTCACATCTGGACTGAGATTGCCTCTAGATTCTCTGAGACAGAAATGAAAGCAGTCCAAAAGTGTTGAAGGTGGGCTCTCTGACCACCATTCACATGCCGCATTTGAGCCAACACTGTCGATAGTGTTTGGGTTCTTGAGAACCCGCCTGCGTACATGATAGGCTGCTGTGTTAACAAGTGCACCGAGAAATGCTATTATCCCATGTATGTTAGGAAAGTTCCTTGCCCTGTCAGTGTTAAGCTCAAGGAACCAGAGTGGTGTTCTAAAATAGATGTTAATCCCAAAAGTGACTCTTTCAAAGTCTTCTCTGATGGCTTCAATTGATTACATTAGAGAGTCAAGCTAAGCTCCTCATGCAAGTGAACGCGGTTGCAGTCCAACCAACTCCCGACTCCTTTGCCACCCCTTGTGTCCAACACAAATCTCATTCCGCACCAGAGGCTGTTGACAAGAAAAGGACAGCAAAGCTGGTGAGTGAATAGTTGAAAGAAGAGACGTTAGTATGGTGCCAATCACCTCTGCGCTCATGAGCCACAAAGCAGTGCCTATGCTGAGTGGTTCACCCATTCTTTCCACATCCTCCTCTTCAATTGTCCAACAGGAGAAATATTGCCTGAAGGTATCTATGAGAATGGAGAAGCACCAGAACCAGGCATAAGTGATACTCTCCTGTTTGGCCCCACATCAGATTCTTGTGTCACAGAATTCACTCCGGAGTCCCTGGTTCAATTCCCATCACAGCAGGTACCTGCAGCCACTCATCAGTATTCCATCACATCATGCCTCCTAATTAATGGTTGGGCTCCTTCATGAACGTTATCATGAACAGGTCTTATTCCTTCAAGCTGTCACATCACATATGCTCGACCATGTGTACGACCAGCCTCTGTCCTTATATCCAAGCTCAGAAATTACCATGCTGCTGTTGTGCCTCCTTAGTTAATGATGTCATTAGCACTGATCTGTAGCTGTTTCTTATATCTGTAGGCCCTGGTGTAGCTTCATACAATGTGCGCCACTGATCGTATTGACCAATGCTTATTGCCCGAAAGTGTGTGAAAGGAGGTAGCATCAGCACCGACTTTCAATTACAGTGAAACCAATTTGACTCCACAAGAACGACAGAGAAGATGGTGTCCAAACCATGAAGGTTTATTAGCAAATTAGTACACGCTTAATCGAATCAGCAAATAATTTTTATCAAATAAGCATATCTATCAGTTCAGTCATGCAATCTGAATTTGTAAAATATATAAAAGAAAATGCAAAATATAATCAGAATACAGAACAGAAAGTACATTGGATCTATAAAGGAACTTCCCTATCACTAAAGTATGAGGCCAACCCACTGCTGATGCTGGCCTTGAGCCGCACATGGACTACATCGTTCAGTATAGATCACCCAACAGTACTGCTGCGGTGCAAACTCTGCACACATAATTACTGTGTGGTAACAGAGCACTGGTACCATGCTCTTATGAGTTAAACCCCTTTGAATGAGGAATAACTGTATGGGCATGGAATTACTGAGTGGTATTCTGCATGGTATTCCATTTTCTTAGTTGGTTGACGTCAGCTGGTTATGGTGCCAAGCCAATGATAAATGTCTTAGGCCTGATTGGTGCATTGAATCATATGTCTGCTCCATTTATCATGAAAGTTGTAACAAAGGGAGTAGGGCTTACTTATATACAATGAGTAATATACGTTAAAGCCAATAGACCTTTAAGGATGAATTGTTATTATGCTGTGTCAAAGTACACAGGTATTTTGTTACATGAAATCTAAAGCATTACTGTTTAAGCGAGGGTTTTAGTGCTAATTACCCCTTCAGAAAATCTCTGAGGTCAGAATGCTTGCTTAACCTTTTTCGGAGATGTTAGATATTTTTTAGCCAACTGTAAATTTGTATGTATTTGTAATTTTATGCATAGTATTTAGCAGTGTTTTAGATCTGCCCTGACAGTTTTAGCTATCTGCCAAACTCTCATAATCAAACAACTTCATTAAAAGCACATACATATATGTGGTGATGTTTTACTTTAAGAAGAGTATTCTGCAGGCTATGATGTCAGATGGAATGAGGGAATTGTGGAGGTTCTGAGAAAAGGCTGCTGAGGTTTAGATGATGCTGGGGGTTACATTGATGTAAAGATGTTAAGAAGAATAAAGAAGTGAAGAAAAGATGCCTTTACTACAGATTTTTGGCGACGAGTGAATCTGCGCAGGGTGCAGAAGCTATGGAGTAACCCTCATCCCTGGAAAGCGTTGATTCTACAACGCCAAAGAAAGTGAGTGTTTTTACATTCTACTGGCTGCAGTTATAAAGACTTTGCTTTTGGGAGCTTTTACTCAGCTTCCTGTTAACTTCTCCCTTTACTAGGACACGGGTCAAACCTTAAATAATTGATGTGTTTACTTGCGAGTACAGTTTCTGATGCTCACAACGGCATTGTAAAGCCGTATTAATTTTGTGCCATTTTTTTTTTCGCTGGCTTGCACTTGCTGAATCTCTTACGGCAGCGGTCCTCGTGCTGTATCTAAACATTGAGAGCTTGTGCTGCTAAACACTCGTACAGCGGCCCGCGCACAGTAAATAGTGTGGGGAGCTCGAGGACAGATCTCGTGCTGCTAAACACTCATACAGCGGCCCGCACGCTGTAAATAGTGTGGAGAGCTCGAGGAAACGTTTTTGTTCCGCTGACATTGCACGCGCTGTCATTGAACGTGCTGAATCTCACGCTAGAGTCCGCGCGCTGCAACTCAACAGTCGAGGACTCTGTTTTTATTTGCCCTCTACAAACAAGTGAGGAACGCATGAATAAGAATATTATTCAAAGCCACTTACCATACCGGGAGTAGGTTTTATCCCTAACGCTGACACCGAAGATGATTCGGAAGAGACTAACACTGAAGAAGGACTCTCTCCACTTTTTCTACTGAAACTGAGAAAAGACTCAATTTTGAGTTCCTGGAAAACACACTGCACAGCAACAATTGTATCAATATTACTATAAGAAATACCATCAAGGACATTATTATTTTAGATCATTATTTTAGTTAATCATTTTACTTTGTTATTTTAAATTGCTATTTTAGTATTTTATTGTAGTTTGTTATTTTTCTTTACTTTACAGGTATGGCAGAACAAACTATGGCTGCTCCACTTAGTTTTTTAGCAGTGCCAGGAGAACCAAGTATTCCTTGGAAAAGATGGAAGAATATATTCTCGACCTATATGTTGGCTATAGGTGGGGATAAATACGGTCCGTTTAGGAGACAAGCAATTCTACTACTTCATCTAGGAACAGAGGGAATAAGGATTTATGATGATCTTCCCAAAGTTTCCTTGGGAGTGGGGAACGGTCAACCCATGAATGTTTATGACATGTTGCTACAAATGTTAGAGAAACACTTCACACCCAAAGTAAGTGTGGTTTTTTGTTAAACTTGTTTTTATTGGAATTTTTAATCAATCGTGCGTAGACAGGCATAAGCAGTGAACACGACCATTTTCCCACAGTATTACATTACATCACCACGGCCAGAAGGCGGGAAGCATTAGACATTGTGCAGAGATATCATCTATATTGCTCAACTAGGATAGTGCCAAGAGCAGTAGGGTTAGTAAGGAATGATGAGCACATGTGAAGGCACAGTAGCACAGATATGTCTATGACAGTCTCAATCCCAGTGCCGTGGACAGCTAAAGATGCAAGTGCATCTACCGTGGCCCAGTTCTAATCTCTAGCGAAACGGTCGTGAGCTGGGGAACACGCTTTTCATATCTGCACACTGAGGTCGCCTTTTCAACTATGAACAGGGTATCCAACATAGGAAACGAAAAATTCGAGAGGAAGGAAGAGAAGAAAGAACATGAAAGAGAGAGAGGCCAAGAAAAGATAGGGCGGGGGGAGAGCAGTAGGTCCTTAGTGCCGGGGGCGCAGGTATCCGAGGTCAATGGTTGGCGCAGGTTGCATACAGATGTTGGACGGGGCTGCCTAGACCAAGGGGGAGGGCGAGGTGTCCGGGGCCTGTGGTGATGACACCGCCTGGGGAGGCGTGGGGGCAACGTCAGCAGTGTTTCTCCAGAGGCTTTCATCATCTGGAGGGTATACAGCATCCTCAAAGAGGCGCAAAGCCCGCGGCCTCGGAGGCTGGAGATGTGCATGCTCCAGTTTGCAGAAGTAGTCTACAAGCGGCTGCCAGATTTTGGTGAAGTTAGTGTCTCGAAACTGCAGTCGCGCCGTGAGCAACTCCATTGCCATTGTGTGCCACAAGCGGGTGAACCAAACGCTGATCGGTGGCGTTTCAGTTTTTTTCCAATAAAGAGCAATGATTTGCTTGGCAGCGCCCAGCATGTGGAGGCTTAAGTGCCAGTCTCGACGGGTCATGGCACGTAGGTTCACCTGCCGGAGGCCCAGGACAGTCGTGGTCGGATCATCGGGCAGCGGGTAGCCAATTACCAGCTTTATGTGGCTAAGGACCTCTTTCCAGTAGGTGGTCAAGAGCGGGCACGCTCACCAAATATGAAAAAAATCACCTGGAGAGGCTGCACAACGCCAGCAGAGAGGGGAGGAGGTAGGAAACATTTTATAGAGCCTGTGAGGAGTGTAATACCATTGTGTCATGACCTTGTATGCGGTTTCCCGCTGGGGTATGCTACGGAAGACTTTCGGGATATCTCGCCACAGGTGTTCCCATTGTGCGGGTGTAATGTCGGTGTCCGAAGCTAGCTGCCACCATGACTGATAGGGATGCAGGACAACCCGCTGAGAATGTTGGAGGACTTGGTATGTACGGGAGATTAGGCCACTGGAATTATCAAAGGAGCGCACCAGTCGCTCAAAAGGAGTAAGAGGACGCACGGCCACCTGCGTCAAACCGGACACCTGAACCCAGTGTCTAAGTTGAATGTATTGAAATCTGGCCCCTTCAGAAAGCTGGAAGTCCCACTTGCATTGGTCAAAAGTTTTGAGGGAGTCCCCCATGAAGAGATCCCGAATCGTCCGACAACCCCCTTCAGTCCAGTCTGAGAAGTAGGGCGGATGGCAGGCAGGCGGGAAATGTAAGTTGCGAGCGATAGGAGTGTGGGGGGATGGAAAAGAAGTGAGACCTCTGTGCAAGGCTAACTTATCCCAGATATCGAGTACCGTTTTGGTAGGGACCGCTATGTAGGCACTCCGAGAACGGGCCTCCCGCGAGAGCCAAGCAAGGTCCCAGATGGGTCGACACGTCACCGCCCTATCCATATGAAACCAGACTTTCTCGCTTTCCCATGCCATCCACTCTGAGATAAAGCAGAGATGGGACGCCCAGTAATATTCTAATAAGTAAGGAGAAGCCAGTCCCCCTCTGTCACGCGGCAGCAGGAGTATCTTGTTCGAGAAGCGTGGTCTACCCCTCCCCCCCCAGATGAACGTGGTGAGTTCACGTCGAAGGCCCTGAATCTGGTGCTGCAGGATGGGAGTGGGAAGGGTCTGAAAAAGATAAAGAATCTTAGGGAGGATCGACATTTTGACTGTGTTTAGGCGCCCTAACCAGGAGAGTGGAAGGGGTTTCCACGCCTTCAGGTCCGCTAGGACCACCCCCTTACACTCCTGCCAATTCGCTTGGGACCACGTGGCAAGGTCGGAGGTCAGATTAAGCCCCAGATACCGGATCGAGCGAGACGCCCATTGATAAGGGACAAGAGACTGTAGCACAGGGATCTCCTCCGCAGGAATCGTGAGGTTCAGAGCCCAGGACTTCGCATGATTAATTTTAAGACCCGATATTAGTTCAAACGATTGGAGCAGTCTGTGTAGGGCCGGTAGAGAGGACCGTGGTTGGGATAGTGTAAGGAGGAGGTCATCCGCGAACAGGGCGATTTTATGCTCCACCCCCCGAGTTTAATGCCATGAATATCAGGGGACTGGCGGATCATGATGGCAAGGGGTTCCACTATAAGGGCAAATAGGAGGGGGGATAAAGGACATCCCTGGCGGGTGCCCCTGTGAATGGGGCTCGTGAGTTGGCCATTGACCCGCACCTGGGCCAGAGGGGAGAGATAAGGGGCCATAATTTGCGCGATCATCTGGGGGCCCAACCCTATTTTTTGTAGGACCGCTCGGAGGAATACCCAATCCACTTGATCGAATGCTTTCTCAGCATCGAGCGATAACAAGCAAGAGGGTATCCTCCAGTGATGCTCCTTCCCAACTAAGTGTGCAATACGTCTTACGTTATCTGCGCCTTGCCGTTGGCGAATAAAGCCCACCTGGTCCAGCTCAATGAGCCCAGGGAGGTGCGAGTCTAGACGCTCAGCTAAAAGTTTAGTGTAGATTTTAAGGTCCGTATTAAGGAGCGCAATGGGGCGAAAGGAGGAGCAGAGCGTGGGATCTTTTCCTGGTTTGGGAATTAAGGCGATTTCCGCCAAAGCCATTGATGTGGAAGGTCCCACTGTGTCCGTGAAAGAATTAAAAAGTCGGAGTAGGTAAGGCTTAAGTTGCGGGAGGAAGGCGCGATAGAACGAGACCGGCAGGCCGTCCGGGCCCGGAGATTTACCAAGTTGAAGGTCCTTCAGGGCGCCAGCGATTTCTTCCGGGGTGATAGGTTCTTCCAGAAGTTGAGCATGATAACGGCCAATTGGGGACCATTCACAGGCGTCAAGGGCAGCCCGCACCCGATCAGGGCAAGACGAGTCCCCAGCATAGAGGGACGAGTAGTAGGCCTGAAAGGCTTGTAGTTTAGCCGCCTCGGTAGTAGCCCATGTACTGTCCCCTAGTTTAAGTTTGGCGATGTGTGCCTTGGCGGCCCGTACCGAAGGTGACGTGCCAGTACCGCGCCCACCTTGTCTCCCCCCTCATAGTACCTTTGCTTCAAGGCCAGGAGAGCGTGTTCTGCTTTGTTCGTTCTGTGTGCTCATAGCTGGCCACGAAGCATAGCAAGACGTCTCTTGTGCAACACCAGGGGGTGTTCCTGGTCCAAGCGTTCAAGCGCCTTTATGTCCCGGGAGAGTTTGTCTTCAAAGAGGCGGGCTTCCCGAGCCCGAGCTATGGCAATGGATGTTATGCAACCGCGGATGGTGGCCTTGAATGCATCCCAGACCACAGGGAGAGGGGTCTCTGGGAGGTCGTTGGACTCAAAATAGGCCGCGATAGCGTCCCTAAGTTCCGCGGCGTCGACGGGGTCTCTGAGGACATGTGGAGGAAAGCGCCACCTGGGAGAACGGTTGGAGCAAGAGGAGCGGTCTTGGAGAAGAAACTCCACATGAGCGTGATCCAAGACAGAGATGTCGGACATGGATGCCGAGAGGGAGTCCTTGACAAGGGAGTGGGAGACGAAGAGGTGATCAATGCGCGAGTAGGAGCGATGAACGTGGGAGTAATAAGAGTAATCACGGGCATCCGGGGAATGATAGCGCCAGATATCTAGGAGGCCAAGATCTGTTAATTGCCTCTTTAAGGCAGAAGACATAGCCCCCGTTCCATGAAACGAGCCATCGCTGCGGTCAAGTCCCGCCTCCCATACCAGGTTGAAGTCGCCCCCCAAGATAAGGTGAGAGTCTTCGTGCGTTATCTGCTCCCTCAGTAGATCCCTGAGAAATAAGTCTTGGGCCTGATTCGGGGCGTATATATTGCATAGAGTGAAGGTGCGTTGCCCGATTCCGACCACCACCTTGAGGAACCTACCATCTTTGCCGCAGACCACCCTGGAGTTGCCCTGGCGAACGTCTGCCTGACAAAGGATTGCCACCCCCGCCGATTTAGTGGATGCAGATGCCCAAAATTGAAGAGGGTATCGTGGATGAGCCATGCGAGAAACATCTTCCCGCAGAAGGTGCGTGTCTTGCAGGAAAATGATGTCTGGGTTTTGCTGTAGGAGGTATCGCCAGATCTGGCGATGCTTGTTGGGGGAGTTGAGACCCTTTACATTAAGGGAGAGGAACTTCAGACAGGGGATGGAGGTCATGATAGAAATGTGTCACGCCCTAACGCCATCTCCAGCAGTGAAATGAAAGGGAGAAGCAATGCGACCCCACCCCTCCCAACGCGATCCCCAAAAGGGCAAGGAAAACGGGGGTTCGCTGCGGGGTCCAGAACAAAGCTGACGGGAGAGGAAGCAACCTGCGCTAGGAAGAGCGCGCGCACCATAATCAGTGCCACCCTCCCGCCAAAGAAGGGAAAAAGGAGAGAAGAGAAAGAAGGGAAAGGGCAAAAGAAGAGGCACAGAGTACCCAAAAATAACAATGGCCAACATGGCCAACAAGGCCTATTCCAGTCCGAGAGCAAACCAGGCACAGTGGCACAGGTCATCCCAGAGATGTCACTCTCCGAAGAATAGGCAAAGGGAGCGGGTTTCGGAGGAACAACATCGCCGTCTGTGGGGAGGATCCGGTTCCGCCGCCAGGGTGCAGTCCAGGCGGAGGGCGATCAGGTCGAGAAAGCAGATGAGCAGCCAGTTATAGTCTCGTGGGGGGTCGGCGTATGCAGAGGAGGTCCAGAAAGCAGGTAGAGGCGCCTATTAGTTACTCGTCGAGAGGCTGGGAGCCCGGGGGTGAGCGGTCATCATCAAGGGAGCGAAGGTGTTGTATAATGCCTTGTTTCGCCTGAGACGAGGCGCAGTCACCGCGATGGGATGGGCGTCTAGAGCGGTGTACCTTAGCCCACTGAGGTTTCACCAGCTCGCGGTTCAGAGTGGGCAGTTTAGAGGGGCTGGGTGGTGGGGTAACCGGGATCTGAAGCAGCTGGGCAGCTTCCCGGAAAGACCGCAGGACTCGGCGTTTTGACTCCCACTGGAAGATAAGTGCAAACGGGTGCCCCCACTGATAGCGTATGCCCAGTTCCTTGAGTTTGTCAGTAATGGGTCGAAAGTCCCTGCGGCGCCTGAGAGTGTTGGGGGCCAGGTCCTGGAACAGCTGGATGGGTGTGTCCTTGAAGGTGAGCTCCGCCTTGTCTCGTGCTGCCCGTAGGATGGCCTCTTTCTCGGTGAAGAAGTGGACCCGGGTTAGGATGTCGGGAACGAAGCCAGGGCGGCCAGGCGGACCAGACACCCGATGAGCACGGTCCAGGGCCGGTGGGGAAGCGTCTTCATCGCCCCTGATCTCCTGGAGGAGGTCCGCCACAAAGGTCATAATGTCAGAACCCTCCGCTCCAATCGGGATCCCCCTCAGGCGCAGGTTATTGCTGCGGCCCCTGTTTTCCAAATCCTCCTGCTTTAACTGCAGCTCAATATGTTGTTCCTCCAGGGTGGCCAAGCGCTGCCATAAGTGCTCCTGGTCCTCCGTGCGGGCGTCCACCGTTCGTTCGAGGTCGTCCACTCGTCCCCCAAGCTCCACGACGTCCCTCCTGAGCTCTTTGACGCAGGACTACACCTCAGACCTAAGGGAGCCAATTTCAGACTTGAGTTCCTGCATGAAACTGGCCATGAAAGACTGGGTGACGGGGTCAGAAGGTCAGAATGCCATGTCCGCCGCAGGGGCAGGGCCCGATCTGTTCCACAGGGCCGTGACCGGATTGGCCTTAGGAGGTGCCGCAGAGTCCTTCCCGCCCGTGAGCGAGTCATGTCCCCTCAGAGTCCCATGTGGCAGGCAGGAGGATTAGGCACTGAAGCGCCGCTCCGGGGAATGTGCCCTCCCAGTTAGGCGGAGAAGGGCGACCCCGCTCAGAGGAACAGTGGGTCGGGGAGGCGGAAGAGGCAGAGCCGGTAGACGTCACCTCGCGGCTCCGAGGTCCCCCCGGGTCTCCCCCGATCGCCCAAGAGGGCTCGGTGTGCAGGTCAGAGCAGCAAAAGACAAGAGGCCAAAGTCCAAGCTAGACAAGGGGGGCATCCCCGCACCTTCCCTCACAGGTACTCAAGGGCAGGTCTCCCACGAAGACCTGCGAGCAGGGTCAGAAAGCGAGGGGTCCCCAGGGGCCCGGCGTGCACGCACCGCCGTGAGCCAGAGCATGGGCCCCCCCCAGAGGCGCCTCCCAGCTCTTCAGCTCAGGGGGCAGCGTCCCAACACTCCCAAAAGGCACATCAGTCATGGGCGCCGTCCAGTGGCCGGTGTACCGAGGCCCTGTGAAGCGCCAGCAGCCCCACAACGTCCAGGGGGACCCCCCCGAAGCGCGTCGTGTCCTCCAGGGGAGATAGCCGTGTCCCCGGTCCGCAGCACTCCACACCTCAGGTCGCAAGTGGGGAGCAAGGCACGCAGAAATCTGGAAGGGTTGCAGCCGAGGGGCCCACCAGCGTCAGGGTCCGTCAGGGTCAAAGGAACGCCAGGCCGCAAGCAGGGGCAACCCCTAGGGGCCTCAAGGGCACTCTTGACGTTAGAAGGAGGAGTATCCACAACCCCCGGGGGAGACCGGGAGGCAATGCGTGTCGCTCACTCACGGGCAGGCTCCAGCGACGTCACGACCACACAGCAGGGAAGCAGGCCGGGCCCCATAGCCCACCAGCAGGGGCCCAGGACGGCAGCGTAGGCAGCGCAGCCATGCGTCCCCAGGGAGCCCTCGGGGTGGTCCGTACCCCAGGGGCTTCACCCTGGTCCGCCAATGAGGGGGCCGGCCCCCCGGTGTGGTGGCGGCAAGATGAGAGAGGTCCAGTCCAGGCGAGTGACCCTCAAGGCCCGGGAGGGCCCAAGATGGCGGCCGCCGTGCCCCCGACCGAGGCCCGATTCAACAGCACCCAACACGGAGCCCTCAGCAATCCAGGGCGTCAGACTGCGCCTCTGGTAGATCCGCGGGGCCCAGCCAGATGCGAGGAGTGTCCGCCGCCGCTCCAACTGCACACTCTCTGGCCCCCGCAGAAGCCCAAGAGGGCGGGAGCCTAAAATGGCTGCCAGTCGAGTAACGGGCAGGAGATGTTTCCGCTGCAGGCCAGCACCAGGGGGGGTCCCGGTCCTCGCACCCCCCGCTGCAGGACCTCGCCGGCCCCACCAGGTGTCCCCGATGCGAGGGAGCAAGCTGGAGCAGCAGATAGGCCGCCTCGGAGAGCACGGGGCCAAGGGCTCTAAGATGGCGGCTGCACCTCCTCGGGCCAAGGTGCCCACCAACGGCTCAGCTCCGGCCGCCGGATGCAGAACAGGAGAGGCGCGGGCCCCCCAGAAGCCGCCTCAGGTCCTCCACAAATCAGGCGCCCCAAAGCGAGTCGCCCAAAAAGACCGCAATGCCGTGTAATGAGCTTTAGTCGGCGGCGGCGGTCCGGAGCTCCCACGGCGTGTGTCTCACTCCATCATGAGCGAGACCACGCCCCCCGTAAGTGTGGTTTTTGAGAGACATAAGTTCTTTTGTCGCACGCAAACACATGATGAAGACATAATGACTTAAGTTGCTGCGTTAAGAGGTCTAGCAGTGACTTGTGATTTCAAAGATTTAACAGAATCTTTAAATCGTGATCAGATCGTTACGTGTACTAATAGTAAGAAAGTGAAAGAAAGACTCTTGTCCATGGATCCCACGTTAAAAGAATCTATACAAATTGCTAGGAGTATAGAACGTACGGATATGTGGATGAAAATTTTTTATGTGAATAAGTTAAAAGTAAGGAACTTGGAGAGGGAAACATCTATGGCTGAAGTAAAGGAGATCAAATGAAAGAAAATTGTTAAAGCTGTTGAACCTAATAGTATTAAATATGAGGAAAGAAAGAAGATCACATGTTAAAGGTGTGGTGCACTTGGTCATATTGCCTCAAGTTTTGCATGTGGGGCTAGAGGTGGCACATGTAGATCTTGCAGGAGGAAAGGACACCTGGCAAAAGTTTGTAGGTCAAGTGCAAAGGTTCAAAACGCCAACGTCAGGGTAGTGAAGGATTTAAGTGAAGTTCAGGAAGAAATTATATCAACTGTGGACGACAGTAAGGATTCTGATCAACATGAGAGCACTACCATACTGTGTGAGGGTGTGAGACATGAAAGTTCAGGAAAGTTGGAGAAACCTTACTGCAATATCACTTTGGGGGGGCTGGAGAAGTTAGAGTGCTAGTAGATTTGGGAAGCCTTTTTACTTTGTTATCTAGGGAAACATATGAAGGAGATCTTAAGCAAAAGGTTAGCGACTTATTACAAACAGATGTTAAAGCTGTTGGATATGGCGGGAGGAGAATTAATATAATAGGAATGAAGTGGATGGACATTTTTCTCAGGCAGAATGGCGTACATGGAAAAGTGTATATAACTGAGGAAGGATCAAATCTTTTGGGATGGTGCCATCAGAAGGATTTGAATATTATTTTAGATCCTAATTCTCAGGAACCAGTTATGATCATTGAAGCAGCAAACGCCAATGATTTACCAAAGCATGATATTGATACATAATGGGGTATGAGATTGGTCCGGACATTTCCACATGTTTTCACTGATGAACTAGGGATATTGAAGAAATTCACACATCGCATTATTTTGAAAAAAAAGCAGGGCCAATAGTGCATAAAATGAGACCTGTACCACTCTTAATGAGGGAGCCACTTCGGCAAGAACTGGATAAATTATTGCAACAGAAAATTATTGAACCTATAGAGTCTTCTGAGTGGCTTGCTCCAATTGTTGTTGCCCCAAAGGAAGGCAACAAGATTCGTCTTTGTATTGACTTAAGAGACTTGAACAAAAGTATATGGGTCCATCGTCAACCAGTACCTAATGTCATGGACATGTTGAGTGCGATGGGAGGGGGGAAAGTATTTAGTGTTCTGGACATGTCAGCAGTGTATCACCAGGTGAAGTTGTATCCTGATTCCAGACCGTTGACGTCATTTGTTACGCCCTTGGGTGCATATAGATACTGCTGAATGCCTTTTAGGTTGCCGTCCGCTTCAGCAGTCTTTCAGAGAATTATGCAAAACATCTTCCAGGGAATAAAGAGAGTGCTATGTTTCCAGGATAATGTGATGGTGGTTGGGAACTCACTGAAAGATCATGATGAGTTGTTGCATGAAGTGCTGCGAAGGATTGGTCTTACTGTAAAAAGAGATAAGTGTCAATTAAGAAGGGAACAAGTTAACTATTTGGGACATAATATGTCCGCGGGTGGTATAAGACCACAAAGAAGCATTGTAAAAGCAGTAGAGGATGCTCCACAACCTGGTGATAAGGAGCAATTTAGTTCCTTTTTAGGGCTTGCGGAATATTATTCCAAGTTTGTTTCCAACTTTGCAGATATTGTGGAACCCATTAGGGCACTACTGAAGAAATGTGTGATATTTGAGTGGGGTGCGGAGTGTGAGGAGGCGTTCAACAAGGTTAAGTACTCTCTTGCTCATGCACCGACGTTGGATCACTTTGATGTTAAGGGGAAGACTGTAGTGACAACGGATGCCAGCAATGTAGGACTTGGTGCAGTGTTGACTGAGAGAGTGGATGATGAGGAGAGGCTAATTGGATTTGCGTCGTGACACTTGCTAGGTGCAGAAAGATCATATTCAGCTATCGAGAAGGAGGCGTTGGCCTGCTGTTGGGGAATGAATCCCTTTAAGTACTACCTATGGGAATTGCCTTTTGTTCTTAAAACGGATTAAGCCTTTGCTACATATTTTCAAGTGTGGCAGAGGTTTAGAGGGCAGTGTTATGCCTCGTATCTCCAGATGGTTATTATCGGTAATTAATTTCAATTTTGTGGTAGAATTTGTGAGATGTAAGAAGAACGTGATTGCTGATTGTTTATCGTGTATGCCTGTGGAAGAAGAAGAGAAAGATTTTCCTGTTTCGGTGGGAGTCAAATTAGTGTCTTTTTCTGTTGATGGGGAATTGGCCTTGGGCCAGGGAGAGTGGAAAGATGCATTGTTGGTGGATGAGGAATACAGGAGATTGAAGGATGTCATAAGTAATGGCTGGGTCAAGAGACTGATTTGTGTGAAGACTTGAAACGGTACTTAATGGTGAAAGATGAATTGAGTATTCAGGAGGATAAAGTTTTGAGGTGTAATAGGATTGTCCCACCCAAGATGTTGAGAGGAAGGTTAGTGAAGATTGTTCATGAAGGGCACCTTGGCAGGAATTTAACAAAACATAGATTGAGACAATTCTGTTAGTGGCCAGGCATGGACAAGGCTGTGGAAATGGCTGTGAGTAAGTGCCAGGCCTGTAGTAACAGTGATAAGGGGAGAGTGGTCAGACAACCACCTTTAAGGTGTATGGTGTTTCCTACTCTGCCGTGGGAAAAGTTATCGTTGGATTGTTTGGGTCCTGTGGAGAGTTTGGGTCAGAGTAGTAGGTTTTTGGCAGTTCTAGTCGATTATCATAGCAAATGGTTTGTTGTCAGAGCCATGGAACAAATTACGACCAGGAATGTAATTGAATTTTTAAAGGATGCATTTCTTGAAGAAGGTATACCAAAGGTGTTAGTTACGGACAATGGGGTGCAGTTAGTTTCCACTGCTATGGTGGAATTTCTTGTGAGTTTGGAAGTCAGACATGACAGGGTGGTGCTGTTCAGGCCACAGGCTAATGTTCTTGTGGAAAGAGTGAATAGCATTATGGAGAACATTCAGTTGTCTTTGGCAAATGGTTTGGTGTGGAAGGACGAGTTAAATAAGATGATGTGGGAACATAGGATCACATCACATTCCGTGACCGGTGTGTCTCCATTCATTGCTCTTAAGGGAAGAGTACCTGCGACCAAGGAATGTCTCATGTGGTTGTGCAAGAAGAATCAGGTGTGGGTGGATCGTGAATCCATGTATGACAGGGTAATTGATAGTCAGGTACGTAACAAAATTGGGTATGATAACAGGAAGGGAGTGAAGGATGTGGATGTAAAACAAGGTGACTGGGTAGTGGTGAGGAAGATGGGCTTTGTGAAGAAAGGGGAGAGTAAATTTTCTCAACCGCAAAGAGTGATTAAAGTGATGAAATCTGTTGTGAGGTTGGAGAATGGGAAAGAATGAAGTGTGGGAAATCTAAGTAAAGTAAGGGCTCCTGGTGGAAAGGAGTATCTACGATGATTGCATTACTATTCCATGATTTCCCATGTGTTTTATAATTCCACGATCTCTCGTGTTCTCTTTTATTATTTTCTTTTGGAACCATAAGGTTGTAACGTGTTTCCGTGTTGTGACTGTATTGAAGTTTTTTTGTTTCTTTGTTATATTGTTTTATTATAAGGGGGTAGATGTGTGGTGATGTTTTACTTTAAGAAGAGTAATCTGCTGGCTATGATGTCAGATGGAATGAGGGAATTGTGGAGGTTCTGAGAAAAGCCTGTTGAGGCTTAGATGATGCTGGGGGTTACCTGGATGTAAAGATGTTAAGAAGAACAAAGAAGTGAAGAAAGAAACCGTATTTCAGATGCCTTTAATACAGAATCCTTAGTCTGAGGGGCTTTAGGTAAGCCCTCTTCAGTCATTGGTCTGTTTGAGTGCCCTTTGCATTCTGTTTCAACACATGACAGTATAGGAAAATGGGTCAGCCAGCGTCAGTAAATGGCGCAATTGCACTGTGATTGATGGCATTTTGCCTGATCATTTGTGCACCTCCGTCTGAAACTGAGTGTGCTTCAGTGCCATGTTTATGTACTCATCCTGTAGTTTTCTATTTTATCCTTTATTAGGTCCCCTTTTTAAATTCTGTTCTCTTTTTTATTTTTTGTGATTGTGTGTTTGTGTTTTTGGAACACATGGCACTTCCCCAAATAGTGCTACCAGCCTACTTGCTTGTTGCTCCATTCATCTGCAATGCACTGAATTCTACACAGCCCATGCTTTTAAATCAGGTAGCCATCTTGGAATGGTATATTTCATAGTATATTATTGTTTTTTATGCCAAGATGGCTGCCATGTTTCAATGGAGATGTCAAGCATATTAGATTGGTACAGCAACAGCACACAATGCACAGCACTATTAAAGATGTTCATCAACTTCTGTGTTTAATGTTATACTTATTTCAAGCACACGCCACTTTTATGCTGCAGCATTTATTATTTTTTTACCAGCTGCTGACTCAAGCACAAATAAGCAGCAGAGGTAACTGCAACACTGCAGCTAAAACAACAGGTAGTGGCAATGCTAATAGGTCTGATAATAACTAATAGGTACCTAGGCTCAGAGACCTGAGGGGCCTAGTGAACTCTAATTATTGATGCATTTTACAATCTAAAAATAGCTGTCACGGGGCCCCTTTTCCTTTGTTGAACCAGAGCCCCTGGCACTCTTGCTATGTCACTATTTGGGCAAAGCCTTCAATAATGAGATGTAAGAACATAATTAAATGCTCAAAGGTAAGCAGGGACTTTTTGTTATACTGAGCACGTCACACTGTCCTCACTGGCATCTTTCATGTAGTCACCACCTACCAATTTCCTGATACCCTTCCAATATCTCCCTCTTAATGGCACTTGCATGTGGACTAATTCCTTGCACAGTAGACTCATGGCCGGGTATGCCCAGATGTGTGCCCCAGGATCCAATCTACTATACCTTGCTGACGCAATCGCAGATGTGAGTTTTGTGCTCACTGTGTCATACGACTCAAACTACACCTTACTGACGAGGCTTACTAAGGCTAAAATCAGTCTGGAGTTGCTTGTGTTCCCTTCTGGAGGGAGCCTTAGGTGGCAGGTTCGGATGGACTGTTCCCATGAGGAGCAGGGGTAGTCCAGATTTGAATAGTGCTACCCTCTGTTTATAGTGGCACAGTTGGTGGAAATTATAGATTCTAATGCTTTCCAGAGTGATTGCCAGTGGTTTGCAAGCATTCCTCCCATCACCTTTTGTGTGATTGATGTAGCACACTAAGTGGCCAAGGGTATGCCCAAACATTGGCCGCTTGCTCACTGTGTCACAAGATTTAAACTATACCTTGCTGATGGGCCTGGTTTTGCTTGTGTTGACTTCAGCAACTGCAGTGGCTATTTGCCAACACTTCTCCCATCATCTTTTGTGTATTTTGAGTAGAGGCTATTGTCAATCTTACTCACACTGACCCCATCACACAGTCTTCTGGCATCTTTGATGTAGTCAGCCTCTCCTATTCATCACCAGCCTCACTCCACTCTCTTCCTTCAGCCCGATCTGGTAGGTGGGGAAAGAATTAATTGTATTTCCTTCCTAAACGAGCTTCAGACGAATGTCGCACAGGACCCAGGCACTCATAAGCCTTCCTAGGCCAAGACAATGACTCAAAGACACACCTGTGCCCCAGCAAAGCTTCCTGTACCTCTGGAATGTGACGAGAAAATATTAAGGATGGTGCACAGTATAGAGCACCCTATCACTGACATACACAGCAATGGCCCTTGCTGTTAGCAGCACCATTCACACAGAGCAACACCCTTGACCCCAAGTAGCACCCCCCAGCACTGAGATTAGAGGCTATGTGTGTGCTAGGATTAGAGGCTATGTGTGTGCTGGGATTAGAGGATCTGTGCGTACTAGGATTAGAGGCTATGTGTGTGCTAGGATTAGAGGCTATGTGTGTGCTAGGATTAGAGGATATGTGTGTGCTAGGATTAGAGAGTCCCTAGTTTTTAGGTTTTGCCAAAAGACTGCTTTTACATGTCTGTTATTGAAAGACCTATTGTTTACAACACCAATGCTCACAGTAGGTTCTGGACCAGTCTGTTGCTCATCATTGGTCGGCTTTTTTTGCAAGCTCATCAGCTTGTTTCTTATTTAATGAATGTTCTTCCTCTTCTTGTGTTTGTGCATTCATTGGAGCATAGCTTCTTTGCTATCCTTTCGATTGGATGACTTCTATCATTCCATGGCTCAAATCAGAGAACTACTTTTTGCTTCTTCCTTGCGAGTGCATGTGTTTATCGGTCTCCCCCTTGTATGCTACTTCCCAACTGAAATCCCTGATTCCCCACTCCCTATGTTGTGGACCCCTCTCTGCCTCAACAGTTGCTTTCCTTGCCCCTCCGGATTCCAGTCAGTTTTGGCAGTTTAAAAAGAAAAAAAGAAAAAAAAGCTCCTTTGTTACTCAGCTCCTCCATTGCCCTCCCCTGCCCTGGCTGCTCCCTCAACTCATCAGCAACGACACGATCCCACCACCCAAACCACCATTGCTTTCATCTCCCTCTCTCATTCTTTTTAATGTTTGTGAAGGGCACAGCAGCTGCTCCTTTCTAAAACTAATACATTATAGCACAGTTGTTACGATTTCTCAATTTACCGCTCCAAGATGGATGTTCACCATTTCAGAACAAAAAATTTAAACAGAGTACAAAATGGTCGTCAGATGATTGCTCGTGGATGCTTGCGTGGTTATGCAGGGGAGACCACAGCGCCATGGCGAATAATGTGCATGCGAGTGTATAAATCATCTCTTTAATTTTAATTTTTGCCGGTGCTGTTCAGCATCGGCAATAGCCATTTTTTTATGCCGATGCTATGCGAATACTAAATAGCATCTGCAAATCCAGTAGGTCGAAAAGGCGATGTCTACTGGCTTTGCCATTGCTTGTTTGCATGTGATCAATGGAGCAGATATCAGGAGCATGGTTGGAGCTGTACTACCTGCAGACCAGTAACATGGGAATTAGCTACTGGAAAATGCTCAGTCCTACAGGTACCTGGGGTTACTTTCTGAGCATTGATTATTATTCCCACATTTAAAGAGAGCACCTGTTACGCTCAACCACGTCTTCTCAAAAAGAACCCTTTCTTCACATCACAGTGATCAGGGCTCTTATCTAGCCCCTTCTGGACTACATCAATGGCACAACAGCTCGTCCAAAATATGTCTGCCAAGTGGTCTTGGGAAGAGTAAAGACAGCAGATATCTCTCTTGTTCTGAAATCATTACACTCGCTGCCCATCCACCTGCGGGTTTTTTAAAGTCACTAACAATACACACAAAGCCATACCTTCGACACAAACAAATTTTCTGGCCAACAAATTCTCTGTGTACCAACCCACACATTTGCTCAGATTTTTGAGCCTCTTAACGCTTTCTGTCTGCAAAAAATATAAATAGTTAGGTAAGGAGTTGGGACCTTCTCAACTGCTCCTGCTATGTTCCGGGACTACCTCCCTCAACGTCTTCACTCTAACTCTAACTTATGGCGTTTTCGACGATTGTCGAAAACCTTGCTTTTAAATAACCAATCTTTACTAGGTTTTTACGGTTATGTGTTTTTTTCTAGCACCAAGAAGCTCTCTATACAAGCACTCTATAAATAATAATACCATGCCATAACAAAGAGAGATGCTTCATAGTCTATAATGTGACGTATCCTCTTTAATGTCAAGGATGCTTTTTACTCAATTCTTATCCAAGCTATTAAAGAGAAGATCTGCTCTTTCCCCATATATGTTGCCACGGTTTTCAGTTACAGGACTACTATGTTAAAATCCTGGAAAGACACATGCAAAACTGGAATTGGATGTAAGACACAGTGCTCATGTGGAAATGATCAGGATTACATTTAGGGGTGGTGTCCTATTTTATGATGTACCACCCCCATCTACCTCCTTCTCTTTGGGGGTAAGTGTGTCATTGGGCCATAAGGTGATCACAAGGTGGCTGGCTTTTAAAAGATGTACTTCTCCTGAAGAGGCTGAACCTCTGAGAAATTCTCCTTGGTCCAAAATCTTCTAAACACAAGTTGAAGAAAAGCTTACTCAGTGCCATAAAGTAAAATGTCGAGCCCCATGGAGGATGTTTGTGGAGGGTCCAGTACAGTCCTTAGATTGAGAAAAAAGATAAATATTAAAAGATAAACTGCAGTGGGGGGCAATGATTTTGTTACAGCCTATGCCCGTGTTGCATAGTGCCAAGACTGCCTAGTCTTGATTCAACTTTGTACTTCTTTCTTCCACCATTCTACACTTCCTGTGTTTCTGCCTCATTATTGCAGGTTCTTTTCATCTTTGTTTTCTGCCTTTGTCACTGTTTTCCTCTATTTCTCTTCCTCCCCTTTTCAGGGCCCCCGCTTCTTCTGCAAATAGTATTTGTTCATATGTCAGAAAGCAGCCTTAACCTGTTGTGTGTGGTTGTATGACAGAGACACGCATGGCTTAACCCATGATATAAAGGCCGTTTCCTGTTTTCTGTATATTCATAATGAGTCAGGTATCAGCAGCCTCCACTAGTGGCATCATGTACCAGAGCTGCTTCCAGATGTTTCCCCCAACATTTTGTCTGATTTAACCGGCATGCTCCTGCTGTTGGAAAAACAGAGAAGGGCGCCAACTTTAGTTTGTGACCCGAGGCCCACAAAATATTCTGATAGACTTGCTCCCTCCTTCTTATTCCATTTTCTGCCTTTCTCTCTCCTGCTCTGGGTCAAAGTTTGATGATGAAAAATAAGTCCTGGTCCCCAAAAACGAGTGACACCGACCATCGCCTTCAACTGCCAGCAAAAAACTGAAGACTGGTCCAATTCAATCCAATCCAAACCATGTTTGTAAAGCACTAAATACTTCATTCTGAAACAACTAAGCACTAGCTCGCCCAGTCTCACTGGGAGTTATGCAAATAAATGCACTTTAAAAGCCTTTCGTTAAGGAACAAACTGTAATATATTCCTCAGAAAGTCGGGTAAATAGTTCCCAAAAAGCTGGCAAATGCAGAAAAAGACTTTCCTCCTGGCTTTTTTCTTACATTTATGGTGCCATCAGAAGATGTTTCCCAGCAGATCTCAGTCTTCTGTTACAACAATTGAAGCGGTGCCGAAGAGGATATGCCACAGAGAGTACCTTAAATTGTATACGGGTAGCAACTGCGAGCCAGCGCAAGCTTCCACGAGCTGTGGAGATGTGTGCTGATTTAGGAATATTAAACACGGACCATAGATTAAAGTCACCAAGAATCTTGGACTTTGGTTTTGTTAGAGGTGAACTTACCTCCAACAAGTCATTGTCAACGTCAGATGTGGACTTAGGAGGTCGCTATAGAAGAATAGTCAAAGGCTCTGTGTCTCAATGGCCCATACTTACAACCAGGTGCCCAGAGGAGTACACTGTTGTGTCTGTATTTAGAGTTTGTTGTTATTGAAAGTCATTCCTAACCACCCAATTATCCCCAAGTGATCCTTCGATCCATTCTGATCAGACCGTCGGTGTCCAGAATAACAAGCAGCAGGGCCGGCCCTTATCTTCTCCTAGATAAGTTTCCTCAACCACCAAAACATTTAACTTGTTGTTGATATGGTATGTGCACTTGCATCCTCTGTGCAGCTAGTGACTAAGTATTAATTAGCATACATTTACCCTTAGGCTTCATCTGAGAACCCTTCACTGAAGCCTAGGGGAATAAGTCCTTTTAACCGGACTCTCTGAAACAACAAATATACAAAGACACGTTGATGACGTCACAAAATCTTTTAAGATCCCACTTCTGTTTGTGTCACAAATGCATTTTCATTGCAGCTACTTCAGCAAAAGAGGCCAACATACGTTTCATCCCTCAGTCTTCTGCAAAGATTTAAATAAAATCATAATGGTCACAGTTGGTATATAACAGTGACATAAGAAAATGCAATACATTTGTAGATATTTCTGACTCACCAAACGACATCCAAACAACAAAAAAAGTAGGGTGAAGCCGGTATCTGTAACATTAGAAGGTTTTATGTAGTTGATTTTAAAGCACCCATAATCGCTGCAATCAATCAATCAATCAATCCCACCTCGCCGCCAAGACCTGGAACACCCTCCCCACCAACCTCCGACAGACCCAAGACCTACTGGCCTTCAGAAGACTCCTCAAGACCTGGCTCTTCGATCAGTAGCAGCACCACCCCCCTCTTCCCCCAGCGCCTTGAGACCCTCGCGGGTATGTAGTGCGCTTTATAAGTGACATGATTGATTGATTGATTGAGTGATTCGAGGTATGGTGCTTTGGATTGAGAAAACACAAAGGAAGGCTGTAAATGTTAATACCGTCCCGAGGGTAGCTGAAAAAATAATAAAAGAGAAGGAAACACTGCCCAGTGAAGTAGGAAAGCACTTACAAAGACCGTAAATAGGGCCACCTACATTTAAAAGGAAGTAGGGGAAGTACTTATGTTAGACACTAGTTTCCAGTAGTACAGCCTCGGGTGGGCCATTTTTTTTACATTAACAGGAAACAAAGATATCTGCCCTCCCCTCCGGTCACGCAAGTGTGTTGTGTGTTCAGGGTCTATGGGTTTAGCAAGGAGAAGGTCTTGGGTGGAAAGTTCCATGGAGAAAGGACTGTGTTGTACTTGCAACATGTATGTTGATGAATCAATAGGCCATGTCCTCTGAGGATGTGACCGGGTGAGAGAGCGGTAAAATACCTACCTGGCCCAAAATGTCACATTTCTACTTTGTCCTGCCAGGAGCTCACCCGGGTTGTGTGTACCTGGAGAGTCATTCATGCATGAACTGGAACAAGTACTGGAATTTTGAGAACTATTGGCATGCTGAATGTCATCCTGACTTCATGCATTTATGAAGCTTGTGCTTTAATTTTCTTTACTTGTCTATAATTTCATATAAGAATGAAGTGCTGTCTATATAAGAATAAATTAAGGGATTGATTTAGAGTTTGAGGACAGGGTACTTATTCGCAAATGCAACGGAGTACCCTGACCGCCAAACCCTCGGTCCACCCCCCTTATTTAGAGATGATTGAACCTTAAAAATGTAATTGATAAAGCCCCTGTTGCTTCCTCTGATGGCCCCAGGGGGATAACACAGGCCCCCGCATCCCCTGCGGTGCGGGGGGGCCACTGAGCTGCAGGGGGTCCCCTCAGCACAGTACTTAGGCCTGAGCGCTCCCTATTAAATCCGGAGTGGGGGCCCCTCCGTGTACATTGCAGGGGGGCCCCTTAAACTTTCGTTACGCCACTGGATGGCCCGAAGCACTGGTGAGGGTGGGTGGTGTAATGCATTTTATTTCCTGTGTGTCACTGCCAGGAAAAACCTGGTGGTGAGGCACGGGGGAAAATGGCACAACAACGACCCCTGCACCCTGGCAAAAAGCTGAGACAAAGGGTGTGGGGGAAGTTGGAGTTTGATTCCGAAAACAAAAAATTTTCAAAAGTTTGTTGGATGGCTGACCACCAGACCTTTAGCACATTGATAGGAACCACCATGACAGCAGTTCCCTTTAGTGTACAGGGATGATCTCTGGTCCACAGGTATCTCTAAATTTGGGGAGTGGAGTACCGCCAAGGTGGTGGAGGTAATGTCTTGGCCATCCTGACGGACTGCACTCCCAGGGCCGGACTGGGAACCGAAACCGGCCCTGGCAAACTGCTCAGCCAGCCCCCCTGAGGGTTGAAGGGGGTTGCGGCCGAGATGTTTGCTAGGGCCGGTTTCGGATAATTTTGTTACAGGGGGCCGATACTGCCAGCCCTCGGTAACAAAAACAGCCCTCCAGAGTCCCAAAACCGGCCCCCACCCTGGCGGCCCACCGAGGAAACACCTGGTCCTGAGTACTTCGTCCGCGAAATGCTAATTAAGGAGCCTTACTTAGCATTTGGTGGACAGAGTAGTGTCTAATAATTATTTATAATAGTTATTATTACAGATTATTATTGATAATAATATTAAGTAAAACAATATATATTAGGTAAAATGGAAAGGTACCAATGAAAGAATACTCTTGAGCATGTATGTTATAGCATAGGACAAATTATGAAAACAAGAAATGTGGCTTATGTGTTATTAGCCTTTCTTGAACATTGAAGGACTTGGCTGTTGGCCCCAAAACTTTAATCTTTGTTTCAGGCATCAGTTATTTTGCTATAGGTCAAGGAGCCTTATGTTATATGAGCCCTGCAGAAATGGCAGACGTGCATACTTTCTAATGCTGGTGTAAGCAGTGCACAGTAAACAGCTGTTCATTTGCCTTTTCTTTGTCTCACCAGGTACAGATGTGGTGCAGTGGCTAATGAAGAACCTCAGTGTTGATGATCCAGGTAAGAAAGTGTAAAACATGAGAACAAATCTTGTTATAAAACATGGCATTTCCCACCCTTGGTGTTCCTGCAAATGTAAATCCGGCCTCCCTTGTACACTCATCTTACTGATCAAATTACACAGCATCAGAAACCTTTCTTTCATTTATTAATAAGCTGCCATTTCTATCTGGGACCCTGTATTTGCTTTTTCAGTTTTAAAGCACTCCACTGCACTGTGAGGCTTCATCAGGTAACTGAGGAAGGGGACAAAGCAGTTGTAGGTGAGAGAGAGAAGGTTTCTGTGTATCAGGAGTGTCCATGTCAATGTCCTATAGAAAGAAGGGGAACCAGGAGCGACAAAGGTCCAGCACACGTGCTCCTTGCATTAATCAAAATATAAATGAGGTGTGCAGTTCTTCGTGAAAGACGACTAAGGTCGATGGTTTCTGGGAAAGGAATGTGCTCCAATAGGAGCACAGGCCTTCACACAGGTGTCATGCTTCATCATTGGGCTAGCTCCTCGCCGGTCCGGCGCTGCAGTACCCGACGGGCACCCCCGAGGGGGCACTTTGATGGAGATCTTTTAGTCAGCCGTATAATTAAGTGAGGGTGTGTGGGCTAAAAAGGTGTAGTGTAAAACGGTGACGTAAGTGAATTAAAATAGGTGCAGTGGTACTCAGGATCAGTCAATTTAATGAATGAGCTCACTAACCTAATGAAAATAGTACATGCTATCTTAGGATATAATGGTCCTAGATAGCCTAGTGAATTAATTGGTCTAATTGGTCAATAATGAAGCATGAAACCCATTTGGGTGTGTGAGGGCCTGTGCTCCTATTGGAGCATATTCCTTTCCCTGGAACCATCGACCTTAGTCTTCTTTCACGAGGAACTGCACACCTCATTTATATTTTGTCCATGACAATGTTTGGTCTGTACAACCACTTTGGTGAGTGTTGTAGCCTTAGCAGTGAGAGAGACCGCTCATATGGTCCCAGCTGGATGATGGCAGTATGTATAGAATATGGACATTCAACCGCATCCTGGTGGGAGGGAACAACAATACAGTTACTGCCGATTTGAGATGCTGCGTTAGGATAGGAGAGGCAACTACTAGTCATACACAGTGAAAGCAGAAACTGCTCATCTCATACCCAGCAGAAGAAATAAATCTAAAGTACTCACCAGAATTTCAGGTCACCCTGGAGTAAAACATTCCACGGTGTAGAGATTTGGATGTGGAGGGATGTCCCATCACACATGTCCTTGGCTCGGTGGATGACCAAGAGATTAGGGGTTATCTACATTATTGGTTTTGTTGGTGGTGATAGAAATCCTTGTGTAGGATTCTACTGTCTGGCCAGCTAGTGCCTTGTGCACCAGGCTCAGGGTTTTAAATTGAACTGCATCTTTCTTAAGGGATTTAGTGCAATGTCCTCAGGGCAGGCGAGAAATAGACCTCATGTTTCAGGCCAAGGTGCGCCAGGTTGCTCGGTTAGGGGTAGTTTGTAACTTTGAGAAATCATTTTTGGCAGTTCTGGGTAGAAAGTCAAAGTAGCCCAGTCTGGAGGTAATAGAGGTCATGTGGGTGACCAGCAACAAGAGAAAATGCTCTGCAACTAACTGAAGGTGGTGAAAATAGGGTGAAAAGGTTATTGTGAAAGAGAACATGCAGGTTACAATCTTTCTGCAACAGGTATTGGGGTGTTGCCATCAAGTCAGCCCATAAAAATGATTGTGTTATATGTGTTGTGTCACAGGTTTACCTAGGTGAATCGATCCATAGGAAAAACTGAAGGATGCCTGAAAGTACGGCCTCCACGACACTCGTCAGACAGAGATATGTTAATGACTGTGCCTCAGCCCTACTGACTATTGAAAAACCACCAGACTGGAAAGTGTGAACCCAACTTATTCCCAACCCAGTCATTTATACCTATTTCCAATTTCGGAGTCATGTATAAAAACACGATGCGGCTGCTTTTACTTTGGACTATTCAGGGGTAGCGGCAACTATTTCCAGTTTTCCCTTTGCAACCTCTAGTCTCGGGTCACTTGCAAAAAGTAAATAGCCCACTACCAGTCCTGTTGACCTATATTTTCCACTCTTTTTCCTTCCCCTGGTCCTTCAGCAGCAAACATGATTCTAGATAGTAGCTAATAGTGGGTGAGGGCTCCACTCTATGATGTTTCTTGGGGTCAAAGTGGACATGATACCACATTATTTGCCCCTGGCCTTTAAGTGATTCCCTTGTGGACTGCTTGGTGCAACCCACGATATGCAACTAATCTTAATGATGGTAGTTTGAAAGGTAAATTGTTTGCTGCTCTTTTTAGTTTCTGTAGCTGGTTGTTCATTGCATGTGTTAGATAAGGGGTTGCTATCTTACTGAAGCTTTCAGTTTTTAATTAAGATTTCTTAGGCAGAATTACAATACTATCAATTTAAGGTCCAAAGGCTATACAACAGCATTTCCTATGATGTGATTTGTTGAACGGAGGTGTGATATCACTTATGCTACTATTATGAATTTGATGACATGATGCCACCTGCAGAGATATATTTAAGATGATAGAATGTAGAGGTAATAATGAGGCAAATTGTGGGATATTGAAGTTATTACCTACCTTGGCAGTGTTATTGACACATTGTAGGAGAGATGCTGGACTATGTCTGCAATAATGCGTGCAGCTCCTCTTATCACATGGCTAATGATCTCTTTAGTCTAGATGGGTTTATAATGGGCATCACAATGTACCTGTCAATACTGGAAGAGGAGTGTGTATCTGCGGGCTAATGTGCTAAATAATATATCGGGTGGTCATGGATGCAAAGTTGTACTCAGAATGCCAAGTACCAACAGGAGCCTGAATGGAGAAGAGGGTGAAGGAAGCTTCCACTTGCAAAATTGAGCTGAGCACCTGCAATCTGCAGGACTAGCAGCGGTGGGAGGAGATGTGTTCTAAAGGTTAAATTACTACCCTTGGCACTGGCCTGGGTTCTAATCCTAGTGTGTCTTCAATTGTAAGAGTAATGTAAAAGGATACGTTTCTAGGGTAACATGGTGACCTGCTAGACGCGGTAGGCAAGGTTTTCACTAGATGCCTTTTGACACAGTTTAACTCCTGGGTAAAATACAATAAAATTATCCCGTTAGAGCAGACGGGCTTTAGGAAAACCCACGAGTCCTTGGATAGCATTGCGGCTGTACAGTTAATTAAGGAAAAATATGTGACTTTTAGAGGTTTCTCAGTATATGCCGCATTCATCAACTTCTCCACGGCTTTTGATAGAGTGGACCGTCCAACACTGTGGAAGAATTTGTTTGACCTTGGCATCCTTAGAACCCTATTGCACTTAATTGTTGCCCTTCACTCTACTACCAGGTGTCAAGTCTTGGTAGGCGTTGGTCCAGGGTTATCTAAAAGGTTCCCAACAAAAAATGGCTTAAAGCAGGGGTGATGACTCGCCCTGCTGCTTTTTCCTTTTATATTTCTGATTTGCCTGGTTCTCTCTTATAGGGAGCTGGCTTTCTACCTAGTCTCAGGGGGTCGGTCAATATCATGCCTTTTATATGCAGATGATATAGTAATCAGGGACCTAACCCCTAAAGGTCAAAATAGCCGATTAGGGGTGTTGCAGCAGCACACAGAGGCACATTTCCTGAAAATCTATTCCTTCAAAAGTACAATCCTTTACTTCCAAGCGTAAAACACTGTAATTATGCCAATTACTTCTTGTATTTAGGCTCTCATAAATTGGAAGTGGTTAAATCTTACACTTTCTTTGGGGAAAATTATGTGTAGTAATCTGAACAATGCTGCCTATATTTCTAATAATGTGAGTAAGGCGTAATCCCAGGCCCAGAGTTTGGGAGCATTTTATAATTCAGTAGGTAGAAGACTTTTCTCTCATCACCCATCTGTCTGTCAGGCTAAAATCCCAGCCACCTTATTGTATGCGGTAGAGTTAATTGATGCATCAAGATGGGGCTTTTTAAACAAGACAGAAGGGCTGTATCTAAGAACTTTAATATCTCATAATACCTTAGCGTAAACTGCAGGTATAAGGTTCAAATTTGGGATTAAAAGCTCCTACACACAAGATCTGGCGGGAATTGTTCAGTGGGCCTCCCTCCTCCTGAGAAGTGAAGGGAACTCCCTAAGACACCTTATGAGGAAGGAAATTTTAGAAGAGAAGAATGAAAAGTCTTTATTCTATAGAAATTTTACATTCGCTTTAGATCAACTTGAGTTAGATCAAAGTTTGGTGTCCTCATTACGTGTAATGCAATTAAAGGCCTGTCTAGAACATGCTTCGTTGGTTCTAATCTTTGGCCTAGATAGTAGTGTCTGTAGTAAGAAAGGGAGATATCAAATGATAAAGGATTCCAACCCTTGATAAAAGGTCTACCGTATGTGAAATGGAATATACCCCATGGTCTTAGACACTTCTGGACCCTCTTACGTTTAAATATTCTGCCTTTTTAAATATCCTAACCTCTAAACGGTATGGGTCATCAGTTACACGTTATCTTTGCCTAAATGGTATTCAAGATTTGAAGCATGTTTTATTTATTTGCCCTACTCTGCTGCTGCACCGCCATTAGATGTTAAGACCTTTATTTTTTAAATTGTCTGTGCGATCTTCCTCTAAGGCATTGCAACTAATGTTTAATCCCCCCAATGAAATGTTCTGCTGTCAAATTTTTTATTTTCTTAAATGTTTTTTAAACTACTCACCCGTGAGGGTCTCAAGGCGCTGGGGGAGGGGGTTGGGGGGTCAGCAGGTCCGTTTCAGCCGAAGAGCCAGGTCTTGAGGGTCTTCCTGAAGGTGTTCAGGGAGGGAGCGCGTCTGATGTCAGCCGGTAGCTCGTTCCAGGTCTTGGCTGCAATGTGAGAGAAGGATCTTCCGCCTGCTCTGGCTCTGTGGATGCGCGGGGTTTTGGCCAGTGCGAGGTTGGAAGATCGGAGGTTTTATGTCTCTTATTGTATATGAAATGTTTCTTGTGTATTCCTATTCCTATGTGGACCTCTTCGGAGTTCCAAATCATGGAAAAAAAACTTGACTTGCTTCCTAAGGGTAACATATAAGGGGTAGGAGTTAAGAGTAAAATTACAAATAAGATTAGAGTTTGGTTTTAAATGTATTGTTTGGATTTAGTGTTAGAGATCAGGGCACAGGGATGGCTATTAGGTCTCAGGTTTTGGGTTGAGGTGCAGGGTTAATATTTGAGTTTATATAGGAATTTTCTATTCATACAGTGCTCATGCCACCCTTGAGCCAATTCAGAGCACGTAGAGTTGAGTTTTTATGGGGTTATAGTTACAGGTTTGTTTTAGAGTTGAAGTTTAAGAGCTTGGTTTGTGATTTAGAGCTAAGATTAGAGGTTAAAATGTGACTTTATAATTATTGTTCAGGACTACTGATGAAAGAATAGTGTTTTGAACTAGGTTTACGGTTTGGGTTTAAGGTTAATGTTTAATGTTTTTTAGGGCTGTGGTGAGTAATAGAGACTCCAACATTAGCATACCCTTTGTGATCTTTACTGCCATCCTCATTGAGGATGTATGTCAAAACATTATTGCAAAACAACAATTGAGGGACAGAATGATGAACAATGTCATACATTCACCCCAGTACAGAGATCTGGGCCTAAATTCATTGTTTTTTTGCTCACCATGCCATTCCAGTTTGAACCCAGCCATATGCAAATCAGTCTTGACCCTGCGCCCTATGGGAACAGTCCAGCCCGAACGGCCAGGCCAGGTCCCCCCTGGACTGGAAACAAGCATCCTAGGACCGGTTTCGGGGTTTCACCCCTCATCAGCCAGGATTGCTTGACTCCAGTGGCATGGAGAGCACGGGACCCACGTCTGGGCATACCCGTCCCACTCGGGGGTGACAAATGCAAAAAATGTGTTTGCTTTATTCGCCCTAAGTTGGCAGGGTATGCTCAGACGTGGGTTCCTTGCTCACTTTGCCACTGGATTCAAGCTAGCCTGGCTGATGAAGGGCGTTACCCAGAAACCGGTCCCAGGATGCTTGTTTCCCGGTTCAGGGAAGACCTGGCTTGGCAGTTCGGGCTGGACTGTTCCCATGAGGCACAGGGTCAAGACTGATTTGCATATAGCTGGGTCTGAACTGAGGTGGCGAAGTGAGCTAAAGAATGATGATGGATTCAACCCAGATCTGTGACTGGGGATGAGTGTCTGAAAAGTTTCAACTCTCCGTCCATCATCTCTTTGTGTTTGCTTTGTTCGCCCTAAGTTGGCAGGGTATGCTCAGACGTGGGTTCCTTGCTCACTTTGCCACTGGATTCAAGCTAGCCTGGCTGATGAAGGGCGTTACCCAGAAACCGGTCCCAGGATGCTTGTTTCCGGTTCAGGGAAGACCTGGCTTGGCAGTTCGGGCTGGACTGTTCCCATGAGGCACAGGGTCAAGACTGATTTGCATATAGCTGGGTCTGAACTGAGGTGGCGAAGTGAGCTAAAGAATGATGATGGATTCAACCTAGATCTGTGACTGGGTATGAGTGTCTGAAAAGTTTCAGCTCTCCGTCCATCATCTCTTTGTGTTTGCTTTGTTCGCCCTAAGTTGGCAGGGTATGCCCAGACGTGGGTCCCTTACTCACTTTGCCACTGGATTCAAGCTAGCCTGGCCGATGAAGGGTGTTACCCAGAAACCGGTCCCAGGATGCTTGTTTCCGGTTCAGGGAAGACCTGGCTTGGCAGTTCAGGCTGGACTGTTCCCATGAGGCACAGGGTCAAGACTGATTTGCATATAGCTGGGTCTGAACTGAGGTGGCGAAGTGAGCTAAAGAATGATGATGGATTCAACCCAGATCTGTGATGGGGATGATTGTCTGAAAAGTTTCAGCGCTCCGTCCATCATCTCCTTGTGTTTGCTTTGTTCACCCTAAGTTGGCAGGCTGTGCCCAGACGTGGGTCCTTTGCTCACTTTGCCACTGGATTCAACCTAGCCTGGCTGATGAAGGGTGTTACCCAGAAACCGGTCCCAGGATGCTTGTTTCCGGTTCAGGGAAGACCTGGCTTGGCAGTTCGGGCTGAACTGTTCCCATGAGGCACAGGGTCAGACTGATTTGCATATAGCTGGGTCTGAACTGAGGTGGCGAAGTGAGCTAAAGAATGATGATGGATTCAACCCAGATCTGTGATGGGGATGATTGTCTGAAAAGTTTCAGCGCTCCGTCCATCATCTCCTTGTGTTTGCTTTGTTCACCCTAAGTTGGCAGGCTGTGCCCAGACGTGGGTCCTTTGCTCACTTTGCCACTGGATTCAACCTAGCCTGGCTGATGAAGGGTGTTACCCAGAAACCGGTCCCAGGATGCTTGTTTCCGGTTCAGGGAAGACCTGGCTTGGCAGTTCGGGCTGAACTGTTCCCATGAGGCACAGGGTCAGACTGATTTGCATATAGCTGGGTCTGAACTGAGGTGGCGAAGTGAGCTAAAGAATGATGATGGATTCAACCCAGATCTGTGACTGGGGGTGAGTGTCTGAAAAGTTTCAGCGCTCTGTCCATCATCTCCTTGTGTTTGCTTTGTCAAAACATTATTTACAGAATATCGGGAACCTAAATAGGGTTTGCAAAAAATTGTCATCAAGTGTATATTTTCTTTTATTAATTACAATGAGACAATATTTCACACGATATATAAGCCAGAATATTTATGTTAGAAAATATTCTGATAAAGATAATTCAGTGCCATATCCTCCATTGAGTCTTCCATGAAAGCACATAACTGTGTGCCTGGAAGTTGTGTTGATCTGCTTAGTCATCTCGAATAATGTCTCAGGACTTCAAGAAAGTGATACACTAAATCCTAAGCATTTATAAGCTGAGAATCAAGGTGGCTTTCTTACAAAGGTGATTCTAAAATGTGTGCCTTGTCTCACCAACCACATACTACTTAAGAATTTTAAGACTTCATTACACAGGATTTTCAACCTCATGGCTCTGAGTCTGTTACCAAACGTGATTGACATTGTTTTCTACTTCTGGATTATTGGGTAGTGTTTTTGCATGTCTGTCCAAATTTGTGATTGAGGTTGTATATTACGGTTTGGACATGGTGGGGGGGCACAAGTTATGTTTGCTGAGCTAACCATAACTGGACAATTTTAGGGGTTGTGGTATTGTTCTAGGAACCATAAATTCACTTTAATTGTGTTTTTATAGGAAATTTCTAAAATCATAAGTTTGCTTTAATTGTTTAATTAAGGATTTTCTAAGGTCTTTTTTTAAACATAGGTATTATGAGCATGAGAGACTATTATCTGTTTTACCAATGTTTTTTCATTGAGTGTTTGCTTTTATGGTATACAGCATACCTCTGTAGCTCTAGGCCCGTGGCCAGGCCCTACATCCTACTTCCTGCACACCCAACTCTGGCTGCTTATGGTCTTTGGCAAAGGCCTACACCCAACCTCCCAAGCATCTAACTCTGACTCTGCTCATCCTTCGCTGTATGCAGCAACACTTGCACACAGTATGCTCATCCTCCCACACACCAAGACTCTGACACGCACAGCCTCGCTCCATCAGCCATGCCTTGGAGAAGGCACAGGAGGGGTTGGCTGCCAGTCCGATGCTCAACCTCTTATGGATCCAACGCTTTCTGTACTACTTAACACAAGTGTGTATTCCTCCATTTGTAGAAGACTCCAGGTGCAAGTACCGGGCTAGCGCCGCGCCATTAAGCGCACTGGTTCTATATTGTCATCTTGCGATTCTCATGATATTTACCAAATATGGTATATGATATCACCAGTAAAGGACCATATTACAGGTTGATCTTTATTTATCCTTTAAATGTGTGTGATCAGTATTTATCCTTTAAATGTGTGTGGGGATATGTTTAACATACACTGCAGAGGTCCTTAAAGTGTTGGCAAACCCTGACAAAGCCAGACAAACATCATCTCTACAAGAGCCAGCGGGTCAAGGGGAAAGGTCCCCGTGGTGTACTCAGGCACTTTAAAGCGATTGCATCCAAAAACGAAAAGCTCAGGTATGTTTGCATTGTTCCACTGTATAATCTACCCTAGTATCACTTGTGGAGTTGGAATAGTAAATACACATTCCATTACAGTCAATGGCCAGTCCTCGTGTATATAGGGATGTGTCAGTAAAACTTTATTCGGTCATCAGACCATAAAAGTACAATAGATAAGTACAGCCCAGTGAAAATTTTAAAATTCTTATAAAAAAATAAAAACCTTCACAGCGTTAAAACGCAACAAGTCATCATTGTAAACATAGTCTCCTTCTGTGGTGAGTTTATAAAAATGATCATAGTGCTGCCTGCTGTTGAATTCATAATACCTAGTACAAGGATGCGGTAGACCGTTTAAAGATTTGTTGCATAAGGAGAGGAAAGTGGACTGTTTTAGTTGTGCTGCTGCTAGCATAAAAAGGATAAAAAGTATAAAGGGGACCTGAAAGAAAGTACCCAGTGTCATAAAATAATCACGAGCAGGTTCGATTCCCTTGCCAGCATGATCTAGGCATATTAGGAAAGGGTCAATAAAATCTCAGGGCCTTCCTTCTAATCCCCCAAGAGTGACCCAGGAATTTCGCAATTGTTATGTTATGTTATACTATTTATAGAGCGCATGGCTGCCCCAGCCAAGGGGTGTCCCAGCGCTAAGCTCAGACAGAAGATAGGTGACAGGGCCGAAAAATCCGCAAACGATTATTTAGAGACAGATGAGTTTTTATGGCCTTGCGGAAGCCAGCATGATTTTGAATGCTTCTGATGCTCACCGGGAGGGAGTTCCAGAGTTTGGGAGCCAAAGCTCAGAAAGAGCGTCCTCCAGCTCTGGCTCTCTTAACCCGCGGGACGGCCACCAGATGCTGGTTTAAAGAGCGCACAAAATAGTGGTCTTGTGTCTGATTTTAGTATGCGCAGGGCTGCACTAAAATTGCGAGTTCCAAGTTGTTTGCAGATGGGGATTAACTATTTGGCCCTTGGTTTGGTATATGCAGTGCAAGCAAAGAGAGCATGACCTATTGATTCGGTCGGGGCAGGGCAACAAGGGCAGCCTTTGGTTTGGGCAGCGTTACATAGCCAGGAATTTGTAAAACATTTACCGGCATATTGCCGTGCCTAAATTGTATGTAAAGCTTCCTATCAGCCGGCACCTTGATAAAATCGTGATAACTTTCCAAGGAGCGACTAACTTTAAAGTCTCTAAATGCCTCTGTTAGTCTACCCTCCTTGCTGTCACTAGAATCATTCTGCTCAACCCAGTCCCAGTACAACACTTTAATTTGTTTTTTAGTGACTGGTAGTGGATAGTTAAGGCTATGCCCAGTTAGCCCAATGCTAAAGAAAAGGTTTCTGATGTGCTTAATCCAGCCTATTTTGTTCGATGAGTCTAGAGAACAAACCTCATCGAAGGCGGCTGCATAAGAGGACAGTTCTGGAGTGGTGACAAGCCTCTGCCAAAATAGAAGCAGACGAAGCTTCGCTAAATCCTTGATTGATTTAATGCCCATATCGAGCTTTGGGGGGCAGAGTGGTGAGCTCGGTGGGAGGGACACCAAGTTCCTGAGAAACTTGTTCTCAGTTACTATGAGATCACTCGATTTTTCAAAGACCCAGAGCTCTGACCCATATAGGGCGCTGCTCACAGCCTTACAATTATATAGCTTTAGGGCTGGTGCGACTGGTTTTGTGTGGGAACGGCAGTGAAAATTTGAGGTAGGCCTTGTTGAGAAGTTGTTTCCAGGCCATACCTTCAGACAGTTTAATACCCAGATAGTCAAAGCAGCTCACTCTCTCTAGGGGGATGTTATCTAAGGTCAGGCACCCTTTGAAGGAGTGATGGGGGTTCAGCAGCATAAATTTTGTCTTTGTGGTGTTTATTTCAAGACCCCTCTCATCGCAAAAGAACTTAAATCGATTTAGTAAACTTTGTAGCCCCATGGGTGTTTTGGAGACGAGAAGGGTATCATCTGCAAAAAGGAGGGGTTGCAATTTTCTGATTCCCTAGGGAGGGGAGATCCGCTGGAATTGCGGATAAAAATTCAACCACTTGATTAATATATAGCGAAAACAGAGTTGGAGCCAGGACACAACCCTGGCGGACCCCTCGCTAGGGATGCCATTGGGGAGGGAGTGGGGGTGTGTGTGTGTGTGTGTGTGTGTGTGTGTGTGTAATGGTGTCTAAACTTGAATACAAATGGATACATTAATTTGAAATAGAAAAATACACGTCACTTGACAGACTGTCTTTTTTACTTAATTTGGAAAGGGAGAAGTGATGGAACATAAGGATGGATATGTTTTTTTAATGAATAAGTAATTTTAATTTTGCTTCATCATAATGTCCCAATCACCACTATATCAAGAATCTCTTTGCAAAAATTGACACTGTAATATAAGGGCAGCAAAATCCTCCTTTGCAACCCTCACAATGCATACAGTCCTGTTTCCATGGAGAAGGCATTTCTAAAAGTATGGACATGAATGATGTCTTCACACCATTGTTTGCATTCAGCATCTAGAATGAATTACTTGTGTTACATATGCTGGGAAAGAAATGTGAACAAATAAAACAAGCACCTGAGTCATATAGGCAATCTTTATTTTGGCATTTCAAGGCCAAAGTGTGAATGTGGCTGCAGATCGGGCTTGTCTTTCACGCCCTTGAAGTAGCTTGCTATTTCTAGTGCAGTTCCTCATTATATGCATTTCGACACAGGTTGATCTAGACAGTGGGACGTTTTGTGTAGAAAAGTGACTTAGAAAAGGAATAGCTTTTATCAGGCAAGTTTAGTCAAATATCAGGCACCATCATGCCTATGTCTCACAGACTTTGCCACATAACTATTAAAGGGCAAGAAGACTCTTCTGTAATTATTGTCCCATTTAGCCGTGGCCAAATTAAATTTGCTAAAAGTGATATAGGCAGATTATTGCCCCACCTCCCCTCACCCCAATTGCTTCACGTCAAATTGCAATTTGTTCTCACTTTCACACAAAACCTGCAGAAAAAGAATTGATGCATTACAAAAATTAAATTGTTACAAAAATTTATCAATTCTTCACAATCAAATTGAGGCTTGTGTAAAAAAGAGAATCCGTTTTTGACAACCACAAATTTCTAGATTAAAAAAAACTGTTGGGTCCAAAATTGATTGATTCTTGAAATGAGAAGCAATAGTCCATTTGCAGTCCTAGTTTTGGAGGCCAAAACTCCCCCAGACATTATTAGCAAATTTTCAGTGTAGATTCTATTACAAAGAAAAAAACGATTCACCCTTATTTCCTTTACATTTGAAAATATCAGAATGATGTTGAAGCTCTGAAAAAACTTCTCACCAGCTTCTATTCTACCAAAAGGGTGGGAATCGCCTTCAAAATTTGTATTTCTCCTATTGAATTGATTTCCACTACTATTGTTTTTTTCATACTCACTGAATTCGTCCTCCATTCACATTCCTTTCCCACGTGCTTTGAGCCTCTTTCCCAGCTCAGAGCCCTTCTGTTCATAGCCAGAAGCAAAGTAGCATCATTGCTTGAAGCCTAATCAGTTAGGAACTATTGTGCTGGTTAATAGTGACATCTTCGATATAAAGTTCCATAAAATGGCACAATCTTTGGTAGAACAAATCTATATATCAAAGACACATCGAACATTCTGACCCTACTGAACTATAGACCTTTAATATTGCCATTGTGGCCCATTCACCGAGAGCCGTGGAATATAGTTGGCACTTTCATTTTGAGTCTAGTCCCAGATGTAAGATCCTTATTTCATTGATATTGGAGTCAAATACAGACTTCCTAAGAGGTTGCGAGGGTCTCCTTTTTACTGGAATTTAATTACATTAGTTTAGTTGAAAATGCAAGAAACTCTTAACAAAATTTCAGGTCGACCAGGAAGAGACAAAAATGAGTGGGTGCACAAAAAAGAACTGCAACCAATGGAAAAGAAACTCAGCTTTATTACATATATTGCCAAAATCAGTCAATCACATAAATGGAGGTTTTGGTCTCAAACTTGGATTCTGGTTGTCAAAGGCTTATAAAAGATGACTGTTATACAAGTAAATAAAACAAAGTATCTTGCCTCTCCAATTGGAAGTTTTGTAAAGATCTGTTGTACACATATTTGACTATCAATATAGAGGTCTCAATCCCCAGAGTTTACTTTTCCCTTTCTATGGAAAGGCATATAGTGATGAAATATCTTACCTTGGGATGCAATTTGAGATCAATAAAGTGTGCTGGGGTCAACAAGATCAAGCAAGAAAAGCTTCTGCCCACAATTCTCAAAATAAAAGAAGGACTACATTGGAAACAATAGAGCCAATGGCGGAATCTCTTGTGTTAGGCGGTGGAGTGGCTTCTGGTCAAAATGCAGGGACGTGCAAGCTTGCTAGGCAAAAAAATACTGCCAACATTCTTGCTTCCTCCACAAGCTGCTTTGACGTAATAGGGTACAGATTGCTGTTTTTCCATGTAATGTCCAGCCAGTCACTCTACTGACCTTATCATGGGTTTGCAAATATATTGCAGCTGTAATTGGAATGCGTATAAAGTTTGGTACAACTATTGTTGTTTTAGATCGCATTTTGGGTCAATTGATCACTCGGGTAAAAATTGAATGTTTGTTCCGTGGATAAAGAAATATCTTCCCCATAAGATATATGACTGCCCATATGTGGGATACAGAGCATAAAGATTCTAATGAAAATAATGTGTGTATTGGATTTGAATGCAGAAACCCAATAATTACTAAGGACAGTGCAGATAATCTGTTGCCTGGAAACCTTTTGAACACTTATGTGGATCATATGAATGACCATTTTGTAATTAAATATTGCTGCTATTCCGACTAGTTGCCTTGAAAAATCGATGGGTGTCACGGAACATGTGTCGGCTTTATTTTTTGTATGTACATGAATGGGAGTGTTTACTGCATTGGGTGTAGTGGAGCGATTGGGCAGAAATAGAAGGAAGTGCAGGCCGCAGATGTGATGATATTAGTAAATGCTCTCAAGAATCCTATTGAATGTTCCTTTACAAAGACCCAGAAGTAGAACCAAGGTTTATTTGGTGTGGATGTAAGTAATTTATTTACAAATGTAACTGTGCATTTACCTTGGTTCCAGAGGAAAGCCTATATATAGGGTGCAGGAGATGAGTCATTTCATTCTGGATTTTTAAATAAATGTAAAAAGTCAAAAGAGATAAACATAGTATTACGTAACAGTGACACATATGCTACAGAAGCGCAGTGTGAAACAGAAACAATCTATCCCGAAGTCAATTATTTACCGACCTCCTCCCACCCCTAAACAAACACCCATTCAAACCCACCCCAAATAAACATCTATTCAAACCCACACCTATTCAAACCCACCCCAAAACACACACCCATTCAAACTCACCCCAAAACACACACCCATTCAAACCCACCCCAAAACAAACACCCATTCAAACCTGCCGCAAAACACACACCTATTTAAACCCACCCCAAACACACACCCATTCAAACGCACCGCAAAACACACACCAATTCAAATCCACCCCAAATCACATACCAATTCAATGTTTTGTAAAATATGGATGAAAAAATGGGGCAAGATGTAGGAAAGGAGCAAAAAAGGGCAGCATCTTGCATATCTGTCGGCCCTTAAATTCCTGTTGTTGGTCACTTCATTATTTACTTGTATTTCTATATTTATATGCAAAAGTTTTTTTTAAGTAAAGAGATATCTTACCTATTAAACACAAGGAAGGAAACCGATTTAAGAGATTATACAGATTTTGCACGTTTAACAGATGAGTTAATACACAACAGTCTCTTAAAGATTTTCCATTAGTGAGCCCTAACAAATTCTCTTGCCCATCACCCCTCTCTGGGTGAGCAAAAGACTGCTTAATAAAGGGTTATATGAAGAACAGGCTAGCACAATATTCTAACAGCACCAGACTCACAAGGGCACAGCATTCTCTCTCTTGTCCACCCGCCCCAGACAGCTAAAACTATCCCTAACTGTATCATGGACATGATTGTACCAAAAGCACCTAGTAAAGCAGGGAGTACCCAGTGTTTAATTTGTAAAACAATAAGTTACACGGCTCTCGTTAGGAGGCCACTACATCTTGCACCACACATTGCGTCTGCCATGCTGCCAATGATACTAACAACACAACTGCTAACCATCAAACTTCTACAAGTGTGACAATTCGGACTGTTTAAGGCCCACAAAGCTATAAGAATGGCTCGGGCGGCAGGTAATAGTCATTTTTATTGTTTATTGAATTAATAATTAATTTATGTCGTGATCATCTCTAAATTAGACTGTCACAAGCGCCGGTGTTGACAATTAAGTGCCAGTGCCAAGAACCGTAAACCACCGGCTCAAATTAAGCACTGGGAGTACCCATTCAAAACGCATTCTCTGTTTTAACCTCACTGTACCATGTAAAGCCATACTTCTGAGGGACCACAAATCGAGGTCTCAGCAAATGACTGAAACTGAAAAAGTGTATATTAGATCTAGGGTTGAACACTAAACTTCCCCTTTGACATATCGAGCATATGCTTGTGAGTGGACGATCCTCTGGATATCCCCCACCCCTAACCTTCAGTGTCATTCGAGTAACCTGGAGAAAACGTACCCATGTAGAGATTAAGTATCGAAGCAACAAAGGTTTGTCTGAGGTCAGTAACTAGATGTGTGCAGTTTTTTTATTTTAATCATTTTTGGTGCCTCTGGTAGTGCTTCTACTGATATAGGCCTGGAGGATATTAACACAAAGCAGTGTATTGTTTTACCAAGAGGTTATTGATAATAATCCGCTGATGGGTATATTGTAATGAAGCAAACACAACACTGACTTGACCAGCCAAAAGAGCACATCCATCTGCCAGTTCCATCACTGCTCTCTTTAGCAGGAGTTCTTGCTAAGCTGCCAGCACTTAGGCAGATGGAAAGGATGCTGTGAGGCATCTGAGAGTCATATGGAAAGGATGCTGCGAGGCATCTGACAGTCAGATGGAAAGGATGCTGCGAGGCATCTGACAGTCAGATGGAAAGGATGCTTCGAGGCATCTGAGAATGGCATTCAACTTTTACAACAGACTATAACAAGCGCAAAACCACTGATGATCTTAGTGAATAGTTTATTTTTGAGATGTTATTAAGGAGAAAAGAGTTCTACATTTGGAAAAAGCCACTTTTGTGGTAAGATCAGGACTTGGAACCATGTCAACCGAAGTGTCCAAAATAGGCACATTTATGCAGTGTAATGTTCCTGAACAATCCCTGCCATTGTATTTCTAATGTTCCTGACAACTGTGGCGCAGAGAGCACACTCCTCTATTAGTCCCTACTAATATCTTACATGAAGTTATAAAGCTGGAGTGCAGATGTTACATCTGTTGCCCATAGATGAGGACTCTCCTCTCCTCACCTCTCCTCTTCTCTTCTCTCCTAACCTCTCCTCATCTCTCCTCTACTCCCCTCCCCTCCCTTCTTCTCCCCTTCCCTCCCTTCTTCTCCCCTCCCCTCCTCTCTTCTCTTTTCCTCTCCTCTCCTCTCCTGTCCTCTCATCTCCTATCCTCTCTTCTCCCCTCTCATCTTCTCTCCTCTCCTTTCCTTTCCTTTCCTCTCCTCTCCTCTCCCCTCCTGTTCCCTTCTCTTCCCTCCCCTTTCCTCTCCTGTCCTCAATTCATTTGTATTAAGAGTGCTAGAGGTATTTTGCTGTGTCATTTCTTCACATCTATGGGTAACAGATGTAACATCTGGACTCCAGACTATTCCCCCCTTTGTTTACATCTGTGACTCTGGTCGTTTTAGGACTTGAGTATAGTCATCATCTTCTTTGTACATTGTGCTGTGGATTATACCATTCTTGTAATACAGTTGGACAACTAAGTAACTCACTTTGCTCTTGTTGTATGTCATAGTTAATGTATATTGTATTTTTTGTCATTGACATATCCATAATTGTATCATTTATATACCTGTCCCCATGACTTATCTGGGCAGTCCACTTTTGAAGCCCCATGGGTCCAGATATGTCTCCTCTCATACCAACTCAAGGGGTTGGCATGAATAGGGGCAAACCTCAAACCCATGGCCGTTCCATGTTTCTATTGGTACTACTTTCCGTTATGTAATAATATATTGTTATGCAAATTCAATTCAGTTGTCTTAAGTAACATAACTTTATGGCTATTTAGTAATTGGCAAAACAAATATACATTAAAGATGAAAAGTGCCATACAGTCATCCCAGAATATGTCTTCCAATGCATTTTTTGACGTATTATTTCAATCCCATATGTAAGATGGTATGTTCATCACATATGGTTGCAAGAAGATGTCAACATATTTTTTTGTAGGCAAATTGATGCCCAGAGGAAAGTCTGCATTTCTGTGCACTTTTGGCAAAGTGTATATGCAAGGCAATGTGGCTCTGTGAACTGTAAGATATTTGTCACCATTTATAAGGGGCTATTAAAATGGGTCAATCTTTATATTTGCAAAAAGATGTGACTTTGAAAGAACTCAATATAAATGAATGCTAAATTATTGATGTGGAAGTAGTTTATGGTTTGGTAGGGAGAACATGCCTTTGTCTTTAAAGTCCTTGCATTAGATGGCCTGATTGAAAAGTAGTGGGCAATGGACAACCCTCCAATTACAGCTCTTACAAAAGGTGATTGATCGCCTAGCCCATAGGGCATTCATGTCAGCACTTGAGAAGTGCTGTGAAACTCTGCATCCTAGCACTACTATCCCAGTAGCACACTCAAAAGAGCAGTACGTATCTCTTCTACTAGTCTGCATACAACTGTGATGGTCTTTAGCATTGTCTAATTTTCTTTTTGATGAAATCGTTTTATGGTCTGGGATTTTACAGAGCAGCTTTCAAAAAGAGCTGTTGCTTACAGTATATGTAGATTGAGCTTTGGATCCACTGCTGTCATCTCCCTCCCATCCCTGTCTCCTTCCCTTGTGTGCTCCTTGTTCCTCCATCTAATGCCCTCTTGTATCTCCCTCCACATCTCCCTCCTGCGGCAAGCTCATTCACAGCAGAGAGCTCATTCATAGTTGCTGGAGATAGGGGTTTGGTGGTGTTGCAGCACCCCAAGATAACTATGCGGGGGTCCAGACGGTGAATGTGCATTCACAGACAGAGATCACTTATCAGGCTGTCTTTTGACAAATTGCTACTTATTCATTAAACATGGAAATTGTTGTTTACTTTTCTTTCTCTTACTGCAAACTGAGAGGATTTCATAACATGAACTATGTGACAATCTTGCTGGGGTACAGAGAGTGTGTAAGGAAAGGCTGTATGATGTCAATTTCTGTTATTTCTAAAGTGTGATGGAAACAAAGATCAAAACAAATCAATACCCTTTACTTGGTGATGTGCAACTGTGCAACTGACAAATATTGGCAAAACCCCGATTTACACACATTACAATTTGTGTGCTCTATATTTGAACAGTAAAACTGCTCGTCTCTGCAAATTTAGTGGCCATTTCAATACAAAAGGTAGAGTTGGTAAATTACAGAGTGCTACCACACCATCCTTTAGTAATATATTTGTGACAATGTGCTCCAAATGCACCACAGGCTATGTACTACACCTGTACCACTCCCCTGCTGAATACGTGTGGCTCATTTGCTCCACTTGATCTTTGGGTGGCGCTTGGATTTTTCACAAACCCTAAGACTTCAGTGCCTCGGTGTCACACTCTTGCATCTCACTTCCACCTTTCCCTACCCTGTGGATTCTTTGTTGCCCCATCTTCCCTTTACCCCAAAGGCGACGTACACTTGTCATCATAAGTAAGTATTTTTTTTTCTTTTATAGAAATAAAAGGCAGACTAGACTGAAGGGTTCCTTCTCTTCATTACCGTCACCTTTTATTTCTATTGGAAAAAACGGCTGAGTTGCAAGGAAGCTTTGATTGACTGGGTTTATTTAATGTGCTAACACATGCAGTATAGCCCATGATTTTCAGTAACAGACTGCCTCTGAGAAAGGCCAGCTGTGTCTAATTTAAAGAATGTCAGAATTACTGATTGAGAATGAGGTAACACTTAATTTGAAAACATGGCATGACAAGAATTGAAGAAAGATTTTAACCCATTAAGTGCTTATGGCTATTCCTCCCACCCACCTCATGTCTAGTGCTAAGCCTTTTTTTAGGCATAGAGACAGCACTTCCTGTTTTGCCAGCCTTACCAGCCTTGTATAATACAAAAATAAAAAATATATATGTACAAAGAGGGGCAACAAGTCAGCTCTCTTTATCCAGTCATCTGCTCAACTTTAATTCAAATTTTGTTTCCCCCCACCAGTGCATACAGCATGGGCCGATGTATCAGCCCACTTAAGCCATTGGCTCATTTGTACTATGAGTGACAACATTTTTTCCTGATCACAGGTGCACATCAGCCAAAAAGGAATTGAACATTAGTGGTCGTGCTGGTAGCCCAATACTTTACATTGCCAAAGCATTATCCTATTTTATTGTTTTTAGTCATCCTTCTGAATTTAAATTATGTCGTCAGGGTCTTGAACTTCAAACATGATAGTACCTTTTCTCTAATATTAAAAAACATATTTTCCAGTGATATGCGAATACACTTCTACTATATGCGATGATTATTTTTTAAATTTAAACATTTTTATTTCTAGAATACGATTTTGGCATCTTGGTTTCTATATTTTTGTTCTTTCTATTTTTGTGGCATATATTTGCTATCAATTTTTTTACAAAAATACTACATCTTTTCAAATTTTTTTGACGTTTGTAGCAGTTGGCAAAATAGACTCTCCGGCCTCCAGACTAGACAGATTCACTGAGAGGATATATGAAATGCTAGGATCGATGGCACGCAGAGAAGCATCTTGACTATATAAGATGATACCATGGACAATACAGACCGGTTGAATAAGATGGAGAAGCTCCTATCCCAAACTGTAGCCAAGACCGAAAATCTAGAAGCGTGATCACACCATAATAATATATGGATCTCTGGAATACCCAAAACCACCGACATGGGCCGCCCGACACATGAATTAAAGGGCGACTCATCGAGTTTGTTTGGCGCTGTTGAGTTCTCAAATTCCTTCCTAGTAGAGCGAGTCCACATATCTCTTGGGCTACGCCCACCCCCACGGGCTTCACTCCGATCCTGATAGCTCGAATACTTAGCTTTCGGGACTGTAACATGGCCCTTCGTTTAGCACATGAGAAAGGCCTGTTACAATACCAGGGGTCCACAATATCCATCTTTCCAGACTTCACACAATTGGTACAGGAAGCCCGCAAGAAATTCACAGATGTGATAAAAAAATGCTTTGCAGTAGTGGAATCAAGGATAGTATACTCTAACCTGCACGGTATAAGCTCGACCTGGACGGTAAAGCCCTTGTTTTCACCAACCCCATTGATGTCACCTCTAGCTACAAAACAAAACCTCAAAAAGAAGAACCCAAGTGCTCGGGTGGAGACCACCGGAAGATCGGAGCCAGATGATGGCAGTGGAGACCACTGAAACACTGGCTCAATGGAACGTTTTACCAGAACAGTGGACAAAGGTCACGGATGGCAGTCTATTTACTAACTTCATTCACTCCAGACTTTAACGATCCTCATTTGAATCACATAATGTAATAGTATTCATGGCAGGACTGGCATCATGGAGAGTTGCTCTCACCTATGACGTGTACCACCTTTCCTTTATTCTGGGATGTTGACAGGGGTTCGTCTCTGAAAGTTGGGGAGATCAATGTGGTAGGTAAGAGGGTGGCGTTAGGCTTTGTTTTTTCTTTGTTTTCATCTGGGAATTACGGTCACAGGGTAACTATGTTATGTCTCATGCACACAGTCCAGTATCGCAGAAAGTATGCACCAAATATAGATGCACCTGAGTTTTTTGAGGACATCCTCTTAACTCTACCATGTAAAGACAATGCTATTGTACTATGGTTTAGGAACCTTATCTTGGTCCTCAATTTAGAAATAGACAGCACGGGTCCCAGCAGTGTGGTGAAAACACATGCTACCGGTGTTCTGGGGGAGATAATGGAGTGCCATGGACTGATAGAGACATGGAGACTCGCCATGGCCCTACACGCAAGTACACTTTCTATTTAGCCCCCACGGGTCACAATGCAGTATCGACTATTGGCTCATTACACATTCCATTTCATGCTGGATTAATGACATCTCGCACCCACCACGTACACTATTCAATCACTATCCTGTCAAACTAGAGCTCCAGAGACCTGGACTCGTCTAGTACATCACTGCCCCAAATGAATATCTGTATGAACGCCAAAGCCTACTGCATAAATATAGAGAATACAAAGACAAGGAGGTGGCGTTTCTAGGCAAACATGCACAGGCCCGCCGTTATGGTGAATGTGAGAGACCGAATAGGACATTGTCCAATCTGCTGAAGGAATACTCTCACTGAACACATATAACTCATTTACACACCAAAACAGGAGAAACACTTTTCACTAATGAAGCCATTTCGTCTGAGTTTGTCCGTTATTACGGTCAACTCTATGCCTCCTGACCCGACGAATCCCCCGCTGCAATCTAGAAATATCTCAACGACATAGCTATGGTGTGGCTGGACCATGAACACCAGCAATTTCTGAGTGCCCCCATCACTTCTGATGACAGCCATCGAGAGCCTGCCAGGCCTTCAGGCACCCGGATTGGATGAACTAACAAGTGAATTCTATACCCCTCAACTACTAAACGTTTATGCCGAAGGAGTGCAGACAGGGGCCCTTCCACCTTCACTCCGTGGAGCAATGGTTATGCTGTTTCCCAAACCTGGAAAAGACCTCCTGTGCCTCCGATAGGCCACTGCTACATATCAATATTTACCATAAAATCCTTTCATCTCTCTCCAAGCACAGAAGTAAGTGGTTCTGGTACTTATTATGTTCAGGCTGGAATATTGTAATGCTCTTTACCTGGATATAAATAAGACTTCACTTGCAGAATTGCGGCTGGTTCAAAATGCTGCAGCCAGAGTCATTTTTGATGTCCCCGGATCTCAATTCATTTCTGTGGGGTTTCAGAAACTTCACTGGTTACCTGTGAGCAAACGTATTACATTCAATGATCTTTGAATTGTCCATAAGGTCTTTTACAACACGGGCCCAGGAGAACTTAGGAACTTATTCCAACGTTATACTCCTCCCAGACTGTTGGGGTCCTCAGGTAGAAATCTCCTAATTGTTCCTAAGCATCGAAAATCGAGATGATGAGGTAGAGCCTTCTCGGTGGCCACATCCAAGCTGCGGGATTTGATTCACAATTTATGCATAATAATTAATAAAACTGCAAATTCAGCATGGTATGATTATGGTTAGGTCACACTGGCAAATCAAAAACAACCACTCAATTATTAAAGTTTCTTAGCACTAACCCATTTCTTAAGGTATGAGAAATCTTCTGCATGCTTCCATAGCAACTGCACTCCGGAAATGTACAATGTAATACCACACATTTCTCAAATAATGTTTTGCTATGTTATTTGGAATTTAGAGAATGACTTATCACCCAAAGGGTGTCCAGGCGCTGGAGCTGGTGTGTAGGTTGTCTGCTGGAGGTTAGTTGAAGAGCCAGGTCTTCAGCCTCTTGCGGAATTCAAGAAGCGAGGAGGAGCCCTGATGTGTGGAGGGAGATTGTTCAATGATTTGGGAGCAATCTTGGAGAAGGCTAGGCCACTCGTTCTACTTTTGCGGCTATGGGGGTGTGATAGAGCAGAGCGCAAGTGTCTGGTGGGTTGGTGGAAGTGAAGACGGCAGTTGAGGTATGCTGGTCCTGTGTTGTGCAGGGCCTTTTATGCATGTGTGAGGAGTTTTAGTTGGCAGCGTTTGTGTATCAGAAACCAGTGGAGTTGTCTGAGGTGTCGCGTGATGTGTGTGCAACGCAGGAGGTCCAGGATGAGTCTGGCTGTGGCATTCTGGATGGTCTGAAGTCAGTGGAGAAGGTGGTTGGAGATTCAGTTTGAGAGTGATTTGCTATAGCCTAGTCTGCTAGTGACTATGGCTTGAGTCACATTACACCTGGTGCTCTTTGGGATCCATTTGAATTTTGTTCTGAGGATGCATAGTGTTCACTTGTTCACCTGTGAGGCCATGTTGAGTTTGTTGTCTAAGATGATTCCCAGGTTTCTTGTGTGGTTAGAGGGTATTTGGTGTTTGGCGAAGCTCTGACAGCAACCAGGTGGTGTCTCACAGGAGTTCTTCATACCAAAGATAAGCACTTCCGTCTTGTCCGAGCCGAGTTTCAGGCAGTTAGTTTTCATCCATTCTGCAAGGCAAATCATGCATTTGGTGAAGTTGGATCTAGATGTGGAGGACTTGTCAGACATTGAGAGGATGAGCTGGGTGTCATCGGCATAGGAGATGATGGAGAAGCTGTGTGCTCTGATGATGTTAGCAAGTGGTGTCAGGTAAATGTTGAACTGGGTAGGGCTGAGAGATGATCCTTGAGGGACTCCTTCAGGGCTCGAAAAATCCCACTTGCCTACTCGCATTGTCGAGCAAGATTATTCACAATGAGCTATTTACTCCTGACCGTAGAACAACTCCTTAAGCTCTGATGTGCAGGGTGGGAATCTGGCTCTCTGTGTTCTCCCTGTGAGAAGAAAGCATATCCATTTGATGGTGTGTAGTCTTTTGATGAGGCTGGAGTGAGACACAGTGTCGAACACAGCGGAGAGTTCAGTAGTATGAGGGCAGTTTCTCCTCTGTCCAGTAAGGTGCGGATCTCATGTGTGGCGATGATGAGTGCTGTGTCTGTGCTGTGGTTGCTGCAAAACCTGGATTGGGTGTGGGGTAGAATGTAAAGGATTTCTAGGTGGTTAGTGAGTTGATAGTTGATTGCCTTCTCTATAGCTTTTGCTGGGTGGAGTAGTTGGGAGTTGGGGTGAAAGTTGGGATCTGCCTAAGGTTTCTTGAGGAGGGCTGTGACTGCAGCATGTTTCCGTTCTTCATTGAAGGGTATAGAATAAATCAAGGAGTTGATGATCTGTGTGAGGAATTTGCTAATCAATAGTCCTCCTTAGTTGTAGATAGGATGTGGACATGGGTCTGTGGGGGCACCGGAGGGGAAGGTTTGCATGATTGAATTGGTGTCTTCCTCAGTGAGTGTTCTCCAGTTGGTTCGGTGTGTGTCCAAGTGGGCAGTGGGCAGGTTGCTGATGATGTCTTTGGGGTTAGGTTGTTTTTCAAAGTTATTGTAGATCTTTTCGATTTTGCTGTGGAAGAAGTTGGAGAGGCTGTCTCAGAGTTCCTGGGAGGGGGTAAAGGAGTTGGCTGAGGCTTCTGGGGTAGTGAACTCCTTGATGATAGCAAAAATCTCTTTGGCATTGTTGGAGCTATCTTCGATCCGATTGGTGTGGCATCTTCTCTCAGAAGATGGTTCTAGTGCCTGAGTGTGGTCCTGTAGGTTGATCTGGCGTCAGCGTCATGGTAGGCTCTCCATTTCCTTTCCAGCTGTTTGCAGTATGTTTTTGGAGTCCCAGAGTTCGTCTGTTTACCAGGAAGCCTGTTTTTTGGTTCTGCAGTTATGAATTTCGATGGGTGCAAGAGCGTCTGCACAGTTTGATATCCACTGGTTGAAGTTGGTCCTCCACTAAGTTGTCGTGAGGTTTGATTTGTCTTTTTTTGAGTGTGCTGCACAGGTCAGTTTCTGTTATTCTGTTCCAGTTCAGGCTGCGTAGTTTGAAGCTAATGGGAGCTTTGGCTTGTGGCATCGAGATTTTGAAGTGGATGATGGAGTGGTCGGTCCATGTGAGCGGTGAGGCGGAGTAGTAGCTGATGCTGTTGCCGGAGGAGCAGACTGCATCTATAGTGTGTCCTGCACTGTGTGTGGGGTCTGTGATGAGCTGGGAAAGTCCTATGTTGTGCAGGCTCTCGAGGAGGTCAGTGGAGCAGTGGTTGGTGGGGTCTTCCAGGTGGAAATTGAAGTCACAGAAAGGTAGAAAGTCCTTAGAGTTGATGGTGAAGGGGGTGATGAAGTCTTAGATGAGGTTGCTGAAGTTGTTTCGTGGACCAGGTGGTCTGTAAGGTCGGGTACCCTTCAGGGTGTAGCTGTCGTTGGTTTGTAGGCCGAAGTGCATGTGTTCTCTGAAGGGGGTGTCCGGGTCATGGAGGTTCTGCATTTGAGGGTGTCCCGTAAATGTCAACCTTTGCTTCAGAGGAAAAGTCCTGGAATCTGATGACACAATGACCACACCACATTCTTACATTTGTCCTAAAAAAAAACAGACATTAAAATAACAAGAAAACTGCTTGGAAATTGAGTTTTGGGATCAGGGTAGCTGCAGAATTGAACCCAATTTCAAATGGCACCCAGAAAAATCTGCCAACCACAGATATGTCTGAAAACTAGATACCTGTGGAGTTCAGGAGGGTTGCTTGGATTCCACTAACATTTCCAAGGCATTATGCTCTGCAAATGTCAAACTTTGGGTAAAGTCACAACATTTCCTCACATTTTCGTGAGGGAAAGTTTCAGAATCAGCATGGAATGACAAATGTCCCAACACACAGCATTCCCATGCTTGTCCTGATGCAAATGGTGCCCCGCTTGTGTAGGTAGCCTATGAGCCAGGGCTAGAAAAAAAAAAAAAACAGAACTGTGGAGCTGTCAAGAGGGCTGCTTGGAATTTGATAGGTTTTTGGGAGAAGGGTAACTGTGATGTTACGGCACAGTTTTAGCCAGAACCCATGAAAACCTATCAACCCCAGACGTTTCTGAAAACTATAGACAGGTGTGAGTCAATGGTGGTCTAGCTTGCATAGCTCCCATTATGTTTTCTTACTCAGCAAGTCAAACTTGGATAAATCACAGAATTGTCTCACATTTCTCTGAGGGAAAGTTCTGGAATCTCCAGGAAGTAAAAAAAGTACTACCACACAGCATTTTCACACTCTTCCTCAAAAATCAGTACCATACTTCTGTGGTTGGGTCTGTCAACTGGAACAGGAAAGGCCCAAAACCTAACCGTGGAAATGGTAAGGTACCTGGTTGGAATTTGGTAGGTTTATGGGATGTTGGAGCAGTGATATTTGATGCTGAGGACAGTACGCGGAGCCAACCAACTCCAGACATTTCAGCAAACTAGATACCCAGCAGAGTTCAGGGTGATGTGCATGGATCACTCTTATTGTTCTTGTCTAGAATGAACTGCAAATTAGGGGTGGGTGAAGAATTCCGCTCTGCAGGCGGAGTTCACAGAGTTTTGCCCACTCCGCACTCCATGTGCAGTTCTAAAAAACTCCGCGAAGTGACGCGGAGCGGATTTTCTTCTCTGGAGCGGCTTGTCAACGTTAAGTTGGCAGGCGCGCGTGAGAAAACAAATTCACGCTAGACCTCCTTCCAGTGAGATTTCTCTACGCGGGCAGTCGCGGCAGGTCTTACCGCTTGCGTTGTGAATTCTTCCGCTCGTGTTGAGGAAGCTGCCGCTCAAGTAGAATGTTTACTCAAGTGGCAGAAAGCAGCAGCGCCCTCTGAGATGACGCATATTGCAGTTCGTGCTGATTTTACAGTGCGAGGCAAACTTCAGGCTCTAAAAATCAGTGCGAGCAGCGCGACTTAACAGACACCGCCGGTTGCGACAATCCGCGAGCGTGGCAGAATTTTTCTGGCACTTTGCGGAGTAAAACTCAGCCAACTCTTAGCCACGGCCGCTGCAGGTAAGAGCAGTGGGGCGGTGGAGCCAGGTGAGGGGGGATTTCGAGAGACGACCACAAGGGAAAATTAAATAAATAATTAATTTTCCCTCGTTGTCCTCTCTTGAAATCTCCCCTCACCTGGCCCCACCGATCTTACCTGCAGCAGCCGCAGCTGCGAACTCCATCCAGGCCTACTGCAAATGTCAAACTTTTGTAAAACCACAGAATTCCACAATATTTGGGGAATGCAAAAAGTTCTACTCTGGAATACTCTTTCTCTACCTAAAAGGTTTGTGTATGCATTTGGATTATTAATTGGGGTGAGTGACTACCCACCTCAAGGAATAATCATCACAACCCATTTCAGGGTGAACCCTCAAAGTCACTAAATTAAGTTGAGCTCAACCCCCTAGTAGCAATGACACAGTCTTAAGTCTTAACTTAGGGCAATGTGCAAAGTATTTATGCAGTACCAAAACAGTAATAAAGTTAAATACAAAACGATGAAAATCTCAAACTGAATTAGAAAAATAGAGCAAAATGTAAGAAACAAAATCACACCAAAATGATAAAAGTCTAATAAGGGAAATTGGAGATATGAATGGTTAAAGTTTTAAGTAGGAATAGTGTCAAGAAGCACAAAGTGCTAATAATACTCATTGGTCATAGTAGACCAGGAAATAGGCGCAATTTGAGGCTAGCCATGAGTCGGATCCACCAGCCAGGCTAGTCTGACTCCTGGTCACAGGTTTTACCTTCGGAATTAGTCCTTTAAGTCCCAATCCACCATAGGAGTAGACTTCTAAAGCTCCCCAGGACCTCAGGGGTGGCACTTGTAGACCCAAATGGTGTAAGGCAGAGGTCAACAGCAGGGTCCAGTCCAGGTCCAGTTGCCACCCATCAGCTAGGCAGTTGCAGGAAACGCCTCTTTTAGCTTACTGTATCCCTGAAGCTTGAAAAGGAGGTCAGTCTTATGACACTTGGAGTCAACTTCTTTGTCCTAGGTACAGGAGGGAGCAAGTCCAGTCCTTCAGGGCTCCTCTCAGGGCAAAGACAGTAGGTCCAGTCATCTTCTGCTCTTTCTCAGGTCCAGAAAGTGTTCTAAAGTGGGTGCCTGGAAATGCCACATGTAAGCCTGGTATGTGCTATTGGGTGGGAATGGTTCGTGGGCGTGCCCTTACCAATGGGGTAAACATTCCTGTGGCCAACCCTATCCACTTTTGGCATTTTCAAGATGACAAAACTCTTCGGTCAGTCTCAACTTGGGCTCTAAGGGATGGGTGTGTGTGTGTGGCATATGGTAATCCCAGTGTCCTCCCACATCCAACACTAAAATGCAGTTTTAGGCAGTCACTGTATTCCCAATGACCCCAGAGACAGATGTCTGATAGAACATAAGTAGAGGTGTTCCTGCAACCAGACAGTGGATACACAAACTTGGAATCCTGTTTCCCATCATTTTAAGTGCACCCCGAGAGTTACATGTAAACCCAGCAGTCCGGTCAAGCAGGATTTGACACTTAAGCAGGTTTTTACACTGTAGTGTCAAAAAGGATGCTCACAGCCCCCACGCTTCATTTTTCTAAAGGTTCACAGTACTTACTTCTGGTTGTTCATGTCAGCCTACAGTTTGCTCCTGGCAGGCACACACCTTTTTCACATCTATTCTAATGCTAATCCCTTGCTGGGAGAAGTTGAAGAGTAAATGTAAATTAGCCTCCTGGACCTTCAAGCAGGGAAAAAGTATTTTTCTAAAAGTGACTTTTCCTTAATGCTTTTTTTAAAAGTCCAACTTCGTCATTGAATTGGATTTTTAATAACTATTAAAAATATTTATTTAATTATTATTCTAGCTATTTTGCTACATAGGACGACTAGTACTGCCACAGTGTGAAATAGCTTTTGGGGGCTAGTCACTGTAATGACATGTTAACATTAAATCTCTACGTGTCGTACTTTTAAAAACCATGCACCGTGCCTTGTGGAATAGCAAGCCAACATAGCGGTGACTTCAAAGGGAGGTTTTGATCTGTCAAAGAGGTTTATTTTGAGAGGTTGAATTGCAATGTTTAAACTGCCACAGTCAGCATACAATGGTAGGCATGATGCCACGTTTTACACCGTCATTGTAGAGGTTGGCACAATAGGAGCTGCAATCCACTAGCGACATTTTAATTACAGGTCCAGGGTACATTTTGTACCATATACTAGGGACTTATAGGTAGGTTAAATACACCAATAAGGAATATTCTAACTCAGCAATGTTTAAATGGGAGTGCAAGCACTTTACCACTTTATCACTGGAAAGCAGGGTTAAAGTGCACAGAGGTGTTACACCAGCAAAATATAGGATTCAGCAAAAAGGGAAAAATACAGGGCGACAGCACTGAAAAAATTGGTTTCCTACAGATTGTGTGTGCTGTATAGGTTAGTATTACTGGTCGCAAGCAGGATTTATTTTTCATGGATTATTTACTGCAGAGATAACCAAGAATTGAGAAAGATATTTCTTTCACATAGCAATATGAACTCTTGAGAAACTTACCAAAACCATGTCTACAATGAAGAACATATAACAAGGCATAAATTGGAAAGCACATAAAGAATCAACAGTAGCAGTTAAAAATAAGGGGAAGTGAAATGTAGCAGTAAGTAGTAGAAAAAAACAGAAGGAAGGAGCTACAGAGCGAGAGATATCCTAAAGAACTTAAATAGCATGAACAGATAAGTGATAGGGAGCTCTATAATAGTCCCGAGAGAAATAGGATGACAGAATGCAATGAAAAGGGGGAGGAGAGGTGAAGCAAACGAAGAGGAGTAAAAGGGGAGAGCGAGAAACACAAATGTGTAAGATCATGGATCAGATGAGAAGATGAAGACTCAATTAAACAAAGAAAGGAAGTACATGTAGTGTAAAGGCACAGCATATTAAGTGCTCATGGTTTTCACTTCTATCCCTTTCATTCACCATAATCTATTTTTATTTTTTTATTTCCAGTGCTTTGCTTGTCACAAACAGTTCTGCTTGGAGAGAAAAATATTAGAGAGTCAACAGTTTTTCCTTGAATGTTGCACATTTCTAGTTCATTTGCTTATTGCTTTGACCAAAAATGATATATACATTTTAAAAATAAAGAGCTTTGAATAGTGATCAGGTCACTTAACTTAAGTATTTACTTTTGGTTTGCTTAATTAGTAGGCCCTTATTCTAAGCAGCCTTGTATTTTGAATTGGGTGCTAAAGAAAATAAATTTTGGGGCCTGATATGGCCAGCAGGTGCCGTCATTAAGGGTGGAGGGGCCCGCTTATCCGCCTTTTTACAACACATGAAGACTGTCTGTCAGGCTGAGCAAAGGTCAGCGTGACAGACACTCTTTATGTTGAGATTAGGCATCTAGGCACTGTACATGTGCTGAATGCGGACGTACCTGGCTGCCTGAGCTGAAATTTGCCAGACCGAAGATTTGAAAGCCCAGTGGGCCTGAGTTCCTCATCCCGGCAAAGTCTTCTGTGAGCGTCACTGATAGACTCAGACCTGGATGCTTCAGTTTTAAGCCCTGAAATGCCAAGGGCCGAGTGTCCATCAGTGAGGCGCATCACAGAGTGGGGTGGTATCAGCAAGACCCACTGTCCCCATCCCACATGATGGGTAAGGGACTTTCGCCTCTCCTCCTTGGCTAACTATCAGCCAGTGAGTGTAGGATGCAGTCCCAATCCTTCAGGAACCTCCAAGGCTACCCTCCTGCAACTCATGAACCGGCCCAGTAAGTTTTATTGTTGTAATGTTGGGTGCATGTGTGTGTGTATGGATGTTTCTGTGTTTGTGCATGCATGTTTTGAGGTGTGTGTGTATGTATGTGCTGGGTGTGAGTATGTGTGTGAAAGAGAGTGTGCATGTGTGTGTATTCCTGCCCCACCCCTGCTGCACACTACGATCTGCCATTTGATATGGCATTACAAGCTTAGTGAAATTTGTATTGGGAAAAACTTCAGAAAGAGGGAGGGTCTGTGCTAATTTGGGGTGTTAAATCCAGTAGCTCAGGTTATCTTTTACTCCAAGCAGAAAAATACTACAGCAGGAAAACACAGGCCCACATATTGGGCCACAGAGAGACAGAAAGTGTATTTTTGGCCATAATGAAATGTCTCAGTCTGCAAGCAGATTTTCTGCTTCTTCAGAATTATTGTGTTTCTCTGTAGGAAATTGAGTTGCTGGTTGGGGGGGGGTGAAACTCTACTCAAGCAACAACCACAATTCTTGTCAGGGTGAAGTCACAAGCAAACCTCAAATTAACCTTTGCTCAACACTCACAGAGCAGCCAAGCTTAACTTAGAGGGCAATGTGTTAAGTACTTATGCCACACTTCAAACAGTAATAAAGTGAAAAAACTACACAAAAATGATCCCACACCAAATTAGACATATAGGTTAGATTTTAATAAATAAAACAAGACCAAAACAACAAATATCCAATCAGTAGATCCGAAGACATGCAATTTTAAAGATTTCGGGAAAATAGCCCCAAAAAGCCCAAAGCTCCATTTGTGGTGAGAGACTGAGAGACCGACTACTATGGAGTGCGGATCGGATACAGGAACCAGGTAAGCCCGGCTGAAAAGTTATCTTCTCAGTCCAGCGCAAAGAGTCACGTTCGTGGTGCAGGGTCCTGCAAGGAGCAAGAAGCATCACGGACAATCATGGATGTAGCGCAAAGAGCAGGCCTGGAGTTGAGGATGGGCATTGCTGTAGTGCGAAGATCCTGTAGTTGTCACGAACAGTTGGCCAAAGCTTCGCGATGGTGCTCTCCGTAAGCGATCAATGCTGTAGCACGAAGGGTCAGGCTGACAGAACTTTGCGTTGATGGTCTGTGCAAGTGACAAGGTTTTGGTGCCAACGGCCCGTTTGCAGTCATGAAGAGCCCAAAAACTTCAATTCAGCCTCTCTGAGGCCACACCAAGGGTCCAGGACCTGAGGGGGGCAGGGGCTGGCTCCAGCTGGATCTGGGTGCTGGTTCAGGTGGTTGAAAGCCTGTTACATCCCTGTGGCTCTGAACAAGAGGTCAGCAGACTAGCACTTGGAGTCACTCTGGGAGTCCTGGATTCAGGTGCAGGTCCAATCCCTGTGACTCAGGCAGTAGAGCAGCAGGGCAGCAGGATAGCAATCCAGCAAGGCAATATTCAAGCAAGGCAGTAGTCCAGCATGGTAGCAGTCCAGCAGAGTGACAGTCCGTGCTTCGTGGCAGAGTCTGCATAGGTCCAGAAGTACTCTGAGGGTTGATGAATGCAGTCCAATATTTATTCCTGGTTCTTCCTTTGAAGTGGGAGAAGCAGAGGTTTCCCTTTGAAGTCCATGGTCTTCCTGCCTTGCCTGCCCAGGCTCCAGACTAACTAGAAAGGGGAATGCAGCCCTTTGTGTGGCAGTAGGACAGAGCCAAAGTGTAAGTAGGACTGTACCCAGCTCCTCCCTCCATTTAGGCCAGTGATGGCTCATCCAGGCACACAAGCGTTCTCTATTGTGTGTGGCTGTCTAGGAGGAATCCAGCAAGCCCAACTGTCAGTTACGCCCAGTCAAGTGACCCAGAGACAGGCTGCACACACTAAATAGCCAAGGCAGGAAAATGCCAACTTTCTAAAAGTGGCATTTTCCAAATTGTAATTAAAAATTCATTACAATTCCAAAGATGCCAAACATGAACTGGTTACCTGTTCCCATTTGGACATTATAGCTTATTAAATGTAATAAGGTAACCCCAATGTTATCCTATGAGAGAGGCAGGGCTTGCATTAGTGAAACATGAATTTAAGAGTTTTATAATACCAGGACATGTAAAACTTAAAAGTACATGTCAAACTTTTTTAATACACTGTACCCTGCCCTCTAACCTGTTCAGGACCTACCCTAGAGGTGGTTTAAATGCGTTAAAAAGGAAGTTTTGGGCCTGGCAAAAGATGTCTTTTGTCAGGTCAAAATGGCAGTTTAACACTGTCCACACAGGCTGTAGTGGCAGGCCTGAGACATGTTTAAAGGGCTACTTATGTGGGTGGTACATTCCGTGCTGCAGGCCCACTAGTAGCATTTAATTTACCAGCCCTGGGTTCACGAAGTACCATTTTACTAGGGAATTATAAGTTAATTAAATATGCCTATTGGCGATATGCCAATGTTACCATGTTTTAAGGAGGGACCACATGCACATTAGCACTGTTTAGTAGTGGTCAAGTGCACAAAGTCCTATGGCCAGCGAAAACAAGGGCAGCAAAAATGGAGGAGGAAGGCAAAATGTTTGGGGGAAGACTACCCTAAGGATGACAAGTCTAACATGCTCTGTGCGGATTTGTCTGCATAGAAAGAAAATGGAAAAGAGATTTTGCATATGATATCCTGACATAAGGGTTAAATTGCCACAATGTTTCCTCATCACTCCATAGAGTAACACTTTACATTTACAGGTATTTGATACAGGGTTCACCCAGCACACAGCCCTTTGCACAGAATAATTGCATTGTATTGTGCTGTCGGAGCTCTGTGTATTATTTATTGTCATTGTAAGTGTGTTGTATGTTTTTTTAGTCTTGTCATCTGTAGGTATGTGTGTTTTCACTTGTTTTAGTCCTTATCCTGGTTATGTGTTGACTCATTATAGAATCCTGTTACTTTGACTGTTAAGGAGTATAGAAAGTAAAAACATTCTGAGGTTACAAAACATTGGATAGGAGAATCCGTGTCCATTGATATCTGGACACAGTGTGTCAATAAGTATTTTAAATATTTTACTGCATTTTTTATTTTATTTCTTTAATGTTTGCAGTTTTATATAACATAAACTTGGCCTAAGTTCATTAGAGAGCTTTACATGAGAACTAGATTACTTTACACATTGTTAGGCACAGAGAGATTAAGGGCTCAATTTAGAGTTTGGCGGACAGGATAATCCAACACTTGGTCCCCCACCCAATTTTGAGTCGGGTGAACTTCCAGGTTTTTGGCGATGGAGTGAAATTTACGCCATCAATGCATCCCTTCCTCTAATGGCCTGAGAGAGTATGGGCCATCCGAATGTAAGCCACCCAATAGTCCACAGTCTGATGGCTTTTTTTGACTGTCCTTCACTGCCGAAGGACAGTAAAAATAAAAAAAGTGAATCTCTCCTCCCCACAGCCTGGGAGAAAATACCCTTGGTTTTGGGGCCATTAGTTTTCTGTTTTCCAAAAACAAACTTCCGGTTTGGGAGTTTATAGTTGGAACATTTTAAACTTGTAAATGTTTGGTGTAAGTGCCTGTCACCAAGGATGCTCACCAAACGTTGAAATGGCTTTGTACGAGCAGTCATGACAACGGTTCATACAAACCCATAGAGTTCACCATAGTGCTGGTGGTGAACTCTAAATCTGATAGGTGGAGTAAAGACAGGGTGGCAAGCATAAAGTCCTCTGCAACCCTGACTGACTTTACTCCATCTGCCATACTCTAAATCAGGCCCTAAGTGAATCACAGGATGTTGCACAGAGGCAGGGATTCAAACTTGGTTCCCCAGTCCCAAAGTCAGTAGCTTTGGCTCTTATGCCACACACTTCCTTCCATCTCCATTTCATCTCCATCCCCTGACCATCTCTATCCCCATCTCCATTTCCATCCCCTGGCCATCTCCATCCATATGCCCATCACCATCTCCATTTCCATCCCCATCTCCATCTCCATTTCATCTCCATCTCATAGCCATTCCCATCCCCATCCCCATCCCCATCACCATCTCCTCTCCATCTCCTCTCCATCTGCATCTCCATCTCCATCCCATCCCCATCCCATCTCCATCTCCGTCTCCGTCTCCATCCCATCCCCATCCCATCTCCATCTCCGTCTCCGTCTCCATCCCATCCCCATCCCATCCCCATCACCATCTCCTCTCCATCTCCTCTCCATCCCCATCCCATCTCCATCCCCATCACCATCTCCTCTCCATCTCCATCTCCGTCTCCATCTCATCCCCATCCCAATCTCCATCTCCCTCTCCATCTCATCCCCATTCCCATCTCCGTCTCCATCTCTGTCTCCATCTCCATCTCCATCATCCCCATCTCTCCTGTATCTTCATTTCAGCCAAGAATGTCCAGTACATTTGTTTTTGTAAAAGAGAAATGAAAAGTGTTAAGTTGTGACAGCATATTGTACTCTTTTGAATTATTGGACATTTGTTAGGTAGTAGTACGTTTATAGATTAGTACTGCAGGCTCCAATGCCTACTTTTCCACTCCCACTGTCACTCTGACACTATCCCTGATGTTTTTATTTCGGAAAATATAAGTGGTATTACACCACCCCCTGTCCTCGCAGCCTACTGCCCTTCTATTCTGCTTTTGCTTTTTCTGCAGCATCCTCCAATATCCAACCTCCTTACACTCAACCTCTCTACAGTATACCACTCCCAAATGCTAGCAATTCCATACGGATAGGTAAGACAGCAGTGTTAGGGTGCCCTCTAGTGGCAGTGCCAAATACAGCAAAAGGCTAAATGTTTTACTTTTTGTGCATTACAAAACAACATTTTATTTTGACTGATGAGCAAAAAACACTTGCACTGTTCCACATGCTTAAGTAAAGCGAAATACATGCAAACTGTATTGGTGATTTTGTGGTCACACAAGTCCCTTCTCTGCGTGTACAAAACCTTCAACATATAGAGACTTGTGGGTCCCAACTAACATACCATCCTATCTGTTTTTAGGTCGAGCCTATGCACCGCGCATGCACTGTCTGCAAGACCTGTTGTTATCTCCTCTATCGGCTTTTGGCATGCCCATGAATTGCCATTTGTTCGTTGTTGTGCCATTTAGAAATACAGGGTTTTTATTGGTGCATTGGGTCTGATTCTCTCGCCTTTGCGAGCTTAGGTCACGCCCAGGCGATTTCACTCATTGTTTGCTTGCGTTGGCCAACCCGATACGTCCGCGGTTCCTCCTGGTCATCCTGATCTGCCTTTTTATTTTGTAGGCTATTGTTAGAAATGGGATTTCTGGTTGGCTAGGGCTTGCGCCTAAGCCAGGCAGAAACCACCACTCTAGTCAGGGCAAGGGAGTTACACGCTGAAGATAACCCCTGCTGGCCCCCTTGGTAGCTTGGCACGAGCAGTCGGGCTTATCCCGGGGGCAATGTGTAAAGCGTTTGCGCAACACACACACACTGCAGCAACACACTAGGCACACCACAAAAGAAACTCCACACAAGGTTATATAAAAATAGCCTTTGTATTATCCAAAACACATTAGAACCATAATCACACATATACACTGTGCCAACTGGCACCAGGTCATAATTTACAGGGGATTATATACAGGACAGGGCCAATCGGGCCGCAGTCAGAACCATCACAACTGATAGTAAAACACAGCCAGTAATTACTGGCTAAATACTGTACTCAGCATTATATCACCTTAGCATGAGGCATCATCCTAAAACATCATAGCATAAACACATTATGCATCTCAGTAGGGATAAACACATTATGCAGTAGGCATCACATTAGGCATAAACTGTGCACCACAGTAACACTGCAAAAGTGCACACAGCACCTTAGCCTACACACTGAAATGACCCCAGGCCGACTGGCCTTTCACTGGGGCTCCAACGCCCTATGTCCAGACAGTCAGGGCGTAGCTGCCAATGCAGCAAAATCGCAGTGCGCAATGCGCTGGGGGTGTGGGGTGTATCTCACCCCTTCCTGGCATAAAAAATAATATGCCCCCGTCGGTGCAGCTGCCCACGCTCTCGTGGTGCAGCTGATGTAGAAAGAGCACTGGCACCACTGTGCCTCCTGAGTCCCACTGGGACTCTAAAAACAATATTGCCCTAACGTTGCAGCTGCCCGCAACGGCGGCGCAGCTGAGTAAATTAGCGTTGGCACCACTGTGCCTTGGGAGCCCCCCTCTGGGACTCCTCCTGGTGCCCCTCGCTCTGCACCACAAATACGCCAGTTGAAGCCCCACTCACCGGAGCTCTCCTTGTCTCCTGCAGTGTGTTTGGGGCAGGGAGATAGGCACCGCAATATGCCTCAGTCTCTCCCTCAGGTCGCGGTCAGGTCTCACTCACGGGATCTCTTCTGATCTGCCCCGGTCTTCCTGCCATCGGGACTCCACCGTCAGGACTCTCTGCTTCTGGGATTAGGCCACGCCCCCAACCAGGCACGGCCGCCTGGCTTCCTCTGTGGCCGCGCTTCAATTGGCTGCCCCGCCACTCTCAGGACTGACTTCCTGCGAGGCTCCGGCTCTCTGACTGGACACGCCCCCGGTCAGGCACAGCCGCCTGGTTTCCGGGTCACGCTTCTGCCACCGCCGATCTCAGCTTCACTTCGGCGGTACACACAGTTGCGGGGTGGGCTCCCGCTCCTCTAAAGCACATCACAATGCGGGGTGGGCTCCCGCTCAATCGGGCATGAAAGCGGGGTGGGCTCCCGCTCCTCTAAAGCACCCCACAATGCGGGGTGGGCTCCCGCTCGATTCCTGTGCCGTGCAGGGGAATCCCCACGCCGGGATTCCCTTAGGTTGCTCTGGCAGCACAGCGCTGCAGAGCACGCACGCTCCGCTTCTCCTGGCAATAGATATAGCGCTCACGAGGTGCTAGAGTCCTTAAAGGTTCAAGGGGCACAGCTGGGCCCAGGCAGGCCAGCACACAGGGCCCTCCAGCAGGGAGGCAGTCCCTCCTGGCGGTTCCTCCTGGGGCCCAGCAGCAGCACGTCCAAGTAAGCACAGGAACAGCACTACATCGTGGGGTCACAGCCCCAATATTTATACACCACTTTTGCTTTGTCTGCCCTGGCACAGGGCTTGGGGTAACCAGTCTGAACTGGTTCTGGGGGGTGTTGGAACACTCTGTGTACAGTGCTCACACCCTCCTTTGTCAGATGGGGGCTCGGTCCTTAGACACACCACAGGGGGGCGGAGCCAGCATTCACCTAGCAGGCACAGACCTATTCAGGGTCAGGGTACTACTCCTCCCACTACTCCAAATGCAGATCCCCTATTCAGCCTAGCGCCTACTCACCCTGCCCTCCCTGGAGCCACACATACCTCACCAGCCCCTGTCACTCCAAAGCCAGACATGCAATCCACATCAGGCAGGCAGACACATAACACACAGAAATGCCAACTTCTAGAAGTGGCATTTCTAAAATAGTGATAATAAATCTGCGCACACCATTGCGCAGCATTTATTATTACTATTCCAACCATACCAAACTTGACCACGCTGCTCCTCTCATATCAGGAATTACCACTGAAACACTTATCAGGGAATCCCCAATGCATTGCTATGGGAGGGCAGCCTCACAGCAGTGAGAAACCAAAATGGCGGTTTGTCACTACCAGGACATGTCACACACTTAAGGTACATGTCCTACCTTTTACCTACAATGCACCCTGCCCATAGGGCTAGCTAGGGCCTACCTTAGGGGTGACTGACATGCAGTAAAAGGAGGGTCACAGACATGGCACACACTTTAGGTGCCATGCCACAGCGGCAGTAACACTGCGCGCACAGGCCCTGCAATGGCAGAGGCCTGAGATAGGTTTGAAAGGCTACTTTGGTGGGTGGCGCAATCAGCGCTGCAAGCCCACCAGTAGCATTTAATTTACTGGCCCTGGGTATCTGAGATACCACTTTACAAGGGACTGACAGGTAAATTAAATATGCCAAACAAGTGTAGACCAATCTTACCATGTTTACCACAGAGAGCACATGCACTTTACACTGGACAGCAGTGCTAAAGTGCCCAGAGTCCTAAAACCACCAACACCATGTCAGAAAAAAGGCTAGGAGGAAAGCAAAAAAGTTCAGGGATGACCTTGCAAAAAGGGCCAAGTCCAACAGCTATCAACATCGTTTTAGGCTTTCAGGCCGTTTCACGGAGCAATGCTCTTTTCGGCACCTGCAAAGTGGCAATTTCTGTCTGGTAGCTGTTGAGCTATGCCAATAGCTCTAACTCAAAAAAATGCGAGACCTATTGCATTTCTAATGCTTGTTTTAACTTTTGGCCTTGTTAGAATACAAATGTAAAGACCCTCTATGTGGTTGTGCTGCATTAAAGTAAATAGTTATCTTTCTGCCATTGTTGAATGAGTTTACTCTACCCACCAGGATATCGCAGCACCTCTCAATGCATATTCATGAGCTGGCGGGATGCAGCCCATGACAGATACCTGCGCTGTCCTATTCCAGCAAAGGCTAATTATTCTCTCAGCAGGTTTCTCCTATGTCTCATTAAGTTTGTAATGGGTGTTTCGTTGAAACTTGAAACTTGTTGTCAAACTTTTCTGTAATTCACAGATGCTATAGCCAGCAGGCACACCATAGAGAAAGAGGAATGAGTGAATGGAACCAACTCTTTTGTGCCATGGTGTGTTACACCTATCACCTAGGAGTGAACTTCTGGTACTTCAAAACCTTCAGGGAGCTCCATAAGTTCAGTCCTTGAGTTCATGATCAGCAGAAACTTTAAATGTGTTGGCCTGATGGATCGAAAGGGCTCCTAAAAATCAGTGCTTGTTATACAAGGAAACGAGAAGAGTAATTCCCTGAAACCACTGTGTCTGGGGCACGTAATGTCTGCCTCGCAGGTTCAGAAAGTAGCACCCCAAAGATAGTTAGTTGGCTCAGAGTCCTTTGCCTTTTCTTCTACTCTCCTCAAAGAGACTGGGTACTGAGGCACTACCTACACGTCTTATGACAAGGAAACTCTCCGCAGAGATGCAATACTTTTATTAATGCAAAGAAAGTACTTAAACAAAGATTCTATCCTGAAGCTCCTTGGTGATTTGACTTATACAAAAATACAGAAAGATGTGAATGTTTACTGCTATCCTTCTACCCGGTTGCAGTAAAAAGTTGAGAGAAACTGAGTACAGCTCTTCAAGAGGAATGACTACCAGACACCCTCTCATCCAGAGGCTTCCTGGATTCAGGAGGATCACATTTCACCCTTCCAGTTCCTCTTCTGTGCTGTTCTGGGTGAGATTTACCCACCACCCATTCAGTGATCCTCTGTACCCAACACTAGCAGAATCAAAAGGAGTTCAGCAGTTTTCTTAAATACACCCTCTTCTTCTTAGGATAGTAAACCAGTGAGTCTGGCAGTCTCTAAATGCCTGGTGACTCCTGTCTCCCTCCTATCCATGCTGTTAAATTATATATCTGGGGGTAAAAATATATTTGCAACAACAGACCCAGAATTGTCATGTCTGTGCGAGGCTGACTGACCAGTAACCCCACATCTGTCCTATCACCCCCTTTCATCTTGAAATGGCACTGCATTACTATAGGTCTGTTTTCAGACACTCTGCATGCCAATGGTGCTCTCCCAGGTTTTTTTGCCTTTTTGGACTCCCAGGTTTTGGACTTTTGTTCAAGTTTAAGAACTGCTGAGCAGGCCTCATCCACTGTATAGTACGTCTAACTGGTGATTTCTTCACTTCTCACTTTGAGACTGCCCTTAAACTGTCAGATTACTTGGCTGGCTCTGGAAGGACTGAAGTATACGTAAAAACACATTTTCATTTAGCCTGCCAAGGGGGTTGATCTCCACCCTAGATGTACATCTCCACACCCAGGGTGATAGGGGCCGCAAGAAATTTCTGCACAGTTTCAGGGGGACATGGTAAGTATTGTGGGTTTCCCTTTCTGCACTAGAGCTGTGGGTGATCCAGCCTGCATGAGTTCTAGAATGTCTGGGGTCTAATTTGTGTCTCCACGTAGGCCCTCTGTGTTGTCACAGAACTTTAGGTGTAACTGCGCTTGGCTTGGTAAGTAACTGCCGGTGTTGCGAGATGTGCTCACTTCATTACAGCAAAAGATGGTCTGAGCAATGGAAAACCAGAGACATCTGTTGAACTCTTCTCTTACTTACAGTATCTTTCCAGATTGCCTTAATATTGGCCAAGTTTTCCTTCAACTAAAGAAATCCTCACTATACATGAAAGACCATAATAACTTCAGGCTAGTTTCAAGACTCTTTTTCCTTGCAAAAGGTATGCAAAGTGTTGAGGACTCACAACTGAAACAACATATCAAGGAATAATAACTATTTTATGAGTTCTAATTGGAACTCTGTCAGAGATGTAGTACTGAAACCACCTTGTTAGAGGTAGTTGCGACGCTGGCACCTATTTGGTGTTTTCTCGATGGTTATTCATTCTACTCCTATTACTTCCCCTTTGAGGGTAGATAGGTATTGATGGCTTAGTTCTCATCTGGCTGACTTCTAGTGTAACCAGTAAATGATAGTAGATTGATATAGGCAACTCTTTCTCCAGTTTTTCAGTGTTTCACTAAGAGCTGCTCAGGAGTCCAACTCTCTTCCATCTCTACCTTGAAAGTGTGTAAGTGATACTCAGGCTTCTCTCAAGATATCTTTTCATGATGACATCTAAAACCTAGTTGGTTCACTCCCGATTATTGAAGATTAGATGGATAGTCAACACCAAACTCTAAATCATGCCCTGATACTCCAACATCCCTGTGTAATGCTAGATTGACTCTTGCAACATTCTGGGTTATAATACTGTAATTATTGAATGCTCAAAATCATTAGGCATCATCCTCAACAAACAGATACAACCAATAATTCCACCCCAGGGCCATCGTGCACAATTTCAATTGAGATTATCTCGGGCATACGACAGATGCAGCCTGTGCAGAATCGCATAGCTGTAGCACAATCACTTTGATGGAGCAAGGACTCACAAATGAGACTTGCTCGGATGTAATCTCCTCACAGTATTAATTTATTAAACTTGTATTGTTTGTACTAATTCTCGCATACACTACATAAGTAGCAAGGAAGCTTGCCTATGTGTCTAAACTAACAAATAACGCTTGTCTCTTCTAAAATGGCCGCTAAAACGCGGGAACTTTACTGCGCATGTCTCAACCATATCACGTGTTGTGACGTCTTTCTTTGCTTGGTGGGACACTCCTGCTTCTGCGCAGTGTGCATTAAAATGGCTGCTTGATGTTTTCACATGCTACAGCTTGCTCTCGTGTCATAATTAATTTGTCGTTTCTCTAAACGCTATTAATGCGGGATAGAATTTATAAGTAAATGGGAATAGAATAGAAAGAGTGGGTATACAGTGAAACATTTTAAATGTGATATTAATATTTTCTTCTTTGCTTTTATTAGTTCGTAAATTTTGGGCCTGGGGTTTGGTGAACTGAAAACTCGTGTGACAATGATCCTGCGCATGCGCCCTGCATGGCTGCCCAGAAAGAAAAGGATGAAGTCAACCTGGACGTCGTCCAAGGCCATGACCTGATGGCCGACACCGCTGTACTCATGAATGTCCCCACTAATATGCAACAATGTACATGAAGAATGTATAACTTTTGTCGTGAGACGGGTGGGAAATAAAGCAAATGTAATAAAAATGATGGGCGGTATTTTAAAACAATGGGCTTTAGGAAATTGAACCAAATCAATATGGTGTGAGGATCAACCCCCTGTCCCCGTCCAATCAGAAATAGTGGCCCCATATTTTTGCAACATTAATGGGAGGTACATGGGCATAGAAGGGTATAATAGATATAGAATTAGCTAATTAGTTAGAACAGGCGTTCGTGGAGACTAGACGCAGACAGGCAGAAGCTCCAGACCGACAAGCTGATCGATTGCAGACTGAACCGTGGTCCAGAGAGGTCCTGAGGAGGGGGCGGCGGAGTCCATTAGAAGGAAGGCACGGGGAGTCGAGGAGAAGCCGAGTATCAGAGAGGGGAACGACGCAGGCGTCGTTGGTAGAGAGGTCACCGGTCCTGTTCTGAACCTGAAGGAGGTCTTTGCTCTTCATCCTTCCTGGGTCCCATCTTTTCCAACTCCTTGGCCAAGGGGTTTGGTTCTCGCACTTTAGGTAATTATACTTGCAACCTTTAGTTGCGCTGCTGTCTCTATCTTCTCCTTTCTGAGGGACCGTCATTGATCAAAATTATTATTCTATGCTTCATCCTTGATATGCGACTGAGTATCATGTGGTTCTGTATTTACTCTGCTAAAATCTTTAGATAAACATTTTAAAACTTCCTGACTCAGTGGTTATTTCAGGATTATGTACTGTAATGAATGTCACTCATTTTAAACTTCCCAATTAGCAAAGGATTCATTGGTAAGTCATTACTCTTCAATCAGAAAGGTAATTGGTAGCAGGGATTTTGATAAAGAGTACAACTGACTCCCCAGCGTAAGTATTAGCGTAGTATGAATGTATGGGCCCAAGTGAGTATTTGGTGTGTGAATGCTGTTTGCTAATATCGCGCTGGATCAGTTTTCTGGTTATCAGAGGATGGTTGTACTTTGTTAATTGGGTAATGAGAGTTTTATATTTTATGAACTAACATCCGTTATTGTTTAAAGTTTGTTTTATGTTGTCCAGAATTCCCCGGGGTAAAGTTGAATAGCGGATGGTAAGTGGAAACCATACTGCAGTGAGGTTATCTGTCAGGCAGAAATAGTACTGAAAGTTAAGCAGGGCTATCAGTACTTGTTAGGGACTCTGTGCGTGTGAATAATAGCAGAAGAATACGCTGGTAAATTTTGATGTTATATCACCTAGAAAGGGTAACATTGAAAAGGTAACAGGTATTTCTGAAGCTTGTGTGAGGAGTAAACGGAAGGGTTTTACTCGTAGTGTGTGTTTAGTAAAACGGAAAGGTTTTTACTACGTGTGAGAGAAACTATCTTTTCGAACTTAGAGAAACTGGCACGATAGCGAATGTTTTATGTTGTTATTTAATATTAATAAGAAATGTAGAGAAATAAAGGTTTGCGTATGATTTTGTAAAGGGAGGGTCAGTTGCCGGAGAGGGAGCCTACGTCCCAGGCGCCGCGCTGGGATTGGTCGAAAACAGCGAGGGACAGAGAAGCGCAGATTGTAAAGGAGGGGTTGGCAGACAAACGTCACAGAAAGGCCGCGCAAGGATTGGTTCAGAGATAAAAGTTAGCTGGCATTTGATTGGTTGTTACCATAGAAGCTGAAATCTTAGTGGATAGGAGGTTGTATGTTAAAACGCGACCCAACTTTAACAGGAACTCGTCCGGATAGGAGATATTTAGGCTTTGCAGAGTATAATTATATACATCAAGATTTACCCAAGATGTACGGAGAAAAGAGAAAAATTTCATTCTTACAAAAGATTAAGAATTATTTTAAAAAGGATAAACCAATTAAAACTAGGGAAGGAATTATTATTCCACCAGCTAAAACGCCCGCTTCATTTATGATGATGGAGAGAGGTTATCATACTTGTGTATGGATAGAGAATTGGATGGAATATACAAAAAATGATGGAATATTAGCATTTCCCGAGAATGGTACTTTTAATGGGAGAATTCTTCAAAATTTGAGATTGAGGATGAATGACTTAGAACCCAGACCTAGATTAACTCAATACGAAGCCTTAGAGGATTGGGAAACCGAGGCATTTGAGCGTGACCGATCCAGGAGTAATAGGGGTTATCGAGGATTTTTCCCTAGGAACCATAATGAGTCAAGGGATGGTCAAATGAAACAGTGGAGAAGAGCAATGCTTACAGAGGGTCTGTATCCAATATTAATGGCGGATGAGCCATTAGGGAGCAAATGCACAGAAAAGACAAAACACTTGACTAGATTTGGAGATTCCGAAGATGAGTTTATGGAAGAGATATTAAAGAACCCGCCACCATATCAGGAAGGGACAAGTGGATGCATCCCAAGTGCACCACCGTTAAGGACACCATTAGTACCACAAGTATTGCATGATTCCCCAGCTAGTAGGGTACTGCACGACAAAGAAAAAGAAGCCATAGATAAAAACAGAGCAGAATTAATTCAGAAGATAACACAATTAAGTGTTCACCCTGATTCACTTACCATACCTGTAACGATTGGTCCAGTGGGTCCCTTATATGGTGAAAAAGGAAATTACCCAAAACCTTTAGTTATGCCTACTCCTGTGAATGTTCCTAAACCTGAAGCAGTAGTAATGGTTGAGGATCATTTTAGTGATTGTGAGTCTATGATTTCATTAATGGACTTGCCCATTCGAGATTCTGTAAATAGTACCCCCAGAAGAGCTACACCTGGTTGCTCGAGAGATGTAAACATAATAACTTCATCAGGAGCAAAAAGTACCACAGTAGTAACACCAGAAGACTTAGAAAGGTGGGCACAAGGAGCAGACAAACAAAGCACACCCCCAAAGATCATGGATATTTATAAATTAAAAGTCGAATTGGAGGAAATAATAGCAGGAAATGTAGGGTTAGATCGCCTAAATACTTACGATGAGGAAGAACTATTGTTCGTGTGCAGGAGTATCACAAGAAATGCAAAATTATTCCATGAAAAATTATCTATTAATTAGATTTAGCTTTGCAGATGGGAATTGAAATAGGGAGATCAAAATTACTACAGAAACCCTATAGAGCAGATTTTTCAGACAAAGATTTAGAAAACATGAATGCCTCCGGAAGAAAATTACAAATAAAAGAATTAATGACAGTTTTACAGAAATGGGGAGACCTAGATAAATGGAGAACTAGATGGGCCAAGAAAAAGGAAGAGGCACGAACCAGTAGAACAGCATCTGAGATCAAATGTACCTGATGCGAGAAGTTCCAGGAGGGGGATATGTGCATGTCCCATGGAGTAGACAGGATATTTTGTCATTTACGAACGATTTCCCTAAATTGAGAGAGAAGCCAATTGAATGGTACAAGCAAGTTGAGAGGTTTGTAAAGGTGTCTAAAGTATTGTTGAAGGATTTGGATGGTTTGTTCGACATAGTGGTACCTGCCGATTTGTGGACAGATTGTAAGATTACAGTTGATTGGCCTAGTGAAGAATATCCTAGAGATCCAAAGACAGGTGCCCCGTCAAATGATGTAATGAGAAAATATCAGCAGGTAATAACTTATCTGAAAGGGAAAATACCACCGAAAGAAACAGATTGGGTGAAAATAGATAGAACTACACAAGAAGCCAGTGAATCGGTACATGCCTATTATGAGCGTTTATTGCAGGTATTCAAGCAATATAGTGGCTTTGAGGACATTGGAGATAAAAACATGAGTCAGTTTGTCTACCGATTTGTTTATGGTTTGAAGCCAGAGATTTGTCAGATGATTAAGCAGCATATGCTGTGTTGGCAAAGCAAGCCAATTGATGAAATTTTGAAGTATGCGAAATATTGTGGAGATGACATTGAGGACAGGCACAAGAAATTGCAGGAGAAAGTAATGTGGGCACAGGTGAAAATGGCAGAGAAACAGGGAATTAATTTGGATAATCCGAGTGAAAATCAAGGAAAGTATTCTGGAACGAGTGGTGACACTGGGAATGGTGGAAAAGTGAGAGGACGAATGAGCAGAGAAGAGGCTAAAAAGAAATTTCCTTGTCATGGATGCGGAAAATTGGGGCATTGGAAGGATGAATGTAAGAAGATTCGAAATAATAATGGCCCAAATCAAAATTTAAATCCACAGACGCAGAATGACTCACAGCAGGGTGTAAATCCTCAGAGTCAGTTGCCTCCTGCACCTATACAGGGTAATGTAAGCAGAGCAAAGCACGGTACAGACGTCGGATATCAAGGAGGAAGTGGTAAGAATGATTATATAACATCACAATTTCTTTTACAGGACGACTTCTGTTCCTATAGTTCATGACTGTGCCTGGGAGAGGGGAGAAGGAGTGCGTACTTGGTGCATCCTTACCGGTAGATCAGTCAGGTCCATATGTTGAAGGGAATGTGAAAGGTAATGATATTACTTTCCTTTTGGACACTGGCGCTACCAGGTCTACTGTGAGAACAGCAGACATCCCAGACCTTCCTCTCTCTGGAGAAACTATCCAAGTTGTGGGGGTGTGTAGGAAAGTGGGTTTCTGTTGCAGTAACCCCCCCACTTTTTGCCTGATAACTGATGCACTTTTCCTTGGAGTGCCCTGGATCCCTGCCAATCAGGTACCCAGGGCCTGTGTTCCTTCCCTAAAAACTGTACTCAGCCTAAACCCAATTGGCATCTCTGGCCACAGGTAAGCCCCTGGTAAATGGTACCCTAGGTACCCAGGGCACTGTGACCAGAGAAGACCCTAAGGGCTGCAGCACTTATTGTGCCACCCTTAGAGGCCCTGTACCCTGACACACACACACTGCCCTTGCAGGCTGAGTGTCTTGGTGCAGAACAAAACAGAGAGTCGACATGGCACACATCCCTGTGTGCCATGCCCCAAACACACTGCCCTGGCATACCTCAGTCACCCCTCTAGCTGGGTGCCCTATGCCAGTGGTGAGGGCACAGGTGCATGAGCCCTGTGCCCCTACAGTACCCAGGCCCATTCCTGGGCACTGTAAGTGCAGGGCTGCCATTCCGAGTATATGGTGCTGGGAGGTCGTCAGCACGTACTCCACAGCACCATGATGGCTGCACTGAAGACTGAGAAGTTTGGTATCAAACTCCTCAGCACAGTAAACCCACACTGATGCCAGTGTGGGATTTACTGTAAAATGCACGTCAGAGGGCAACTTAGAGTTACCCCTGAACCTAACCTACAATCCACGTCTTGTCTGAGGGGCTGCCTAGGCTGCCACACAGCAGACATGTTGCTGGACCCCTGGGTAGAGAGCCATCCGCTCTCCCGGGCCTGCAACAATGCACGTCCTGGGTGAGGTGCTAGGCCCCTCCCCCAGGATGGGCAGGGGAAGCTTCAAAGGCATTCCGCCTTTGTGAGCTTCCCAGACCACTTGCTGTACTCAGCAACTGGTCCCCACCGGTTCCTCCCCCATCCTGGTGGGAAGACTGGAGGGAAACACCAAGGGAGGAAAGGGGGTGTGCCACCCTCTGCCAACCCCACCCCTCAGGTGGGGGAGGCGAGGTGAAGCACATCTCCGGGCTCTCGCCATCTTGAAGATGGGGAGCCCTGCCCAATCAGGACTAGGCTCCTGCCCCCTCCCACAGGAGAGTGGCAGGATAGGGGGTGTACCCACCCCAGGGCAGGGACCCATTGGTCCCTGCCCTTTACCTACCTGTAACGCCCCTAAATCTAGTATTTAGGGGCACCCTGAACCTTCCTTCCTTAGATTCCCGCAACCTAAGAAGAAAAAGGACGAAAGAAGACGCCCAGCAGAGGAGACTGCAGAGAACAACTGACTTGGCCCCAGCCCTACCGGCCCGTCTGCAGTTTCCAGAGATCCTGCGCCAAAAATAGTCTTGTCCTGCAGCCAGCGACCTCCAGAACCCCAGGGAGGACTGACTGCCTTCAACAAAGACCGGATCTCCTGTGAACAGCAGCTCTGTTCAAAAGAAACACCAAACAAAGACTCCGTGCCTGCTGAGGAGAAAGAAACCCGACGCCTGGAACCACCACTGCACCCGTCGCCTACAGCCTGAGTTCAAGTGGCCCACCGGTCCCAGCGAGGTCCCCCAGCTCTCCAGAGTCCGAGTCCACCGTGGGTTGACCCCTCCAGGACTCCCCGACGTCGCCTGCAGCCTCTGCACGGAGAACCCCCAACCGCGAGTGGCCCGGTAAGGTGAAATCCGACCTCAAAAGACACCCCTGCATCCAGACGCCCTGCGCCCTGGAGAAAGGAACCCGAGGTGCACCTACGTCCCGAGCCCTCCAACTTACCTGCCCAGCTGTTGGTTCCTCCTGGAAGTCTTCCTGGACCGAGCCTGCAGCTGAAAACCAAAACCGAAAATTTCCATTGAAATCAACAGGGCACCCGACCTCAAAACAGCACTCTGCACCCGGCCGCCCTAGTGCCGCTGAGGGTGCCTCTTTGGTGCTAACTTGGTCCCCAACGTGCCCTGAGCTTAACCCTAGGAGCTTTGCTCCCACAACCCCGTGGCCTGCTTGCCAGCCGCCACCAACCGGAGTCCCCTATCCTCCATAGGATAACATTGGGCCTCAACACTCTGCACCCGGCCGCCCTAGTGCCGCTGAGGGTGCAACAACAGTGCATCACTGACCCTGGGAGACCCCTGAGTCTAACCCCAGAACCCTAACTCAAAAGACCGATTACTTACCTCGAGACCGATAACTCATTTTTCCTCATAGGATAACATGGACACTTTTTCTTCCAAAAGTTTCTAAGTGTCGACTTTTGAAAACAAGAATATTCTTTAAAAATCGTACAGACTACCAAAACGTAATTACTTACCTGTTTTAAGTAAATGTCCCAGGGCTGAACCTAGGAGTCCAGCACTGGATTACAAAAGTAACGTTAAAAGTAACTTACCGGCGAATTGAATTTTCTTACATAGGGATCCATTGACTGGTTTTCTGTGAAATTTCTTCTAAGTGTCCACTTTTGAAATACCAAAATATTGCTTAAAAATCACAACAGTAACGAATTCCGAATTACTCACCTACTATCAGGAGAGACCTCAGTACTGCATCTTTTAGTCCAGTACCGACCATGAAAAGTAATTTTTACCGTACTTACCAGTAACTGGAAATTCCTCTCATAGGATATCATTGCCTGCTTTTTGTTGAAAAAGTTTCTAAGTGTCGATTTCTGAATCATACAAATATTCTTTAAAAATCGTACAAACTACAAAAACGTAATTACTTACCTGTTTTAAGTAAATGTCCCAGTGCTGAACCTAGGAGTCCAGCACTGGATTACAAAAATAACGTAAACATACTTTGCTTGCAAACTGTATTTCCTTCCCTAGGATAACATTGGTAATTTTACCCAGAAAAGTTTCTAAGTGTCAACTTTTGAAATACAGTAATATTCCTCAAAAATCACTACCATAACCAAAACGCTTTTTCTCACCTGTTTACAGGAAGTGTCCCGGGACTGAATCCAAGATCCAGTCCCGTGGTTAGAAAAAGTAATCCAAAAAGTAATCTATTGCATTTAACCAGAAATTTCCATTGAGCTCAATGTATAATTGTGTTTAAAATTGTGTTGCATATTGCAACAACTGTAACTATTGCATTCAAAAGTCTATTGCCAATTGAACAGTAGTTAACTAAAGCATCTCATTCTGAGAAAGTATATTTTGACACCCATTGTTGGTTCTAAAATAAAACAACTATATTTTTATATACAAACCATTGGCCTAGAGTTCAGTTCTTGAGTGTGTGGCTTCATTTGCTGACTGAGTGTGTACAACAAATGCTTTACACTGTCCTCTGATACTGCCTTACTGCTCGACCAAGCTACCACTTTAGAGAGTAAGGTTATATCTAACTTTAGCCTCTGCCAAACCTCTGGGGACTGTGGACTCTGTGCACACTGAACCTTACTTTGGTGCAGTATATACAGAGCCACTTTCTTACATTGGTGGATCAGCGGTGGGATACAAACTTGCATTGTTGGACTACTTGGTTACCATCTGATCACACGACAGAACTCTTAAATTGCCTTTAGAATTCTGATTTTTCAAATTGGCATTTTTACCAAATTACTAAAAGTCTTGTTAGGGCCTTGCTTAAGTCCCTTTAAAATTGTAGAAAATAAAAAGTCACTATAGTCAAGGGTAGAGGGGTTAGAACTTTTTGTTAGAATGTCTCAAGAAAACAACCCAGCTATTAGTGAAAATAATAATGACATACAGGACATGGTTGAGGAGCTCGACCTCACCCCTTATCTTCATTTGTCTTTCAAAGAGATAAGGTCCTTATGTAAACTTAAAAATATACCAATGGGCCAGCATCCAACCAAACAAGGGCTCCAGGAGCTCCTGGCTGAGTATGCTAAGGCCCACCCCTCTGAGCATGGTGATGACCACGCAGAGGAGGAAAGGAGTGAGGAGGATGGGGATGGTAACCCACCTCCACCACTTCCTAGGGAAGACAGGGTCACTGCACCCTTATTTCCAAGAGTAAACCTCTGGGGACCTAGGGGCCACCTAGGTGGTTCAGGTCCCAGAGAGGACACTGAGGATAGCCTTAGTGAGGAGGACCACCTTTTAGCAAGGTTGGCCAAAAGACTGGACCTAGAGACCAGACTCCTGGCTCTAGAGAAGGAAAGACAGGAGATGGGTTTAGCACCCATCAATGGTGGCAACAATACTAAAACTAAGGATAGGGAGGAAACTTCTGATCCTAAAATCCCCAAAGGGATTGTCCCTAAATTTGAGGAAGGTGATGACATCACCAAATGGTTCACAGCCTTTGAGAGGGCTTGTGAAATAAGAAAAGTAAAGAAACCTCTCTGGGGGGCACTCCTGTGGGAACTGTTCTCTGGTAACTGCAGAGACAGGCTTCTGACCCTCTCTGGGCCAGATGCAGGGTCCTATGACCTCATGAAGAATACTCTGATTGAGGGATTTGGGCTCACTACTGAGGAGTATAGAATTAGATTCAGGGGGCTCACAAAACCCAGACCCAGTCCTGGATTGACTTCGTAGACTACTCAGTAAAGACACTGGATGGTTGGTTAGCTGGACATAATGTGCAGGATTTTCCTGGACTTTACAATTTGTTTATGAAGGAACACATACTAAGTAATTGCACAAACGAAAAGTTGCATCAGCATTTGGTAGACCTAGGTCTAATTTCTCCCCAAGAATTGGGAAAGAAGGCAGACCACTGGGTCAGAACAAGGGTAACTAGGACATCCACTGGGGGTGACCAAAGAAAGGGGTCACAAAGCCTCCCCAGAAGAAAGATAGTGAACCCCTTAAGGATAAAAGTAAGGAGTCCCAGGCAGCCCCCAAAAACCTGTCCAGGAGGGTGGGCCCAAAGACACCTCACAAACTAAACCAGGGTACCAAGGTAAGAATTGGGATCCCAACAGAATATGGTGTCACAACTGTCAGAAGTCAGGACACCACACCAAGGACCCTAGCTGTCCTAAAAACAAGATCCCTAGTACAGCCCCAGGGGTGACTAGTGTAGCCCCAGGAGTTGCCAGTGTAGCTCTGGAGGAAGGGTCCTCAGATGAGGAAGTCCTCCTAGCTTTCAACTGGAAAATGGGCCCAAGAGGTAAGCTGGAGATCCCAGAGGGAGTAGACACTTCCACCGCCTACTTGTGAATGGAATCCCAGCCACTGCCCTGAGAGATACCTGTGCCAGTCACACTGTGGTGCATGACAGGTTGGTACTCCCACACCAGTATGTCCCAGGGGAATCAAGGAGAGTAAGGGCTGTCCCAGGGGAGTCACTGTTAGGCCTGTGGCTGTAGTGCCCCTAGTCATAGCTGGGTCCCTTAGATGGAGAAAGGTGGTAGTCAGTAAAGACCTCCCCTTGATTGTCTCCTGGGGAATGACCACTTAGAGGTGGACCTGAGCCAAAGAGAGGCACTGGCCCAATGCCAGGCCTCACCCAAGAAACCTGGGGGGCTCAACCTGCAGTCAGTGCAGCTGAGCCCCAAAAGAGTAAAAAGGAACAGGGTAGGAAAGGTGGGCAACTGTTAGCCACAGTCCCAGAGGGCCAGGGAGATTCTATCCCAGTGAGGGAAAACTCCAGAAGTGGCCCTGGTAAAGCCCCCTAGCCAACAAGAAGACCTGACTAGTCAGGCAACTGTCCAGCCTGAGTTGGTGGCTCCTCAGCTGGCAGAACAAAGGGTGGAGGAAGGGTGCTCACTACAAAGTTTAGTGACCCCCACCCTAAAGCAACAGGCAGACAGCCAGGACCCAAAGAGACCTGTAAGATAGCCCCTTCACTTGCCAGACAGGAGCTAAAGGTGTGGTTCTGGGCACTGACAGCTGTCAGCAGCCTCTGCTGGGTGTTAGCCTTCATGGCAGCCCTATCCTTGGCATGGTGGCCTCACCCCCTGCCAAATAACAAGCTAGGCCCCTGACCCTATTGGTCATGGTGGGGTTGCTCAAACTGTGGGTGACCTCTGTGGGTAAGCTGGGCTTTGCCCTGGCTAAGTTAGACTTTGCAGAGGTGGGCACCTCTGAACCCAAACTTAAAAGATGGGGTGAAGACACTAAAGAGCAAGGAGAGGAGCTTTGGGAATTAGGTCCTGAAACTGATGAGGTAGGCCAGCTCCCCAAAGGGACTGACCTGGACAGAAGGATATAAGGCGGAGTAGGCCCTGCAACTTTCAAACCACTTCCCCAACTCTTCCTCGCCTGAAAGACTAGACAGGCTCTCCCAGCGTTGGCTGAGTCTCCTGGCCTTTGGGCTGGGGGGCTTGTGTAGGAAAGTGGGTTTCTGTTGCAGTAACCCCCACTTTTGCCTGATAACTGATGCACTTTTCCTTGGTGTGCCCTGGATCCCTGCCAATCAGGTACCCAGGGCCTGTGTTCCTTCCTAAAAACTGTACTCAGCCTAAACCCAATTGGCATCTCTGGCCACAGGTAAGCCCCTGGTAAATGGTACCCTAGGTACCCAGGGCACTGTGACCAGAGAAGACCCTAAGGGCTGCAGCACTTATTGTGCCACCCTTAGAGGCCCTGTACCCTGACACACACACACTGCCCTTGCAGGCTGAGTGTCTTGGTGCAGAACAAAACAGAGAGTCGACATGGCACACATCCCTGTGTGCCATGCCCATAAACACACTGCCCTGGCATACCTCAGTCACCCCTCTAGCTGGGTGCCCTATGCCAGTGGTGAGGGCACAGGTGCATGAGCCCTGTGCCCCTACAGTACCCAGGCCCATTCCTGGGCACTGTAAGTGCAGGGCTGCCATTCCGAGTATATGGTGCTGGGAGGTCGTCAGCACGTACTCCACAGCACCATGATGGCTGCACTGAAGACTGAGAAGTTTGGTATCAAACTCCTCAGCACAGTAAACCCACACTGATGCCAGTGTGGGATTTACTGTAAAATGCACGTCAGAGGGCAACTTAGAGTTACCCCCTGAACCTAACCTACAATCCACGTCTTGTCTGAGGGGCTGCCTAGGCTGCCACACAGCAGACATGTTGCTGGACCCCTGGGTAGAGAGCCATCCGCTCTCCCGGGCCTGCAACAATGCACGTCCTGGGTGAGGTGCTAGGCCCCCTCCCCAGGATGGGCAGGGGAAGCTTCAAAGGCATTCCGCCTTTGTGAGCTTCCCAGACCACTTGCTGTACTCAGCAACTGGTCCCCACCGGTTCCTCCCCCATCCTGGTGGGAAGACTGGAGGGAAACACCAAGGGAGGAAAGGGGGTGTGCCACCCTCTGCCAACCCCACCCCTCAGGTGGGGGAGGCGAGGTGAAGCACATCTCCGGGCTCTCGCCATCTTGAAGATGGGGAGCCCTGCCCAATCAGGACTAGGCTCCTGCCCCCTCCCACAGGAGAGTGGCAGGATAGGGGTGTACCCACCCCAGGGCAGGGACCCATTGGTCCCTGCCCTTTACCTACCTGTAACGCCCCTAAATCTAGTATTTAGGGGCACCCTGAACCTTCCTTCCTTAGATTCCCGCAACCTAAGAAGAAAAAGGACGAAAGAAGACGCCCAGCAGAGGAGACTGCAGAGAACAACTGACTTGGCCCCAGCCCTACCGGCCCGTCTGCAGTTTCCAGAGATCCTGCGCCAAAAATAGTCTTGTCCTGCAGCCAGCGACCTCCAGAACCCCAGGGAGGACTGACTGCCTTCAACAAAGACCGGATCTCCTGTGAACAGCAGCTCTGTTCAAAAGAAACACCAAACAAAGACTCCGAGCCTGCTGAGGAGAAAGAAACCCGACGCCTGGAACCACCACTGCACCCGTCGCCTACAGCCTGAGTTCAAGTGGCCCACCGGTCCCAGCGAGGTCCCCCAGCTCTCCAGAGTCCGAGTCCACCGTGGGTTGACCCCTCCAGGACTCCCCGACGTCACCTGCAGCCTCTGCACGGAGAACCCCCAACCGCGAGTGGCCCGGTAAGGTGAAATCCGACCTCAAAAGACACCCCTGCATCCAGACGCCCTGCGCCCTGGAGAAAGGAACCCGAGGTGCACCTACGTCCCCGAGCCCTCCAACTTACCTGCCCAGCTGTTGGTTCCTCCTGGAAGTCTTCCTGGACCGAGCCTGCAGCTGAAAACCAAAACCGAAAATTTCCATTGAAATCAACAGGGCACCCGACCTCAAAACAGCACTCTGCACCCGGCCGCCCTAGTGCCGCTGAGGGTGCCTCTTTGGTGCTAACTTGGTCCCCAACGTGCCCTGAGCTTAACCCTAGGAGCTTTGCTCCCACAACCCCGTGGCCTGCTTGCCAGCCGCCACCAACCGGAGTCCCCCTATCCTCCATAGGATAACATTGGGCCTCAACACTCTGCACCCGGCCGCCCTAGTGCCGCTGAGGGTGCAACAACAGTGCATCACTGACCCTGGGAGACCCCTGAGTCTAACCCCAGAACCCTAACTCAAAAGACCGATTACTTACCTCGAGACCGATAACTCATTTTTCCTCATAGGATAACATGGACACTTTTTCTTCCAAAAAGTTTCTAAGTGTCGACTTTTGAAAACAAGAATATTCTTTAAAAATCGTACAGACTACCAAAACGTAATTACTTACCTGTTTTAAGTAAATGTCCCAGGGCTGAACCTAGGAGTCCAGCACTGGATTACAAAAGTAACGTTAAAAGTAACTTACCGGCGAATTGAATTTTCTTACATAGGGATCCATTGACTGGTTTTCTGTGAAATTTCTTCTAAGTGTCCACTTTTGAAATACCAAAATATTGCTTAAAAATCACAACAGTAACGAATTCCGAATTACTCACCTACTATCAGGAGAGACCTCAGTACTGCATCTTTTAGTCCAGTACCGACCATGAAAAGTAATTTTTACCGTACTTACCAGTAACTGGAAATTCCTCTCATAGGATATCATTGCCTGCTTTTTGTTGAAAAAGTTTCTAAGTGTCGATTTCTGAATCATACAAATATTCTTTAAAAATCGTACAAACTACAAAAACGTAATTACTTACCTGTTTTAAGTAAATGTCCCAGTGCTGAACCTAGGAGTCCAGCACTGGATTACAAAAGTAACGTAAACATACTTTGCTTGCAAACTGTATTTCCTTCCCTAGGATAACATTGGTAATTTTACCCAGAAAAGTTTCTAAGTGTCAACTTTTGAAATACAGTAATATTCCTCAAAAATCACTACCATAACCAAAACGCTTTTTCTCACCTGTTTACAGGAAGTGTCCCGGGACTGAATCCAAGATCCAGTCCCGTGGTTAGAAAAAGTAATCCAAAAAGTAATCTATTGCATTTAACCAGAAATTTCCATTGAGCTCAATGTATAATTGTGTTTAAAATTGTGTTGCATATTGCAACAACTGTAACTATTGCATTCAAAAGTCTATTGCCAATTGAACAGTAGTTAACTAAAGCATCTCATTCTGAGAAAGTATATTTTGACACCCATTGTTGGTTCTAAAATAAAACAACTATATTTTTATATACAAACCATTGGCCTAGAGTTCAGTTCTTGAGTGTGTGGCTTCATTTGCTGACTGAGTGTGTACAACAAATGCTTTACACTGTCCTCTGATACTGCCTTACTGCTCGACCAAGCTACCACTTTAGAGAGTAAGGTTATATCTAACTTTAGCCTCTGCCAAACCTCTGGGGACTGTGGACTCTGTGCACACTGAACCTTACTTTGGTGCAGTATATACAGAGCCACTTTCTTACAGGGTGGCAAATCGAAAGATTAGAACACCTCTTACCGAACCAATGGAAGTAAAAATAGGAAACTTTAGAGAAATGCATCAATTTGTAGTGTGTGATTCCAGTCCAGTAAATTTATTGGGCCGAGATTTATTATGCAAAATGAATTGCACAATTTTCTGCACACCGGATGGTGTGGCAGTTCAGACCCCAGATGAAGATCATGTATATAAGTTTATGATTGCAAAACAAGGTACAGAGGTAGATGAGATGTTTTCTTTGATAACAAAAGATGAGTTGCCAGAAGAATTAAAAACTACTGTAAACCCCATGGTATGGGATTTCACGGGAAAAGAAGTAGGGCTTATGGCCAAAATAGACCCAGTTAAAATTGTTGTAAAAGAAGGTGCAATTTTCCCAAATACCAGACAGTACAAAATGAGTGCAGAAGTAAAAGCAGGAGTAATTGAAGAAATTAACAGAATGGTAAAACAAGACATATTAAAAGAAGTAATGAGTAGCCCTTGTAACTCACCAATCATGGGTTTGAAGAAACCTAGTGGAAAATATAGGATTGTTCAAGACCTGCGTAACATAAACAAGATTGTGGAACCCTGTTGTCCTATAGTGCCAAATCCTGCAGTAATTTTATATCAGATTCCTTGGAGTGCAGGATGGTTTACTGTGATTGATCTATGCCAAGCATTCTTTTCGATACCCTTGCATCCAGATAGTCAGTATCTTTTTTCATTTAAATTCGAGAACAAAGTCTATGTATGGAATCGTGTTCCTCAGGGGTACACGGAAAGTCCTTCCATCTTCAATCAGATATTGAAAAAGTGTCTAGAGAAACTAGTGATGCCAGGAAGTTCAGTCTTAGTGCAGTATATCGACGACTTACTGGTGACATCAAACACCAGAGAGGACTGTGTTGTTGACTCCATTGCATTATTAAATCATTTAGCTGAAGAAGGGCATAAAGTTTCACCTGAAAAGTTGCAGTTTTGTACAACAGCAGTTAAATATCTGGGACACCAAATTGAGAGGGGAAAAAGAAAAATAACATCTGAATGAGTAAAAATAATCAAGAAAATGCAATTGCCTGTAACACAAAGAGAAGTGAGAATGTTCCTGGGAATAGTAGGTTATTGTCGACAATGGATACTAGGATTTTCCCTATTAGCAAAACCCTTAATACAAATGACGAAAAAGAAAGCAAAGGACCCAGTTGAGTGGGATGATGAGAGCGTAGGAGCCTTTGTAAAATTGAGAAATGCTCTGTGTTCAGCACCTGCCCTAGGCATGCCTGATTATAAGAACAATTTCGCATTATTTTGTAACAAGAGAGAAAATTGTGCACTTTCAGTCCTAACACAGAGACATGGTTTAGACAGACGTCCTATAGCATACTTTTCTGCTACATTGGACCCAGTGGCAGCCGCGTTGCCAGGCTGCTTAAAAGCAGTTGCGGCTACCTGTTTGAGCATTGAACAAAGTGAGTCAATCGTAATGGGACACCCTGTAAAAGTTTTTGTTCCACATGCGGTTGTGATTCTGTTGACAAGAACCCGAACTCAGCATCTTACTCCTAGTCGGCTGACTAAGTATGAAAGAATAATAATGGGTGCTGAAAATGTGACCATGGTAAGGTGCACGATAGTAAATCCAGCTACCTTACTACCAGACCCATATCATGAGGAAGTTAACGATGACGAAGAAGAAGAACATGATTGTTTAAAAGTCACAGAGCTATGCACGAAACCATGTCCTGATATTGAGGAATTACCCCTCAAAAAGCCAGACAGGGAGCTGTTTGTCGATGGTTCGTGCCAAAGACATGAAGATGGTAAACTAACTGCTGCCTATGCGGTGTGTGAATTAACTCGTATAATTGAAGCATCCTATTTACCCGGAGTCAAATCTGCACAAATAGCTGAATTGATTGCAGTGATAAAGGCTTGCAAAATTGGGAGGAATCAAAAAGTAACTATATTTACAGATAGCCAATATGGTTACGGGGTTGTGCATGATTTTGGCCAACTTTGGATGCAGAGGGATTTCATGACTTCTTCAGGATCCCCCATTAAAAATGGACAATTCGTAAGGGAATTGCTAGAAGCAATACAATCACCAAAAGAATTGGCTGTGGTGAAATGTGCCGCACACCAGCCAGGAGATGACTGGGTGGTAGTCGGCAACCGATATGCAGACCTTGTGGCTCAACATTGTGCCAAAAATAGGTTGTCAGTCAATAAAAGGGTGGAAAGAATGGGAATCAGCTGCCAACTTATGCTGTATGCGCCACATGAAACATGGAATGAGGTAAAAGGCATGCAAGATGATCCTGATGAGTGTGAGAAAAATACATGGATTAAAATGGGATGTTCTCAAAGGGCAGACGATGATGTATGGATTTATGCCGATGGCAGACCAGTCATGCCCGATTCTTTGCTTTCACAGATGGCCAGGATGTATCATGGAGACACACACATAGGGAGAGATGCAATGATTAGACTCTTCAGACAAAATTGGTACAATCCAAGGTTTAGGGTTGTAGCAGAGAGTCTTTGCCAGAGATGTTTAACGTGCCAGATTCATAATCCAGGAAGAAAAACAATAATTGGGTTTGGAAAAATTGGAAAGGCAGAAGGTCCATTTATAAGATTGCAATTTGATTTCATTCAGCTACCATCCTGCAGAGGGTTGAAATATGTACTTGTCATAGTGTGTTTGTTTTCAAAGTGGGTGGAGGCTTACCCTACCAGAAGGAATGACAGCATTACAGTTGCAAAGTTGTTGCTACGAGAACTCATTCCTAGGTTTGGTTTCCCAGTAACTTTGGAATCGGATAGAGGAAAACATTTTAACAATGAAGTGATTAAAATAATCTGTGAAGCATTTCAAATTGAACAAAAACTGCACTGTGCATATCGTCCAGAGGCTTCTGGAGTGGTTGAACAATTGAATGGCACAATAAAATCCAGACTGGGAAAAATGTGTGCATCAACATCATTAGAATGGCCGGATGCATTGCCACTTGTTTTAATGGGACTCAGAAGCATTCCTGATAGAAACACCGGATTGAGTCCACACGAAATAATGATGGGAAGAGCAATGAGACAAGCACATGTTCCCACAAATAAACTGCTGAATATATCTGATGATATGGTCCTGGATTATTGCAAAGGATTGGCTGACCTAGTGCGTTCTGTCTCTCACCAGGTTGGAGAAGACGCCGTTTCCAGGCAGCCTGAACAAGAACATGATTTGAATCCTGGTGACTGGGTGGTAGTGAAGAATCACACTAGAGAGACGTGTCTATCACCTAGGTGGGGGAAACCTTGTCAGGTCATACTGATCACAAATACAGCAGTGAAGTGTGCAGGATTTCCTAATTAGATTCATGTAAGTCACACCAAAAGAGTACCAGACCCTGAAGAAGAAAATCCTCAGTCAGCACCAATCACTGAGGAAGCTGAAGGTTGCCCAGCTGAAGAATCTCAGGTTCAAGATTCAAGAGAAGCTGAAGAAGAACAACCGAGCACAAGTCAGGATTGGATACCAGTGGTAGAAATTCCTGAAGTTTACCACAAAACAAGAAGTCAAGCAAACTTGGAAGAAACCGAAGAAGATCAGATAGGTGAAGAAGAAGCAGCTCAGGAAAAGAAGAAGATACAATAAAAGAACCTGAGCAGGACCAGATAGGGAGAGGAAACTGGGCTCAAAATAACGAAGAACCAACAAGTTTTGAGCAGGGACAGACAGGTTTAGAAGAATCCGGTCAGGCTGCAGAAGTACAAAGTGCAATACGCCCTGATCAAAACCAGTTAGATCCAGAAAACTACGCAGAAAAAGAAGATCTCGAGGAAAATGAACATGAAGAAATAAATCAAGAACAAGGTCACTTAGTGGAAACTCACAGTGGAGCTGCTGAAGAGAAACCAATCAGACCTGAAAAAGAACAAATAAGAGAAACGGTAATTGCAGAAAACGAAACTGTGCTGAAACCTGAAAATAAAAGGATTTCTGAAGACGAAAACAAAGAGACAATACAAAGAAAACAAGAAAAGGTGATCATTGGCCTAGTGCATTAAAAGAGTAAAATACCACATAACAACCAGAAGTGAAGATCCAGATCAAGTAAATGAAGTAACAAGCCAAACAGAACAAGAAAGCAGAACTGAGAAAAGAAGAAGCAAGAGACTGAAACTTGTGAACAACAAATTCAAGGGTCCTGATTGGACTTACATCATTCTTGAAGATTACGAAAGTTCAGAGTCAGGTGAAAGTGGTGACGAAGGAACCAGTGCGGAACTGACCTATGAAAAAGAAACAAGACCGCCTTGATAAAGAGAATTAGTGCTATAAAGAAATAGAAAATAGATAAGAAGAGCAATCTTCCTTGTCAAAATGTCCGACGATAGAGTTACTGGGAGATCAAAACAGAAATGTTGTAAAAGATGCTGTGCAGTATGCATATGTAGTCTAGTAATGGTGCTTATAGTTTGGTTAGTTCTGATCGTAGCAGTTCCTTACCTTATGATGATGGATAAAAAGATTAATAACGAAACTAAGGAAAGGACAGCAAACTTGAAGGGTAATAGAGTAGAACTAATGGCAGAAAATGAACCAGAATTTCATCATGAAATAACTGATAACGACACTAGTTTAAATGTTTTCACAAAGTTATTGTTTCAATATGTAGATACCATGGAAGTGTTATGTCTGTATGAAGTTACCCGAATCAGTAGCAGAAGGGTTAACGTATCATCACTTGCCATTAACCTATGGCATCTCATGTAGTGTATTGGCTAGTTTATTTTATAGAACAGGGAGACTTCAGTATTATTATTCAAACATAGATGTGATATTTTCTGAGGTTCCGATTCGAAAGAGTATGAACCCAGTGCTTAGTAGTCAAGATGCACAGTTTATGGGAGAATTTTTGTTAAGAATGAAATCGATAGATATAACACATGCACATAGACACAATCTAACATGTTCGTTACATGAAGAAGAAAATATATTTTTGAATTTAGTAGAAAATAGAAGACAAGATTTTCAAAGCAAAGCTTCTGAGCTTAAGGCTCATTTGCCACCTTGGGCTGAGAAAGAAGGTAGTTACACACCTGGCAAGGCTAAAGCTGCTATGGCTCTGGATTTTGTAAAGACAGGGAAAATTTGTCTACATAGGTTAAAAACTGATTATAACAATGTTTTCATCGGTACCAGTGAATGTGAACATAATTTCTTAATTCTTGGAGGGTGGGGAATCAAAGGAGGAACAGATTCAGTTTTTTCCTGGAATCTATTATGTGTGTGGGAATAAGGCTTACTTTAGGCTTCCTGCACGGTGGTATGGAAGTTGTTATTTTGGAATTTTGTTTCCAAAAATATACCACGTAAAAAGAAACACTGGGAGCAATGAAAATAATGGCGAATTAACACGTAGTAAAAGAGCTAGTTTTTCAGAAATTGTAGGTGATATATTTGGTGCATTGATACCGTCAGTGGGAATAATTCTGAACTCAAGGAAAATATGTAAATTGTCAACAGTGGTTGATCGTTTATCAACGGATACTGCTGGAGGTTTCCTAATGATTAATGCGGAAATGGTTGCGATTAGATCTATGGTTATGCAAAATCGACTTGCTCTTGATATTATATTAGCAAAAGAGGGCGGAGTCTGTAAATTATTGAAGACAAAACACTGTTGCACTTACATACCTGATAAAAGTGCAGAAATTGGAACGTATATACAGAATATAACAAAACTTGAGAAGGAACTAAAACCATTGGAAGTTGATAGTGTATGGGAAAGATTGACAAACAGTATTGCGTCAATTGGTACCTGGTTTGCTAATGTAGGGAAAGGACTTATAGGTAAAATACTAGTACCCTTAGCAGGGACAGCAATAATAGTACTGTCAATAATAATATGGTGCAAATGCTGTAGAAAGAATGAATCGTATACTGTGACAGGAAAAGGGAAGAAGAGAAAGTTTGATGAAATTGAACTGGAAGACTTGAGAAGTGAATTATACAAGAAACTGAAAGGGGATGTGAAAAATAGAAAGTGTAAAAATGAAAATGAAACTATTTTATGCCGAAAGTTGGCATCTGGTTGTGGGTAGTATTTGATGGCTCAGAAACGCCATCAGAGAGGGGATTGATGGAGCAAGGACTCACAAATGAGACTTGCTCGGATGTAATCTCCTCACAGTATTAATTTATTAAACTTGTATTGTTTGTACTAATTCTCGCATACACTACATAAGTAGCAAGGAAGCTTGCCTATGTGTCTAAACTAACAAATAACGCTTGTCTCTTCTAAAATGGCCGCTAAAACGCGGGAACTTTACTGCGCATGTCTCAACCATATCACGTGTTGTGACGTCTTTCTTTGCTTGGTGAGAAACTCTTGCTTCTGCGCAGTGTGCATTAAAATGGCTGCTTGATGTTTTCACATACCACAGCTTGCTCTCGTGTTATAATTAATTTGTCGTTTCTCTAAACGCTATTAATGCGGGATAGAATTTATAAGTAAATGGGAATAGAATAGAAAGAGTGGGTATACAGTGAAACATTTTAAATGTGATATTAATATTTTCTTCTTTGCTTTTATTAGTTCGTAAATTTTGGGCCTGGGGTTTGGTGAACTGAAAACTCGTGTGACAATGATCCTGCGCATGCGCCCTGCATGGCTGCCCAGAAAGAAAAGGATGAAGTCAACCTGGACGTCGTCCAAGGCCATGACCTGATGGCCGACACCGCTGTACTCATGAATGTCCCCACTAATATGCAACAATGTACATGAAGAATGTATAACATTTGTCGTGAGACGGGTGGGAAATAAAGCAAATGTAATAAAAATGATGGGCGGTATTTTAAAACAATGGGCTTTAGGAAATTGAACCAAATCAATATGGTGTGAGGATCAACCCCCTGTCCCCGTCCAATCAGAAATAGTGGCCCCATATTTTTGCAACATTAATGGGAGGTACATGGGCATAGAAGGGTATAATAGATATAGAATTAGCTAATTAGTTAGAACAGGCGTTCGTGGAGACTAGACGCAGACAGGCAGAAGCTCCAGACCGACAAGCTGATCGATTGCAGACTGAACCGTGGTCCAGAGAGGTCCTGAGGAGGGGGCGGCGGAGTCCATTAGAAGGAAGGCACGGGGAGTCGAGGAGAAGCTGAGTATCAGAGAGAGGAACGACGCAGGCGTCGTTGGTAGAGAGGTCACCGGTCCTGTTCTGAACCTGAAGGAGGTCTTTGCTCTTCATCCTTCCTGGGTCCCATCTTTTCCAACTCCTTGGCCAAGGGGTTTGGTTCTCGCACTTTAGGTAATTATACTTGCAACCTTTAGTTGCGCTGCTGTCTCTATCTTCTCCTTTCTGAGGGACCGTCATTGATCAAAATTATTATTCTATGCTTCATCCTTGATATGCGACTGAGTATCATGTGGTTCTGTATTTACTCTGCTAAAATCTTTAGATAAACATTTTAAAACTTCCTGACTCAGTGGTTATTTCAGGATTATGTACTGTAATGAATGTCACTCATTTTATGGTTTAAATCTTTTATTAAATTTTGAAACATATATTACGTACAACTTAGCGGCGGCTGTCTCGCAGCTATGGGAGCCCCTCAATCATCGTAACAGCTGGATCATCAAAGCAATGAGGGATAAGCTCACAGTCATAATAAGCCACAACAAAATACAAAAAATTTTAAAAATAAAAAAACCCAAGAAAACCTATTATGCCCCTTCCCCCCTCCCCCCACCCCGTCCCCTGTCCACCAAAGAAGTTTGTATGATCCGTGTGTAAGTCCTGTGAGTGAAATAACTGTGTTATGTTCCGGTCTCTTGTGGGTCAGAGAGTCGTAAAAGACAAAGATACCTGGGACAGGTGAGTTCCCTGAATTCAACAGATAGGAGAGACAAAAAGGGTTGCCAGAGCTCGTTAAATGTGGAACCCTTCCCAGCGGCTGTCAGCGTCAACTTCTCCATCCCCAGGACGTGCCACAGCCGGTGTAACCAGTTTGTGAAAGTAGGGAGTTGAGGGGTACGCCAGTGTGTCAGTATGTTTTGTATTGCTGAACTCAGCGCTATCGCCATCAGCCTACCCCGTCGGGACTTGAGCGGATAGGTCAAGGGGTTCGGGAGACCCAAGAGGACGTACGCCGGGAAGCGTGGTATTTGTGTATCTAGGTGTTGGTCCACCTCGTCTAGGACCTGAGACCAATACGACTGAATTAGTGTACAATCCCATATTAGATGTGTTAAGGTGCCCGCCCCCCGCAGCCCCGCCAGCAGAGCGCGTCCTGAGTAGGGTCCATCGAATGAAGTCGCTCCGGGGTATAATACCAATACGTCACTAGTTTAGTGAGGGTTTCCGTTAACCCCATGTGGTATGCAGAGGGGCGGGCCCGGTAATAAACCCCCTCCCATTCTTTGTGGCTAAGTGATCTGCCCAGTTCCCTCTCCCACCGCGCTCGGCTAGCGTTATACATATGTGTATTACGGGCGAGCAGCATCTGGTATAAGTCCGAGATGAGCTTTTTATCGGAAGTGCGCGTGATAAGCCACCTCTCAAAAGTAGACAATCGTCTGCTGGCAGATGGCTTCACTTGGGTGTGCAAGGCCCAGTGCCGGATCTGATAATACCGAAGTCATTCAGTTTCGGGCAGCCCATAGTCCTGCCTAATCTGATGAAACGGTATGATCCCATCCACGTCGAAGAGGTGCCCCAGAGCGCGACACCCAGAGGATCTCCACCTAGTGAAGGCTGCTACATCCATGCCCGGTTGGAAGTCAGGATTCCCGAGTAACGGTGTAAGCGGCGAGGGATAGGTAGTGAGGTTGTGTTTGGTGTTGGTATGGTCCCATGTATCGAGTAGGGCCCGGGTGATATGCGAGGCATATAAGTTGGGTGGTCTGTGCGCTTTCCGTAAGAAGGGGATTCCCTGTAGCGGTCTGGCAGCCACTGCCTGGTCTTGGAACAACCAGTGTTTTTCCGACTCCCTTCTGCTCCACTCGACCAGGTGGCATAGCTGAGTTGCTTGGAAGTATAATTGCAGATCTGGGATACCCAGCCCCACGCTTTCCGGCGGGAGCACTGTCAGCGCCTGCTTAATCCGGGGTTTGCGGCCATTCCATATAAACTGGGCAAGCTCGGACTGGGTCTGTTTTATCCACCCCTGTGGGGGACTGAGAGGTAGAGTTTGAAACACATATAATATCTGGGGGAGGATGGTCATCTTGACCGCCGCAATCTTGCCCAGCCAAGAGAGTGGATAATGCTTCCATTGGGTCAGCTCCCCACGGACCGTCCGCCGCAAACGGGCGTAGTTAATGGTCGCCGTGTCCGATATGGAAGGGGCCAGTTGAACCCCTAAGTAGGAAATCGTGTCGGTTGCCCATTGGATAGGATAGTGTTCCTGTAGGTGCGCGCGAGTGGAGGGTGCCAGCGAGAGGTCTAGTGCCACCGATTTGTCCATGTTCACTTTGAACCTCGACGCCAGTGCGAACGAATCCAGTTCTGTGAGACATGCCGGCAATGCATTGAGAGGGTTCGATAAGGAGATCAGGACGTCGTCAGCATACAGGCTGACCGTGTGAATATGCCCTCCAAATTTGATCCCGGTAACTGCTGGGTGCTGTCGGAGGCGGTGGGCTAAAGGCTCCATATAAAATGCGAAAAGAAGGGGTGACAGGGGGCATCCCTGACGGGTACCTCTCTCTATGGGGAACCGAGACGATGTATGGCCATTAACACGGACAGAGGCTAAGGGAAACTTATAGCAATTGAAGATGCGGGTGCGGAACTTTTCCCCGATGCCCACCCGTGCAAGGACCTGCTCTAAATAAGGCCAGTGGACCCTGTCAAAAGCCTTCTCGGCGTCTACGGCAAGCATCATGTACTCCCTCTCGTCCGAGCGGCTTTCTCAATAAGATGGAGGGCTCTCTTTGTGTTGTCACTGGTCTGGCGCTGGGGGATGAAGCCTGCTTGATCCGGGTCTATTAGGCCCGGCATGTGGGGGGAAAGACATGCAGCCAATATTCCGGTGTATATCTTAAGGTCAGTGTTAAGGAGGGATATGGGGCAGTAGGCCCCGCAGGTAGTCTTATCCTTCCCTGGCTTCGGTATGACCACTATGGACGCCTCCAGCATTTCCGCCGGGATCGCTCCAGGGTCAGAGAATGAGTTGAAAAGCTTAGTGAGAACTGGGGCTAGCGCAGTACAGAACGTTTTATAAAATATGGCAGAGTAGCCGTCCGGGCCTGGTGCCTTCGCTAGTTTGAGACGAGTAATGGCGGCTATGACCTCTTCTATTCGAATATCATGGTCCAGAGAGTCTGCTTGCGCCTCCGTCAGAGTCGACAAGCCGATTGGGTCTATAAAGGCCACTCCATCGGCGGGCGACAGGGAGAACCTGCATAGAGGTGGGCATAAAAGTCCCGAAACGCTTCCGCTATCTCGGAATCCTCTGTGACTCGTCTCCCATCATCCCTCTGTATCTCCCGGACCCCTTGTTTCTGACGAGTCTCTCGGAGTTTATGGGCGAGTAGACGACCACAGCGGTCGCCTCCTGTGTAATATGCATGTCGCAGCCGGAGAGCTGCGAATTCCGGTCAGTCCTGATCTATCGCTGCAAGCTGCCGTCGCATAGCCTGGAGTTGCCGCCAAATCCGTGGCGCACCCGTCCGCTGGTGTATCTGTTCCAATTCCCGGGTCTTCTGGGTGAGATCCTCCCTCTTACGCCTGCGCTCTACATTATCCGCCGCTGATATAGCCACTAATTCCCCTCTAATGACCGCTTTCAGTGCCGCCCATTGTGTAGAGAGGGAGGTGTCAGTGTTTGCATTGTGAGAGAGGTAGTCTTTGATGGAGTGCTGTATCTGTTCCACCACTGCTGCGCGATGGAGGAGGGTGTCACGGAGGCGCCATATTCGGGAGGGGTGTTGCATAGGTGGGAGGGCAAAGGTTGCGATGACTGGTGCATGGTCAGATAGAGAGGCTACCCCTATTTCAACATCTGTAGCCATCGTATGCAGGGGAGTGGATGCCAGCAGGTAGTCTAATCTGGCATACGTTTTGTGCGCATTGGAGTAGTAGGAGTATTCGCGGCTGTGCGAATGAAAGCTACGCCACAGATCAGATAGGCCCAAGTCCTGTAATCGAGACAACCCCGCCGCAGATAGAGCGCCAGTCTGGTGTGTGCGTTGGCATGATCTGTCTGTTTCATTGTCGAAAACCACGTTCAAGTCTCCCCCCAAGAGAATTCTGCGTTCTGTCGTGGCTGTGGCTTCCGTGAGCGCTGTATGAAGGAATTTTTCCTGTCCGTCATTGGGGCCGTAAACGGAACCAATAGTGAATGTGAGCCCCCCTATGGCAAAACGGTAGGTGAGGAGCCGCCCCTTAATTTCAGCCTCCTTATGGAGAACCTCCCCCCGGAATCTCTGGGCCACCAAGATTGCCACCTCAGCCGATTTAGATGGCCCTGAGGAGAACAGCTGTGTCGGGAATCTACGAGACTTAAGTCGGTGGCAGTCCTTAGCCAGTAGATGCGTTTCTTTGAGTAGGCATATGTCTGCATTGGTGTGTTCTAAACAGGACAAGACTGCTTTACGCTTGACGGGGTTATTAAGCCCCTTACATTCAACGTGAGCACCCGAAGTGTGGTGGGAGGCATGTAGTCAGTTTAAATTGTGTAGAGCGTATGTAAAATCTGGGGTCCCCATCATAGTGGGCTGGTAGCCAGTGCAAAACAGGCCGGCTCTGACCATGTGGACCTACGCTATCAATAAAAAAGGGTGGACAAGGGACCCCCGAACCCCCAAAGAAAGAATGTCACTCATTTTAAACTTCCCAATTAGCAAAGGATTCATTGGTAAGTCATTACTCTTCAATCAGAAAGGTAATTGGTAGCAGGGATTTTGATAAAGAGTACAACTGACTCCCCAGCGTAAGTATTAGCGTAGTATGAATGTATGGGCCCAAGTGAGTATTTGGTGTATGAATGCTGTTTGCTAATATCGCCTGGATCAACTTGTTATCACAAAAGTTGACTATGGCAACTCCCTCTTTCCAGGTTTACCAAAAAATGCACTTTGCACCACTGAAGGCAGCCATCCGTGCTCCAGCGCACTCCAGTCCTAAATGTTGTGGATGTCGTATGCACCTTATTACATGTGCATTATAGTCTATGACACCTGCAATACAGCAGATGGGATATCCGTCACATTTTACTGGAATATTCCACCCGCGAAACTATAAATACTCTCCGCTGTAATTATCAGCAAAATTATTGATAATAATTGATATTATGACCTCCATTGTAAAATACTCCAATGGCTTCCTATTGACACTACCTCAATCGATCTATAGGACTCATTGTTTTACTCATAATATTTTGCATACGGGTACCGCCCTTTCTTTGACTAAAAGCTGAATATCTTTGAAGCTCAACATTCTCTCCGCAGCATTAAATCCTTGCTGCTAGATTCCTTAGCTGTCGAAACGCCTCACACTGTTGTTCCATCATTCTATGCCTGTGCTATGAAAATTTGGAACTTACTTCCTCCTGTCCTATGCACAACTACTTCTCATGTGATGTTCACATAGGATCTTACATCTTCTTTTCAAGAGATATTTTCAACCTGGATCTTTCTGGCTATGTCATTTCTTTTCACTTGCTTATCTGATTTCGTGCTACATACTGATTTACCATCCCACCTCTCCTTTCTTCTCTTTATGTTCCACATTCCTCACTTGCTTTTTTCATCCACCTCACCTCCCTTTCATGATTTATTGTCCTTTCTTCTCACTCTTGTTCTAGCTTGCTGTTTGTTGCTCCTCCATAATCCTCCATTTAAACAAGTGTTTTTGCTTTGAATCTGTCTTCAATATGTTTCAAATCTGTCTCATTTATGTCTCATTCATGGGATGTTTCTTTTCTAATACCACTGGGCAACGCTGTAATGTTATATTATTTTATTATGTGTTTGTAAGTATGTATTTGTATCTATAACATACCCTTGTATAGGTGGGTTTTCTAGACTATTTTGAAGCATCTTTATGCACATTTACTTTTGGCCATATTGTTGTACACTAGGATATGATCGCACTATATAAAACTGCAAAATATACAAATAAGTAATAAGTGAAGCTTCCCAGTAAATAAACAGAGCAATATCAACAGATAAACCAAGTGAATTCCCACTTTGGTTCCACAGGATAGAAAACATACAACCAGTAATCAGAAAGTACAGTTCAAAGAACATAATGTACAGATTATTAGATGCAAAGTTATATTACTATTGTAAAAGAACACGAAAACACCTCAGCCTAGCCAAGTACACCAAGGCATTGTAACCAGAATTAGTATTTCTCTAGTTCAACATAGCTTTATAAAACAGTGAATTAAAACATCCTAGGCATGAATACCCAGTACCACAAAATTGAATATAGAAGAGATTTATATTTAAGAATATAAATGCAGCAATAACTAAATGAAAGTTACAATGCTTACACTTTTCAAAGATGGAACATTTATGGCAATTATTGGAGTGGCAAAGAAAAAGTGACCTTAACAAAAGGGAGTCTGATTTGTGTTATTTAAATAATTTTCTATCAGTTTTCAAATTAGAAGACTTTAATGGCTTTTTTATGTTACGGAGATTGCTAAAGCATCTTTTGTAAATAAAAATAATATAAACTCACCATGAATGGATCTATAATTGATAATTGACGTACTATTTGCATTAGATGACTTAAACGCTACTAAGAGCATACAAACTATCCCTTTTATCATAAATGTAAAGATATTTCCATTACACATTACATTCTTCCTTCTATTTTACATTTGTTTTTATAAAACTACAAAAAAATTGCTATTTATGACACATTTATCATCTGAATTCAATACCTTCCTTATTAGATTGAAGTCATCTTTGGTAGGAAAAAGCTCTATGCACGATAGAACTGTTTTCTTTTAGTTTAGTTTAGCTTATTTATTGTTTCAGCTTAAAAATATGAACATCCTGTGCTTGCTACGTAATCAGTCTGAATGAAATCTCTTGAGTGTCAAGGGAAATGATCCTAATTCTTTAGATTGCTTTTCAGTGATGGAGGCCTGGAGTTTTTTCTGGCTCCCCGGGAGAGTTCTCCTATAAGTCATCCACATTAATGGCTACCCAAACCACGCCAAAACCTCCTCCAAAACCTAGAATTGAGCATTAGCAAAGGAAACCTAAACTACTGACTTTATGTGGCGTGAGGATCAGATAAAACTCCAGTGGGTAAGGCCAGGACAGTGCGTTACATGGGATAGACTTGCAGATGCTGGTGATTTTTACCATCAGGAGGTTTCATATACTTGTGTTACTTAGGGAACGTATTATATGCGTGGCGGATAGCCATCTCCTGACAGATTTTAAAAATCTTCCTTGAGTTTTTTGTTCTCTTGAATGCCTTATGGAAGCTCCTCGTGTGTCTGTTGCAGTTGATTGTGTCATCATCTCCTCTGATTTACATTGCGGTTCTTCAAGGTTTCGGCACTTTCATTTCAGCTCAGTCACTTCCTTACTGGGCTACTTGTTCGTGCATATGGGACCTGTGTTGTGTGGTTGTCTAGTGTGTTGATATGTTGCGGCTAGATATTTGCTTGCAGGGCTTCAGGATGGGCGGTGTTCTGAAAGTTTGTATTGATTCCCTCAAACTCAACACTTTTAATAGATTGACTGAGGTGGACTGTAATTGCTGGCTTTTATGAATCATAGGACTGCAGGGCCAGTTACATATAGAGAGAGAAATCAGAGGGGGCAACTGACCAGGTCAGTGATTGGTGGAGGTTTCACTCTCAACCTCCTCTGTGTAAGGAAAGCAAGACAGATAGCTGAGTTGATCATTATTACTCTAGTTTTCTTAAATTTCTTAAATTAATTTGGTGGCATTTTTGGCCCTTTTCAACCTCACTGCTGTCTTTTTCACATATGTCTGTTGTCTAAGCTAGGCTGCTGAACTGTGATCTCTCTTCCTCCTCTCTCAGGTGAAGCAATCCACGTAGGAAGCCTGATTGCAGCCCAGGGATACATCTTCCCAATATCCGACCATGTCCTTACCCTGAAGGATGACGGCACCTTTTACCGCTTCCAGGTAGGTCAGTGTTTCCCTGTGAAGTAACCTCTCCCAGGTGGTTGTGGTACTAACCAAAGATGTCTGAATACATCTTAGTCCCGTCAAATGCTTCAGCCCCTATGTGCAACTGTCCTCTCCACAGAAACACTCAAAGACATCAGTTATAGCGACAAAAAAGTGCACTAAAAGTGCAGTAATGGGATTGCCAATCGGATTAATCATAATGTTCTTCAGGGTAATGCTGCATTTCCTTATTATTTTATTATATCACAGAACAACCGTGACCGGTACAACCTGCAAGAAACTGGTATTAACTACTCTTGAATAAAAATAAGGAAAATTTGTGGTTAGCATGATTACTGCAAGTTATTCCCTATTCAAGTGCAAAAAAAGGACAAATCAGGGTTGATATTGTTAAACAAGATAGTACCCTTCAGTAGGAACGGTTGTATGACACCGTATTGATGTCGATGAAGTTGACCTACACTGATATCAGATCCACCACATTGCATTACACTACTCCATCAAAGATCTGATATAAATATTATGCTTTCCTTCACCTCTACTTGCTCATACTTACCTTGCGGTGTAGTGGCTAGGTTGAAGTATTGTATGGCATATTATTGTCATGCGATGTAAGATATACGATAAAGGATGCATTTAGACTACTACTCTGAATGATGAATCCTGTGCCGCCAGCGTCCCATCCTTATGATGGATGAGTGAGTGTAGTCTTGCTTTTGACCAAAGGCCACGTTAGCTGTCTTTGAGCCCTCCTTCCATGAGCCACACACGCTGGATCAACTCATAGACACATTTTACCCATCTTTTCTCCTGACACAAGCACTTAAAACTCTGCCTGTCTGTGCCACTGGAGAGGATTCAGGGAACAGTTTGAAAAATAGGGCCTGTGGTCAGGGGCGGCTCCTCCGCTAAGGCGGAGGAGCGTCACCCCACTGCTTTAAAGCAGTGCAAAGAAAAAATAAAATGATAATAACAGAACGTTATTGAACGTTATTATAATTTTATTTTTAGTATTGCAGTTGCACTGCTGCCAGGTTGTTAGGGCGGGGAAGGGCCGGGCTCCCCTGACGTCGAGGGAGGAGGAGTGGTGGCTTCACCTTAAGTGCGCAAGACGGTTTGGCTGGCCGGCCAAACCGTCATGCACACTTCATACAGAGGTGGAGAACATGCCCAGCCTCCCAGTCCCTCTCTGAGTGCCGAACCACGGTGCTCAGACCAATCACAATGCTGCTGTAAGGCTGGGTTGTGATTGGTCAGGGGATTCTGGGAGGCTGTGTGCTTCCTGGTTGCTGCTGGAGGAGAGGCAGCAGCTGGCGACGGCAACCACCAGGTAAGTTTTCTCCAACCCCCCCACCCCCACCTTCCCCTGCCCCTCCACCACCGTTCCCTACCAACCATCACTGCCTGTGTTTCTTCCAGAAGATGCACAACTTGTAGATACCTGGTGGAGGTGCCTATCCAGGCTGGCTTCAAATTGATCCAGCTGAAAGTACTACACCAGGCTTATTTCACACACACATGGCTGTGTGCGATGGCCATGAGCAGTGCCAAAGAGGATGTTGTCAGCGGGAGACATTAATACACACAATCTGGGACTGCCCAAGAGTGGGGTAATTTTGGTTTGGTGTACAACACTGGATCTCACAGGTCACTTGGGTTCTCTTGACACTGATCGCCCTCGGCATCTGGGGCGAAGCTACTCTGAACAGATACACACTACCTTTCTTCAACATAGCATGGGCAGTAGCACGAAGAGTTATAGAGCCTGATTTAGATCTTGGCAGACGGGTTACTCTGTCACAATGGGGATGGATAACCCATCCACCGAAATATAAATCCCAATATATCCTATGGGATTTATATTTCGGGGAACGGGATATCCGTTTCCGTTGTGACCGAGTAACCCGTCCGCCAAGACCAAAATCAGGCCCATAATTTGGTACTGGGGAGAGCAGAGGTCCCATCAGTGAGGGAGTGGGCAGCTGATATGGAGTGGTGTAGACAGGTTGAAAACACCATCCCAAACAAGGGGATGCTCTCAGAATTTTAAGATAATTTGAGGTCCATGGCAGGGTTGGGTTGAAGAATGAATAGAGGAGTCCACATACTGAGAGCTAGTCCGCATACCCAAACCCGATGCCCCCAGGGCACGTAGAGGGAAAGAAAGGCCTAGGGTGGGGAGCATCAAATGGGATAAATGCTGGGGGTGTTCTAAATCCGGACTCTAGAAGCCAGGCCACTCCATAACTTAAGATCTTTCAATTTTCTCTTCAATGCCCACATTCCGCAGCACGTGATTTGTGTTTTGTTGTTTTGTACAAGTTGTAGTTGTTTATTAAAAATGTACAATAAAAAGTAATTGAAAAATTGTTCCTCCTGTTCGATCATTTTAAGAAACCTGCTCTGCTGAACTAGTGAAGTAAAGTTGTTTTATGAGTTGTCTCTTACTTTCAGAATTAACTGAAGTGATTTATTAATTAACTTTTTACTGCTTACATTTTCTGCAGTCACCTTATTTTTGGCCTTCAAACTGCTGGGAACCAGAAAATACAGACTATGGTAAGAAGTTTACCTCTATCGGCTAGATACACAGATAAGAGAACAGGGAGAGCTCTTGTGTGGGATAAGTGGGTTCCAAACTGCTAAAAGATTACCTTCCCATGGCCTCCAATCCGGCCCCTTTACAGCAGGTTGGGGAGGGTTGAGTTTCCGTGTAACTCACATGATTGGTTTTGTTGCAGCGAATGGAGGTAGCTACAGATAACAACCGTAGGCGGGGCAAATAACTTTTTATATACAAGAAATCTCATGTGCGTGCAGATTATGGAGGGTTACGTATTTTGCATAATTTGTGGTTTTCTTATGCTTCTTGATACAATATTCTCGGAAGTAAATGTCGTGCAAACAACGGTCAAGTACACTGATCAAGGATTTTGCATGACAGTTCACGCGAGGACATGTGTACAGTTTTCACTAGTACTGGGCGGGGTTCGCGGAGTTCTGCGTGACCCAAAAACTCCACTGCACTACGCCGAGTTCCGCTAACGGTGGTGTGCGTTGGGTCAGACAGTTCGTGCTGATTTTTAGCGCCGGGTGTTTGTCGTGCTGGAAAATCAGCACGAATGGCACCATGCGCAGCGCAAGAGGGCGCTGCTTCTTTCTGCCACTCGAGTAGATTTTCTACATGAGTGGCAGCTTCCTCAAAGTGAACGGATGGTTTCCCAACGTGAGCGGTCGCGACCATCCGCGACCGCCCACATTGAGAAATCTTGCTGGGAGGTGGTCTAGCGTTGGATTTCCTTCGCTCGCCACTTCACGGAGTGCTGTTTTTCGGAACTCCGCGGAGTGCGGAAAACTCAGCAAAAAGAGCAGAGTTTACCGCCCAGGCCTATTTTTCACACAGACAGCGGCACAAGTGTAATTTGCGGAATGCGCATAATTTGTTTTAACATTGCATGGATTATCCATGGGTGAAACGACACACGCTTTCTCCCACCCATAAACAGAAATAGTTGCAAAACATAGTGCATATAGATTTGTGCACTTTGCAGCTTCTACAGCAATTTCAATGTAAAACAAAGCTCTAAGATCTTGCAAAAATTATAGGAACAGTGCCATGAAGGTTCATCAAATTTTGCTAGTGGGCACTTTAATCGTACATCCTGCATTAGTTCTCGCTTTGCCACTACCGACCAGGACACCTTTACTTTAAGGAAATAAAGTCTTAAAAATGTTTAATGAAGAAAAAGATCTTCACTCCATTGCCTGAAAATGACAGCCCACCTGGCACTGTGTGTTCACTAAATGCCCACAATCACTTCTGACATCATAAACCCAACCTGGTCCAAGAGCCAGGACTGGGCACTGGGGTTCTTGTCCCAGCTAGGAAAAAGCAGAAACATTGAACGACCCTCCCTGACTACGTCCTTCCTCTACACTTCAAATCTGTTTCTACGTACAGCATGCATGAATTTGTGAGGAATGTAGTACGTGCAGCTCCTATTCTACTTGTGCTTGTTATCAAAGCACTATCTCCATTATAATGTAGCCAAGGTGGCCGAATCCAAAATGTACTTCCAGAAAAGGTTTTAATATGCACCTGATTGACTGGAAGGGCCTGGTTCATTGTCTGTGTGCATGCATACGCAATGCAATCAGCAGCTTTCACCTGGGTTACGGGGGTGGCGTTTCCCAACCAAGTGTCAGGGCAGAGGCAAAGGAAATGCAATGCAAATAAAGTTCCCCTGCGACCATACAAAAATGTAATGCTGTGATTTTCCAAGAAAATCCTGGCCCTGGCATGCATTTCCAACACTTGTCAGTGCATCTCATTTACACCCATATAGTAATGCATTGCGTTGGAAAAGTTCAGCAATCTGTCCATTTGCAACAGGCTATATGTAGATTAATAATAATTTATCTTTATATAGCATTTGATCCTACAGCAAGGGGTGCTGAATGTGTAACAGATACTACAAGATTAGTTCATGAGGAAATGGTAACAGAATTTGCTTGTTTCCTGATCCTGAACATGGATAGTTCATATATCCAACGAGTTAGACCAATAGACGTTGTCCGACATCCATAGATAGAACTCGTCCTCTTTTACTCTTCACTGGTTAAAGAAGAAAGCAGCACTCCAAATCGAGGATCCCAATGTGATTTAATTCAAGAAACAAGAAAACATCATATATATATATATAGTAATCTTGAAGTGACTAATAAGCTAATACGCATTCTTGTTAAGAATTTGTGGCTGAAGTGTTGGCAGCCAATGACAGCTCTGCATTTCCCTGCACAAGCTCATAATTGTTCGCAAAGTCGTCACGGCCACAGACATACAAATTTGGATTTCCTTTAATTTCTCTAAAACTACTGAACGGATTTACACCATACAACTGAAAGTGTGATCTGTGTTTAACCAAATCTACCTTTCTGCTAAATTTGGTGTAATTCCGTCCAGCGGTTTGGGCTGCAGGTTCGACTCATGGTCCTATGGAATTAAGAAGGTAAAACACACTTTTTTAACCCCCCTTTTTCTCCCCAGATCTGTTCACTGAGGAGTTCTGCTACCGTTGTTTCTAAAATGTTTTCCCCGGGGTGATTTTGGTTGAGTCCTCAAAGATTTGTCAGGGCCACAGACAGCTATTACAGCCTCAGTTGATCTACAGGCAAGAGGGGTGTGGCCTGGAGGGAGGACAGATGTCAGGTCAGGCTGTAGCAGTGCCATCTCGCTAACATCATGAGAGGTCTTCAAACCGAGGGCCAGCTTGGCCATCCCATGAGTTTGCGGCCTGGTGAGCAACATCACCGATGGAGGAGAGGACTGTCTTTGCCTCCCACTTTTCGGGACTTGAAGTACATACAGATTCGAGTACGAAGACAACTTTGTTGCCGCATGACATGGCTGACGAAAAATGAGACGGAGAATTACTCTAAATCCAAGGGCGCTTCACAAAAAAGCCAGCGTGATCCATCACAAACTTCTACTGAGGAATGTGATCTCAGCGGAGGTGAGTAAACGCTGCTACACTCAAACAATACATTAAAAAGCAACCTGTCACAGACGACATCAAGCATTGCCTGAGTGACGCGAGAAATGCTGTGGGCACTGGACCAGAAAACAGCTCTGTTGTGGGAGGGACATCCTCCTGAGTACAGCTATCTTGTGATAAAAAGAGCCTTGCTGGAGATTGAGAATTTGATGCCAGAGAAACTCAAGCCTCTATGGGTTGGCCAATCAAAATGAGAGGGGAGTTGCAAGAGAAGAAATATATTGTCATCCTGGTTGAGGCCGCCAATAGTTTATAAGGGCCTGGATGACTCGCAGGGCTAGGCTTGTCTTGGGGCATATAAGTTATTTCTGACTGATTCAAATCAATTCTGCGGTTCTGTGGTTCTTCCATGAGTTTGCGCCTACTTCTCTTCAGAGGTGAGAGACAAGAAATGTTGAAATCTTATTGGGTTGTGAGTGACTTTCAATAACTGATGTACTTTCAAGCGTTCTTTCCCTCCACCCTCTGTTGTTAATGGTCAGCTGCAGTTTTCTTATTTGAGCTATGACCTTATTTGGGTCAAAAATGAAAATGGTGCAGAATGTGTCTCCTTTGATGTAGGTAACCTGAGTTCACATAGTGCAGACAATGTACGCAGGAAACTGAGGGCTGTGTTTGTTCTGGTTGGCACCTAGGAAAAAGTCTTTTAAGAAGAAAGACAAGAGCTGCCCACAATCTGTAGGGTTGTTGAGCCTTTAATCGTGTAGTTTTGTAGTATACCAGTAATGTCTTTATAGCACAACGACTTCTGTAGTATCCCAGAGAAATATATTTAAGTTTATCAAGCACACCCTGTTCTATCACGAGGCTCTCCCTTGATTAAAGACGACTCATCCGAATTTGCAGTTCCTGAAAGGGTAAAAAAGAAGCATGACTTCCGCCTCAGATATCTGTGATTGAAATGAATTATCATACCTGGTTCATCGACATTCCAGCCAACATGGCTTCCATGATGATGTCGGTACTGGCTCAGCATCAGCTCCATGTGAAGGTTGCTCAGCCTATTGGGTACTAAAGGAAGCTGAGGCACACCCCCTTTCACAGCTACAGAAAAGGAAACACTAGACCGCAACATACTCCTTAGTATTCCCAATATGGCGTTTACACTTTGTCTGCTCCAGAACTCTATGTCCGATTGAAGTAGTAACACAGTAGTACTGCTCACGTACTACAAAATGCAATTCCCGAACTGTAGTACAAAAAGTAGTCACACAGTAGTATTACTCGTGTACTCTAAAATGCAGTTCACCTTTGGCTGGAGACCTGCACCTCTTCTAGCAATTTCTTTGCGGAGTGAGATGTCTGTGATCACCAGGAATAAAGCGGTTATTGATACAACAGGTACAGTTGCACCTGTGCCCAAAAGTCTGTTTTATTTCGTTTCCTAAGCAGCAAAAAGGGAGGCCATTTCCTTCATTGCTTTAGGGCCTTTTGAACCTTTACTGCGCCACTGGTGATCACTGCACTCAACATCCACCCTCGCTGCGTCCCTCATTTAGAGAGTGAGTCTACGCGGGCACGCGCTGCTTTCTTGTTGACAATCAAGAGCTGACGGTTAAAGTGCAAGGGTAGTTGTGTCTGGGAGAAGGAGGAAGAAACATAGTTTATAAAATGTAAGAGATGAGCCATATGCTTCTTTTCCAGATGTTGACATTAGTAAGTAGTCAGGAACCACTGTTCACTGGTGACCACAATTGCTCGTAAGTAAAATATTACCATCACACTGACGTAACTACTCACACGTATCCACTGAGCTAATTTGAATGGAAATATGTAGCTTACACCATGTCAGTGTTTTACCCCTTCAATCCATTGTGGTCAGTGAAGAATGCAGATACTATGTTCATGACATTATACATATTTAAGCTCCTGGCTGCCATAATGATGCCTATATGGAAAACATCTATTACAACACAGGCATTACATCGTAGTGCCTTTACAACGCAGTCAGTACCACAACTTGCTTTAGAGAATGCGGTGTTAGACTGGTGTTGGATTTTAAGTCCAGCACCTTCCCTACTGATACACCGACTGGAGTTGGAATAGTAATTTAAACGATTCCAAAGTCCAGCGCTTCCCTAAAGCAAGTGGTTGTAATGACTTGCGTTGTAATGGAACTCGTGGTAACGACACAGTCGTGGCATTGACTGCATTGTTAAGCCAAGCGTAGTTTTGGCATGCGTGGTAGCAGATGCTATTCTGCCTATATAGGTTACGTAGAAGTGGCTATGGACACCCTCAGGATGTGTACACTTGCATTGCAGGTCTGGTGGCTCAGTGGACTAATGCGTCCACTGCAGTGACCTGTGTTCGACCTCATGGTCACAGGATCAAATCCTGGAGGGTTCACTCAGCCTCTCATCCTTTCTGAGGTCGATAAAGTGAGTACCATTGAGTTGGTTAACAATAAACATCTGTTATTCAGTGCCAGGATACCCCTTTGGGGGTGAACGTGCGCTTTACAAATACACATGTTATGTTATCATAGGCTCAAGTGGGAAGTCCCTCCCAGTGTTTGTCCAAGGTCTGGACAACTATTGAACAAGTTGCCTGCCACTAACGTGCGCAGGCAGCCTGCCAGTCAAATGGAATAAAACGTGAGTCAAGTTTGGAAGCAACAGTATCTCTTTCCTGTTCAAGTATGTTCATTCTTTGTTGCAGTTCCGAGTACCATAGAATTTAACGTGTAACTCAGTCAATTATTTTATAAAATAAAATTGTAGAAATAAAATGTAAAGCATAATAAGTTCTGGATAGAGGTTCCCAATGAACCTGGAACCATACCATAGCGCGGCCATCTTGGCAGCCCGGGATCCCTGCTTTGATATTTCAGAGGTGTCAAGGTGGCCATCTTGAGTCCTCCAGCGTCACCTATATTGCGAGGAGGCTGAACACAAGGATTGCACCACAGTCATGTCCAGGGTCCTCGTGACCAGGACAAGAATTCAGGTTTCAGGTTTATTTAAAAGTTTATGAAAACTTTTACCGATACAGGATTAATAATGCCAGCAGTTTCTAAGGTAAGACCATCAATGCTTTTAAAAATGTAAAGGAAGTTCCTCTTTGACCCCACCCCCCCAGATATGACAGTGGAGACTCCCATAAATATGAAAGCCACTGATATATGTATGTTTGCATGGGTGTCCCTATTCTAAGATCATTTGTAATAACAATTCAAAGAAAAGTTCTAGCTTTTTTTCTAATACATTGACTATTACAATTTTTCCATCCTCAGCGATCTATCTATGTAAGCGGACCATGCAAAACAAAGCGCGGTTGGAGCTGGCGGATTATGAAGCCGTAGGTATACTCAGTTATAGTCCGGGGTGGTTGTTGCAAAGGGGAGGCTTTATGTGGACAGGTTCACACTGGACGCCAGGGGCCATATTACAGAAAACCTTCGCCTGAGAAGAACAGCAAATCCATTTGCACAGTTTTTGCTCCTTCTCTAACAGAGAATGCAACACGCCAGTCAATATGACATGACCATGTTTGCAACAGGACAAAAAAAGGAAGTGAATTGTAAAACCAGTGCAAAAGAAATGTAATACAGATTATTTTTAAGTATGAAATAGAATTTTATTAACTAAGACCGCAAATAACCTTTGTTTAAAAAAGAGAGCAAACTGTATTTCCTGCTTATCTATCAGTAAATGAAACAAACCAATTTTGCCTCAAAAGCAGTCTTATATTTTCAATTTGAAAAGTGCAGATATACCAAAAAAAATGACAAAAACGTTTTTCATTTTTCTTTTTGCCCAGTTGCAAAATTTTGTTTTGTAGAATATTGTGATTGCTCTGTCCCTATTACACAATTAGCAAAAGTGGTGCAAAGTGGATTTGCTCTATTATTTACAGTAGTACAAAACCAAAAATGCATAATGTGTAACCCCATTTTCTGGGGCTTGGAATAAGAACAGGGCTAAAAACCAATATTGATGGGTAGTCAACTGCACAGTGATCTTCGCTTCACTATGAATCAATTGATGATATACAGCAAGCAGCGTGGTGGGAATATTTGCAAAAAAATCGATAGGGGAAAGGACAAAGAGAGAGAGGGAGAATGTGTGAGAGAGAGAGACATATAACAGGGGCTGTGCTATCGATAGGGTCTCATGTGAAGTAGCACTGGGCCCCAGGGGCCTGAGGGGCCCACGTCTCCCATTTTTTGGCCATTTTTTGTTACTAGGGAATTTCTTTGCTTTCAATAGGGCTGATGATGCCCTTGTACGACACTTAGAGGCAGAGAGAGACAGAAGAGAGAGAGAGAGACAGGGGACAGAGAGAGAGAGAGAGAGAGAGCGAGTAAAGTGGCTTATTAATGGCTCAAGAAACCCTGGATGACATTAGAGCTTTGTAAAACAAAGGAACGAGTCTTTTACTTTTGATTATAGGATTTCATTCAGTTTGCCATAAAATGTATGGTTTCAGACAAGAACTGGTGTATTGAATATGAGTAAATTAACTTTAAACTTCGGGGCAATCTGTCTGAAAAGATATGTTATGTTGGCGGTAGGAGTCGTTACTGCTACTGTGCCTTCAAAGTTGGCTGCCTGGTGTTCAAATCCCTAAACTGCCGCAGCCCTAAATTCATTGACAATCTCATCTCCCGCTACACTCCCCCACGAAACCTCCGCTCAGCCCAACTCCAACTCCTGACGGTTCCTACTTTCAAGCTGAAGCGCCAAGGGGGACGTAGGTTTGCTACTCTGGCCCCACGCTTGTGGAACTCCATCCCCTTGGAAATCAGGGTGAGTGCTAACCTACTAAACTTCAGAAAATCTCTCAAAACCTGGCTATTCACACAAGCATACGAATGAACTGCTTGCGAGGGTCTCCTGTATCAGAGCAGAGATGCTGTGTGCTCGGTCCAGCGAAGGTCTCCTACATCAGAGCAGATATGCTGTGTGCTCGGTCCAGCGAGGGTCTTCTACATCAGAGCAGATATGCTGTGTGCTCGGTCCAGCGAGGGTCTCCTGCATCAGAGCAGAGATGCTGTGTGCTCGGTCCAGCGAGGCCCGAGGGTCTCCTACATCAGAGCAGAGATGCTGTGTGCTCGGTCCGGCGAGGGTCTCCTACATCAGAGCAGATATGCTGTGTGCTCGGTCCAGCGAGGGTCTCCTACATCAGAGCAGAGATGCTGTGTGCTCGTTAAAGGCCTCCGCTTTGGCCGAGGCCAGCGATGCTGCTACCTGCAGTGCACGAGCAGCCCTTCAGAGTGAAGGCGAGGTCTCGTGCCGCCCCTGCAGACGTCACATCCTAAATACTGAGACCATTAGAGGGCACATTAATTACATTAGACAAGATAATTATACTATGCAAAGCCCTTCTTGCCTACTTTTTGCCAAATTTGAATTTATTCTTTCTTTAAAATGTATTTTAAAATGTTCTTTTTCCCCTTAAGCCTTTTACAGTCTTGGTGCAAGAATGCATTTTGTGAACCTGAATCTGCTGATGTCATCACAGTTGGGGACTCCTTTCTTCTCCCTGCCTCGCGCAGTGGTGCTTTACCAATGCAGAGAGAGAAGACGGCTCTACAATTGTGACGTCATAAGCAAAACAAGGCCCACAAAATGGCGAAAATACACTGAAGCAAACAAAATGAAAATATAGTAACTTTACAGTGATGGAAATGAGCAGCTAATTGGTAGAGCAGTACAATCTGTACCCCCTTTCAGAGAAACACTGTGGGCCTGATCACAAAGGTAAACGTACACTTTTGTGTAGGTTTATTGCTTTTAGGTATCCACAAACTACGTGCGGAGTTTTACAGATCTGCACTTTTTATACTTAAGAGTGCAAAGTTCTCTGCACCTGGAGACTCCGCAGTCGGGGTAGAGAACCACGCACACATAAGTATATGGAGTACGGAGTCATAAAACTCCGCACGTAGTTTGCGAGTACCTAAAGTGTAAGTTTACCTTTGCGAGTCCTGCCCCGTGTGTACTCTTTCTGACCTTTGGATGCTTGTAGCTAGCCAATGCCCAAAGCAATCTGACCCAAAGCAGTGGTGGCCGCTGCAGTGCATTCAAAGGCAGCGGTATCCCTGTGAGGAGGCTGGGGTGGTGGGGTAAGTCAGCATTCAACAAGTAATTGAGTATGATGTGCATTTACATGGCTCTGTGCCAGTGCTGATGGTGGCTTGATTGCATTGTGATAGAGTCTTCATTACGCCACAGTAAAATTGCACCACAAAAAATTCAAAAATTCATACACTGGCAAATTGTCCGGCAGAATGCCACCCATTGAGCCTACTGGTCATTTTAGTGCTGGTTGTAGGAGATCTAGTTAGTCGTACATTATGCTACATTATGAGGGTAGGTGTTCAAATTAGTTGCATGCAGTTTCTAATCCAGAGAAATGTTAGTTGTTAATTGCTGTCATCTGGGGGGTGGCTCACAAGCTGTGCCCACTGCCATCAGAGTGGAAGAAGAGAAAGTGTTTGCACTGACTCAGTGCACGCTAGATAACTCCATCTCTGACGTGTGTCTTCTCACCGAGAATTTAAGAAAAATGACCCTGTTTTGTAACTTCAGCCACTGTATGCATCCTAAATATTGTTTCTCGCTCTTGTTTTCTTTCTCATTTCAGGAAAACCTAGCGCGACTGCAAAGGGCGTTTGCACGGAAATGGGAGTTTATATTTATGCAAGCCGAGGCGCAAGTCAAGTAGGTTTTTATTTGTAGTAATGGAAACATCTATGTAGACCTAAAGTTTGCTCTTTTGTCCCTGGATATTCTGGTTGCCATGGTGTGCTGGTCAATATTCTGGACACACCATCATTGTTGCTGAGAGCTGAAGATACATAAAGTGCAATCTTCACAAAGGGACAAGATGTTAATCTTTGAAGCCGCAGTTTACATTTTGCCCATCACTACTTAGTGGTCATTATTTACAATTAGTATCTATCTTTCTGTACTCTGAACCAGGTCTACTAAAAGTGCCAAGGCATACAGGAGTCTCTCCCTAATGTCATCACACTGCAAAGTGTGGCATCATGCCTGGCATCATTTTGTACCAGTCGTTAGTGACGTTGGTGTTCCACCCCATGCGTGAGACGCAGCATGGAATCTCCTATTTCGAGAGACGCAACCTGATTGGCATGGAAATAATGAGACATTCATGGTGGGGTTTTTTTTCCCAATAAATGTGATTTTTTTTTCCTTTTCCAGACTTGACAGAAAAAAAGATAAAACGGAAAGGAAAATTTTGGACAGCCAGGAGAGGGGCTTCTGGGATGTCCACCGACCAGTGGTAAAGTTTTCCATTTAATATCAAGATTCAATTATTACAATTATATGCACATTGAAAATAGAAGGGCGCGCTGAAGATAAACCTGACATAGAGAGATACTTATGCTTTTAAAATACTATTAAAAGTGCTCTGCACACATCTCTCTAAAACCGGAGCATGAAAACATCTCCTGACTTTCGCTAGCTTGTCAGACTTGTAATAATTCTGTGTAAGGGGATTAACAGGAGGCCCGTTGAGGACAGGGCCGCTGTCCTGGTTTGTGAGTTTTCATCTCCTGCAGAAATAAAGGCCTGGAGTCTCAAAGTCAAGTGTCAATAATAGCATTCGCAGTATCTTAGATGTGTGCAAATAATCGCTGAACGGATTTTTCTCTCCCAAAAATGTTTACTCTCCCATAATTCCACCAGTGTGGTAGGAGCAAATTGCTCTAAGGTGCAGTCCAGGGTGGGGTCACCTCACAGGTGTGTGGGTACTTACGCAATATTTTCAGATACTTCCCCACCCCAAAAAAGCTTTGTTCAATTACTCCTTTCAGTCCCAGGAGTAAATGTGTACTCAGCGTGGGAATGGGGAGGTACACTCCAATGTATAGCTTATGAGGGTGGTACGGATTGATTTTCTCCACGGGTAAAATATTTTTCACATATAGAAATGTAAAAATAAGCTATCAAAGTGTAATTTGTATTCAGTTTTCCCCTATAGAAGGGAACTCATGGGGACATGCATTTTTAAAAGTGCCCTTGAAAAGTTAATTTCTTCACTGGGCTTTTGAGAATCAGACCCTGTTGTCCAAGGAGCGGGTTGGAGGTTGAATTTAGAGAGGGATAAACCAGAATCTCATTCTTCCAAAGTTGATAAAATCCATAGAATGAGCTACAATCTACTTGGGTAACAAGGCCACCTGTACTTTTCAGTGCTGCAATGCCACAATAGCATGGCAGCAAGAGCCAAGGTAGAATACGTTATTTTCTCACCATTTTTAACCATCAGATTCTTTCTCAGAGATCCCGGGAGGTCCTTTCTTAAAAAAGCAACGTCTTCTCCATTTCTTAGAAGAGAGCATCATCAGGGGAGAATAAAGAGCAGAGGGCCTGCAGCACAGGGGCAGAGACATTCCAGCAGGCAAAGGAAACTTTAGTCATAAACATTTCAAAACAGAAATTGTCTAACAAGGAGAAAGAAGGTCTGAAAAAAATAACATGTGTTGCACCTAAGAGCCTAAGGGTGTCATTCGTAGGTCAGTGCCATGAGTAGCAAGGCACTGTATGGAACGCGATAACAATTTATATGAATTATCATTCTAGATGTTTGTAGAGATAAAGCAGTTTCTAAGTACAGGAGAATGAGGAACATGATTATTATAATGAGAAGGTGGGTGGATGGAAGCATTAGATACAATAATGCCCTGATGACTAAATGAGCTTCAAAATGATATGTGTTTACATGAGTGAAGAAGCTCAGAATGCAACACCGATCGAATAGGGACATGTACAACACTATGACGTTGTCAATGAGGACAGAAACACGAAAAGGGAGAGACCAAACTGGAAATAAGAGGGACACTGCCTTGAGGGAAATAGATTCTGGAGTACGTATGTCGTTTCCACAAGGCAGGTCTGATGTTACATCATATGTGTATGATGAACAGACACAACCCTGCAAATTTTGGGAAAATGAAAAAGGACTTTGAGCAAGACGATAAAAGGGGGATTCAACTATAGAAAGGCTTCCAAAAAGGTACTAATTATTTCGTCCTCTGTAGTTGTATTTACACAGAAAGTTTTATGGTTGAAAACATGGATCATTGCATTCTGATATTCTTCTGAACAAGCTGATATTGGATTTCCAAAATACATTGAGTCATAAACATTATCTGAACTATGCATGAGGATGGAATCGTGGCACATCACTAAAACTGTCTAATTTTGAGGAATATCAAAGTATATGAACATTGTTAAAACAAAGGGTATATTGCAAATAAAATGAAAAGACAAATTTGACACTACAGAATTTGGTATCAACCCTTATAGTAATCACTCAGTATAAAACAAACGAAAAAGAAAAGTTTTGGGCTGTATGAGTAGTTTTGCAGGCATCAGGCTGCCCTGAGGGCTCGGCTGAAATGAGGGCTCGGCTGACCTGAGGGCTCGGCTGAAATTAGGGCTTGGCTGTAATGAGGGCTCGGCTGACCTGAGGGCTCGGCTGAAATGAGGGTTCAGCTGACCTGAGGCCTCGGCTGAAATGAGGGCTGATCTCGACCTTCAGCAGAATTAGTGCATCAGAAAACCTGTATATTATGCAATCCCGGCACTTTCAATCCTATTTTCTGTCGATGACTATAGCGCATATTAGAAAATAAATGGTTGGCACTTACCGTACATTTGTCTTTGCCACGCCATATAATGCATCTCTAGTATTACTTGGAGTAGAAACCTTACTACAGCATGGTATGCAATATTATCATTTCACCTCCTCACAATCTCCATGATGCCCCTGGTAGAATTCTGCTTTAAAAAAGACCTGCATTAACTTCTGGGGTAAAGTCCTACTTCTTCTCCGACCAGTGGTCATCAGCGTGAGGCACTGTCTGCCAGGTAGTAAGGGTGGATCTCCGGAGAAAGACCAGAACTCAGATCCTGTGGTATATTTTCAATATATAACCAGGGCCTGCTCCTGACATGAATTTATTATATGTTAGTTGATGAAGAGCAGAAAAATGACGGGAAAATGGAATTTAACTCTACATTGTTCTCATTCAGCCTGGATGTGTGAACACAACAGAAATGGACATTCGGAAGTGTCGTCGGATGAAAAACCCACAGAAAATTAAAAAGGTCAGTTTCATGAACTGGGAGGAAGTTCTGCAGGCTTGCCTGTGGTATTACCACTCCAGAATCCTTTGTAAAGCCATGTATGGAACAGGAGTGCGAGGGAGGGGGGACCCCACACTTATGAGCCTCCATGACTCTTTACAAACTAGCCATCTGTACCATGCATCGACCCTGAAAGATCTAGGAAAACAAATTTACTAGATATGATGTTGGAATGAGTTCTCTGTATGGTCTATTAACATTTATCAATGTTGCTCACACAGTCTCTATGTTACATAGGTCCAGTTTTACTAATGGTTTTCCTATGCATCAGTCCCATTTTAGGAGTCGGTAAACTTTTACCAACTCCTAAAATGGGATTGTGACTGGATACCGATTTGTTATTGGGAAGAAGCATGTTTTGGGCATAAATTCCACATACCGAATCGGTACACTATGTGTCAATAGTTTGTAACCCTAATTCTAGTTATAAACAATTGAAGGATTGCAACTCCCAAGTTGGGGTGATAGCTCGTTTGCAAAAGGTAAAGGGGTTCCCCTTTAGACTCCCTCCCCTTTGCGAATTGTGAAAAATGTTTTCAAGGGACCACTGCTAACTCTCTCAGAGAAACTTTTACAGAAAGGAAACTTTTTTTTTTAAAGCAGCCCTGTTTTCCTTTAAAGGAATCAGGCTACTTAAAAAAATGTTTCTTTATTTAAATGCAATCACAGACATGGAGGTCTGATGGCCCAGGCATTCCACCGTTTCCGTGATTGTATCCAATTGGAGTGAGTCACAATTTTGCAGCCTACCTAATGAATATTAATTAGGTAGGTTGGATTGAGACCAACTCGGATTCGGAATTTTAGAGCCTGACCTATTAGTACATAGGTCAGTTTGCAAAATTCAATACCGGCCTCAAAGTGCAACCATGTTTTGCGACCAGTATAATGATACATCGGACGCTGTTGTTCTGTAAGACCATTAGCTTTTGACTGAAAGGTGCATGAGCAGAGGTAAAGCAGAACAGACTAGACTGACATGAAATGGAGTCGGGTAATCGGTGCTTTACAATTCCACCATTAACAAACGAGAAAGGAATAAAGCTGTCAGCCTCATTATGAAAGACACGCAACTCACAGCGAATGACTACTATTTCTGAGCGGTACATTCTAGGAGGATGCAGATATGCACTAACACCAGCTTATAACTGGTTGTAAATACCACCAGTGGTAATGTGGGGTTTAGTAAGCATGCATAGTTCACACTTTTCAGCACCTCAATTAATCACAACACTGCACAAAGTGTCTTCCAATTCTTGGGTACCCATCTAGTCAAATACAAACGGTTAGCACCTATACTCATAATCTCAATGCCCTTGAGGCTTTAGAAATAACTCGAATAGCAACACAGTTTATATAAATTGTGTATTTTATAAAATGAATATCTCAGAAATTTTACCAAGTAGATTAAGCTCATGCAATGCAACTCGATTTAGACAAGTTGAACAATTATAAATCCTCACTTAATCCACGCAGGCAAGTCGGAAAACTGCAGTTTGATCGGACAAAACATGACTATTTTAACCACAACAGCTTTTAAAAATGTTCAAGAGTATGGGTTCCAGGTGTTCATGTTAAAACACTTTACTGGTTCAGAGCTGACCCCCTGTATGTATTCAAAGACGGTCAAAAGGCACTGGTTAAAGCACGTGCTCTGGGTCAATGTGGGCAGCTGTTCTCATGCGTTGATGCGCCAGAGGTCTTGAAATAATTCCAATAAACAACCCTCTTTGTTTTCAAAGATATCAACCTTTATTTTGAATAGAAAATGTTTGGAGTTCTGTAATACTTCAATTTTGGGGTCTTAAACTTAAATACATTTATCCACACACCTCCACTTGTCAAAAGAGATGCCTTGGGCTTTGCGTTTTATGGCTTTTTTTATAGGGAAGATGTCACCTGTTTAAAAGTACACAAACCTCTTCACTTCTCCTGCGTAGAAGGTTTATCACATTAGGACACGCGGAATAGGGTTTTATTGCTTTCATTGCTTTCTTTTCCTTGGGGTACTTTAATGTTTGGAAAAAGTAACCAGGTATAAAGAAAGTTCAATTTGAGAGTATATTATGAGAAATTCCAGTGCACCTTTTAAAATCTTTGAGTTGTGACTCAATAGCTCAAACCCCCCATATCTGTCTGAAGAGTATTTTTGTGAAAATGAACTTCCTGGGTAGTCTTGTTTAAGGATATTTCAATCAGTGGTCTTGCTTTGGCAGATGGTATCCAGGCAGAGAAGGTTTCAGGAAAGTAAAGTGCCACTCATTTGCATTGGCACAGGCACTTATTCGCCAACAACAAAACACTTGCCCTGTGCAGAAACTCCCCACCCCCCAGTGAATGTGGCAGTGTTCAAATCCCCCCACCCACACTCGACAGTAGTAAATGTGTATGTTCGTAGGGTCCGAAATCACCTGCAAAAGACCTGTGGATACCAATAAACGTGCAGGTTGGTGGGTGTTCACCTAACGCTGCAGGCAGACCCTACCCGCAAAGCCCGCCAATCAGCTCCACTCTTACATATGAATCTACTGAGATTCAACAATGCAGGCAGAATTTCATATTTACAAACCCCCAGAGAGCAAAATGTCTCCATTTCAGAATGTCCATATTTTCCACATACCCCCAGAGAGCAAAATGTCTCCATTTCAGAATGTCCATATTTTCCACATACCCCCAGAGAGCAAAATGTCTCCATTTCAGAATGTCCATATTTTCCACATAGCCCCAGAGAGCAAAATGTCTCCATTTCAGAATTTCCATATTTTCCACATACCCCAGAGAGCAAAATGTCTCCATTTCAGAATTTCCATATTTTCCACATACCCCCAGAGAGCAAAATGTCTCCATTTCAGAATGTCCATATTTTCCACATACCCCCAGAGAGCAAAATGTCTCCATTTCAGAATGTCCATATTTTCCACATACCTCCAGAGAGCAAAATGTCTCCATTTCAGAATGTCCATATTTTCCATATACCCCCAGAGAGCAAAATGTCTCCATTTCAGAATTTCCATATTTTCCACATACCCCCAGAGAGCAAAATGTCTCCATTTCAGAATTTCCATATTTTCCACATACAATTTCCATATTTTCCACATACCCCCTGAGAGCAAAATGTCTCCATTTCAGAATTTCCATATTTTCCACATACCCCCAGAGAGCAAAATGTCTCCATTTCAGAATTTCCATAATTTCCACATACTCCTAGAGAGCAAAATGTCTCCATTTCAGAATTTCCATATTTTCCACATACCCTCAAAGAGCAAAATGTGTCCATTTCAGAATTTCCATATTTTTCACATACCCCCAGAGAGCAAAATGTCTCCATTTCAGAATTTCCATATTTTCCACATACCCCCAGAGAGCAAAATGTTTCCATTTCAGAATTTCCATATTTTCCACATACCCCCAGAGAGCAAAATGTCTCCATTTCAGAATTTCCATATTTTCCACATATTCCTAGAGAGCAAAATGTCTCCATTTCAGAATTTCCATATTTTCCTTAGAATTTCCATATTTTCTGCAGACCCCTAGAGAGCAAAATGTCTCCATTTCAGAATTTCCATATTTTCCACATACCCTCAAAGAGCAAAATGTCTCCATTTCAGAATTTCCATATTTTCCACACACCCTCAAAGAGCAAAATGTCTCCATTTCAGAATTTCCATATTTTCCACATACCCCCAAAGAGCAAAATGTCTCCATTTCAGAATTTCCATATTTTCCACATACCCCCAGAGAGCAAAATGTCTCCATTTCAGAATTTCCATATTTCCCACATACCCCTAGAGAGCAAAATGTCTCCATTTCAGAATTTCCATATTTTCCACATACCCCCAGAGAGCAAAATGTCTCCATTTCAGAATTTCCATATTTTCCACATACCGCCAGAGAGCAAAATGTCTCCATTTCAGAATTTCCATATTTTCCACATACCCCCAGAGAGCAAAATGTCTCCATTTCAGAATTTCCATATTTTCCACATACCGCCAGAGAGCAAAATGTCTCCATTTCAGAATTTCCATATTTTCCACATACCGCCAGAGAGCAAAATGTCTCCATTTCAGAATTTCCATATTTTCCACATACCCCCAGAGAGCAAAATGTCTCCATTTCAGAATTTCCATATTTTCCACATACCCCCAGAGAGCAAAATGTCTCCATTTCAGAATTTCCATATTTTCCACAAACTCAGAGAGTAAAATGTCTACATTTCAGAATGTCCATATTTTCCACATACCCCCAGAGAGCAAAATGTCTCCATTTCAGAATCTCCATATTTTCCACATACCCTCAGAGAGCAAAATGTCTCCATTTCAGAATTTCCATATTTTCCACAAACCCTCAGAGAGCAAAATGTCTCCATTTCAGAATCTCCATATTTTCCACATACCCTCAGAGAGCAAAATGTCTCCATTTCAGAATCTCCATATTTTCCACATACCCTCAGAGAGCAAAATGTCTCCATTTCAGAATTTCCATATTTTCCACATACCTTCAGAGAGCAAAATGTCTCCATTTCAGAATTTCCATATTTTCCACATACCTTCAGAGATCAAAATGTCTCCATTTCAGAATTTCCATATTTTCACATAACGTCAGAGAGCAAAATGTCTCCATTTCAGAATTTCCATATTTTCCACATACCCTCAAAGAGCAAAATGTCTCCATTTCAGAATTTCCATATTTTCCACATACCCCCAGAGAGCAAAATGTCTCCATTTCAGAATTTCCATATTTTCCACATACCCCCAGAGCAAAATGTCTCCATTTCAGAATTTCCATATTTCCCACATACCCCTAGAGAGCAAAATGTCTCCATTTCAGAATTTCCATATTTTCCACATACCCCCAGAGAGCAAAATGTCTCCATTTCAGAATTTCCATATTTTCCACATACCCCCAGAGAGCAAAATGTCTCCATTTCAGAATTTCCATATTTTCCACATACCCCCAGAGATCAAAATGTCTCCATTTCAGAATTTCCATATTTGCCACATACCCCCAGAGAGCAAAATGTCTCCATTTCAGAATTTCCATATTTTTGACATACCCCCAGAGAGCAAAATGTCTCCATTTCAGAATTTCCATGCTTTCCACATACCGCCAGAGAGCAAAATGTCTCCATTTCAGAATTTCCATATTTTCCACAAACTCAGAGAGCAAAATGTCTCCATTTCAGAATGTCCATATTTTCCACATACCCTCAGAGAGCAAAATGTCTCCATTTCAGAATTTCCATATTTTCCACATACTCCTAGAGAGCAAAATGTCTCCATTTCAGAATTTCCATATTTTCCACATACCCTCAGAGAGCAAAATGTCTCCATTTCAGAATTTCCATATTTTCCACAAACCCTCAGAGAGCAAAATGTCTCCATTTCAGAATCTCCATATTTTCCACATACCCTCAGAGAGCAAAATGTCTCCATTTCAGAATCTCCATATTTTCCACATACCTTCAGAGAGCAAAATGTCTCCATTTCAGAATTTCCATATTTTCCACATACCCTCAAAGAGCAAAATGTCTCCATTTCAGAATTTCCATATTTTCCACAAACCCTCAGAGAGCAAAATGTCTCCATTTCAGAATCTCCATATTTTTCACATACCCTCAGAGAGCAAAATGTCTCCATTTCAGAATCTCCATATTTTCCACATACCTTCAGAGAGCAAAATGTCTCCATTTCAGAATTTCCATATTTTCCACATAGCCCCAGAGAGCAAAATGTCTCCATTTCAGAATTTCCATATTTTCCACATACCCCCAGAGAGCAAAATGTCTCCATTTCAGAATTTCCATATTTTCCACATACCCCCAGAGAGCAAAATGTCTCCATTTCAGAATGTCCATATTTTCCACATACCCCCAGAGAGCAAAATGTCTCCATTTCAGAATGTCCATATTTTCCACATACCTCCAGAGAGCAAAATGTCTCCATTTCAGAATGTCCATATTTTCCATATACCCCCAGAGAGCAAAATGTCTCCATTTCAGAATTTCCATACTTTCCACATACCCCCAGAGAGCAAAATGTCTCCATTTCAGAATTTCCATATTTTCCACATACAATTTCCATATTTTCCACATACCCCCTGAGAGCAAAATGTCTCCATTTCAGAATTTCCATATTTTCCACATACCCCCAGAGAGCAAAATGTCTCCATTTCAGAATTTCCATAATTTCCACATACTCCTAGAGAGCAAAATGTCTCCATTTCAGAATTTCCATATTTTCCACATACCCTCAAAGAGCAAAATGTGTCCATTTCAGAATTTCCATATTTTTCACATACCCCCAGAGAGCAAAATGTCTCCATTTCAGAATTTCCATATTTTCCACATACCCCCAGAGAGCAAAATGTTTCCATTTCAGAATTTCCATATTTTCCACATACCCCCAGAGAGCAAAATGTCTCCATTTCAGAATTTCCATATTTTCCACATATTCCTAGAGAGCAAAATGTCTCCATTTCAGAATTTCCATATTTTCCTTAGAATTTCCATATTTTCTGCAGACCCCTAGAGAGCAAAATGTCTCCATTTCAGAATTTCCATATTTTTCACATACCCTCAAAGAGCAAAATGTCTCCATTTCAGAATTTCCATATTTTCCACATACCCCCAAAGAGCAAAATGTCTCCATTTCAGAATTTCCATATTTTCCACATACCCCCAGAGAGCAAAATGTCTCCATTTCAGAATTTCCATATTTCCCACATACCCCTAGAGAGCAAAATGTCTCCATTTCAGAATTTCCATATTTTCCACATACCCCCAGAGAGCAAAATGTCTCCATTTCAGAATTTCCATATTTTCCACATACCGCCAGAGAGCAAAATGTCTCCATTTCAGAATTTCCATATTTTCCACATACCCCCAGAGAGCAAAATGTCTCCATTTCAGAATTTCCATATTTTCCACATACCGCCAGAGAGCAAAATGTCTCCATTTCAGAATTTCCATATTTTCCACATACCGCCAGAGAGCAAAATGTCTCCATTTCAGAATTTCCATATTTTCCACATACCCCCAGAGAGCAAAATGTCTCCATTTCAGAATTTCCATATTTTCCACATACCCCCAGAGAGCAAAATGTCTCCATTTCAGAATTTCCATATTTTCCACAAACTCAGAGAGTAAAATGTCTACATTTCAGAATGTCCATATTTTCCACATACCCCCAGAGAGCAAAATGTCTCCATTTCAGAATCTCCATATTTTCCACATACCCTCAGAGAGCAAAATGTCTCCATTTCAGAATTTCCATATTTTCCACAAACCCTCAGAGAGCAAAATGTCTCCATTTCAGAATCTCCATATTTTCCACATACCCTCAGAGAGCAAAATGTCTCCATTTCAGAATCTCCATATTTTCCACATACCCTCAGAGAGCAAAATGTCTCCATTTCAGAATTTCCATATTTTCCACATACCTTCAGAGAGCAAAATGTCTCCATTTCAGAATTTCCATATTTTCCACATACCCTCAAAGAGCAAAATGTCTCCATTTCAGAATTTCCATATTTTCCACATACCTTCAGAGATCAAAATGTCTCCATTTCAGAATTTCCATATTTTCACATAACGTCAGAGAGCAAAATGTCTCCATTTCAGAATTTCCATATTTTCCACATACCCTCAAAGAGCAAAATGTCTCCATTTCAGAATTTCCATATTTTCCACATACCCCCAGAGAGCAAAATGTCTCCATTTCAGAATTTCCATATTTTCCACATACCCCCAGAGCAAAATGTCTCCATTTCAGAATTTCCATATTTCCCACATACCCCTAGAGAGCAAAATGTCTCCATTTCAGAATTTCCATATTTTCCACATACCCCCAGAGAGCAAAATGTCTCCATTTCAGAATTTCCATATTTTCCACATACCCCCAGAGAGCAAAATGTCTCCATTTCAGAATTTTCATATTTTCCACATACCCCCAGAGAGCAAAATGTCTCCATTTCAGAATTTCCATATTTGCCACATACCCCCAGAGAGCAAAATGTCTCCATCAGAATTTCCATATTTTTGACATACCCCCAGAGAGCAAAATGTCTCCATTTCAGAATTTCCATGCTTTCCACATACCGCCAGAGAGCAAAATGTCTCCATTTCAGAATTTCCATATTTTCCACAAACTCAGAGAGCAAAATGTCTCCATTTCAGAATGTCCATATTTTCCACATACCCTCAGAGAGCAAAATGTCTCCATTTCAGAATTTCCATATTTTCCACATACCCCCAGAGAGCAAAATGTCTCCATTTCAGAATTTCCATATTTTCCACATACCCTCAGAGAGCAAAATGTCTCCATTTCAGAATTTCCATATTTTCCACAAACCCTCAGAGAGCAAAATGTCTCCATTTCAGAATCTCCATATTTTCCACATACCCTCAGAGAGCAAAATGTCTCCATTTCAGAATCTCCATATTTTCCACATACCTTCAGAGAGCAAAATGTCTCCATTTCAGAATTTCCATATTTTCCACATACCCTCAGAGAGCAAAATGTCTCCATTTCAGAATTTCCATATTTTCCACAAACCCTCAGAGAGCAAAATGTCTCCATTTCAGAATCTCCATATTTTTCACATACCCTCAGAGAGCAAAATGTCTCCATTTCAGAATCTCCATATTTTCCACATACCTTCAGAGAGCAAAATGTCTCCATTTCAGAATTTCCATATTTTCCACATACCCTCAAAGAGCAAAATGTCTCCATTTCAGAATTTCCATATTTTCCACATACCTTCAGAGATCAAAATGTCTCCATTTCAGAATTTCCATATTTTCACATACCTTCAGAGATCAAAATGTCTCCATTTCAGAATTTCCATATTTTCACATAACGTCAGAGAGCAAAATGTCTCCATTTCTCATACTCTAAGTTAGGATTAGGAACTAATGCCAAGCCCAAGGTGTTTAGGGCTCATGAAACGTAGGTGGTCAATAAAGTTTGTGGATTAGGCCGAACGTCACTACATAAAAATCCTCTAAAGGTAGATTAATATATAGCCTAACCTAGGGGGCCCATTACGATACCCGGCGTAAAAAAATCCGCCAAGCATGGAAGCGGCAAAAATCCGCCCGCACACACCGCCCGAACACCGACCACGCCATTACGATTACACAAACCGAAAACCGCCATCGGCGGAAAAATCACACAAAATACCGCCCGCCAACGTCCGAGTCGGAGTCAAACCGCCCGCCACGGACGGAAACACGCACGACAACACAAAACCGCCCGCCCTCACGGCCGACACACCGCACGTGAAATTACGATCGCACCGACATGAGCGCGGAAAACCACAAATATACCGCCCGCCAGCGCTAACAACGCCGATGAGAATCGACACGGCAGAAGCCATGGCGCCCACGTACCTGCACAGAAACCATCCGCACACAAAACCAATAGCACACAACATGGCCAACAAGTCCACACAGCAAGGCACGCACAAATACACAAGCACAGTACACATCCCGAAAACACCCCCCGGACAAACAAAAAATACAAAGGCCAGAACCCCAGACACAACACACCTGAAAACAACAGACCATGAGGACACACCCACATAGGTGAGTACAAAAGCAGCACTCCCACAGACCACAACCCCTTGCTACATTGCAAACCAGAGAGGAGAGGAGAGGACACAGTGACACAGCAAGGACAGCAGCACACCACAGAAACGCACACATCACAACCACCACCACCACCACCACCACCACCAAACACCACCACCACCACCACCACCACCAAACACCGGCACCACAAACCCCCTGCACATTACACAACACACACCGCACCAGCACCACAAACACCATGGCACCACAAAGAATGCCCAAGTACACGTCCATTGAGCTGACGGTCATGGTCGACGAGATCATCAAGGTGTACCCACAAATCTATGGGAACATGGTCCAGCACACACCACTAGCCACCAGAAACAGAATGTGGAACAGGATCGTAGACCAGGTCAATGCAGTCGGGACCCTGCCCAGGAACAGAGGTGAAATAAACAAACGTTGGAATGACGTAAAGAGCCTGGTCAAGAAGAAGGAGGGCAAAAACAGAGAGCTGGCTGCCGTCACTGGCGGAGGGAATCCCGCGCTCTTTAAGACCTTCAAAGCGTGGGAGGAGAAGGTGCGAGTCGTAATACATCCGGAGATCCTCGCCGGATTAGCAGGGGGAGTGGAGGCTGGTAAGTACAAACTAATGTATACCAGCACACCGCTATGTACTCACATGCGCAACTACCATGCCACAGCTCCCAGGGACAAACACCCCCATGTCCAGCACACAATACACAACACATCACACACACATGCAACAGACACCACCACACACAGCCCAAACCGAACAACTGTAACATACGTGGGGACATGTGTACACTCAGCCAGCCACGTAACCACCAACAGGTCCCCAAATATGCCAGAAGCGCCACAACGAGCACCCACCACACCCATGTGTCCGCCACAGCTGCACTAACCGACAAGTAACAGGTAAGTGGCAGGAACACAAAGTGCAGTGGGTGGGAGGGTGGACAGCCCAAGTACAACACACACCAGGCCCCAGTCCCACAGCACAGCAAGGAGGAGCATCCCCCACACCCCACAGCCACGTGTCAGCCACCGCAGTGCACAACGACAGCCGAAAGGCAGACATCACGGTCCACAGCAATCGGTGTCAGTGGGTGTCCAGCCACCCCCACGACCCATAACACCCCCCACCCCCACAGACCTGCAACATGGAGCACCCCCGCTTAGAGCCATGTGGCATCCAGTACAGTGCACGCACGAACAACTTGCAGGTGGGAAACTGGACAGGGCTGGATTACTGGAGGCATGAGGACCATAACACGACCAACACATGGGACATGTCACGTAGCAGACGAACACGCAGCACCGCCCACCGTCACGAACAAGTGAACAATGTGCACACGGACATGAACAACAGACTCACACCCCACATGACCCATCACAGACATAGCAACACCCAAGGAGCCACGTCTGCATGCACAAGCCACACTGAATATAGTCCCACACGGCAGCCACTGTGCAACTCATCACACACAACCGAAACACCATTGAAGTCCTGTCCATGTAGCCCCTACTGCCTGTCAACCACACACCCCACAACTACGCCTATGTAAGACAAACAACACTAGACGCAACAGAGCGGAACAACATAAATGCACACGAACACCACTGAACCCATCAAACACACAGACACACCATGCACATACAACATACCATCCATCCCATCCGTCAGCCCCAGTCTCATGAAAGGCATGTCATCCGCACAGCTGCCACACATACAGCAGTCACGCTAAGATACATGCCCATGACCAACCATGTGCCAGAAGTCAATGAAGCGCACGATACACTGTGAGCAACAACACACAACATGGGCCACACCCCCCGAGCACTGCAGTGATGCACATGGCACAGGGCAGCATGCACACCAAGGAGATGGGACAACTGCAATACGTTGGCTGGCACACAACCATCACTCACTCATAACGATGCGTCCAATGCCATGTCCAGTAATCACAACAGACAGCAAATATGCAGGCCATGTCAAGCATGCACACACCTCAAACCATGCACTGTCATGCTGCCACAACACATGTCACGTTCGGCACCCATGGCTCACAGCATGTACCCCAAAAGCATATCCCCTCCCAAATGCGAATCTGGGGCATGGCCCCCATGTTGCCATATGCGTTCCTAAGCGTTCCATTTGAACCCCAAAAGCATATTCCCTCCCAAATGCGAATCTGGGGCATGGCCCCCATGTTGCCATATGCGTTCCTAAGCGTTCCATTTGAACCCCAAAAGCATATTCCCTCCCAAATGCGAATCTGGGGCATGGCCCCCATGTTGCCATATGCGTTCCTAAGCGTTCCATTTGAACCCCAAAAGCATATTCCCTCCCAAATGCGAATCTGGGGCATGACCCCCATGTTGCCATATGCGTTCCTAAGCGTTCCATTTGAACCCCAAAAGCATATTCCCTCCCAAATGCGAATCTGGGGCATGGCCCCCATGTTGCCATATGCGTTCCTAAGCGTTCCATTTGAACCCCAAAAGCATATTCCCTCCCAAATGCGAATCTGGGGCATGGCCCCCATGTTGCCATATGCGTTCCTAAGCGTTCCATTTGAACCCCAAAAGCATATTCCCTCCCAAATGCGAATCTGGGGCATGGCCCCCATGTTGCCATATGCGTTCCTAAGCGTCCCATCTGAACACCAAAAGCAAAGTACAAACCAGACCCAGGATGGGCCAGGAGCCCGCATACACCAGAGTCACAATAAGTAGGGGCACAGCAACACACCCATCGGCATGGCCAATCCGTCCCATGCCACATGTGCACAGCACACAGTCCCATTGCCAAGCACACACAACTACAGATGCTACAGCCACACACACGCCTCCGGGAAACCCATGTACGAGATTGCACGAACTGTTAATGTCAGACGACAAATACATACTTCGCCAGGTGCAACACAATAACAAATCTCATTCTCTCCACAGGTGACGAACTGCTGGATGCTGGGGATGGAGCCAGCAGCCAGCACAGCCAGCCTACAAGCCCCCAACGAGGACACACGGATCTGGAGGATCTGTCCTCCTCTTCGGACACGGACCACCAAGCAGGCCCATCTGGTGTGGCAGGGCCCAGCCGCTCCCCAGGACCCCTCCTACCCACCAACCCATCATCCAGGGCTGCTGAACATTCCCAGCCCCCTGCTGCCACTGTCGTTGCGGCCACACCCACGGTCATTGTGGCCACTACCACTGCCGCAACCGCCACCATCGCCGCACCGACCACCACCGCCGCCACCACCACCACGTCTTCGCTGGCACCAGCCCCAGCGCAGGTGGTGGCCCGGCCGACTGGATCCACCCTGGGAGCCACAGCGAGGACCGTGGTGAGCAATGTGGCTAGTGGGCAGGCCGGTGGCAGCAGGACTGGTAGGAGGAGCAGGGTCAGGGAAACGCCAGCCTCCCCTGGGAGCCATGCCCTGCCTCAAATGGCCAGAGTCCTTGGGGCCTATGAAGAGGCCCAAGGACAATGGGTCCGGTCTGCTTCAGACACGCGTGAGGTGCTGGGGGTGCTGAGGTCCATGGACGCCCGTATGGGCCAAATCGTGGACCTCATGGGCCAGCTGGTGGTGGCGGTGAGGTCACAGTCAGGGACAGCAGCTCCCCTCCGCCACCACCTGCCGGGGCGCAGGGTGGAGCAGCAGTGTCCAGTTCCCCTGCGTCCACAGCCAGTGAGCACACCTCAACCACCAGCATGTCGCAAGCAGGCACCCCCCTCGCAAACGTGGAAGGGGCCGTCCGAAGTGGAAACAGATCTCCCGGGAGGACTTCGCACGCTCCAAACGCAAGTGAGGCAGCCAGCCAGCCTTCCGCCAGCCTTCCTTGACCAGCCACTGCATTGACTTGGACTACGATCCCACTCCACACAGCCATCTGGATGGCATGTGTGTGTTGGACTATGGACATAGAACCAGTGGGTACACCCTGATCATCACGCAGCCATGACCGACAGCTCATTGTCACTGCACGCACCACTTTTGTCATCACCTTACACACAATCACATGTCACAGTTTGTAATAAATGCACCTTTTTCACTAACTGCTGTTTGTGCCCTGTGTTTTATTTGTACGGAATACAACGGCCACCTTGGGCGGAAAGGCACCTGATGCGTGGCATGGCAATTGAATCCGGAGGACCTGTAGGGACCTAGGGGTGGGAGACAGAACAGGAGCACATTCAATGAGTGTGTCACACACCCATCACACAGTACATGTCAACAACTACAAGCAATGTACACACATCGCACAGAGCAATAGGGCACAATGCCACAGCCACCAACAGTGGCATACTACCCTGGCCATGGAGCGTTGACACACAGCACGCAGTGAACAAACGGCCACCCTGACACAGCACACACACACCTGCACAGATACAGCCACATCAGCCGTCGTACATGGACACTCACCGTCAAGTGAAGTAGCGGGCGATGAGCTGCTGCCGCACATTACCAGCTTCCTCCTCTCCGCTGTCCTCCTCACTCGAGCTGTCCTGGTCTGCGGGCTGGGGCCCTGGTTGATCTCCGTCATCCACGATGAGGGGGATCTGCTTCCGAATGGCCAGATTGTGCAGCATGCAGCACGCCACCACTATCTGGCACACCTTCTGTGGGGAGTACGCCAGCGCACTCCCGGTGCGGTCCAGGCACCTGAACCTGGACTTGAGGAGGCCAAAGGTACGCTCGACCACACGTCTGGTCCTCCCATGTGCCTCATTGTAGCGATCGTCTGCTGGGGTGCGAGGATTCCTCAATGGACTGAGCAGCCATGCCCCATTCGGGTACGCAGAGTCACCTGGGTGTGAGGGACACAGAGAACCGTTGCAATTCCAACTGGACAGGGGACAGCATCGCACAACCAGCACGCTACACCACTCCACATACTCACCGACAATACAGGCACGATCCTGTTGCATATTGGACATTAGTCGTGGCAAGATGCTGTTGCGCATTATGTGTGCGTCATGGGCCGAGCCTGGGAACTTTGCACACACGTGGGTAATCACCATGTCCGCAAGGCACACCACTTGCACATTCAGGGAGTGCGTGTGCTTCCTGTTGCGGTACAGGTGCTCAGTGGCCTGTGGTGGAACAAGGCCGACATGTGTGCAGTCAATGGCTCCAACGACGTGTGGGATTCTGCCAAGGGCATAGAATGCACCCTTCACTGCCGCCAATTCACGAGCCCTGGGGAAGCGGATGTACCTATTTCGGTACAGCATCATGGCTGCCAGTACATCCCTCAGCACCTTGCTGAACATGGGCTGGGACATCCCTCCTCCAATGCCCACTGTGTGCTGGAATGACCCAGTGGCGAAGAAATGCTTGGCGGCCATCACCTTAGCCGTGGGGGTGACAGCAGTCGGATACACCCTGCGGGGACGGAGATGGGGTTCTAACATGGCACACAGTCGATGCAGGGTTGGCCTGTCCAGCCGAAACTTCCTAATAACCTCTGTATCGTCCATGTCCGCCAGCAATTGGTATGGGCGGTCAATGTTCGGTCTCCGCCTAGGGACAATGGCAGAGGACACATGTCAAAGCAACACGACACATAGCAATTTCGCATACACATCACTGACATGACTGAGCAAGCACATGAGCCACAGCCCAGATGTCAAGCTGGGACGGCACGGCCACAATACACTTACACAGGTCTCCCAACAATGGCAATGGCTAGTGATACAAACCACTGCCATGTGCATGCACATGGGGATCTAGGCCCCAATGACTTGCGGGGCGTGCTGATGGGGACTGACTGCATATCCGTCAAGCGGCAACGCCACGGCAACATGAATGTCTGCTGAGCATGGAACTGCTTCCGCGGCTGGATGAGTATGGCACACGACGACGACGATGTGGGCACAGGCTGAGCGGCCAAAACAAGTGGGACCTGTGGCACGAGGGGATATGAGACAGTAGTAGGCGTCAGCACTGCACCCTATGTACAGCACTGTATGGATCACACCTCCCGAAACATTGACAGGTGTCCACATTGACAGCCCCATGCCAAGACGGCTGTGTGCTTGCAGTCACACGTCACAGGTGAGAGGTTACATTGCACGTGCCAGGTGGCAGACGTACATAGTGGGAGCTGGCATGTGTGTGCATGTGTCTCCTGTTCAGGATCCACCAGATGGGCGCTGACTCTGTACTGACCATTGGACACAGCATGTTCCGTGGAAGGCTTGTGTGTGGGATGGTGGCACTGGATGTGCCTCCGTTGGGTGGGGGGCCATGCACAGGGCGGGTACGTCGATGATTGCGCATTGTTGGTCACGGTGGGTGCACCAACTGAGATGTGTTGCCCTGTGTTCAATTCCTATGTCCGCATGATGATGGACTGTAGATGTGGGCAGACTACACATTGGTCGATGTGCTGTCTATATGCATGTGCCTTCACACCAGGCACAGCTGCCCCTGCACATGTGACCCCTGCTGGACTCGCTGCTGGGTCTGTGGAGCTGATGCACCTTCTGCGCGTGGGGCGGACAGCTCTCCTCACTTCCCTCATTGCGCATGTCATGACTTTGCCGCAGGTGACATGGATCATGGAGGGCCCACATGTACGCGTGGGTAGGCTACACATGATTGTACACTGGTCGCCACCCCCAGTCAGTGTTTCGAATGGGAAGGTTGTCGTGCTGGTGGTATGTTCGATGTGGCGGATGGGCGGGCCTAGGTGCGGGCTTACATTCCGGACATGGGGGGTAGTTGGATTGGCGACTAGTTGCAGTACACACGGGACACGTCTCTTCCTTTCCACATCTGGGTCATCCCTTGTACTAACTGACAGTGATACAGTCATCTTCGCCCCAGCCCTCATGTCCTCCCCTCGCTCCCCCAATATGCATGCTCACCTGCGAGGCTTGCGCTTGCACAGGCAGCCCCAAGCTCGCACCAGAGAGGGCAAGGAGTGTATGTGTGGGTCCAGTTGCACGAGTGGGCTGTCTCAGGGTATGATGTGTTGCGGGACGCCGTCCACCTGCGTGGTGCCCCAAATGGAGACCCGGCCTGCATGGACTATGCATCACAGTCTTCGCCTTCCGGATCCGCCACCTGCGACACCCAGTGGCTGTGGCTGCCCTTGCGGCCAGGCCGCGTCCGTCTGTGGCTGATGGCCCACACATTCACTCTTTGGCCTCTCTGGGGAGGGCTCGGGGGTGGTGGCGCACGCGCTTGCACTTAGTCGCAATGGCATGTGGCGTGGTTGGTATGATGGGCAATGGATGGGATGGTGCGAGCCACCTCCCGTGACGTCAGTGCTGCTCGTGCTGTGGTGCGTCCCCCTACACTTCCATCTGACTTGTGCCATGCTAGACGTTGAGGTTCTATTGCCTGCGTGATATGACCAGGAGGAGCGCGAGGAGACCTCTCACACACCATGCTCCACTGCCATCCCGTGCCCTGTATCGCCTGTGCGGATTGACTATGTTGGGGTTACACCTGGTCGACTGGGGCTGTGTGTGCCTTGTCAAGGGGCATGGCGGGCGCACAACAGGATCCAGCTTGTCCACAGAGGGTGGGCTGAGGTGCGCCTGGTACCGCTTTGTACGTGTGCCCGGCTGCTGTGCACACACGTGTTCACTCCCCCGACAGGTGTCCTCTCACAATGCCCAGGGAAGCGGTGGTGTACTGTTCATGACCCCTCCCAACACGGCGTGCTCCAACTTGGCATGTGCGCATCTACCCGTCGCACCCACCCACCTGAGCACTGCGTCCATACGACTTCACACGACACATGTGTGTCTTCCACAGTAGTGCTACTCATTTGCGTTGACATCCAATACCAGTGGACTACATGGTCATGTCACGACTGCCGTGTACTTCACATACTCTCATCCTCTCTCATTCGTACTTGTGAAATGAGTCAGCGGAGACAGTTTTGGTTTCAAACATTATATTGAGTCTTCTGTCCTCTGTGATGCAGTATAGTGGACACTACTGGCAGCGGAATACATGTTGAGGATATACTGAGCATGATTGCAAATGGGATAGGGAGTGGGGTTACATGTGATTGGCTGTTGCATGTGGGATGTGGGCTTCAGAGTGACATCTGCTTGGCCAAGGCTGTGCTAATGTACATTTACGTATAGCTGCGGAGCTGCGGACTTTGACACAGACGGTATACATGTAGCCTACCAGACCGCTTGGCATCATGGGCACAGTCCATCTCAGTTCCATGTGACAGGTTTGCTGCGGTTGTTCCTCATGCACGCGTGCATGTGAGATGACATCAGGGCATGTGCTTGCGTGCATGCAGCGGCGTGCCACTTGTTGTTGCAATGTGGTGGTTACTGGACATGTCACAGTCACTGGGGTCGTGTTGTTGTTGTATGCACTTGTCGTCCATGCAAAGGTCCTGGTATGGGATTCCCGGGGCGGGGGTGGGAGGGGTGCAGCACCCACAGACTCCAGGCGACCTATTCATGTCCACTGAGCGGTGTGTGTGTCCATGGGCGCTGGATCCATGTCGTGTCCTGGTTGTTCGTGCAGTTCCGTCCATGTGGGTGCGATACACAGAGCCCATGCCACTGCCTCCCACGATGCATGCGGTGTTCCTGGATGTGATGGGGAACAGTGTGCATGTCCCGGTCATATCCGATGTCATGGCGATGTCGTTGATGGTGTGGTTACAGTTGCCGGTCGTTTGGTATGGCTGTTGTGGTGGTGACTGGCCAGTCCGTGCGGAAGCTAAGCATGGGTGCGGGGTTGGACATCATAGGTCACTCGGGGAACCTGCGTTGTGGTCCGACGAATTGACAGGTTGTCAGGTATGCAATGCCGTCCAGCAGGGCTTCCATGTCATTGGTGGTGTACATGTTTGCCAGCCAATGTAGCGGATGGTGGCTGTCAAGGTGTTGTTCGTAAGTTGTCCCTTGGAGGACCATGATGGGGCATGCTGGGTGACATTCGATGTAGCTGTTCTCGATGATCCGTCGTGTGGAGGCACAGTGGTCCCATTTCAGTGCGGGTGCGATGTTGGCCACATACGCCATGCCCCCATAGGCAGAGCAGGCCCTGTCGTGTGCGTCCAGAGGGAGGAGTAGTGGTAGCAGGTCCGCCTTCAGACATGCCGGGTTGGAGAGGCATATCTCGACGGGATGCTGGTATGGACACCTCCGACAGTAGAAGACGGGCATGACGCAGCTGAACAATGTGATGCGGTAAGTCAGTCGGTAACTTACGTTCAGCAGGGACAGGAGATCGCATCCCAATGTATGGAACAGGTTGGTTTTGTACAGCTTGAGCTGTTCGGCGTAGTTGGGTAGGTGTGTTGCGGTTGCCATTTCCCAGCGGTGCATTGTGGTGGCGTGCTCCGGCTGTGTGTGCAGTCTGCAATGTGCACGCTCCGAGGTTGCTGTGAGCTCTGTGTAGTCGTAGGGAGACAGGACTTGTGTTCTGTTTGCTTGTTTGGAGGACACGGGCCCTCTTCCCACATGCTTCTCAGACAGTTCAAGGTCAGTGATGTGTGACTCCTTCCAATTAACTTGCATGTGGCCGACATGGGGGAGTGTTTTCTTCTTTCTTCCCCGTCCGTTGTGTGCTTCTGTGATATGCGCTATCTGCCCTGTGGTCGGTCTCCTCGGCATGCCTGTGTTGGTCTATTCTTGGACAATGGCTGTATTCACCGGCTTCTGTCGTAGGGCTGTGGTTTCGGAGTTGGAATGGAAGGTCATTCAGTGCTGTCTGCTCTCCCTTGTGTGGGCGGCAGGCTGCCTTTCCGCTCTGCGTTGGGCCTTGTGTGTGAATGTTATTCTTGGGCCACCTGTTGTCGGTCCCCGGGCTCTTTGGTGTTCCGTTTTGTATGTCTTGTTCATATGTGCAGGGTGGTATGGGTGTTTCAGTGTGGTACTGGCGTTCCTCTTCCCGAAGGGGCCCTGCTTCTCCTAGTTGGTGTTGCCGCCGCTGTGTGCTACGCCATGTTTGTTACACTGGGGTGTGTCCTGCTGTTGCGTGTCTTCACTGACATGTGTGCGTCGGTTGTGTGGCGTTGGGTGTTGTCCGTGAATTGGGCGTTGGGGACATGTCTGTGGCAGGCCTGTCACATGTCATGTGCGTTCGGGGTGGGGCTGATGTGTGTGCTGCTTGGTTGTGTCCCTGTGTCTGTGTGCGACGCATGCATGGCGCTGCGGTTGGCCTCTGCATTGTGCGCATGTGTGGCGGCGTCATCGGCGCTTTGGGGCCGTGACGGGGTGGTTGGTTCCTAGTCCCAGGTGGTGTGTACACATGTGTTCCGCGATGTTACGATTTGGCCTGTGTGTCATATGTGGATGCAATGGTGGATGTGTTGTGTACACGCGCTGGTGGGGGTTGTCCGCTTTTTCAGCCCTTGCACTGTGTGCGCTGTTTGCGTGCACTTGTTGTGTGTGTGCCTACCTGCGTCTCCGCGGTACGTTGCGTCCTTGGTGGTGCATCAGCAGGAGCATGGGGAGGGCCTGCAGTGCTGGATTCATGCTCGGGGGAGCCGCTTCTTCGTTGTCCGTGCTCGGCATCCGTGTTACCGCTTCGGTTTGTCGTACGGTATCTCTTGGCCGTGGGAGCCGTTTGTTTGCGGCATCGTAATTTATGCGCCGGGCGGGACGTGTTTCGTCGGACGGTGTGTGTCAGTTGAGCTGCGCCGCTACGTGTACGGGCGCACTTTGATGGCGGACGGTGATGCTGGCTTGCCGGCGGTGTTTGGCCTACTTTTCGCATCGTAATTGGACGGGCGTGTGGACTGCTGCGTGCCGGCGGTAACTGGTGCTTTTTGCATCCGCCAGCACGGCGGTGGTGCTTCCGCCCGCCATCGTAATGAGCCCCCTAGTAACTAAAAGAAATTGAAGAACACCACAACAGCAAAACGAAACTGGAATACCACTGGATTTAAAGATTAGACAAGTGGAAAGTGGAGCTGTTTGTGTTCACCTCTTAGCCTGTCAATATAAATAGCTTCCTAGATAGTTGAATATGGGTGCTAGACAAATGAGGGAGGGTGACCGCTCCATGCCCCGAGCTAGGAATTAATTATGATGCATACAATATTTTCGCTATTGCCCATACACTCCAAGAATGCACACAGAAGCAGCCAACATGAGTTTCGGCACAGTATAATTGAAACGGTCAGCTTCATCAGGGCTACACATTTAATGCAATAAGCAGCTTAGTTCTTTATATCTCTCATTAAATTCTGTAAACACCCATGGTGAGTCACATGTGCTCACAGTGTGTCCATCTTGCTACCAAGAAAAGAACTTAAAAGCGAAGTGCTCACTTGGAATACCCCCGAAGTGTGACCTTACCGCTAGCAGCTGTTAATACTATCTGAAAGAGACACGTTAGTGACAGATTCCTTACCTTAGAATATCCCCAGGCGTCAGGCTGGATCCGGAAAGTTTTTTGCGTAGCAGTACCCTTGCGCGTCGGTAGGCGGCGTCGTGCGGCTCCGCGTCCGTCGTCGGCGTCGTGATCGCCGGGATGACGTCGCGGGCAGTACTTAGACGCCGCCCCTGCGCGCTGACGTCAGTTCTTCTTTTTCCGCGCCAGTAAGCGCAGATCCGGGAAGAGCAGTGCCCTAGTCACTTTTTGACTATCTTTTTGTGAAATTTTTCACTGTTCTCTTCAACGAGTCTTCACGACTCCTAAGGTGTCGTAGGGATGCCCGGCTTTAAGCCCTGCGAGGTATGTGGTCGTATGATGTCCATCACGGACCCCCACCTCGAGTGTCTCTTCTGCCTCGGCCGAGGCCACGACACGAAGTCGTGCCCTGACTGCCGGAAACTTCATCCGAAGGCTTTGCGAGAGCGGTCTCGAAAGCTCCTTGAAGTCCGGCAGTCGGCTCCGCGCCGCAGCAAGCCCCGGTCCCGGGAGAGGTCGAGGGGCCGGACGCGGAGTCCCCGCCGTTCGTCGGAATCCAAGTCTTCGCGCTCCTCCGGTAAGTCGAAGCACAAGAAGTCTAAGCGGCGTCATCGCTCTAAGACTTCGCCTCGCCGGTCGCGCGACTCGGCTGAGGTCCCTGTCGGCACCGTCCCCGCCCCCGCGGCCCCGGACGTGCCTGTCGAGTTGCCCCCGCATTACCCGTCCTTCCCGGGTTCGGGGCGACTCCGGCCGAAGTACAGAAATTCCTGTCGGCCATGGCCCGCCTCTTCGGGCCTCAAGGTCCCTCCGGTGCGCCTTCGGGCCCCGCGGGCCCAGATAGGGTTGCTCCGGCGTCGCCGTCGACTCCGGTCCCGGCGTCGCCTGTCCCACCAGCCTTCGTCCCGGCCTCGGCTCCGGCCCCGGCCTCGACCCCGGTTCCGGTGGTGCCGCAACCTCCATCGACGCCGGTTGACCTAACCACGCCTCCGCCGACGCCGATGTCCCCGGTGCCGTTTCCGACGCCGTCCGGGGCTCCGGGCGGCGTCGTTCCCCGGTTCTCCCCGGGTCCGGACATGGAGCCGGACCGGCGTCGCCCGACGCCGGTTCCGGCGCCGATGAGGCCTTGGGTCCCTTATGTCCCTCCTCCTCCATCTTTTCAACCTGAGGAGGACCAGGAGAGCTGGGAGGGGTCTGACGACCCTCTCACACAACAGTGCGAGTTTGACCCGGACTGGGTTGAGGAACTTGGGGATGCCAGTGGGCTGGATACCTCCCCCGACTCTGGCATGCTGTCTCCTCCCGTGGCAACGGAGGAGGGGGCTAATTTTGCAACGGTGTTGCGTAGAGCTGCTGGAGCCTTAAATCTCCAGTTGCCTACAGTGGCCGTCAGGACTAACCTCCTGACTGAAGTGCTTCAGCCGGCGGCCTCCTCTTCGGAGCCTGTGCTGCCGTTCAACGATGCACTCACTGACGTTCTTTTGGGTGCCTGGTCCAAACCCACCACAGGGGCTCCTGTGGATAGGAACGTGGCCCGACGCCATCGCCCGGCTCCGGGCGACCCCCTGTTTCTCTCCCAACACCCCACCCCTGAGAGCTTGGTTGTCCAAGCCTCTGCCTCCCAAACAGCCTTCCCTACCGCCCCTCCGGATAGGGAATCCAAGCGCCTGGATCACTTTGGGAAGAAGGCTTTCTCTTCCTCCAGTGCTGGCTTGCGGTCTGTTAATACCGCTTGCCTCTTGGGCCGATACACCCACTCCCTGTGGGATTCGGTGGCTGATGTTTTGCCGCAGTGTTCTGAGGAGGTCCAGACACTGCTTACCCGCGCTATTGCGGAAGGGCGTGATGCGGCTAAGTATACCATCCGCTGTGGCCTTGATACCGCCGACTCGCTGGGCAGATCGCTTGCAACGACGGTGGCGCTGCGTCGCCACGCCTGGCTGAGAACCACTGGTTTTTCAGGGGATGTCCAGAATACTCTCATGGACATGCCCTTTGATGGAGTCGGTCTCTTTGGTTCAAAGGCGGACCATGCGCTGGAGCGTTTCAAGGATTCACGGGCTACTGCTAAGTCCCTGGGCCTTGCTGTTGTGCGCCCTACGCAAACGTCTGCTTTTCGCCCCTTTCGTGGCCACGGAAGGGGCGCCCAGTCACGTCCACAGCCCGGCCAACGGCCCGCGCAGCAAGCGCCTCGCGTGGCCGAGGACGTGGATACCGCCGTGGCGGTTCGGGCAACCAGCGTGCGGGTCAGGCCACCACCTCCAACCCGTCCGCGGCCTCCAAGCCCTCCTAGTCCCTCCTTTCAGGTGCACAGCACGCCAGTCGGGGGCAGGGTCCGCCATCACCTTCACCACTGGCGTCCCATCACCTCGGACAAGTGGGTCTTGGACATTGTCCGAAGGGGCTACTCCCTCCCCTTCGAGACCACCCCCCAGCCATGCCACCTCAATTCCACCGCATGTCAGGGGATCACTTGGTGCTTCTACAGAAGGAAGTCACGGCCCTCTTGGCCAAGAGGGCCATCGAGCATGTTCCGACCCCAGAAGTAGGGCGTGGTTGCTACTCCCACTACTTTCTGGTGCCCAAAAGGACAAGGAGGACATGCGTCCTATCTTGGACCTCCGGAACGTCAATCGCTTCCTCCGGAAGGAGAAGTTCAAGATGCTCACCCTAGCTCAGGTCTTGACTGCCCTCGACCCCGGAGACTGGTTGGTAGCGTTGGACTTGCAGGACGCCTATTTCCACATCCCCGTCCTGCCGGCCCACCGGCGTTACCTTCGGTTCACGGTAGGCCTCGAGCATTTTCAGTTCACCGTGCTCCCCTTTGGCCTTACCAGTGCCCCTCGGGTGTTCACGAAAGTGATGGCGGTGGTCGCAGCTCATCTGCGCCGGGCAGGGGTTTCAGTCTTCCCCTACCTCGACGACTGGCTGCTGAAGGCGGGCTCGTCCCAGGCAGTTGTCTCCCACCTCCAGACTACGGCCGAACTCCTGCACTCGCTGGGGTTCTCCATCAATGTGCCAAAGTCGCATCTGATTCCTTCTCCACAGCTCCTTTTCATCGGAGCAGTTCTGGACACGACGCAGTTTCGGGCCTATCCTCCCGAACGGCGAGTCCGGGATATTCAGGCTATGATTCCGATCTTTCAGCCCTTATCCTGGGTTTCGGTACGGATGACCCTGAGGCTGCTGGGCCTCATGGCCTCCTGCATCCTGCTGGTCACTCATGCCAGATGGCATATGCGGGCTCTGCAGTGGGACCTGAAGTTCCAGTGGGCGCAGCACCAGGGCGACCTGTCCGATCACGTCCAGATCTCGGAGGGGACTGCAAAACAGTTGCAGTGGTGGCTCTCGAACCGGCAATGGGTCATGGGCAGATCCCTCTCCCTTCCCCAGCCAGAGCACACAGTTGTGACGGACGCGTCCCTTCTGGGATGGGGCGGTCACATGGGAGAGGCGGAGATCAGAGGCCTCTGGTCTCCGGCGGAGTCCCGGCTCCATATCAACCTTCTGGAGCTCCGGGCGATCCGACTTGCACTCAAGGCATTCCTTCCCTCTGTCAAAGGGAAGGTAGTGCAGGTGTTCACAGACAACACCACTGCCATGTGGTACTGCAACAAACAAGGCGGGGTGGGGTCGTGGACCCTTTGTCAGGAGGCTCTGCGCCTCTGGACATGGCTGGAACACCAGGGCATGTTCCTGGTGGTTCAACACCTGGCAGGTTCCCTGAACGCCAGGGCGGACGAACTCAGCCGCAGGTGCATGATGGATCACGAATGGCGTCTTCACTCGGAAGTGGCGCAAGGACTCTTTCTACAGTGGGGAGAGCCTTGGTTAGATCTATTCGCCACCGAAGAGAACGCGCAATGTCATCAGTTCTGCGCGTTGGAATTTCCAAGGCGGCACTCCGCTCGGCGACGCTTTTCGTCACGAGTGGAGTTGCGGTCTATTGTACGCCTTTCCGCCTATACCACTTCTACCCAGAGTGTTGAAGAAGATTCGGCACGACCGGGCCCAAGTCATTCTTGTGGCTCCGGACTGGGCTCGAAGAGTTTGGTATCCCGAGCTACTCAATATGAGCGTAGATCCCCCGATCCGTCTGCCTCTTCGGGAGGATCTTCTGTCGCAGCAGCAGGGGACGGTCCTCCACCCGAACCTGTCCAGTCTACACCTGCTTGCGTGGAGATTGAGCGGCGGCAGTTGATTCCTTTCGACTTGCCTCCCGAAGTTTGTGATGTGATTCTGGCAGCCAGGCGTCCCTCCACTAAGGTGGTATACGCCTGCAGGTGGAACAAATTTGTGGCATGGTGCACAGCAAAGGCTGTGGATCCCCTTTCTGCCCCTCTTTCTGAGGTCCTTCTGTTCCTTCTCTCTCTGGCCCAACAGGGTTCTGCCCTGGGTACCATCAAGGGTTATCTTTGTGCTATCTCGGCCTTCCTCAGGCTCCCTGATCAGCCCTCCCTTTTCAAGTCCCCTGTTGTTAACAGGTTCTTAAAAGGCATTACTCACCTCTTCCCTCCTGTTCCGTTTGTGATGCCTCAGTGGGACTTAAACTTGGTTCTTACCTTTTTAATGTGCGCTCCCTTTGAGCCTCTACATAACTGTCCTCTTCGTCTTCTGACTCTGAAGACAGCCTTTCTGGTGGCCATCACCTCCGCTCGGCGGGTGAGTGAGCTCCAGGCTCTATCTTGCAAACCTCCCTTTCTGTCTGTTCATCCAGACAAGGTTGTTCTTCGGACGCGTCCGTCCTTCTTGCCAAAGGTGGTTACTGCTTTCCACATTGGGCAGACCATCACTTTGCCCACCTTCTTTCCGCCTCCGCATCCTTCCAGAAAGGAAGAGAGGCTCCACCGTCTGGACCCAAAACGTGCGCTCTCCTTCTATATTGACCGCACAAAACACTTCCGGGTGGATGACCAGCTCTTTATTGGCTACGTGGGCGCCAAAAAGGTCGGGCGGTGCACAAGAGGACCATCTCCCGCTGGGTTACCTTGTGCATCAAGACCTGCTATTCTTTGGCTAAAAAGGAGCCTCCTGTTGGGCTGCGTGCCCATTCCACCAGGGCAACGGCTGCTACCACGGCCTTGGGCCGCGGTGTTCCGCTGCCGGTTATCTGTCAGGCAGCTACGTGGGCCTCGCTGCACACGTTTACAAAGCATTACTGCCTTGACAGTCAGGTCCGGAGGGACGGCTTCTTTGGCCGTTCTGTCCTCCAGGACTTCCTTGTCTGATCTTTGTTCGCAGACCCACCACCGGGGTTGGTATTGCTGGGGTATCTATTCTAAGGTAAGGAATCTGTCACTAACGTGTCTCTTTCAGATGCACAAGTTACTAACTTGTGTAACGATATATCTGTAAGAGACAGTAGTTAGTGACAGATTCCTTACCGCCCCACCCATCCTCCCCGTTCTGCGAACTGATTTCTAGGGTTAAGGACATCCCTTTCAGGGCCCTAGTATTTTTCAGACACCTATGTCAGCTTCTTGCATGGCTCTGCGTTCCTGGCGCGGAAAGTCGTGTACAGAACTGACGTCAGCGCGCAGGGGCGGCGTCTAAGTACTGCCCGCGACGTCATCCCGGCGATCACGACGCCGACGACGGACGCGGAGCCGCACGACGCCGCCTACCGACGCGCAAGGGTACTGCTACGCAAAAAACTTTTCCGGATCCAGCCTGACGCCTGGGGATATTCTAAGGTAAGGAATCTGTCACTAACTACTGTCTCTTACAGATATATCGTTACACAAGTTAGTAACTTGTGCATTTAGTAGGATATGCAAACATGCATTTCCATTCCTATGTTATTTTCAGTTACTAACCCTAGTAATCCTCTTAAGCCAACCCATCATGATCACAACACTGGATGTTCCACTGAACAGAAATTGACTGATTGATGAATTGATTCTGCTCACCATAGGTCAGGAAAACCCCCAGCTTCAAGGTGCAGTAAAGATCAAGGAACAGCGGTCCCTAGTTGAAGGAATATGCAGCGATTATGCGCAATGAAATGACAATTTTAATCATGGTTGTAGTCATTGAGCATTGCTCCTGCTTCGGCTAACAGGATTTGATTGCTCTTGTAGCCTGTTTCAGTTTCTCCTGGACTCTGCCTGCCTCATGGTGATTCCACCCACAGGCGCTCAGAAACAGTCCCACGCAACCATGCCCTGGCTTCTGCCACACATTTTGGATTTTAAGGCTGTTCTGATGAATTCTTTCTCCATGGATGTCTGCTGGGGAGTTGTTATGCTTCTCAGTGCCTGCTAAGATGCTCTTGGGCTTACGATAGATGTTAGAACCCTGGTGATGATCCTGGAATTTGTTGAGTATCGAAATGCCGTTGACAGATCCACTTTTGTATATATGATTTGTTATGACAGGCTTTGTTGTTCTTGTTATTTGGACCCACAAGATGATCCCATTTATCACATATGTGTGTCACCTATGAAGGAACACCGAGCACAGTGTTCTGCGGTGGCACTCACTGAGCTGTTTTTGTGACTTTAATTGTTTAACTGATTAAAATTGTCATTTTATTGCACATAATTTCCGAATATTCTTTCAGCTAGGGACCTCTTGTCCTTGTTCTACCAATTGTCCCCGGTCCCTGACGATTACTGGGTTTCCATTGTGTTTACAAATACTACCCAAGGAGTAGCTTAGGCATCAAGAATGGACATGTTAGACTTCTGTCCTTGAATGTGACCTTGCGTGGGTGAATGCTGATGATTACAGGTCTCACTCTTTTTGCAGTCAGTCTATGGAGTAGCAGAAGAATCTCAGTCTCAGAGTCCTGTCCACGTGCCCTCCACAGTTATAAGGAAAACTACGAAAGATGACTTACGGAAAAGGGTGGGTGTTCTGTGTAATAATGCCAGTATTGTAATGTGTTTGTCTTCACATGTGAAGGTACTGAACTTGTTGTGTAACACTGTTTGAACAGGAAGAAAGAGCACATAGATTTATGTTAACTGATACATGTGTATTGAACCGTACAATGTTATCATGTGAGCCTACTTTGGAAAGTAAAAATCTTAGCAAAAACTTAAAGATTATCTGTTTGCGAACATCCTACAGATTTTCACTTTCAATGAAGTCATTTCTTGAGGTTTCTTGGAGGTTGCTATTGTCTCCTGCTCTCTTATTACACTTCTAGTAGGTTACGCCACTCTCCAGTATGAACGATGACAAGAATCTCATTAAACTCTTTTCTTACTGTTTGATGAGGAATTTCCTATTCTTCGTGAGGCATACACATTTAAATTCACACAATGCAAACCTAGCGGGTTAACAACAAAACACTCTGCATTAATGGGGAAGTGATACAAGCCTGCTTACATCGGTTTGATGTTTACACATTTAAATTGCACAGTGGCTTTACATTTCACATATTTAAAATTATAGGCAGAGGGAGATTAAGTAGTTAGTCTAGAAAAGCGCAATTTTCTGTCACGCGCTAGATCTGAGATTAGAACCCAGGATTCCAAAGTCAGCAGTTCAGCCACTGGGTCCCATCTCCCAAAAGGCAGTGTAACCCACCCTCAGTCATGTCACAGTCATTCAGGGTGGACTGTGCAGCCTTGCGGTAACAGGGACCTCTTCTCTAACTATTTTAAATATAGTCAGCTATAGATTTGCTCTGTACATCACTTTGATTCCCTTTCTCCACCTCTCATTTAGCTATGAGAAATATCTGACAATCATGAATCTTCTGAAATTGGTTTGTGTCTAGTCCAATAATGGAATTACAAATTGGAAGCGATGCAAGTTCTTCGCTATGGGTAGCAAGTCCAATTGAGTACTTACGTAAAAGCAGAGCAGAAGTTCTCAAATGAACTAGGACTCCACTTTCGAAAACAAGCTGTCACAATTGTCTTCAGACACATAAAGTGCCTCCCCAGGATGCCACCATTAAAGTAGGGGGTTGTGAAGTTGTAATTCCATTCACAACAGTTTGCATAAATTCTATGACAAGTGAAAACTCCACAAAGGGTTGAAACCAAAGTCTCAACACAGAAAATGTCCTACGTGAATTGCTGACTATTCTTACAGCCACCAGTTGGCCATGAAGAGCAAACACTGACAAGCCCAAATTGAACCCATTATTCCAAAACTATAGAGTCTGCAAAGTGCCACAGGAGATTAGAATAAACTCATGAGCAGAACCCCATCTGCCAAAAGTCTCCACGTGCGAGCTGTACGCCTTGAGAGTGTAAGGGCACTGGAAGCACTCAGTGGGAATGGAAACCCCTAATTTACTCAAGCCTTCACCCTCTCAGATTAAAATACGCCAACTAAAGGGAGGAGCAAAGAAGGAATTGTAAGGACTGGCCACCTAAGAGTGTAATCTCACATAGGTCAGGACCCGCTGGGAGGACACTGATAAATGTTTGAGCAGAGGAACTGCAACTTTCTTGCCGGAAATGGATCAATTGGGATCAACAGTGACTCCTCCATCCAGATTCTGAGAGAAGCCCCCTCCGTCAGAACTGGGAAAATAGGTAAGGGAGGGAAGGTAAGGGGAGCCCAGAGAGATGGCATCCAGACTGGGGTCTTTGCTGGTTCTTGTAAAGTAAAACTGAACCCAATGTCATTCACAAATCAGTCAATCTGGTGAAAACTGAAGGACAGGTAGATCTGGAGGAAGGGATCCCCCCACCGAGACAAATGTACGAAAGAAGGAAATGTAATGGTTTCCAAAGTGCTCCTTCACCTTCTGTACTTCACCCCGCAGCGTCTTTATTTATTTATAGTGCTGTGTGCCTCCTATTACCCACATCAAAGGGATAGAGCATCAAACTAGTGCTCAAACTAGAATTTACTCCATTGGGTCTACTCAGAAACCAAGCCAAATTGGGACCATAATTATCACATACACTAGGCAGGGGCATGGCTTCTATTGTGCCACAGGTGCAGTGACTCCAAGGCCCAGATGCCTCAGAGATCTACTGAACCCTGAGTATAGCGGTATTTTATAATTCAAACAGCTCTAGGCACTGGCCACACTACTCACGCTGGTGTCCATATACAGAAGTACAATGTGCAGTTTTCTGTTGAAACATACATGTCATTCACTGAGACTACAGAGATATGTGCCCTACATCCTATTATGTTAACATTGGTCTTTTCTTTCCCTGTCTCATCTCTGCAGATAACCTTTCTCAATGTGCAGATAGACCGGCACTGTTTAAAAATGTCCAAAGTAGCTGATAGGTAAGTGGGGTGTTGCTAAATTTTCATGGTTTCCTTTCAGATTAAGGTGTTTGGTTTCTGTTGTTTCACTGTGTTGAGCGTGCACTTCTGAGAAGTAGATTATCCAGGACGAGACCTGAAGAAGCCTTCAATAATACTGCATGCAGAGGGTCGCCACGTTTTCTGCATCACTTGCCTATTGGCCAGTGGGACGAGTAGTGTGTGGGTCAGATACACTGTATGCATGAGGTACCCAGTGCTTTAAAGGTTTCTAGAGGGGGCGTGACCTCAGAAGTGTAACTAAGGAGCCATTAAACTGGCCAATCTAACATATGGTACATAGTTTTATTTATACCATTTTAGTTTTTTTTTTTAGCACTGACAGTATCCAGTTGATAGAGTGCTTCAAATTTAAGGAATTAATGATGACAGCCGTGTGTCTCAATAGTGTACAGGATGATAAGTTATGTAACATATTTATATTACATAACTTGTCAAGAGGTAGTCATCAGTAACATAGGTTTATTTATTTGAGTATACATTCAGAATCCAAGGAAAAAATGTTTGTTTGTTTTTTGCAGTTTTTGAAATATGTATAAAAAGAACCGTTTGCCACAGAGAGAATAACATAAATTAGCAGGGAACAGCATTTACTTTTGACAATTTAGATACTTGTTCTCATGCTAGATTTTTAAAATAGTTAAGTAGGAACATTTCAGAAGATAAGAGACCATCTTATTAACCTTCTATTGCAATGCACATCAGTGTTTTTAGAGCGATAGGTAGGTAGTTGTGAACTGATTTGCGTAAATTTACAAAATTATTGTTTGAAAGTTTTTTTGTTTTTTTTGCATTTCGGCCTCTAGCGGCGCAATCACTCAAAGGCAGAGACTTATTACAGTAGTGAATGGTGAAAAGTACACAGGAGGGACAGTGGTGAGTTTGGTTCCAGAGTTACTGGGCCACGTTGGTCCAGAACTGTGTGTAATCTTCCTTTGCAGTCCTTCCTCCATGTTTATTCAACCTCACCTTTGGTGCAAAACTTATTTTCTTCTCCCCTTCTCCCTTTGTCTCCAACCAAAAGCACAAGCTTCAGGATGGGGTGGTGTGGCCCTTCCTGCTAAGAATGAATCTCAGCTTAGACACATGATTCTTAGGTCTTCATATTAATACAGATAAAGAGAGGGAAACTCTCTGGTTGAATCGATTACCATAAGCAAGTTCCTTTAAAGTAAATTATCACCTTTTCATTAGTAAACCTTTTAGTTGTGACTTTTAAAATTACCTTTTAACTTAATAATTACTTACCTTTCAAGTCTTAGTCCACATGCAAAGGTCAAAGTGATGGCAATGTAAGGAAGGACAGTCAAACTATGGTGTAGCGTGATTTCATGGAGTAAAAGTACACTCGATAGCCAGAGCAACTGGAATTATGCGGCAGGAGAGGGCAAAATTATGCAGCAGTGTTGATTAAATTATGCAGCAAAAAAAGGCAAATTATGCGACATAATGTGGCACATTTTATGATAGTATTACTTCATTATTTTGACATTTTTAAACTTGTTAACGCTGTCTGGCCATTAGTTGCAACTCATTAGTACCAGTTTAACACCCAAATATAGCAAAAAGCAACAGAAAAGTGACCTGTCAACCTTTGTAAAGGGCCTTCCACTGCGCTGCAACACGTGTCACTCTGTTTTTAGTAACTTTTGAAATGTTTGTGCTAGGAACAAAATTTGTTTTTTTTTTTGCTAAAATCTGCAGATTATGCAGCAGATGATGGATTATGTGGCAAATGCGGCAAATCTATAAATATGCAGAAATTGCCAAAGCCGCACAATCACATAGTTCCATTGGTCATCTATAGCCCAACATCACAGGTGCACTGCCAGACCTGAAAACTGACTCCTGAGCTTCTCTAAGGAATTGAGGTTGGGGGCAAAGACTGAATGCCTGATGTTTACAGAAAGTTATAAAACTACCCCAGTCCTTTAATTTACAACATTCAGAAATTCACAAACATTTCCACGAGTATACCTGGAAATATTCAACAGTTCCATGTTTCCAGGCGTACTCCTGGAAATGTATGACTTCCATTTGGTTAGAAGCTCATGAGGGGAGCACAAAATTCCTCTCAACAGTCTGCTGTTCACTACTGCAAATTCATTTAATTTCTTTTCCTTGTAGCGCGTATTCACGCCGGAGTTGCCTGGCTCTGTCACCATTGGGAGCCATTTTGAGTTGAGGCTACCCTTTATGCGGTTTTATGTGTTTTAACTGCGTCACTTGTTCTTTTAGTTCACTTTTATTTACCAGTACTCCTCCCTGGTAGGGTAGCCTGCCAGAAGGGTGGGGAGTTGCTGGGTTCTAGTTTGTTTTTCTTTCCCCCCGTTTTCGGTACCCTTAGCCTTGGCCACACCCCCTTAGAGGTGAGCTATTTAAAGATGGTGTCTCTGCGTCAGCACATGGTTGGAAGCTCCTGAGGCGAGCACGAAATTCCTCTGGACAGTTTGCTGTCCACTTCTGCAAATTCATTTAATTTCGTTTCCTTGTACGTTGGGAGCCATTTTGAGGCCAGGCTACCCTTCATGAGGTTTGCGTCTCTTGTTCTTTTAGTTCACTTTTATTTACCAGTACTCCTCACTGGTAGGGTAGCCCACCAGGAGGGAGAGGAGTTGCTGGGCTCTAGTTTGTCTTTTTTTCCCTCCGTTTTCGGCGCCCTTCGCCTTGGCCATGCCCCCTTAGAGGTGGGCTATTTAAAGATGGTGTCTCTGCGTCCGCGCATGATTGGAAGCTCCTGAGGGGAGTGAAAGGGCTGGGCCCATAAGTTCTGGACCTGTTCTAGATACTCAAAATGATGGTTCTTTTTAACAGCACGTAAGCGTAGAGGGGAGACAGATTTGTTATCATGGTCAATCAGATCGACAAGAATTCCTCTAGACACATTGTAACCACAGACAACTACGTAAGGTTAGTCGATTTATTATAAATCCAAAAGTAACTGAACATAAAGACACCTCAAGATGAGAGTGTAGAAATCCATCGGAATTAGCATAATGCCAAATCTGTATACCCAGTTAAAACGATGTAGCATAAGCAAAACAATCAATTCAAGAAATAAACTGCAGAGGATCAGAAAGCATTAGTCCAAATTTCCCTGCATCGAGGGTTGGTGAATATAAAGCATTAATCTATCCCTACACTAACGCTAAGATGACATCCCTACTTAATCATCTTCAGGAAAAGGAATAAAAGGTGTCAGCATGTGGAGTCTTCCTAAAAAGTCTCTCCACGATCGATGGATAAGATAGCATGAAGCTATCGAGATAGAGCTTGATCTCAAATGCTCTCTCTTCGAAGGCAGAAGAAGAAGTGGGCACTTTCCTTACTCCCAACAACACAATATTGTAGGTAGCTTTCCCAAGATCCTTTGCAGGTCACACTATCTCGCTGGGTACTGTCCTAAAGGTAGTTTTCCATGGCGCAACGGTGTTCTTCTTTTGAAACTATTTGTCCTTGGTTCCCAGGCCTTCTCCTGTATGAAGCACAACGACCTTCCTTTATCGACTTGAGCTATGAGATGTAACTTCTTCTCTCCTTGCCTGACTAGTAAAACAAAGACATTATTCTAGCTAACAAGAGCGCTTCTTTCACCTGAAACATGAGAAAGAACAAATTTCACAGCACACATGAAATTCAGCTTTTTAATTCTAATGCAAAAGTTTCCAGGGAAATGCATTTCGGGCTTACAAGATTTGGCTAACATGAGAAAATGGCATATGAGCTTCACGAATTTGCATAGGAAAATAAAGCACATTCGATTAATGCATTGACCTACATGTAAAACGATATGATTAATAAGCAATCTTAATGCATGAATACTTGTCAGTTTCACGACACAAATTCTTCACGTTAATGTTTTCTACTAGTTACATTCACTTTCAACGTTAATTCTTGATGTTACTTTTCAATGGCCGAAATACATCACATTTCATGTTATTACATTTAGAAATTCTAACACTTCATGTTAACACGACAAAGGATTATATGCGGGTGAGCTCTACACATGTGATTATTATTAAGGCTCCCGGTTTTCCGTTTAAATGGATTTTTGCATATAAATACAGACGGAAAAATATTTTTCCTTTGTCTGTATTTATAAATCTAAACGGAAAAATGCCAGTAATTATGTTAACTGAGAGATTTTTTGTAGCTACAGTAACGTAGCATGTTTGCATTTGTGGATTGATCAGCCAGGTTTCAGGTGCTTCGGGCGCTAGCTTTTTGGATACAAAAAAGAAAGAAACACTTTTGCTGGAAATGTCGTCTTTTTCTGACATTTTTCTCTTGCAAAGTGCAGTCTCGGGATGGAGAGAAAAACAGTTCAAAGCATGTAAAAATAAATCAAGGCACAGCGGACGCAAAGTGGCCAGATTGGGTTTATTCACACTCGAACACATTGGCACCTCTTTACAGAGGTTGCCAGTTAAGCGCTACTTTTGTTTTCTTGTCATGGAAGTGCACCATTCCTGGAGTTGCCATTACAAAGGCAGATGGTAAGGGGCCATCAGGCCTCCTTTTGATGTAGTATTCTGGCTGGGGCTATGGGGGTGGGGAGGAGATGCACACCTAAAAGCAATGGAGGGAAAACAAATGCACACAGCTTATCACTTTTCAGGCACTTAAAAGAGGCATGCTCTTCAGTCCCTGTATAAAAGAGATAGGCATGCACTGTAGGAATGTTAGATGTGCTGGTCTGTCCCAGTATTTGCACAAATAAAAATTTAAATACCTTTATTTTGCTTTATTTCTTTTATAGTGTTATAGCGCTACTCATCCCAATGCAGGGTGTCAGAGCGCTTTATATCACAGTTACCCATTATACATTGACAATAAGTCACATGTGTATAAATCAATGTGTAGGATGTGTTAATTAAGACAGTGGGGGTTACAAGGTGTAGGAGCCACATGTCATTCATAGCTCACTGTGCTATATTAGAAGGATTAAAATTTATGAACTGCAAGTAACAAAAGGACCTCTTTGTTCGAAGCAAGAACCCATTTACCCATCTATATAAATCTATCTAAACCTATAACAACCAAGTGCCCATTGTCTATTTAAATAAATGTGAAAAAAGACTAGCTGCAGCGTCTTTTTTTTGCTTGCGACAAAAATAAATGTGGATAAATACAGATAAAATGACAAAAAAATAAATATGGATAAATACAGACGGAAATGTTAAAAAAATAAATACCATAAAACCGGGAGCCCTAATTATAATGCACCCCTACAAACAAAATGTGTTTTCTGCTACACCAGAAGCCCGAAATTCCTCTGGACAATCTGCTGTCCACTACTGCACATGTATTTATTCTTTTCCTTGTAGCGCGCAGGCACGCCGGAGTTGCCTGGCTTCATCACTGTTGGGAGCCAATTTGAGGCCAGGCTAACCTTCGTGTGGTTTTATGTGTTTTAACTGTGTCACTTGTTCTTTTAGGTCACTTTTATTTACCAGTACTTCTCCCTGCTAGGGTAGCCTGCCAGGAGGGAGGGGAGTTGCTGGGCTCTAGCTTGTTTTTCTTTCCCCCCATTTTCGACGTCCTTTGCCTTGGCCACGCCCCCTTTGAGGTGGTCTATTTAAAGATTGTCTCTCCATCGGCACAGCAGGCACGCCGCTGGCATGCCAAAGGCAAGCCCGTCGGAGCCCGTCCACGCCCAGACGGTGACAGGGGCCAGGGCCCCTGCCTGTGCAACCTCAGCTGTCAAGCAATTTTCTTTAGCACATCTTATGCTGTTAGCACCCTCACTCCCCGTGCCTGCTGTAAGATGCTGGACTTGGACAGCAGGAGCCAGGCATGTGAGAACTGTGGCTGTGAGTTCTCAGCGACTCTCGCCTCGGTCCCTAAGGTAAGCGCTGACCTGCAGTCAGAAATCACTCCCCTGGCCTTATCCAAAGCTTTCTTCTTCTCCTTATACTGTTCCTCCTTAGTAAAGCACACATTTTAACTGTTTGACTTTATAGGTGATCATGAGCCTAATGCTATTTTCTTGAGATATGACTTTAAGAAAATTGCGTGCCCAACATTTTGGCAGCGGTTCCAACAGGCTATGGGTTAGTAAGGCTGGATAGGAAACTCCAACGTGGGGGGGGGGTTATTGCTATTGTTTTTTAAACAGTTCCTGAAGTGTAGCTTCACTACAGTAGCCATAGCCGGCAGCGAGGCGGCGCTCTGCTCCCTGTCCTGTTCAAATAATTTCACCTTTTCAGGGATTCTGATATATCGGCCACCAGGGCAGATCTAGCAGATGTCTTGCCCCCACTGATCCTACACTATTCTAACTTTATCGTGGTCGGAGACATTAATCTTCATTTTGAAGATCTGATGTGCCCTCTAGCTTCAGCAATGGTAGCGTACTTAGCTGCTCTTCAGCTGCCCCAGCTGGTCTCTGAACCCACTCACAGGTGTGGACATTCGCTGGATCCTATGTTTACTGATCTTACAGACTTAGCTGTGTTAAGTAAAAGGCCACCACACAGAGGATGGGTCCAAGTAAGGTCTTTATGCAGCATAAAGGTAAAAGACCACCAGTCCACAAGCAGCTCAATCTCCAACTGGCCCCAAACACCCCACATTCCAAACAGAATGCCAGGGTTGCCCAGCAACACAACCAAGACCCAGAATGAAAGAAAAGAGTGTAACCACAACATATCTTCCCCCATGAAATGAAAGAACAACGTGAAAAGATGAAATAAAAGAAACGCAACATAAGAAAATATCAACAAGAAAGAAGAAAAATGAACAATGTATATATAAACATAGCACATTTCTGACTTTAACATTGCAATATACAAATCCAAAATATATTATTCAACAAGACAAAATCATCATGTCATGGCATAATCACCATGCCAGACAGGAGGAAATCTCAATATTTTAGTGGACTGTCCCCCAACAGAGTTCTGGTCATTCGTACCACCTGGTTGAACCGGAGGACATCTCCTAGTGAACTGTCCACCATCAGAGTTTTGAACCTGGTCACTCAAAGCACCAGGTAGAACAGGATGACTCAAACTATAAGGAGTTTTGTTAGCTCTTGGACTGCAACCATTCCACTTGACCAACCTGGACATGCTCCACACACCTCCAGAATCCAAACGTACCACATTCTTTCTTACTTCAACAATCACAAATGGGCCCATGAACTAGAACGCCCTTTCCTTAGGAACCCCGGTCTCCGGACCAGCACTTTTTCTCCCACACACCAACCTTTGTCACGAACCCTATTTCTAAGATCAAATCCGGCCTTGTAATTCTCTTGGTGAATCAATCTCTTGGCCTGGAGATCTTCCCTGGAAGCAGGTTGACTCACAGGATGGCTCTCACCTAACACACCAAAGCTCATCCTTAACCTTGCAAGATTTAGCTTATCATGAGGCTTCCTGCCCCTCAAGACAGAAAAAGGTGATACTAAAGTCACACAATTGGGAGTATTACGATGAGCCCACCAAGTCTCCCTAAGCATGGATCTGAGAGATGATCTAGTTTGCAAAGCTCTCTGGGCACAACTCTTCACAATTTTATTCATACTTTCTGCTAGAAAATTGGCTTGCGGTGAATACAACGCAGTTTTGTAGTGCTTAACAGATACCTCCTTAAGAAAGGAACACATTTCATGAGATACAAATTTCACCCCATTGTCAGTAATGAGACATTTTGGGACCCCTTCTCTGGAGAATTCTTCAGAAAGAAACTCCAACACTGTCTGAGTGTTGACAGTAGACACACACTTAGTTACAACCCATTTCGAAGTGTAGTCAACAAGTAGCAACACATAGCGTTCATCATGTCCCAAAAGCTCAAAAGGTCCAGCAATGTCCAAACCCAATTTGGACCAAGGTTCAACAGGAATTCAACTGGTGACAACGGAACAGTATTAGTTTTCTTACTTTTGTCACTGTTGGCACATTCCCAACAATCTTTCACAACTTCCTCAACCTGCCGGTCCATACCTGGCCACCAATACCACTCACGGACCCTAGCCTTGGTCAAATTTCTTCCTAAGTGTCCTTCATGCGCTAAATTTATCAGTTTACTCCACAAACCACGGGGAGGTATAACTCTCTGACCCCTCAACAGTTTCTCATCAATTATGCACAACTCATCTCTCACATGCATTGAAGATTTAAAAGAGTCCGGCACATCCTGATCAGCCGGCCAACCCTTGACAACCCAATTCTTCAATTCCTCCCAATCCTTGTCTTCTTGCACAATGGTCGATGATCTGTTCTAACAAGTATGGGTATGCCCCACAGGAAGAACTTAAAGTGGTGAATTGCCCAAAATACAGCCAACGCTTCACGTTCTACAACGGAATACCTCTCTTCGGCACCAAGGAGTGAACGTGAAGCAAACGCCACAATTGTGGTTTCCCCATCCACAACTTGAGACAGGACTGCTCCCAATCCACTCATGCTAGCATCAGTCGTCAATACTGTTTTTTTGCAAGCATCAAAATGCCCAAGGGTAGGCATCTTGCCGATGATTTTCTTGATGCTATCAAAAGAAAGAGAACATTCTTGTGACCACACAAACTTTGCATTTTTTTTCAATAACGATCTCAATGGTAAAGACAAACTAGCAAAATTGGGGACAAACTTTGAGCAGAATTCTGCTAGGCCCAGGTAAGACCGTACTTGGTCTTTGTCCAAAGGCACAGGTGCCTTCACAACACTCTCAGCCAGATCCAATTTGGGACTGATTCCTTCTACCGAGATCGTATGCCCAAGATAACTCACAGAGGTCACACGAAACTTGCATTTTTCCTTCTTGATGACAAGTCCAGCACTTTGTAAACGAGAAAGGACCTCCCGCAACTGCTTGTCATGCTCATGTTCATCTTGACCATATACCAATATGTCATCTTGAAAAATTAGCACTTTATGTAAACCCTCCAGCACTTTGCACATGACCCTTTGAAAGCAAGCAGCTGCGGAAGCCAAACCAAACGGCATACGGATGAACCTGTACGCACCCATAGGTGTGACGAATGAAGTGAGATGCCTAGAATCTGGATGGAGCATCACCTGGTGGTAAGCGGAGGACAAGTCCATCACACTGAAAAACTTCGCATCATTTATCAGTGCTAGAGTCTCCGAAATGTTAGGTAAGGGTTGTCTGTCCACCCAGATGTGTTTATTAAGTCCCCTCAAGTCCACACACATCCTAACATTCTTTCACCATCCTTGGGTGCCAAAACAATTGGAGCCAACCATTCTGAACTCTCAATCTCCTCGATGACACCAGCTTCAAGACGTTTCTTGATCTCTCGTTCTAAAGACTCCATCATCAGATGCGGCACTTTCCTTACTTTTGACACAAAAGGTTGGGCTCCATGTTTTAAGACAATTTTATGCTCAAAGATTTTCAACAGACCCAGCTTGTCACTAAATATCATCGGGAATTGGGAACAAATATCATCAGGCAGTTGACAGGTGGACAACAACACTTTTTCTGGAGAATTGGGGTTCAATGTAATGCCCATATCTCTCTGGTGTCTCCATCCAAGCAAATTATCTCCTCTCTTCGCTACATAAACTTTCCCAACTGTTTCCCTATCTTTGAATTGTATTTTCATCACAGCATAGCCTAACACATCAATCTTCATGCCACCGTATCCCACCGGATTGATATCAGGTGGAGAATGTTCAATATCTTCTGTATTGAATAAAGTTTCCCAATTTTATCTCCTACCATTGTGTAAGGCGATCCAGAGTCAGCCAAAACCGCCAACTGTTTACCACCAACCATGATGTCACAAACTGGCATCTCTATAGTGTCTTCATCGATTACTCCATCCTCTCTTACTCTCAACATAAATTTTCTTTCCTCTTCCACACAATGCACCACTTGGCTCTTTTCACTGCGACACATACGGGCATAGTGTCCCTTTTTACCGCAATTCTTACACACCGCAAATCTTGCAAAGCAACTCTGACTGTTGGACAAATGTCCCTCACTACCACACCTGAAACACTTGAAACCACTAGGGAAACGCCCAACACTCTGGGGTTCACCTCCAATGGTTTTCTTGCACACATCAGAATTGCTCTGTCTTTTTACATCACCACCCTTGTCACTGGTGCTATTGTCACCATCCTTCTTTACCTTATGAACAACAACTTCTTCAGTAGATACAACATCTTTCTTATCATCCCTCATCTCTCGTACCCACATGTTGGTATTTTCCAAACCTTCAACAATAGCTATTGCTTCTTTAATGTCAGGATTTTTTGCCAGGAGTTTTTGTTGAACCCTCACATCATTGGTGCATCTTACAATTTGATCTCTTACTAGAGAATCAGTCAGTTGTTCGAAGTCACAAGTGCGAGCTAAAGTCTTCAAAGTTGCTACATAGCTCCCAATTTTTTTCATGCTTACCTTGAACCCTCGTGAAAAACTTATGTCGTTCTAATACAACATTTATCCTAGCCCCAAAATGCCTCTCTAACATCATGACAGACATATCATATACATTTTCTGGCTCACCTTCACCACGTCTCAAGATAATCTCATCCAGGCTCTCATACACATGTCTGCCTTCAATTCCTAAGTTATGTAGCAGAACCGCTTGCTTCCTGAGAGCAGAGAACTTTTCGCCACCTATAGCCAATAGATATGAATCAAATAAAAGTTTCCACCTGTTCCAGGGCAAGACAGGGTCACCTTTATCAGAAAGAAACTGTGGTGGCTGGGGCATGCTAGATGATGCCACGGTGAGTACGTTAAGCAACAAGAATTATTTATGAAGTTTACAAAAGCTAGAATTGAAAGAAATTAGTAATTCTCTAAGCTAATATAAAATAAACAATGTAAGATAAATAATGCGCATCTTGCATAGGTGCCCAGAAATTTCATAAGGTATGTACATCACAGTACTACTCACGCTGTATGTCTCAGTTAAATTCCACTAAAGATTGGTGTGCACATCACCGCAAAACTTTGTAAACTCAACAATAAATATATGTAAATGGTGTGTGCATCACCATGCACGTTCAAGAGAGTAGTGTGCACTATAGGAATTGTTAGAAGTGGTGTGCGCATCACCGCGCATGCCTAGAGGATCCATGAATTGTTAAAAGTGGTGTGCGCATCACCGCGCATGCTTAAAAGATTCATAAATGCACTTTGAAGATTAAAGAATGGCGTGCGCATCATCGCGCATGTCTAACTGCAAACGGAAGGCTTCCAAAATGCCCCGGAAGTGCTGCGGAGAGAAAGCGTTGGGTGCCAGTGAACACTGCCGCCGGGTGCCAGGACAACACTGCGGAAAAGTGAACAGCGCACGCTTGCAGCAATGAAGGCCTTGAGTAGATGGCTGCGTCCGAATGCAGCGAAGTAAGCGTCTCACACGCTCAGCACTCACGAACTCCGCCACGTCACAGGAGGCTCAGACATGAGAAAGACAGCCGCGAGGAAGAGCAGTCGCGTGCTCGCATCATTTAAACTGTTGCAGGTAACGGTAAACACCAAATTCACTGTTACTTTTTCTTCCCAAAATAAATTAATTTTTAGCCTTTAAAACAATGAAATCAGTACATTGTAGCCCTGAAAAGGGATCACTCACGATTCTTACAAAACAGTAGTTTCACTTGAAAGACGATCCTCTTTGAGTCCAAATAAACGATAATCCGTGGGTTCTACGGGAAACCGGTGGTCCATCAATACCTGTCCCCAGTAGGTAATCACCAAACGTCGCCAATGTTAAGTAAAAGTCCACCACACAGAGGATGGGTCCAAGTAAGGTCTTTATTGCATAAAGGTAAAAGACCACCAGTCCACAAGCAGCTCAATCTCCAACTGGCCCCAAACACTGCACATTCCAAACAGAATGCCAGGGTTGCCTAGCAACACAACCAAGACCCAGAATGAAAGAAAAGAGTGTAACCACAACAAGCTGGTCTTCAGCTGCCCCAGCTGGTCTCTGAACCTACTCACAGGTGTGGACATTCGCTGGATCCTATGTTTACTGATCTTACAGACTTCGCTGGTCTTCAGCTGCCCCAGCTGGTCTCTGAACGCACTCTCAGGTGTGGACACAAGCTGGATCCTATTTTTTCTAATCTTACTGACTTAGTAGTTGGGTCCCCCCGCCACTGGGCTGGTCTGATCACAGGGCTATTCTCTTTTGGATCTCTCACATCACTCCCTCCAAGGCTTCTTCTGGTGCGAAGCTGAAAACTCGGAGATGAGCTAAGGTTACCTCACCGACTTTCACTACAATGCTTGCTGCGAACCGAGCTATACTCGATAGCTGTCCTCCTACAGCCAACAATCAGGTTGACGACTGGATCTTGGGAACACTGGACTATATTGCACCAATGGTAGAAAAAATGGCTTGCAGAACCAAGCCCATAGCTGATTGTTTTAATGAGGAATTGGCCATGCTAAAAAAAAGCTGTAAGCGCTGTGAGCGCATATGGCGTAGGACTTATGATCAGACCAGTAAGGAACCGTATTGATTTGCTCTAAAAATCTATCATGGTCGCATCAGGCAGGTGCGGTGTGAATTTTACGCAAACCAATTGAGATGACCCAAAATTCCTCTAGAGAGATTTTCTCTAATGTTAAAGCTTTAACATCGTTGAATCGAGTGTGTGCAGTAGCGCCATCATCTAAGGAGAGCTGCAGCACACTGGCAGATGTTTTCTTGGACAAAGTTGCCACTACTTACTCTTCCTTTCCGGAGGCAGCTAGAAATGTAGTCTATTGCGACATATGGTTTGAGCCTTCTAATGAAGGCAACTGCCTGCTCCAGGTTAGACCTATTGATGAGGTTGAGCTGAAGGGGTGCATGGCCTCTATTAATTGGGTTCTTCTTTTGACCCGGCTACTCCTAATATTTTGGAGCGTGGTACTATGGAACTCCTTCCTGTATTTAAGGAATCGCTCAACAGTTCTTTTGAAGCAGCCCAGGTACCGCTTAACTAGAAACATGCCTCTGTTATTCCCCTGCTAAAAAAAGCCCTCTCTTGATCCTGCTAAGCCGTAGAATTATAGGCCTATCTCTCTTCTTCCTTTCTTATCTAAAGTGGCAGAAAAATAGATCAACCAGCAATTGTCAGGTTTCATTGAGGAAAGGGATCTTTTACATAGAACACAATCTGGCTTCTACCCCGGTACAGTACCGAGTTGGCTCTTCAGCTAACCTCAAAATCCACTCGTCAGGCTATGGACACTACAGCTTTACTGCTACTAAACTTAAGTGCGGCCTTTGACACCAAATCCCACGGCAACCTTCTGGAGCTGCTCTGGAGTTACGGTGTTGGCCGTAAAGCCCTAAAGTGGATGGCATCTTTCCTGGAAAATCGCACATTCCAGGTCCTCCAGAAGCCTTCCTGCTCCAAGGTGGTTCCTTTGCCTCGGGGAGTTCCACAGGGCTCCTCGCTGAGCCCTACCCTTTTCAATCTGTACATTCACCCCCTTTCACACATTATTGTGCAACATGGCTTTGAAATAATATCCTATGCTGGCGGCACTCAGCTGATCGTTACCTTGTCCCATAATTCAGCTGCTGCTGCCGTGGCACTGAGGGCGTGCTTGTCTGAGGTATCTCACTGGATGGACCTCAACTGCCTGAAGTTAAACGCAGGTCAGAGGTCCTGATCCTCGGCAAGTAGCCCTCGATTTGGTCCTCGGCCGTGTGGCCAGAGTCTCTGGGTCCCTTTCCTCAGCCTACCCCCAAGGTTAAAAACTTGGGTGTTTGGTTTGACTATAAACTCACTTTTGCGAGTCAAATCACGGTCTTAGGGGCAAATGTTTTGGCATTATTAAATTTCTCAAACGTTTTATTAATCTTTTACCATTTCTGGCCCAGAAAACTGTGATCCAGACTTTAGTGGTCTCTCGGGTAGACTGTTGTAACATCTTATACCTGGGAGTCTCTCAGGCTAGGATCAAGAGGCTCCAGCAAGTGCAAAACTCGGCGGCTCACTTGCTGCTCAAACTCCCCAATCGTGCTTCTATGGGTATGGCACTTCAGAAACAGCACTGGCTCCCGGTGGAGAAGCGCCTTTCTTTGAAGGCCCTCTGCTACCGTTATAGGATTCATAGGCAGGCTGGGCCGAATGATCTGCATTCTCTTCTTGCTCCTTATTCTCCTAGGAGGTGACTCAGGTCCTCTGAGGCACTATGTATGCAGGTGACCAGAATCAAGAAAGCTCGCTCTGGCGGAATTTTTTTCCGCTTTCGTGCTTCTAAACTTTGGAATTCCCTTCCGCTGCAGCTGAGGCAATTTCCATCAGAGCCCCAGTTTCGCAAAAATCTTAAGACTTGGCTTTTTTAGGCTCTTTCTCCTTTTGCTTTCTTCAGTTGCTTCTGACTTGTCAGCGCTGGGACACTTCCTACGAGTGTAGTTATGCGCTTTATAAAACTCGCATTCATTCATTCATTTGTGCATGAACAGGTTTACACATGTACATATCTTCATGTAAAAGTCTGCAGCATTCAAGAGAAAAATGTGTTTCCAGCTCAAATGGATCTAAAGTTACTAAACAAATGCGCCACATTCGATGCTGCGCTGAGGCAGGCCATTTGTAAAAGTGACTTGGCCACCTTTTATTTCTTATTGTTGTATTCATGAGCTATACTGGTACATAGGAGGCGAAACCTTTGACCAGACAACATTAATTTCATCCTCTGGACTGTCACCTAATTCCTGTGGCTCCAACTATATCACTGCCAAGAACGGTGTTTGCCAGTGTGTGCGCGCAGCAAAGGATTCCTAGGTCAGAAGCAGGTGTGTTTCTTGAGCGCCGACACTTTATGGAACGACCTGTTGAATAGACTAAAATGGCCTCAAAGACTACTAGATTTTTACGAACTTTTTGCTCATTTTTTCGACCTATGGAATGTATCGTCGCTACTGGCACTCAGGAAGGTGAAGTACAAATCCCGGGTAGCCTTCATTAACGTTCTTTTAGCAGATATTTTTACTTCAATGCTTCCCCGCATGAGCTCGGCTAGCAAAGAATTACGTTTATCGGCACGGTAGAACATACACTCTCCCGCTGCCAATTTGAAGCCATTTCTTCTGAAACAAGGCAAACGCATTTACCGATTCACGCAGAAATATTCCAGATTATGTTGACCATTTTGATGTGTTATCTGATGCTGCCATCTTGTGGTTTATAGATGAATTTCATTAAGATATTGTTTTATGTAATACAGAGACTTAGGGCATGTTTTAGAGCAGGGGTCTCCAAACCTTTCTGTAATAAGAGCTACTTCTGATCATTGAAAAACGTCGTGAGCTACTGAAGGCCAAGTAACTTGCGCATTGTTACCAGACACCCCGCCGCCCAGCTTCATTTTATTTATTTATTTATTTCTGTCATTTATAAAGCGCATGAATCACCCCAAATGGGGTATCTCCGCGCTAATGGCGACTAGAGAGGCACGAAGAACTAAAAAAGTGAAGTTTTAAGTTTTTTCCTGAAAGTTAGGTAATTAGTGCATTGGCGGATATCCAGAGGAAGCTGGTTCCATAATTGTGGGGCTATGTAGGAGAATGCTTTGCCTCCTAGCCTAGTTTGTTTTATGCGCGGGACAGTAAGAAGGCCCTTATCTGCTGATCGGAGGGTGCGCGAAGGTGTATATCTAACCAGTTTGTCTGCTAGATATTTAGGTCCCATTTTATTGAGGCCTTTGAAAACCAAGCAACCAATTTTAAACCTAATGTCCATGGAGCCCGATACTATGGTTTGAACAAAATAATGTGACTCGGGGTACTATGAGAGGGCTGTCATGTGCGTCAGTGATAGGCCTGGGCGGAAAACTACGCTACGCTTGCGGAGTGTGTGTAGTTTGCGCAACTACGCGCTACGCGAATCGCACGTAGCACAGTGCAAAAACGCGTAGCGGGCATTTTTTGCTCGCTCGCGGTCCTCAACGTCAAGTTGGCGACCACGAGCGAGCAAAATCAACATCCCGGCGAGACTTTTTCCTCGTTCGCGATCGGCAACATCAAGTTGCCGATCGCGAGCGTGGAAAATAAACCTCCCGACGAGATTCTCAACGCGGAGAGGTCAGGTTTCTCATTGCGAGTGGTCACGTATGCTCGCGACCGCTCGCGATGAGAAACTACCAGTCTGCGTTGAGAAAGCTGCCGCTCGAGTACAAATCTACTTGAGCGGCAGAAAACGACCGCTTGCACTGTGCATGATGCCGTTCGCAATGATTGCACAGTGCGGACAAGCATCCGGCACTGTGCAATCATTGCGAACAGCATTTCCCTACCGCACTACGCAGTTCGTGTAGCTATGCGTAGCGCGCGTAGTGCAAAGTACACTTCGCGTAGCTACGCGTAGCGCGACTACGCGAACTACGCCCAGGGTTAGTCAGTAAGTGCATGGTCTGTGGGGATGTATGAAAATGTGTGTGAATGAATAGGATATAGGTGTATGGATGACTGAGAGCCTGTGTCGTATGCACAGGACATACCTTTCGCCATATGTGGTACCGTTACATGTACAACAAAAACATACAACCATTATTTGTTTTAAATGAGAGAAATTTAAAGTGCAGAAAAATGTTCTGCAAAAATGTTTAGAATAAGGAACATTTTTCTTAACTTTAAATTTCTCCCACTTAAAAAAATGTCTATTTTTCAGTTATAAATATGGCAGTGTTTCTACCAGCCACTGGGCGCAAAATGGCTGCTGTGTGTAAATGCGACACTTTGAAATGGCAGAAAATTCAACTGAAGAGTTAACTTTGTTTATACGCATTACATAAAACTAATTTTAACTCTCTCCCATGTCAAAGTGTCTTTACAAACAGCAGGCATTTTACTCAAGAGGCCTGTAGGCATGGTGCCATATTTATAATAGGAAAATACAGTCGTTTGTTTAAATGTGAGAAATTTAAAGTGAAGAAACATGCTTCATAAAACATTAGGAGTTAATTGGCTTAATTTAAAGTTGAGAAAAACATTTAGACTTAATGTTTCATAGAAACCTTTTTCTTCACTTTGAATTTCTCCCATTTAAAAGAAAATGACTGTATTTTTCAGTTATAAATATGGCAGCATGTCTACCAGCCACTGGGAGCAAGATGCCTGCTGTTTGTAAATGCTTTGAAAAGGGAGAAAATTAAAATGAAGACTTAACTTAATCATTAAGGTAACTCTTCATTTTACTTTTCTCTCATTTAAAAGCATTCAGAAACATTATTTTGTTCTCATGCTCAAATATTGAGTTGAGAAATACTTTTATTTAAGAATTAAATACCTCAGTGCTTCAGTTCCGAACTTCTGTGACGCACATGGGTCATAAATCTGAGTGGAGCACTGCTCATTATCAGGCTCTGCTATCTGGAGCCTGATAATGTAAAATAAACACAAACTTTCCTTAATTTTAAAAGGAAAAAGCATCACTTATTTATTGCAGTTCTTAGTTAAAAATTAACTCAAGGCTGGGAGCTACTCTGAAGGTTTCTGCAAGCTACTGGTACCTCACAATCGACCGGTTGGAGACCAGTGGCATAGCTAAACCTTTGGCCCGCATGTAAGAGCGGGGGGAGGGGGATACTGGCAATTCCTGTGCGTCTGCCGCCCTGCGATGGCCACAGGTATGAGCGGGGGTGGGGTAAGGCCGCCACCCCCCAAAAAATGTGCCGCCTGGGGCGGACCGCGCCCCCCCTTGCTACGCCACTGTTGGAGACACTTGTTTTAGAATTTGGCGGACAGGGTATACTAGGTTGGAAATGCGACATAGCACCTGATAAACAATCCTGTTTGAGTGCCTCATTTAGAATCTTAGAGTTAGGTGGACCATAAATATTCCATCATCAGAGCCCTCGTTGCCTCCATTGACTGAATACTTCCTCCGACAGCCCGCGGGGACATGGGCCTTGGGAGGAAGGACTTTACAGCCTCTGCCCTATTTAGCTTGGACGGTGTAAAGTCCTTTTTTTCCTGTCCATCACCACCAGGTATAACCTGGCAGTAGGAGACACTGATAAAAAAAAGAATAAACCCACACTCTGGGAGAAAACTCTGAGCATGTGGGTGCCATTAGTTTTTGTTTTTCAATAACAAACTCCCACTTACGGAGTTTGTTTCTGAAAAACAAAAACTTAAAAACAGTTAGCGGCCAGCCGTCATGACTGACTGTACCATCTATCAAAATGTATCTATATTAACAGGATCCACTGTAACTGCGGTTCCTGTCAATGTAGAGAGTTGTCCACAGGGCCAGTGGACAACTCTAAATTTGGCAGGCGGAGGTCCCACGGGATGGTAGAGGTATTGTCTTCCCATTCCAATGAAGTAAACTCCATCCCCAATCGATAAATTCTAAGGCCTGATTTAGAGTTTGGTGGACGAGATACTCTGTCATAAACATGGCGGACGTTCTGTTGACCGTATTACAAGCCCATTACATCCTATGGCACTTGGAATATGGGAGACGGAATATCCATCACGTTTAGATAGAGTATCCCATTCACCAAACTCTAAATAAGGCCCTTCGTTATGTGATTATGTTGTTTTGAAAATGTGTTTTAGTTCTCCCAAGAGAAAATACACCTAAGATTTAAATTGCTGTTCACATATCTCATAAGAGTAATATTTATTTAAGGACATTTTGAGTTTGGTACATCCCAGCATGAGACTCCTCCAGGAGGCAGCAATGTAGCCTTATAGCCCGCTGCTGAAGGCTGTACCAATTGTTAAAGGCCCTGATAGGCCTGAGCTGCAGACGATGGCATATAACAAGGGAGAGGGCCCTTATCAACCAGTACACTATGAGGCAGAAGGGCTATAAGGCTATTAAAACATTCCACCCATTGAGGGTAGAATGTTCTAAATGAAACTGGGTGAAACAGCAAAACAAGCATTGTAATGTTGTCGCAGAAGGCCTCTCTATGCCAGACATTATTTGCCCTGAGCCACTCCTTTGCCTTCAGTGGACCTCTCATCAGTCCAATGTTCTAATAAGGACTGAGGTAAGGAAAGAAACGTTGCCTTTGGTGGTTAGAGCTACCTATAGTAGAGCTCAGGCATCACAAGATTATGGACCCAGGAGATGGACATGATATTTTTTCAAAGGGCCCGCTAGAGTACAGAAACAAAAGTTTCTCACTAGCAAGTCCTGCATTGCTAGAAATCACCAACAATAGGGTGAATGTTTCTTTGATGATGTCTGCTGAGGTTTTAACATCCATTGGGACATCACTTACTGAAGGACCCCTTTAAAAATATTCCTGAATATAAAGAGATGGCATGTAGTGCTAGAGGTGCTGGGAGGACGCCTCCAAATGGCCCCGTGCAATACTTTTGAACATCTCTGAAGGGTGGTAGCCTCATGTGCCTTTAAACAGATACTGACAAGCCGGCCAGCTGGCTGCTGCTGCACTGTTGGTGTCAGCACAGAGCACCCTCGCCTTCTTTGAGGTGGGTGCCAACCCTGCCCTTTCTTAATGGTTATTCAGAGAGTTGCACTAAATGTAATCCACTATTCAATATTGCACATTTAGCTCTTCCCCAAGGGTCTTTTTGACCATATCGAGGCTCAATCACTGTAGAGTATGCACTGGAGGAAATGGATTCCCTCCTTTGCATGATGTCACACTGATATCCAAATGAGGGAATAACCCATTTGAGCATAAATTAGGCAAAAAGGGCCAGCAGAAAAGGTGATGACCCACTTAGTAATTACACAGTACCTCGGGTGAGAAAATGACCACAAATGCTTGTTGTGCTTAGGAAGCAATTTAGATAACAAAGTCTGTTCTTAGGCTGAGCCTGCCAGACAGTGCAGCCGTCTGGTTGCAAAAGACAATATTGTGGAATTACCAAGAATATTCAGGTGCTTGGGGCCCGCCTACTCTTTTCCATTGGTTGGCTTTCCAGTGACTCATTTGCCTGCTTCTTATTGGTATCCTAGCTTGTCAATCTTGTGTCTTGTGTTTGCCTCTCTCTGTGATTGGCTAGCTTCTGTGCTTCCACTGCTTGCTTTTATAGAACTACTTTTTATTTTTTGATTGAGCTTTTCATGAGAGAGCATGTGGTTTCCAGCTCTCTTCCCTGTGTGCTTTTCCCCCCCTCTAAGTTGCTTTCACTCGCCCATGTGCTTCTCACCCACCCGTGTTATGTTCTCTCATCTCTGTGTACTTTTAATCCCCCCTTCTCACCTTACTCCCCAGTCCATGTTGCTCTCCTTCATTCATGTTGCTGGACTCCCAGTCTGCCATGCTGCTTCTCCCCCGGACCTCCATGAGAAGCTGTTATCGGCTTGAGGATTCTTGAGGATGCAGTCATTCTTTTCCTTAGATGTCTGATCATTGCGTTGCTGTCTGTGCAGTGAGTTCTCAGCAGCTGCCTCCGTGAGGCAGAGACATTTGCCCAGAGAGATGAACCTCTGTCTTTAGAAGTCCTGTCCCTTTTTCATTGTTTGGTTATAAAACTCTGGCCCCCAACTGCGTATTTTTCCAGCAAGAAGGCACCTTGACAAGGTTGTGAAAGGTTGCTGTGGGTGTTTTACGTACACTGGAATCTCACTTGTTCTTTTCAGGAGCGTAAAACTGCTGTTTCCCTCTTCTGCAAGCTTTAAAAACCTTGTGTGATGGCATGCTGCAAGAGCTACCCATGACTTGGTATTCGCCAGGATTCATGCATTAGCAAAGTTGTACCTTAACTAAAGGGTGGTGGGAAAACCCTGTACACATGAGGAAACATGCACATAAATGGACATGGTCCTTGTGTAACATATGGTTAAAATAGAATGTACATTCCAGTATTAGCATGACCCCAGGGTGGCTTCTTGCAGTTGCTCTCACTTCTCTGGATACATAGGGCATGTACCTTAACTAAAGGCTGATGAGAAAACCCTGTGCACATGGGAATGACATGTACGTAAATGGAAATGGTCATAACTGTGCCACTTAAAGTGTCACTTAATGAAATAATTTTGAGAGATCTTCAGTTTCCACAATTTGTAATGCCCTGAGAGTCATTGGGCAAGTGGGTTCTCTAAAGTCCATTAAAAGAATTATAGGAGGGGTCGCCATGTACATGAGAAAGATTTCTCTGTGCCACAGTTGGGTAGTGACATCTTTTCTATGCTTAGGACATCCATTCTCTTCTGTACCAGACTTGAACCTGTGTGCTATGAGTTCAACCCCATTTGGCTAGGCAAGATTGCTTAGCACAGTGTCATAGCACAGTGATCAATGAAAGTGTTTTCTCATTTCCTCAATCCACATCCCACATCCATCTCAATAAAATACAGTAAAGATGTACTAGAATTTTTATACCCACTATGGATTCAGTAGTTAAATTACCTCCCCCCAGAAGCTGCATATGTGGGGAATGTCTGACAGGGCACAATCATGTCCACTTTGCCACATCCTCTCAAGCATTGGTCAGTTCTGTTTTTGCCTACGGGCATGTAAGCGTACTTTCATGGACATGTCATGCCCCTACGAGTGTGGGATCCCTTGTAGTTGTTTTCAAAATGTCTGCCCACTGTGCCTCCAAGAACCACTGTCCTAATTCCTCCTCCCATCTGCACTGAAAGCTTTCTTTGTTGATGGGGGAAGCGGGGGCTCCTTCCAAGAGTAGTTTGTATATTCTGGAGTCTAAATGTGTCTTGTCTCCTACATTTGTAAGCAGTGTTTCAAACTGAGTCAGTGGACAGGTAGCTACTTCCAGGTAAACTTTGGTTCATTCTTTATTATTATATTAGGTCTGGCTTAGACAGCTTAGTTGTCTGGGAGGACTATTGTTACCAATCCCTTAACATATGCAGATTGGACTCTGGCTTCACCCAAGTGGAGTATTTCTCTCTCACCTCATGCTACTGGATGTTTGGATGTATTAATTTGCCTTTCATTGCACCAAAAGAGAGAGAGAGAGACTGTTTTACTTCTTCAAAGTACATACAATAATCATACAATCAGTTATGTATCTCCTTCATGCCTGCGATACACAAAACAAGAGTTATTATTTTTACTGTACTAATTTTTTCATATATTTGAGAATGCTCAAGTGTGACCCTGACCCAAAGAGCGCCACTTGCATTTTCTAAATAAGAATTGCCTGACTCTAAAATGGCCACCCCATTCAGATTAATGTCATCCTGCCACTGGGACACTGCTGCTTTTCGGGGTGCCCAGCAGCTCCTTTTTTATCCTGCTGCCAAACCGCTGCTACTTTTCTGCACACCCACCAGCTCGTTTCATCCTGCATAGCCACACTGAAGTCTCAATCCTGGAGAACTCTGGCAGCCATCTAGCTTTCAACACGCACAGGGGCTCACTATCATCCAGCACATTCTTCAGCACTTGTTTAACCTGCTACTTGCCCGCTGTTACTTTCAGCATGCTGGGTGGCTCCTTGCAGCCTGCCACCCAGCCACTCCTGGAGGAGCTCGAATATGATTGTCACCTCTCATGAGGGGTGCCCATCTAAATTTCCAGCATGCCTAGTGGCTTGCTTGCATCCTGCTTCTGTGATTCTGATGTAAAACATTGGCACACTTGAAGTTCAAGCCATGCCTATTTGCTTTGCCAATGCTTGTTAATATTGCTTACACCACTCTTAAACTATGACTTCATACAGTGATGTGAGAAAACACTGTGGTGACTCCCATTCACAGTCTTTCATCCTATTATTTTTTATTGTGTCCCTCAGAATATTTTTCAGGGTCACAACTCTGAATCACTCTCCCAAATTATGGATAACATGAGAAAGTTGATCATTTCAAATGTCGGCCTGAAGAACAATTCACGAGTCACTTGATCTCCAAAAGCAAACTGTAGTTATCTGCCCAGGTTTTGAGTCATGTTAACATGCTTTGTGTATAAAATACATCAAAAGTATTTAAGACATTGAAGTATGAGCTAAAAACATAACAATTACAGTGCAACATAGCACAGTACACATTAATGTAAGCAAAAACCACCATATTTGTGACACAAAACGTTTTGTTGAACATTTAGCAAACAGATATTAATTCATTTGAGTCACAAAAACTGATGTATTTATCACGGAATTAATGAATATGTTTACACAGAATATTTAAAGTGGTATCCTCGCTAAAATCAGACACCTGAAACTCATACAGCACACCTACTAACACTCAAACATATTAAAAACAGCCCTTAACCTTTTGCAAATCCTAACCAATTGTCTTATATAGTTCAAACTTTAATCTTGTTGTTACAATTAGGTTCTGCCCATTCAGTTCAGCTGGGTTTTTTAGCTATGTGCATCAGCAGGTTTTTTTTGACTTTTTACTGTGGGTGAGCCTCATTACATGTGTCTCACCCACAGGAATCACACAGCTAATGGACTGAGCGTGTTTACTGCCAGTATCTGCCTTTTAAGTTAAGGCCACTACAATGCAGCAAGGGTAAGGGGCCCTTGGATGATTACACATGTGAGGGCTGCGCACAATAGTCTCTCATGCGCAGCCCTCACATGTGTAATCATCCAAGGGCCCCTTAACTGCACACAGGTAGCCTAGCTCAGGGTGGACTCTGTAGTATTAGATATTGGCCTGGGGTAGGCCTTATAATGTTAGTGTACACTAATAGGAAAAGTCAGTGTGATTTACTGTTTTGTCTGTAGTGACACTATTATACCTAAAGCAAGAAACTCTCTTATAGTGCAGTTTCGCTTACCTTTGGCCCACAGAGACCAGTGACATATTGAATTGGGATGAAACCTGTGTGGTAAAATCAATTCTGCAAGTTCCAAAAATATATCTCTACAACTTATGGGTCATCCAGAATTGTCATATTTCACTGGCTCAGTTCAGGATCAGAGCCCAGGCCTTTTGTCACCCTGCTGCGCAGGGTTAATTACATTTCTTTCCAGCAGCAGGAACAAAAGCCTCCCCAAACAAAGGGAGCAATTAACAGTGCTTCACTCAGCTCTTGAGGAGGAAAGATGGGGTGGAAGAATCTGCATCAATTGATCAGCTGTCACACTGTACCAGAGATGGGCCTGTCTAAGCCCACTGCGTTTCAGACCTCTGAAGCCAACACAGGAAGGGGCTCCTCTTTGATAATCTAGTGAGGAAGACCCTGGCAGTGATGTCAGCAAGGGACAGAGCTGAGGACCCCAGAGGAGATGTGATTAGTGACTCCTGGATGATGACATCCTGAACTGTCCTAGCATGCTGTGCAGGATGGTTGTGACAGGGGACATGGCTCCTTAGGATTGGCCAGGGGTGCCTGTCTTCTGGAAACTTCCTCTACCCTTTAAAAACTCTTGCACAAGGGGAAGACTCGCTTGCCTGGTGATCTGTCTGCGCTTCGCTGCTGGACCCTGGGGTCGTCATGGATGACTGGAAGGAAATAGCCCCTGATGCCCACCAAGGAGTAAGGAATCTGCACAGTTGACTCCAGGACCATTGGGTCTCCCCAGGGTCAGTGAGGTTGGCCCCCTTTCACCAGCGGAGGACCAGTTGGGGGAAGCTCTGGACATCTGTGCCTAGAGACAGAGGCCAGGAGGAAGGCTGGCACAGGGAGCCAGGAGAACCAGCTCTCTGAGGAGAACACTGCTTTGGAGTTGAGGATGTCTGCTGTAACTGCCCCTGGTGGCTAGAGCGTACCACCAGGAGTAAAATGAGCCCAAGATCATCAATATCGGCCCAACGGGTCCCAAGTTATTGCATTTTAAAGATTGGCAAACTTTGACCTTTTCTTGCTGCAAAGTGTGTAGGGCTTTGCCGTCATTTGACCACCTACCCCTGGGATGAGCCAGGGCCTGGGTACCGGCACAGAATTATTTTTTTCAATTTTCCCTAGGGAGAGGGCATGCCTCCTCAGACTCTCTACTGGCCCAGGGACCCCATTTCACTGCCTATTTATGCAAAGTGGGGGGCCGGGACCCCACCCCCAAAACTCAGGAGGATGGGACAGCGCTGTGGCACCCCCCACAATGGCAGTGGCCTTGCCCCCTCTCACTGTGCCCGTGTCTGGGGGGGAGCAGGGCAACCTCTGCAGAAGAGTGCACGCAGCAGGCAGGGAGATAGAAGCTGTTGGCTCCTATGGCTGCACTCGGATGTGCGGGCCGCGCGGGAGCCGGCGATGCAGTGAGGTGTGGGCTCTCTCGTTGCCCCAAGATGAGCAGGCATAGGGGTGGCTGGGTGGGACCATGCATCCCCCAAAGAGGAAAAAAACAAAAGGAGAAAATACAACAAAAAGACACACAGCACAGCGGGAGACCCGCTGTTATAATATTCACTGCTCCCGGCTGGAGCACCCCATAATTCCCTGCCCAGTGGAATCCCAACTCTTTTCTCCCCAAGAACACATCGTACTGATTCAACTGATTATACAGCATTTTATATCAGTTTGTGCTTGGTTTAACTACATTCTTGCCCCTGATGATGACCCAATTACTTGACGAGGGTCGAAACACCATCAACAGCTATTCAGCTGGAAAAGACCGTCATTGACTGATATTATACATAAAACGTTTCCAAAACTTTTGAACTTTTGCTCCTTTTGGAAACACCATGTAAAAAGAAATTATCTGTATTCTTTTTGCCATTTTCCTTTTTCAACTATGATCACTTTCTGAGCTGCCTGCACGATTTTTGAGCACTGTGTGTTCACACAATACGCTGTGTGCCTATTGTATATACTTTAATTAATCAATGTGTATGCTGTAGATATCTAGACATAGATTTGAAAAAATAACTTTTTCAAGAGAATACGTTTTCGGGTCATAATTCTTTCTTGCTGGTAATCAATCAATCAATCATGTCACTTATAAAGCGCACTACATACCCGCGAGGGTCTCAAGGCGCTGGGGGAAGAGGGGGGTGGTGCTGCTACTGATCGAAGAGCCAGGTCTTGAGGAGTCTTCTGAAGGCCAGTAGGTCTTGGGTCTGTCGGAGGTTGGTGGGGAGGGTGTTCCAGGTCTTGGCGGCGAGGTGGGAGAAGGATCTGCCGCCGGCGGTCGTTTTCCGGATGCGGGGGACTGTGGCGAGGGCGAGGCTGGTCGAGCGGAGCTGGCGGGTGGGGGTGTAGAAGCTGAGTCGTCTGTTGAGGTAGGCTGGTCCGGAGTTGTGGAGTGCTTTGTGTGCGTGGGTGAGGAGCTTGAAGGTTATCCTCTTGTTGACAGGGAGCCAGTGCAGGTCTCTCAGGTGGGGTGTGATGTGGCTGCGTCGGGGGATGTCGAGGATAAGACGTGCAGAGGCGTTCTGGATGCGTTGCAGCCGTCTCAGGAGCTTAGCCGTCGTTCCTGCGTAGAGGGCGTTTCCGTAGTCCAGCCTGCTGGTGACGAGGGCCTGGGTGACTGTTTTTCTTGTTTCGGTGGGGATCCACTTGAAGATCCTGCGGAGCATTCGGAGGATGTTGAAGCAGGATGAGGAAACGGCGTTGACCTGCTTAGTCATGGAGAGGGTGGGGTCGAGGATGACCCCTAGGTTGCGTACGTGGTCGGTGGGTGGCGGGGCTGTTCCCAGTGATGTTGGCCACCAGGAGTCGTCCCAGGCTGAAGGGTTGGAACCAAGGATGAGGACCTCCGTCTTGTCCGAGTTCAGCTTCAGGCGGCTGGTCCTCATCCATTCGGCGACGGCCTTCATTCCTTCGTGGAGGTGGGCTTTGGCGGTGTGAGGGTCTTTGGTGAGGGAGAGGATCAGCTGGGTGTCGTCGGCGTAGGAGATGATGTTGAGGTTGTGCTGTCGGGCGACGTGGGCGAGGGGTGCCATGTAGATGTTGAACAGCGTTGGGCTGAGGGAGGAGCCTTGGGGTACGCCGCAGATGATCTTGGTGGCCTTGGATCGGAAGGGGGCGAGGCGGACGCTTTGTGTTCTGCCGGAAAGGAAGGATGTGGTCCAGTCCAGGGCCTTCTCTTGGATCCCGGCGTCGTGAAGGCGTGTTCGTAGTGTGTGGTGGCAGACCGTGTCGAAGGCGGCTGATAGGTCCAGGAGGATGAGGGCTGCTGTTTCTCCGTTGTCTAGCAGGGTCCTGATGTCATCGGTGGCGGCGATGAGGGCGGTTTCGGTGCTGTGGTTGCTGCGGAAGCCGGACTGGGAAGGGTCCAGGATGATGTTCTCCTCGAGGTAGCGGGTCAGTTGTTTGTTGACGATTTTCTCGGTGACCTTCGCGGGGAACGGGAGCAGAGAGATGGGTCGGAAGTTCTTGAGGTCCTTGGGGTCTGCCTTGGGTAAGATGCTTATAACAATACATTGGATATGTATTGTGCTTAACTGATAAATTGCTTTTAACATTGACACCTAATCATGTAGTTGTTACATCAGCCATACTTGTCTCCAGTGTTGATGTTTTCAGCCTCCTCGCCCCCCTCCCCAGCCCATACGCTTCGTGTTTTTCATTCAAAGAGATCTTGGCAGGTGGTTGAATTCTGAAGAAAGGTTTGCTGCAAACAGAGAAGGACAGTTTTGTGAATGAAGATGTTCTATGGCTGTTCACACACAGTACCCCCATGCTGTTTTCCTCCTGACATCTCCTTCAATGTATTGGCAGCTAGAAGGTTTTAATGTCTTTCTTTATTGAAAACTCAAAGCAGACAGAATCAGTAGTGAATCAAAGAGTGTATGCTCCACAGTGGGCTGCTAGAAAGATCTGCCAGGGGTTGTTTCATATGGTATGGTCTAATGTGCCAACTGAAAGGTGCATAGCTCAGCCCACACAATGGAAATGTGAAGGAAATTTGAAAGGTTTTGGTAGGGGCAATTATGAAAAAGAGACAGTTTTGCTAACCCGGAACAATAAAGGTAACGCTGTTCCCATGCAGGGACACGGAGTGGCACGAGGCACCAATTATGTGGTAAACTAACTTTTAACTTTTTAATTAAAAATAAAAGAGGAGCAACTAGAAACATTATTCCACAAGCAGGGAATTGCTGTTGCAGTTAAAGGGGTAAAGCAATTGCCCCTTGTGTCAGACCTGTTCCGATAGTACCTCAGGGGTGGATTAATAGGGCAGTCGACTCTACCTATATGACTATATGATGGATGGGGGAGCAATGCAACTCACCACTTAAGATTCCTCCATAAAAACGTGGGTCCGAATATAAAAATATTGCACTACAGAATAGTTGAAATCTGTGTTTTCTTAATTTAAAAATGGTGCTTCCAATGTATTTTAAGTCACTTATAGGCACATCAGGAAATACATACATAAAGGATAAGCTTATCTTTGCAGCAGATCACTTTTTTGTTCTGATACTTGTTTTGCCAGAATTCTTGTAAGTTCGTCATTAACTCCTTGGTGACGTTCCTTACATATGTGGCGTATGTAGTAGTCAGTGACGTGTTGTACTGCTGAGACCGTAGCTCGGACCAAATGAGGAACATGTCGTCTATGACTTATGTTGAATTACTCTGTCTATGTACTTTTGATTCCAGCTATTGCAAGATTATGTTACCACCAGCCCAAGGTGAGATTGGTCTGCATTGAAGCACTGCAACACCCAGTCCCATCCCGCTGAGCCGACTGTGCGTATACGTGCAGTGACCTCTGGACTCAGGGCGTGGTAGATTCTGGATGCAGGCCATCTTAAGCAAAATCTGCATATAATTTGGCACACATCTGCCACGTGAAGCCCAGTTCTGGAACCTCAACTTTCATGCAGATCCATCAAACATCACCGACCTTATTAGCAAATCACAGCTTTGATAACACCCCCTTCTACTTTGCTTCCATTCGCCACTGACGGATCGAATGGGAACCGCGTGAAACTTGAGGCTGCATAGTACCAGCATTGGCAACCTGCCCCACCCCTCCAACGTAACATGCATGCTCATAAATAAACACACAACACATTTCTTGTTTGGGTAAAATTGCTGCAGGTTTATTACATACACCGTTATGTAATATGGTGGGTTATCTTACGGGCGATCCAAGGGCAGGCAACCGTCTGGGCCGCCTGCCCGCCTGATGAGCCAAGCAGCACTGGGGCGAACCCCATCTGTGCTGCCACTTCTGGTGATCCTCTTCCCGGATCACGTGACACATGGTTCCTTATTACTCACGCCCCTTTCAGGGCGGAGCGTAGCATAGCAAACCCCCGGTTGTTCAGGCCCACAACCGCCCGAAGGACTAACGGGCGCCGACACGGTTTTCTAGGAACCTTCCATGAGGCTCCTAGGATTTGGCTCTGGCACCCACCATGGTGCCGCGCAGAGGTACCCTTCTGTACCCCTCTGCTTCCAGATCGCCCTGTAACTCCGCCTGCAACGAAAAAAAAGACAACATTACAACATTCTCTGCCTCCTGCCTGCCACGAACCACGCCGGGTAAGCGGTAGGGTGGGAGACGGCGTGTCCGGGCGCGCGAAAGAGGACGACAAAATGGTGGGGGAGGAATATATACCCCTCCCCCTGTCCTCGCGCCCCGGAAGTGATGCTTGCCTAGCGCGCTGCGCCAAGGCTTGGGGGACTCCTCCCTGAGTCCCTGCGGGGGTGTGGGGTGCCCAGCTGGCACTAGAGGGCTGCCCTCGTTAGTGGCCCCCTGCGGGGGCCTCGGACAGCCGCATAGTACCAGCATTGGCAACCTGCCCCACCCCTCCAACGTAACATGCATGCTCATAAATAAACACACAACACATTTCTTGTTTGGGTAAAATTGCTGCAGGTTTATTACATACACCGTTATGTAATATGGTGGGTTATCTTACGGGCGATCCAAGGGCAGGCAACCGTCTGGGCCGCCTGCCCGCCTGATGAGCCAAGCAGCACTGGGGCGAACCCCATCTGTGCTGCCACTTCTGGTGATCCTCTTCCCGGATCACGTGACACATGGTTCCTTATTACTCACGCCCCTTTCAGGGCGGAGCGTAGCATAGCAAACCCCCGGTTGTTCAGGCCCACAACCGCCCGAAGGACTAACGGGGCGCCGACACGGTTTTCTAGGAACCTTCCATGAGGCTCCTAGGATTTGGCTCTGGCACCCACCATGGTGCCGCGCAGAGGTACCCTTCTGTACCCCTCTGCTTCCAGATCGCCCTGTAATTCCGCCACAGCTCTGGAGGAGGCCACCGTCGCCGCCAGAGCCCCCACCAAAAGCTCCTTTCTTACCTGAAACCTCTCATTTCCAGGCCTCCTGCAAAGCTAGGGAAGAGATCCCTCCCACTGGTGCTAGATGAACCCCATCTGTATCACAATAGCCCTTGCCGATAGCCTGGATCAGCTAGTGTCTAATGCAACACAAAGGCCCTTCTGCCCTGTGAATTTGTGCCAAAACTATCCACCCTCCTGTGGGAAGGTTCCACTACTTCACATACATGACTCAGCCCCGTGCCAACTCTGGGCGGGGCAGATCAGATTCCCTGGCTCACATTGCCCCATGAATTTGCTGAGCTCACCTAGCTGCCGTCCTACTAGGACGGTGTGTCTAGCACACCTGTGTCCCCACTTAAGGGACAGCTGCCCGCTTGTTGGGAGACCGCTCCCACACCCACCTGCCTACTTCTGGCTATTCGGGCGAGAAGGATTATACTTTAACCTTTGCACCGTCCATTTGCTTTCTAACTCATGACGCACAGGAATGTCCATAACTAGACGTGTGTGACGATGAGCCAGGGTGCCCTCCTGCCCTTGCCGTGCATCCCTTATTTCTTATGGGAATTTCGCCAGCTCAGCTCCTTCGTGGTGGACCCCCTAGGGGTACCAGCTAGAGAATCCGTGTGATTAATGCAGTGCGCACTGGCTGCCATATGGTGCCTAACTTTAAGGATTGGCTAAGTCCTACTTTGCCCTTACTCCCAGAATATACCCGGATAGGAGGGGGGGTTCACACTGCTCGCCTTGCCTTTTGTGCTTGGCACCTTGTTCCCCCCTTTCTTGGGGACGCAGCGCAATGTGTTAGCTGACAGCACCCCTGCCCAGTTAGGCTAGTATAGCTAACCGGGCAGGGCATTTGACCTTAGCTGCAGGAAAAGTCGACAGGCTGGAACCCTCCCTGCGAGAGCCCCCGGATAGGGGGCAGGGGTGTTCACACTGCCCGCCCCAGGGCAACCCCAGTGGTGGAAAATTACCTGCTCACTAGACCCGCTGGTGGCAAGTTCAGCATAACCTGTACATGGAATTTCAATTCTTCTAACAACTGCACTGTGGGCAAACCACACTCACTGCTACTGGTTTAGGTAGGGGGTGGAGGGTTGTGCCTTCTTAAATTGTGTTTAGTAAACGGAATAATTTCCAATATTTCTTTGGTAGGTTTCAAATGCCTGGTGTTTATTCTTATTCACATGCATAAGACAAAGACAGGCATAAGACAAAGACAGTCGACACGTGTTTCGCCCGTGTGGCCCATCGGCCGAGGGCTTTCTCAAGGCCAAGGTTCAAGTTATGCTGGTCGTGTTCCTTGTGATTGAGGCGACTGGTGTCTGACTATTCAGCCCTTGGAGGCCGTGGCAATCTGCCCGGTCAGCAAGTATGCCCACTGTACAGTTGTAATTTAGTAACTCATGGCCTGACAACCGCAGATGCCTAGTACCGGGCTGTGTGTATGCGGCCCAGGACCTGGGCAATAGGCTTGGTGTGGATGGGTTGTGAATGCCAGGCATAAGTGTAATACCTTTGACAAACCTCTCCAGACCAGCATCTATATCATGCTTAAACATTATTTACTGGTCTTGCCCCTGGCACCCTTCTGGTAGGTGATACGGAACCTCCTACCCAGCATCAGCTGACACTCTCGCTTTGCCGTCACACCACCTGTGTCCCTTTGGTCACCCTCCCAAGCGGGAGCCCTCCACAAACCTTGTGTCCTAAAGCATTCGCCCTGTGGGGCGGATGCGAATGGACTGCAAACAACTCCTATGCATTCTCTACCATGTGGTAAATGGAGTTTCTGGTTGGCTCGGGTATGCACCTAAGCATGTCCGAGCCCACCTCTCTGGTCAGGAGAAGGGAGTACATACTTAAGCGGACACCTGCCCACCCCTTGGTGGCCAGGCAGGGACTTTGGCTTATCCCAGAGGCAGTGTAAATTTGATGTGCCAACCGCACTCCCATAGTGGCACATTACAGAAGAGACTCCATACCAGGTTATTTTTATTACCCTTTGTATCGACCATACGGGAGAAACTTAGTTTCATCTGCCACTATTACCCTGTGCTGCCAAGCCTCATCATGACCTCCCAGGGATTACATAACTCACTAGGCCAATCAGGCCACTGTCCTACAGCTCCGTTAGCACAACCCCGTTAGCTGCCGGTAGGAACTGCACTTAGCGTAACACAGCAGAGTAAATGTAAAATTGAATCTCCCACCATTTTTGCTGGTAACTGACGGCCAAAAAGACAGCACCTGGGCACGAGATCCCAGTTACCTAGAGAAAACAATAATTATCCAGCACCATTAACAAATGTGCCGCATGCACCCATGCCCTATCCACCTGTTGCTGTGTACATATCGTCCAATTCAATGACATAACCAACATGTTAACCAGTTCTCTCCTTTGTGGTCAACCAAATTCCATATGCCGGGATTTCACCACTAGTACCTATGCTGAAACTGGATTTGTAAGGCCCATGTGAGGTTCGGCGATCGTGCCAATGCTAGTCGCCACGTTTCCAACTTCTCTATAGCGTCCGACTTGGTGGGAGCACTACTAGGACTCGTGGGAAGACATGATGGCGCTGAATAACCGGTGAATGTTACCCCACTCGCTGGTAATTCTGTACAGGTAGCTGCCCTTACTAAATTGAGGGAATGCGAAAAGCTTCCCAATGCCTGTAGTCTTACTGCTCCACCCATTTTGACCCCAAAACTTTGGGACGACTTTAGTAGTGACATGCCCTTAACGGTACGTGACATTCTACCAGCACCGCGCAGGAATCCCCCTTTGACCTGCCCTAGCCTGTGGCCATTCTGCTGAAAGCCCAGGGGAGGGAGTGCACCAAACCTCAGGTCCTAGGCACTCAGGAAGCATCCCTCACTGCTGCAGGTGCCCCAAAGCATATATTATAAAACATTTAATGGGTAACAACCCGGTTTGCGTCCCTTGATGTGCCATGCTGTGAGCGATTAGGTACCTTGCATATCTCTTCCCTATGAAAAGATTAAACAAACCGGCCAAAGCACAATGCATGGGCAATGCGTGTGCCCGCATACGCCCCAGCTCTGGGTGGCACGAACCCCAACGCACCGCGTGCCAGTTTGTACATATGCTTCATGGGTGACTAAGCACTAATGTGCCCTTTTCCCTGGGTGATCCCCAGTACGGGGGTACGGCTGATGACCCAGTGCTGCGCCAGCCAATAAACATGTCGACATGTGTGTAAAACCCAGCTATGGCCAGACGAAACCACTATAAGCAGTTTATCAGGGAACTGTAGAGACCACCGGAGTCCCTCCGCACTCCCGCAACAGCCAGACAGGCCACCTGCGCGCATGCCAGGTGCCGAAACCAGAGCAGCAGCCCTATTGCAAACGGACTGGCGGCGCACAATTCCGCATAGGAGACAAACTTGACCTCGTTATACTGCGAAAGAGGCAAGTGCGGCACTCGAATGAGACAAAGTACTATTCTTTGCAAAACAGAGCCTGTCCGCATTAGGGACAAAAGATTAACCATGAGATTATCACTGATCAAGTCTGTGAGGTCGCATTCGCTACCTCTGGCAAATACTCATACATCGCCATATATGACTGACCCCTCACTCTCATCCTATGCTGTGTGTGGTCTTGGCCCACATCAGTGTGAGCAGAGCCCCGTGAAGTAAACTTGGCTTATGGTTGAAAGTGCACAAGTAAAGCACCCCCTCCCCTCAAGTTGGGTTACACAGTACATTGTAAGGGTGCAGTGGGCTAGTTACTCTCATGAGGCCCCCATGCCCCTGCACTTGTGGCGTTAATGAAAACTTTGTTGTTTGGCTGTGACAACATGGTTGCCTGCGCCACCCTACAGCCCCATGGAAAAGTGCTGGGCTCTTGCTTACTACCCTGCGGAGTGAGCCCACTGTATTCACCAGATTCGCCACAATCTGTTCTGCAGGCCTGTGATAAATATCCCAGGGCCGACATCTGACACTTGAACCCATGCTTGGACAGGCCCGAACTAGGAACCCCGATCTAGACTGCCTGCCAACCGGCTGACCCTTCCATTAACTCTGATCTCAGCCCCCCAGGCCGTGCACCTATGCCTGGTGTAGGGGAGGTGCTCTAATGCTGTGGAAGGTGTAGATGTGGGCTTCTCACTACCGGGGCAAGCATTAGAATTGCGACTGATAATAACTTACAGAGGCAACCACTGAAAAACCGTTTGCGCTGTTATGCTAGGGGAAACTGTCGCCGTTACCGGGCCCTTGCTGCACGTATATGAGCGACAACCCAAAGTCCCAGGGCTAAATAGTACCCCCGGGACCAGGAAGGAGTGGTCAAATTTGGAGCTTCAGTACACCCAAGCACGCAGTCGCTTAATCTATCAGTCTCGCAACATTCACTTCCATATAAAGGACAATGCACACAGGGACATCTTAAGGATTTTGGGGGCCCTGGGCCAAACATATTTTGGGGGCCCCTGTTCAGAACAGCTTTAAATTTATGATCCAATTTGAGCCCCTGTTTCCCACGCAGTTTCCGCTTCCTCAGCTGCATTAGCGATCCAGTTTGCATCATAGGCATTAGCCTATATATTCCCGACGCAAACGGACGCGCGCAGCTGACAGCGGTAGGATTTAGTGTTTCCTGCCCTGCTACTAGGTTTTTAATACTTTTTAAATTGTATATGTGTGGCTGAATTACTCCTACCTACGCGCACTTGCACTTTACTTGATTCTGCTTGCCTACACCTCCTTAGCTGCTCCGATTCGCATCTCGCTTTTCCTCCAGTCCAGGTCCGCCACGGCTGATACGCCGATTGTGCGGAGGGCTGGGGCTACTATCGGGCTCCTCACTTCCACCCATGCAGTTTCTGCTTCCTGAGCTGCGTTAGCGATCCAGTTTGCATCATAGGCATTAGCCTATATATTCCCGATGCAAACGGACGCGTGCGCGCCAAAGGCAAGCCCGTCTGCGCCCGTCAGCGTCCCGGAGGCATCCGGCGCCAGCCATGCTGCCCAGTTCCCCTCCGGTGAGTTTCTTCCACTATATTACAATAGGGAAAAACTGCTTAGCCCTAGGCTGCTACCATTATGTCAGTGTACAGCGGCTGATCCGAGCCTGGAGGTAGACTTTCGATGCAATAAGTGCAACTGGTCTCTCCTCCAGCCCAGGAAACTCGCACCCAAGATCCTCCCACGCAACAATAAGTGTAAAAACAATAAGAAAACAGAGGACTTAAAGGCCACCCTTTTGAATTGTCGCTCTATGCAGAAGCATGAACCACACATTTATGACCTACGTTTAGACGAACAGCCTGATCTTTTATTTCTCACTGAGACCCGGCTGTCTGAAGCCTCCAACCCTACTATCACCTCGGCCATCCCTACGGGTTATAAAATCCTTAGGAGGGACCGACCGAGTGGGAAGGGGGGCGGTGTCGCCATAATTTACAATCAAAAACTAGACTGCTCTCCCATCCCGATGGAAAACATCGAGGGCGTAGAGCCCTTAGGCTTCCGCTGTACCTTATCCCCCATCATAGCATAGCTGTTTTTCTGATTTACAGACCTCCCGGTGCAATTGGAAATTTTATTACTAAGCTTAATACAGCCACCACCTCCCTGGCCTTAAAATACAACAACTGCCTTATTCTGGGAGATTTCAATATACATATGGACAATGGAAAAGACCCTCAAACAATTTCCTTGTTGGAGACGCTGCAGGCCTGCAACATGTTTCCATCTATTTTTTCGGCCACCCATGAGAAGGGCCATACCCTAGACCAAATCTTTCACAACTTTGACATATCAGTAAGCCTACCTCTTCCCATTACCTGGTCTGACCACCTCCTATTAAAATTCTCAACTCTGCCACAGCCCCTCGGGCTAACGCAGGGCAGAGGGTCCCTAATTACAGGACGTTCAATAAAATATCCATCCAGATGTTAGCAGATGTTAGCAGATGCCCTCGGTCGTTCCTCACCGGAGCTGTCTGGCTGCCCCGACTCGGACGCCCTCTCCGAACCAACATTAGTGCAGCGGTACCGGTTGTTTCCCGCTTCTCAAAGAGGTCGGCCCCAACAGCTCCATGGTTTAACGATTCCCTCAGATCTAGCAAAAGAAATTGTAGAAAAATGGAACGGAAATGGCATAAATCCTATCTACCTGAGGACAGAAAGGTGTATAAAGACACCTTAAAAGCTCATTACATTTTCGTGAAGGCAGCCAAGAAAAACTTCTTTCAAACCAAGATAGAAAATGCCCAAAATAAGAGTAAGGAAATCTTTAGCATAGTTGCATCCTTTACCGCCCCGAAAGCCGGCACAAAGGAAGGGCCATGCACGGAAGAATGGTCTAAGCAAATAGCTCAATTCTTCCACAAAAGATCTCTGTGATCCAACAAGCCTTCACTAACATCTCAGAGGAAGAACTGACCTTCTACCTTAGTTCTAATAGCAAATTTCACCTCTTGGTTCCTCCATCTTTACTAGCTTTCCCTGAGTTTCAGCTTGAAGAGTCACTGACCCTTCTCCAAAGCATTAAGTCTGGCTCTCCTACCGACCCATGTCCAGAGAATATCCTGAACCTATTAGCTTCCACCATAAACCCCACGGTAAACCAGCTCATTAATGTTTCCCTCTCCTCAGGCAACATGCCGAAATTATGGAAGAATGCTAAGATTATTCCACCACTGATAAAAAAGGCTAACGCCAAACCGACGGACCCTGCCAACTACAGGCCAATCTCATTTCTTCCGGCCCTCTCCAAAGTATTAGAGAAGCATGTAAACAAGGCCCTCCAAAAACACATTGAAGATGGGAAGCTCCTTCATGAGTGCCAATCCGGTTTTAGGGCCAATTACAGAACGGAGTCCGCTCTGCTGGAAGTGACTGAATTTCTCAAGGGTAAGCTGGACCAGGGAGGCAAGGCTGTTCTGATACTGCTCGATCTGTCGGCGGCCTTCGATACGGTCCCACATGAGAGGCTCCTGGAGAGACTTGCTAACATCAGCTTGGGGGGACCGCCTTAACGTGGATGTCATCTTTCTTGGCAAATAGATCTCAGGACATCTGGCTCCCCCTTTCTCATCCCCGGTTCCGGCCATGAATGTAGGTGTCCCTCAGGGCTCCATTCTCAGTCCTACCCTTTTTAATATATATCTATCCCCCTTGCATTTCTGGTAGAGGAAGAGGGCGCCAAAATAGTTTCCTATGATGATGACACTCAGTTGATTTTTACATGTGAAAAAGGAACCGACTTTGACGGGGCAATGATTAGGTCTTGCCTCACAAAGGTTTTTAACTGGCTTAAGACCAATCAGCTGAAGTGCAATCCTGACAAAACTGAAGTTGTTTTCTTTGGTAATCCAGAAACGCCTGACTGGAGCTCTTGGTGGCCAAAGATCTGCGGCCCCCGCCCGTGGAAAAGGAGATAGTAAAAAACTTAGGAATTGTCATAGACAAGACACTCTCCATGCACTTTCAAATCCAAAATCTAACTGGCGCTTGCTTGGGCATACTCCGGATGCTAAAAAATTCCTGCCACTGTTACCGCTTGAGAGCAGAAAGATCGTGGTGCAGGCTCTGGTGACATCAAAGCTTGACTATGTCAACAGCTTATACCTCGGTCTTCCCAAATCCCTTATCCAGCACCTACAAGTGGTACAAAACGCAGCGGCCAGAGCATCCTGAGACCTAAACCCAGATCTAGTATGACCCCTATTCATAAGTCTCTACACTGGCTCTGCATAAAAACGGATCGACTTCAAAGCGATGACCATCTTCTTTAAAGCTTTCCACGGCTTAGGAGCCGGCTACCTAAATGAGTGCGTTAATCGCCACACAACATCTAGACCCCTAAGATCTTCCAATGCCAACCTGGCCATTGTGCCTAAAATATGCCGTGCCCGCACTGGAGGCAGATCCCTCGGCTTTCTAGGCGCAAAATTGTGGAATAGACTCCCATAGTCTCTGAGACTAACCACAGACCTACTCTCTTTCAGGAAGAACTTAAAAACCTGGCTTTTTAATAACTGATGGGTCTTTTATGCACGTTTTCCTCCCCCGTCACGCGCCAGGACACTCTAGTCTGAGTCGCTGCGCGCTTTATTAAATACACTATTTCATTTCATTTCATTAGGTCCCTGACAGTGCAAAGGAACACTCGTCCAAATTCTAAGGGCCTTATTTATGAGGCCTTGCTTCACTTTTATGCCGCCGGTGCGTCACTTTTTGTGACGCACTGGCAGCGTAAAAAATGTGCCATGTTGAGCCCTATTTACAAAGTGACGCATCTAGGCAGATGCGTCACTTTATAAACCCCTGCACCACATTATACCTGCGCCAGGTATAATGTATGCAGGGTGGGTGTTCCCCCGCAAAAAGCCTCGTAGAAGTGGCGCATTGAAATCTATGAGAACTCAGTGCACCACTTCTAGGACGCCATTGCGTCAATATCTTACACCTGCCTCACAGCAGGCGTAAGACTGATGCAGGCCCTTTCACATGGGGCTTGCCCCATGTGCAAGGACACATTGCTGGAGTTGCGTCTATTTTAAGACACACCCCAGCAATGCATCACTTTGCGCCTACAGATACGTCAGAAATACTGACGTATCTGTAACTCCTTGCGACATGATGCGTCATACAGTAAATATGACGCATCCATCATGTCGCAAGGAGGGCGCACTAAGAAGTGACGCATCCCTGTTTTCACACAGCAATGCATCACTTCTCATAAATAAGGCCCTAAATGTGTTTACATCTAATATTCAGGGATGGTTATGTGTGTTTTCAATATTGTAATACAGCAGCAGCTCACCAATATTACTGCAAATAATCTCTGTGACGCCCTCCCATTTCTTATATGTTAGGTCTTGTTTTGATCTAAAAGTAACTTTTTTATGTATATTGCATGAAACATAAACACATTTTCTCTGCAAAATGGCTGTACTAGACTCACACATCAGGTACATAAAAAATAAATTAAAGGAAAACGGTCTTTAAAACAATCTGTTTAAGAAATATTCAAGGTCATTAGGGCAAAACTCTGGAGAATGGAGCTGACTCTGTCAGGGGGCCCCCTGAAAGGCTGGGGCCCTGGGCCAGAGCCCACTTTGCCCATGCATTAAAACGTCTCTGAATGCACAACTTGACTTGCCAAGAAAACACTGGCTCAACTTGGTATGATTCTTGCGCTCATTTTGAACAGATGGAAAGATTAAAACATTGAACCTACTTGACCTTGTCATAATACCATGTTGCAGCTGGTGCCTATAGCGGTGTAAACTGGCCGCCCCGCCCAAAACAGCAGTCCGCGGTCCAAAACACGCGCCCAAAAACGCTGGCTACAACACCAAATAGGCTTAATAAATTCTTAACTATAAAACGCTGTAAATTAGTTTCCGTTTGCGACGCCCAATGCAAGTGGTAGTGAACTCATCCCAATGCTGGCCTAAATGTATATTCAAAACAAAACTTATCGGGCCTGCATATAACAGACATACTCAAGCATACACTTCAAAATGTTGCTATCCTCACGCTCAGCCGCTTGTAACTGATCTAGCCTCTGAGGTCCAAAATGTAAAATGCTTTATAAGATAAATTCAGGCGCAAACACCTAAACCCATCACCGTTGTACCATTGACACCCTTTGTCAATGACAACTCTTAACTCCTCCTGACATGAAACTTACAGCCGGAGGCAGGTGTAATAAGATCTTAAACTACGGCGGCCCACCATAGGGATTTGTTTGGCCAAGACCCATCGAACCGTCGTGGGTAGGCGCCAAGGTAAATGGGTCTGTGTCACAGTGCAACATTCAAAAGACTATGAGGCCCCTGTCACTTGGTGTGTGTAACACACACTTAAACAATCTTCATTATTTACATTTCTAATCCACTTTCCAACAAAACAAGGGGCATCCCTTCACAAAACAAAGTCAGGTAGTCCATCGTGTTTTAACACTGGAGCACAGTTTGCAAGCAGGCCGCTAAACATACCACACGACTGCTGCTGATGACCTGAGCAGTGAAACCCGAACGTCTTCCACACATGCACCTCAAACTGTTCTGGGCCATGACAGTTTTCAGCCCTGTGTGGGCTCTGATTTTCTCAGACGCTTTTGAGGCCAGCATGGCTCAATCTTGCGAACCGTACCGATACCAGCTTTACACTTATAAAAGAGTGGGGGTAGGGGCCCCCATATGGAGAAGAGGCTGTAGAAAATTCAGCCAGCGCAAGACCCTGCTTCGTGAAAACGTATTCCCCAGTGATAGGGGCGTTGCACGAGTGAGTGAAAGACCCCTCGAGTCAACAAAGCACGGGATGCGCAGTGACACTTTGTGGCCTTGATACCTCGTGGCACCCACCTAAATGCACAGCTGCGAGGTGTTCATGTTTTCAGTCTCCACTGACCAAATCCCACACCCCTGCCCCTCTGCTCAGCCGGACAGAAAATAGCGGGGGAGGGGAGACCCGGTCAGTCAACATTCGACTGTACTACCCAACGCCAACGACAGGACGAGACACTAGGTGGCTCTCAAAGTGCATATGAACCACACAGAATGCCCTGATGCTTCGGCAAGACCACGAGGGAGGGGTCAGTCCGCATATGCCACTCAATGGTTCCCCCACTCCTGGAAACGATCTCCCCAAGTTCGCCGGTAGCTAAAGCCCTTTCCCCTCCCTGACCGCGAACTCCGGACCCAGGGATGTGGCACTGCCCCAGCCACCGTGCAAACAGCGGGGGACTTGCACTAATCTCCCCGCCCCCATGGCGAAACTGGTCGAACCTCCACCGGCAGGCTGGGCTCCCGTGACCGCACCCTTAAGGGCTAGGGTCAGTCTGTGCCGCCGGGCATTAACAAAGCCGTCGGACCCGGGCACGAACATGCCCCTGACCTTTCAACATATGCTGATCTGATGTCGTGATCCAAGCGGAATGCGACGACACATTAAACATCTAAATGATCCCCTTAGAACATTCGTTTGGACCTGTGGTCGCGGACGAAGTCTATCGTGCGCTGTGACTCGCCCGTTCGAGCTGGAGTGCCTAATAGTACCAGCTCGAGGGCGCTAGCTGGCGGACGCCCCTACCGCCCATGCAAACCCATGGGGAGGTGGGGGGCAGCTGCCGGGCTCCAGACGAGCCGATAAAGCGTGGTGCTGGTCGCCCCCTGACTGGGGGGGGTGGGGTGGTGGCGTAAAAAGACATCCCGCTCTGCGCTACCCGGGGTCAATACCCCTCGATTCTATCGCCGGCCCAATCCCAGACCACAACCACAGCTGGAAACGGCACTCTGCCAGCCCCAGGTATAGCACTTCACCGCCGCCGCCCGGGGATCTGCCGCGTGTGAGGAGTCCATGCTGAGGTCCTCGACAGGGAGCTGGCCTGATACAGCCCCGTACACGCACCCAAAGTGGCCAGGCCGGATGGGCCGGAAGAGAGCGTTCCCACACCTCCTCCCCACCCAGCGAGCACAGTCCCCACCGGACCTCTGGCGGCCGATGGGACCCACGGGGAGACAATCTACTCCCTCCACAACAACCAGCGCGAACTCCAGGATAGCGTGGACCTCGTGTCCAGCTAACGAAGACACACAAGGCCTGGCACGGCCCCTGAGGCCGGCCCCTTCTTCGGGTTTTGCCCTGGCTGCCGGGCCCATTGCTCCGCTTGCTGCCCTTTGGAGCATCGCCACCGGAGCCATGGGGGGGGAGGGCTAAAGGGAACACGCCGAGGGTGGAACGAGGAGCGGAGAAGCTCTGTCATGTGCCGCTGCTAGGACCGGCCTGCGCAGCCTGATGCCGGGAAGCCTGAACCCTTCCTATAGCCTAGCCCCAAACCAGTCCCTCGCCACAGCCCAGGTCAAACGCACCAACTCAGCGGGCCTCCTGCAGGGACGTTCCCGGGAGCTTGCAGCTGGGGCGGGGGGCCACTCCGCCAATGGCGTGCGTGGAGGGCCCTGGGGTTCAGGAGATTGACTAACCTCGCTTCAAAGCCGGCCAACTCAGGACACCGGGACCCGCAGCCGAACAGCAGCACCACCAACCAGACGGCGTGTCCGGGCGCGCGAAAGAGGACGACAAAATGGTGGGGGAGGAATATATACCCCTCCCCCTGTCCTCGCGCCCCGGAAGTGATGCTTGCCTAGCGCGCTGCGCCAAGGCTTGGGGGACTCCTCCCTGAGTCCCTGCGGGGGTGTGGGGTGCCCAGCTGGCACTAGAGGGCTGCCCTCGTTAGTGGCCCCCTGCGGGGGCCTCGGACAGCCGCAGAGTGAATGGAGATTTGTCAAACAGCACCAAAGATATTAGCAAACCTTTTGCCCTCTCACTTTGGCCCACCTTGAAGGAACTGCACCATCTTGGCTTGCATTCAACTTACATTCATCAAACTGTTTCAAAGTTGTAAGGAAATCAAAAAGACACACATTGCATCACACATTCTTCTTGTTCATACACTAATGTAATCGATGACATGACTACTGATCGCATATGTGATCTGGTCAGCGATATCAATGATGATGATGTCATCTGCGATTCTGTCAGTGATGTCATTGATGATGCAATTTGAGATGTCATCAGTGATGTGAGGCCATGAGGAGTGCCTTGCCTGGGAGGTGAGTTATGGTTTGCACAGCATGCTATACCTGCCACATTTCAGAGGTGTTTAGGTTTTGCTTTGGAAACATAACTTCATTACATCTTTGTGTTTTTCCATCAATACATAAAGGGAGTGAAAGATTAGGAGGACGTTTGAGAATTTAGTGGGCTTGCTGCGCTATGGTGGGGGTAACAGAGGCAGCACCACAGTCCCCCCAGAAAACAAAATTTAATGATGCTGTTCCAGTGTCTCCCAACTCCAGGACGAGAGCATCTTTGGGCCATAAAATAGAGATGGAAAGTCTGCCACATGCCATGGGGGTAATGGGCAGCGCTTCCCCGATGAATTATTCAAATACAGATCCCCAGAGCAGGGATATGTCTTTGGAAACAAAGTAACTAATCTCCGCCAGAAGCTGTATGTTTTATCCCAGTGTGACAGGGAATGTGTTTAAGGATGGGACCACTATCATCTCAGTGTTAGTCCCAAAATAATGGACAATGGCAAGACTGGTGTCAGAGGAGCTGCCTTACATGGGACAACCCTTCCAACGACATTCCGGTCTGTGTTGGACCCGTACAACGGTTTCCCACAGACAGAGCAGGTAGTGGCGCAGTCATCTAGAAAACCAAGTTTCATTGACCTATAAATGAGGTGGTTTCACTGACCTATAAATGAGGTGGGGAGCAGTGAAGTGTGCAGAAAGAACATCCACTAATTTTAGGTGACCCTTCTTGTCTCAAATTCCTACAAATTAGAGTCTAAGTATATATTTATAATTGTAACAGAGTAACATTTGAATACCCTAATAAAGGGACTACTAGAAGGGACAAGAGAAAAATACAGTTGTATTGCAAAGGTGGAAGTTCGGATGTATTTTAATGATTTAAAAAAAATCTATAGTAGATTTTGTCTTTCTCATGCATTTTGAATATGTAAGACTTAGACAAGTACTTCTTGACATATGAAATGTGCCTTCTGGGACAAAAATGACTTTTATTCTCACGGGATGAAGCAAATCCAAATGTATAATAAATCCGTGGGTGCAGACTGTTTTAATTGCTGTTAATTGATCATAAAACCCTTGAATGATCCTAATATTCTTGTTCTTTGATTTTGCAGCTTTATTGCATTCTCGGAACAATATTTAGAGTTTGACCCCTTCCTGATCCCTGCAGATCCTTCCAATCCATGGATAAGTGATGACACAACACTCTGGGACTTAGAAATGGGGTAAGAATTTGAATGTCGTTGTTGACACTACTGTGGGCGCAAAACAAAGGAAATGATTGTCTTACACCATCCCAGAACTTGCACAGATATCACATTTAGTGATTACAACACTAGAAATATGGTCTATGCAATCATATGACCCTGCAGCAAGTTATTCATATGGAAAACATCTAGAAGACTGACACCAATGATTGTCAAACATATTTACAACATTCGTACTAAAGATTTATATTACTATTATATTTTGAAGCCTTATAGCCCACTTCCGCGGGCTTTACTGGCTGTTAAAGGCCCTAAACCAAGGCTATAGGCCTGAGCCACAGGTGAGAGCCTATAAAGAGAGAGAGGGCCTTTAACAACCAGTGGAGCTCTCAGCAGAAGGGCTATAAGGCTGTTCAAACATTTAACCACTAAGGGTAGAATGTTCTAAATTAAAAAGGGAGAAACGTGAAGAAAACATTGGAATTGTGGAGCTCCGGGCTCACACCATCCACTATAAGCCCGGAGATACCCCATTGGAGCTCTCAACATTCCAAAGAGCTTAACGGTATAACAGTGAAAAGACAATGTATGGGATAATCATGGCAATAGTCAGGCAAAGTCCAGTAGCAAGTATTTATCAAATGACACTTTAAAAGAACTTTAAACAAATGTAATGAAGAAGCAAAACTTATTGATACCTGAAGTTGGTGCCAAAGTCAAGGTTCCAGTAACTCAAAAGAACGGAAACAATCAAGGCACAAGGAGGATGAGGTGTGACTAATACACTGAGAAGCAGAACCTAAGGTTTGACTAAGAACATATGGAGAAATCAGGGAAGAGTGATAAGGAGGCATCAAATGATGGCAACATGTAATGACAATGCAAAGGAAACAAAATGTGCACTGTAGGAAGAACTGAAACCATCTGAGCTCAATCATATAGGAAGGGGTAGGTGAGTAAGGAGGATGGGAAAATATAAACCAAACAGAAGCATTCCATTTGGACGGTATAGAGTCCATGATGTATTTAGGCAGACCCACGACCAGAGATGCACTATAGTAAGGGCTAGAAGACACCAGCATTTGACTAAATAATTTCAAAGATGAAAAGGGAATAAATTGTTTAATTTTACAAATGTTTGACACATGGAAAAAGCTATCTTTTTTTAACTGGAGCATCTAAAGAGCAAAGTCTGAGGACAAATCAAATAACACAGGTTTCGAGCAAAGGAGGTTTAAGGAATGGAATAGGTGGGAAGTACACAAGAGGGGGAGTAGGGCGAGTTGAGTGGGTCAGAAAGAAAAGGAACACTGTTTTAGTAGGATTAAACATAAGAAAGTGAGAAGTCATCCAAGAATCAATTGCTGCTACTTGAGACTCATTCTTGAAGATAAACAGAAAAGGAAAAGACAAATTGAGAATCGTTCACATCAAAATGAGAGTCAGAGTATGGGCCTAGACAATATGAAATAGAGAAATAGTATATGAAGAAAAAAAGAGGGTGCCTAGAGCTGATCCCTATGGAGCCATGAAGTAAAGTGGGTGGAATGTGGAAGCAGTACTATTACATGAAAATGAAAAGAAACAACCAGAAAAATAGAACGCGAACCAGAAAATGGCAAAAAAAAACTAATACTCAAAGAAGATAGAGCAGAAAGAACCCTATGATCATCCACCATGTCGAAAGCAAAACAACGGATCAAAATAGAGGATTGTTTATTGTGAAGAGAGAAGAAAATTACTAACTGAAAGTAAAGCAGTTTCAGAGGAATGACCAGAATACCAGATTGTACAAGTGACATAAGATTGTGATCATGAAGAAAGGTTAAGAGTTGAGAGGAGGCAAAATGTATTAGAATTTATTTAAGTAACGGCAGTGAAGAAATCGGTCTGTAGTTAGAAAGATCGTTTGGGTAAAAGTAGATTTGTTTAACAGAGTAAGAATAATATCTATTTATAAATAAGATAAAAAGTAACTAGAGGCAATAGAAACAAAAAATAACAAGACTAAATCTGGCCAAGAGAACAAAAAAGAGGTTTAACCAGAGTAGATGGAAGAGATCTGTGGGGGAAGCAGTAGGTTAAGTCACCCGAAGAATGGCTATGATGTCGGACTCAGAAAAAGGAGAAAAAGAATTTGGACAAGGCAGAGCAGAGAGATATCAGAAACAGATGGGAATGTGGGTTGGGAGCTACAACATCAATGAGGGTTAAAGAAATGTAAGAAGAGGGGAATCAGACACATATATTTGGGACCTTAGCCTTAAAGTAAGCCGCAAAATCCTTAGCAGAGCTATTAGATGAAAGAGAGGAGTCTGGACCAGGAGAGGAAAGCAGACTATTGTGGGTTTGTAAAGAATCAACAGGCATCACAAGTCTGATCCAAAATAGGACTTTGAATAAAAGATAATTTTTCTGTTTTCATCTGGGTGTGTACCTGCTTTTAATGGATTAAAAATGACACAAGTGGTCATCTGTCTGGTGCTTGTGCCATAGACATTCAAAATGATTCACAGAAGTACACAATTAAGATAACTCATAGCCCAAGCTTGGGGAGGCTTCAAGAGGATTTAAAAGCCTTCAGTGGAGCAATAGAGTCTGGAACAGAGGACACTGAACCAGGAAGAAGAGAAGAAGCAGTATTGAGAAAAAGGTAGGGAACTCATCAAGCAGAGTTGGGTTATATTAGAAGCAGCAGCTGCCACCTGAGCTGGAGAGAGACATACTAGAAATTCTAATGTAAAAAGTGTTTGAGAGGGGGAAGGAAGGGTAGACAGAAAGTGTAATGGATATTAGAGTAATAGAGATAAGATGGGGATAGAAAGTAGAAGCAGATTGAGAAAGTTTTACAGTGGATGGAAAGTAAATAAGACCCAAAATGCCATCCAGAATGTGTGTAGGGTGACTTCAAAAAATCAGATTAAAGGGTTCGCTAAGACTGGGAAGAGGCATTATAGACATATTATCTGATAGGTGGAAATTGTAGTCTCCCAAAAGGAACAGAGGGGATGCATATGGACGTGTGGGTAACATTGATGCAGTCTCATCAAAAAAGACAAATGACGGACTAGAGGTTTCTAAATGATTAACAAAGCTAATTGTATAGGAGTTGTGAAGAAATCCAAGTGAAATTCAAACGATGGCATATGGAAGAGAACAAAAGAAGAGTTAGAAAATAACCATTGAAGTTCACAGTGTAGACCAACGCCACCACCTCAGCATGTAAGACAAAGAGGGGTATATTCACAAGAACGTGTGATAATTACCGCAAGAGTAGCGCAACGCAACTTTCAGCATCGCAGCCTATCGCGGGAAAATAACCCCGTGACAAAGTGGAATTCACAACACGGCGGTAGCATGTGATAGTTGGCCCACACCGCGGCCAATGCCCGCGATACAACCACCTCGACGAAGATAAAAACACAAACCACAACGCGAAAAAAGCTGCGATGGGCCAAAGCGCGATAAGAAAACAGTGACAACCAGCGCGAGGGCAGTAATACTCATGCGCAATGCGGGAAAAAGCACAAGAACAGCATACGGAAAATGCCACAGAACAAAATACATCCACAGCGGAGTACCACGGATGCACCCTGGCCAACTGCAGAGGACAACATGCACACCACAACATCCAAGCACCGTGGAAGAACAGAACCTACAGGCACACCCCATGAAAGAGACCAGTGGCAGACAAATCAGAGCCGCAGGAGCGACACACCCACCGTGCAGCATACGCACATAAGCAGAAGTGCACCTCGACATTGACAACATCCCGGTACAAACAGCAACACCTCCACAACTGAACACAGGACACAACTGGTTCGGAAAATGTGCACAACCTGGCAAATCACATCTGAAACCCCAGGGATATGTAACATGACAATGTACAATTCCAACCTGTAACCTGCAAATATGTTTTATTCACACATGCAGTGCAATTGGATATCTACTACTGTTCCATGAATGCCACGGACGGTCACAATGTGACGTGCTAATGACAAGTAAGTGTCAATGATGGAGTTTTACGGGCCATTCCTGCCGCAGCTGCAGTGGGATGTGGGCCACCTGCCCCATCACCACCATCATCGTCCGGTACCTCTGGAACTGGGATCCATGGGGCCCTGGTGCGAACACAGATGTTGTGCAACACACAACATGCAACGATCATCTTGCACACGACGTCCGGGCTGTACAGGAGTTTCCCACCAGTGCCGTCCAGGCACCTGAAACGTGACTTCAACACGCTAAATGTGCGTTCAACAATGCCCCTGGTGCGTATGTGGGCCGCATTGTACTGCCTCTGGGCGGGTGTGTTCGGGTCCCGGAGGGGTGTCATCATCCAATGTCATGTTAATCGCATTTGTAAAGCGCACGGTTACCCTAGGGTGTCCTGGTGCTATGCACTGCCTGCTAGAACAGTAGCCAGAGGATTTATTGGTTAAAAAGCCAGGTCTTCAGCCCCTTCCTGAAAGAGAGGAGGTCTGTAGCGTTCCTCAGCTGGAAGGGGAGCTCATTCCAGGATTTGGACGCACAGTTGATAAAGCTTCTGCCTCCCCAGCCTGCTTTTTTGAAAGAACGGACTGTGACTTGCATCGCCCCTGTTGACCGTAACAATCTCCTGGGGGTGTACCACTGTATTTTGTGTTGCAGGTAATCCAGGCCTTTGCCCTTGAGGGCTTTAAAAACGGTGCATAGAGCTTTGAAGCGTATTCTGTGTCTAACAGGGAGCCAGTGCAGCTGTTTGAGCTCTTCCTTAACAGAGGCAAACTTTGGAGTCCCCGATAGCAGTCTGGCTGCCGCATTCTGAACAATCTGAAGCTTGTTGATAAATTGTTTTTGAGCATTTAGATATAGTCCGTTGCAGTAATCCAGCCGTGACATGATGAGAGCCGAGATCACTGTTTTGAGGCCATTGTCGTTGAGGAAAAACGTAATCTTTTTTATGATCTTTAATACGTAGAAACAGGCCGAGGTAACTGAACTTATTTGGTCGCCGAGTGCCAGCTTATTGTCCATTATCACTCCCCGATTCCTTTCTTTCTTGGTAGGTATGGGACATGGACCCAGGTCGCCCGGCCACCAGTCTGGGGTCCACACTAGAGGATTCTTCCCAAATTTTATGACCTCAGTTTTGTTAGAGTTCAGTTTTAAGCAGTTTGCAGACATCCATTCGGAGATGGCAACCATGCAGTCATGGAATCCAAGGGCAGAGTGCATATCCTTGATCACCTGTGACAGTGCAGGGAGAAAAGAGTCAATACTTGGTTCGGCAGGATGTGATGGCTGGCACACCAATTCAGTGACGCCGGTGCTGGCTGTGTGTGGGGTGAGTGTAAGCCAGCCCTCAGGGAGTAGCTGGTGCTGGCAACTACACCAACAGTCATCAGGCACACAGACATGCAATGTCAGAACTACAAGGGGGGATGACTCGAGTCGCACAGGGCTAGTCGCCCCGGATGCACAGCGGCTGACACGGGCCCACCGCCACGGGACGCTGACCTGCGGGAGACTGGGGTAGGGTCATGAGGGCAGAGCAGTGCCTCACATGTGTCATGGCTGCATTCCGCATCTCCACACGTTCAGCTGTTGTGTGGCTGTGGTGCCATGTGAAGTCTGTATTGGGTGCGGTGGTAGCCCAGGATGACCATGGAGTGGTGTAGTCGTGTCTGGTAGGTGGTCGTGTAGTTTGACATGTCGGATGTGGTTTGGTCACGTGTGCATCCCCACAGTTGTGCTTTGTGCGTTGGTGGCTGTGGGATGTGTGGTGTGTTGATTTGGTACTTACCAACGAGCAGTCCCGTTCCATATGTGCCATCCTGGAAGCGCTGGTTGATGATGGACTGTCGGAAGATGAAGGAATCATGCACACTGCCTGGGTAGTTGGCGACGACATTGGTGAAGAGTCCCTGGTGGTCCACTATTGCCTGCACATTGATGGAATGTGTGTGCTTCCTGTTTCGGTAGTGGTGTGCAGTATCCGCAGGGGGCACAAGTGGGACATGTGTGCAGTCGATGGCCCCCAACACGGCCAGGAATCCGGCTATGGCGTAGCAGCCTTGCTTAGTCTCCAGCTGTTCCTTCGCAGAGTTGGGGAAGTGAAGGTACTGGGGTATGAAGCTGATGATGGCATCCAGGACAGGTGTGATGAACTTTGATAGGGCTGGCTGTGAGACCCCTCCGACTATGGCAGTTGTTGGTTGGAAGGTACCAGAGGCCAACAGGTGCAGCACTGCCAGCAGCTTTGTCTGCGGAGGGATGTTTGTTCTCCGCTGTGTTGGGACCGTCAGCCTGTGGGCGATGTGGGTCATGATGCGTAGGATGGTTGTCCTTTTGAGCCTGTAGTGGGCAATGACTTCCGCGGGCGTTAGGTCTGTGAGAGTGGTGCGTTTTCGATAGGTCCGCTGTCTTACTCTACGCTGCCTCTGTGGTGGTCCGGGGGGCAGGGCGGGTTCGGGTCCTGGGGGTGGTGGCGGTCCTGGGGGTGGTGGCGGTGGGTGTTGTGGCCCTGTTAGGGCTCCGAGCTGCATGATGAGTAGCTCCATGGCGTCGTTTGTTCTTCGGGTATGGCTGTGTGCGGGGCTCCGTTGCCTACTGCAGGTAGACGTCCGTCTTTACACCTGCTTGAGGCAGGTGTTAAATACCTGTGGCTACCGCGGCTTATCGCCTGTTTTTGGTTCGCTTCGCAGTTCTGTCAGTTCGTTGTGAAAGTGGTGTTGTTGTTTTTTCGTGTGTTTTTGCACGGGAACGCCTACTCTGCTTCTCATTAGGGTTAGTTGGTGGTGTCCGCCGTGGTGTTAGATTTTGGGGCAGTTATCGTGGGAATACTGGCGTTGTCTGCAGTTTGCACCAGCTTGTGAATGGGGTGTTAAATCTATCTCCACTTTTGTTGCGTTAAGGTGGAGATAAATCGGAGTTGAATCCTTGTGAATATGCCCCAGAGAGTGTGAGAAAACGTGCTGCAGTATTCAGAGCTGCAGCAATTGTGGGATTATTTGCAAGCAACCACATAATGGTAATGCAGAGAGATATGGGTTTTAAAACCTACCTTTTAGTTGAAATCTAGTAAATCCATGAACTCAGACAACATATCATAGATTTCAAGTTTGTGAAACTTTTTAAATAATACCAAGAGGAGGCGACATGAACATAACCTGTCTGCTGCACAATTTGTAGACTTTAACAAGAAAGGTTTCTAGCTAAAACTGATCAAAAGTTATTACAACTATACACACTCAATGCAGTGCTATGCCAGACATTTTAAGAAACTTAACTAGCCACCAACTTTTGATTGGAGCAATAAGCAATTTATCTGGGTGGCCAAGATAGCCAGCTAGTGTACATAGCCCATTTGAGTAAGAGCCTTATGGAGCTTTCTTTTCCACTAGTGACACAAATTCATGTTCACATCACCGATACTTCTCAAAGCTGCAGTTATTTCAAGGGAGTAATAAGAATCACAAATATGATGCATCTCTATTTAAAATTTCATATGTGAGAACCTTATAAAATAAGTATGAAGTGTTCTATAATGGGATTCCAAGCTTTTCGTAATGGAAAGGGAGGCCATATAATTGCAGTTCAATTTGTGCTACATTGGTGCATAATTTAGCATAATTTAGCATCTCAATCTGCATATTTTGGTTCTCCACTGCTGCATAGTTTCATTGTCCCAGGATATGACTGACAAACTGTTCCCTAGAAAATGCTCATGGATTACCTTTTTAGACAGCTTAAAACCAGGGGGATTAAACAAGGCATACAATTTTTCAGAGTGCTTTTGTTGGCATACCAATACCTCCATAAAAGAATTCCCAATAGGAAGTCATGTGAGATAAGGATAATGGTGAAGGGCAGATGGGAAAAATACATTAGTGTGTGGATTTAGAGATACAGGCATGTGGGCCATGTAGGGTAGACAGTATATCCGCTGCTTTTTGGCAGATATCTTGCATCCTCCAAATTCTAAATCCGACCCTAGGTCTTTAGTTTCAACCACAGCCTTAAATGTGGATAGCAAAAACCTGTGAAGATACAGCTTAGAGACTATAATTCGCAGAACATAAGGGTATAACAGTCTCTTACACACACTTAGAAGGACTAAATCGGCTTTAGTTATTTCTGTAACATGATTTTTGTACATAATCCATAATTGTAATTATGTTGCTTTGTTTATAGCTACAAACCCCTCATGAAGGGATAGTAAAAATTCCCAAAAACATTGAGTTCAACATGTGTGTGCAAGAATTCATTTTGTAATAAATGCATTTTGGATTCTGCCTCAAAATAAGTTTGAAAAAATATTAATTGGAAGAACAGCACAACACTGATTAAATAAACCAAATCAAAAGAAAATGGACAATATAAATGTATATTGTAACCTTGTTAAGTTGATCATACTTCCTACTATGATGCACTGTTTAAGGTGCTCCAGAACATGGGTGATATATAGACCTCCTACACTTCCTGTGAAAGCAGATAAAAATGCTGACTCGTTTTGTTTATTTGAAGTGTCTATTAGATAGCTTGACTATAATGTTTGACTAATTGTACATTATGTTAATAAAATACTGACAGTCTTTCTCCCTGTAAAAAGAACTCTCCATATCAAAGCCTAACCTGCCTTGCACACAATCTACTGTCAAACTTTGGGATGTTGCAACTCAACTGTAAACATGCATTACAATCAAGTAGATACACCAATATCATATTACAGGTGACTAGTGATGTCAATTCAATTCAATTTTATTATGATTTGGAGCTCCTAAGAGTTCCACATAAAAATATACAAAGAAAAATGCTCTGATTTAACAAATCATTCAGAGCTATAATAACAGTAACAAATTAAAATGCATATAAAACCATAAATTCTAGTGACTAGTGATGTCACAACTAGAGTGAAATAAGAAAATTAAATTAAAGGCAGGTTTATTTGGAAATGACAAGGCACCTTTAGAAGAAGTAGAAGTGTAGTTTATTTTAACGTATTTATTTATTTAGGTATTTATTTACATTTATAATTCCACTTGACCTCCAGTCTAAATGGCAATAAATCGTCCAACTAGAACTAAGTGAAACATTACAGAGAGAACTTAGAAAATAAATTCTGGATAGAGCAACGTTCTAGGTAGAGAATTATTGTAAAGTATTCTAAATACAAAACAAGTAGTTAACAACATAAATTAAACTATAACACTGCACTGAAATGAAAGCATAAAATAACACATTTTCATGACAGTGGCGAGTAAAGGAAGCATCATTCCTCTCTGCCAATATTACAAGTATTTATATATTTATTGCCTTGCTCGTTGTATTATATATAGAGAATTAAAGTTATATTTTCTTGCCTTCCTTCTGTGGAAGAACATTGGCATAGACAGTGCTGTGAATTGTTCTGTGTGTCTCACTTTGGATCAGCACCAGATATTTGTAAAAAAATTGGCAACTGGGAAAATGTTTAAATTAATGTATTTTTTAAATACCCTAAATGAAGTTATTGAAATAAATACAGAGAATTCACTAAGCAAGATGCCTCTGTGTGTTAGTGCCTAGTACTAATCTCTGTTGTGACCAGTTTAGACATTCATGTTTCCAAGGTCAGTAACTGAATGCTCAGAAATACCTGAGGTATGTTATGAAGCACTATTTGAACAGGTTATTAGTGAAGAGCTCTAGAAAGGAACAGCAGCCTCGGGGAAAACTATGCTTCTGTTTGCAGCAGGGACGTGAGTATGTTCACAACATTGGCTATTTCAATGAATATTCAAACAGGCTTTGGCAAAGCCAATAAGTCTTGCCTGTAAAAGTCCGAGTTATTGACTTTGCAAATGTTTGTTTGCATTGGTGTTAGCTAAAAAAAAATCACTGCCAGTGTCTCACGATGCGTACGCATACTTGTGTCACACTCATGTTTACGCATGTGGGTGCCTGGACAGACATCTTGGAAAGGGCTGTATGTTAGAAAAGTAATTCCAAGATGGCCACTGAGGCATACGTCTGTGTGTGCATGTGCCATGACATTTGCAAGCACGTGAAGCCATTCCAAGATGGCTGTCAACCTGCAGACTGGTGTTTGCATGCTCGTCTCACACCTGCAGCCATTTTGACCATTAAGCATGGCCAACAGTCGGGGGCGTGGCCAAGCAGGTCAAGCATGGCCAACAGTCATTTTAGAATGGTAAAATAAAAGGAAAAAGGAAATAGCACGGAAGCAATAAAAAACAAGGCAGCGAGCAGCCCGGTAGGACTTTGTGGCTGGATAAGTAGGGACAGGATAGGAGAGAAGAAAGCAGCATGCCAGGGGCTTAGGACACTGTAGAAAGGAAAGAGGAAGGGGAAGCAAAACCGGGGTGGAGGCGAGAGCTCAAAAAGAGCTGCCGCACAGGTAGTCTGGGAAGAACTAATACACCAAGGAGAGACATGGAAAGACATGCTGTCTGATATAGTGTTTCAAAAGGTTAAGAACAACGAGTTCACCCAAGTCAGCAGTGAAAGGGTCCAACACTTTCAGTCATATTACAGTGAGACCGAAAAGCTCTTGGGCGGGCAAATACAAGGACAGGGAGGAAAGCCACTGAATCAAGGTCAGAGACATGAGGTACCCAAACCATACAATCATGAGCAAAGGTCCCACTCTAGGCATACGTGATGTATTGAGAATAATACATTTGCAACAGCCGCCACAAGCTGTCTGCAGCTAGACCTAAAAAACTAACAAAGAAGCAAATTAGCCATTTTCAGTCATCTAATTAGTGCTCCGTTTGATGTTAGGTTTGTAATAATGTACTTTGCAACCCTCTTTGGACTTCACATAACAAGTATTTACTAAACAAATTAAAAAGCGATTACAGAAAAGAAGTGTACAGTAGGGGAAGTAAAATTGCCAATTTCCTGTGACAAAAGTGATAATCGTAAAACATCTTCACACCATGCATACTAAAGGGGGCGCGTTAATGGTCTCCATCCATTTTGCACAGAGAGTGTGACATGACTGGCAGATGTACCAATGGTAATTCCGTCAAGATGCTGGCAGACCAGGGGCACCTTACATGGCTCTCGCCCTGGCACAACTATATAGGGCCATTTAGTACCGGACTGCGAATCAGAATCAGCCTGGCAAAAATATTCAAATCAGCCCCGCCCCCTTCCTTCTCTCTGTCTCTGTCTGTCTCTCTCTCTCTCTCTCTCTCTCTCTCTCTTCCTCTCTTCCTCTTGAAGCCCCTTTTGCAATTAACCATCGAGGACCTGGAGACATTGGTAGAGGCCACCCCAGCGGCTGCTTTAAAAAGCCGCCCGCCCCCTAAGGAAATGCCTGGTGGGATATATGGCAAGTTGGCGCTGGTGTGATTGCAAATTTTCCCTACACATAGATGTCTCGGATAATTAGTTACATATATAAAACTTGTGTGTAGACCAAGACACTACAACCAGGAACAGCAATTTAAAATGTGTTATTAGCTGTAATAACTTTTAGAGACTCTAAGTTCCCATACCTCCCTTCCAGCGTCTGCTTGTGCTTTGAATCTGGGGTTAAATTAATCAATGAAGCTCCCTCTTGTCATGAACAACATGAAACTACTGATCCCCACAGCCGAGGAGTATTTTTTCCTGTGTGAGTGGGTCACTATTTGTATTTTTCTGTCAGTTAAAATCTGACAGTGCCAGACAGAAAAAAGGATATCACACCATCTACCCTAATTATGGGGTACGATGTAATGCCCATCTTTCAAAAGCCCCACTCTGTCAGCCTTTCGGAGGAAACTTTCTGTCGACAGAGCCAACAGAAAGCTGGTGGTCGTCTTGACCCTGAATAGGGAGGGCGGAGCATTGTTTTGGCAGACAGGGTACTTAGTTTTATTTGCAGCGGAGTACCCTGTCAACCGAACTATAAATCATTGCCTTAATTCTAAATAGGTCACCAGATTTCGAAAATCATGCAACACTTCAAAAATGTTTAAAGAGATAATTGTCTTTATTCACAAAGAAATTAAACAAATCTCCTCTCATTGATTTATACCCAGGTTTTGGGATAAATTTATAAAATTTCAGTAATTCTGAAATATTGTTAGGAGTATTCTTGAAAACCTGCATTGGTTGAAGGTCCCTAGAAGTAGTCCTGGAAAATCTTTGAAAACTCACATTAAAGCTAATATGAAGGCATTCTTACACCTGTAAGTGTACATTGAGTAAAAACATGCATGTTTAATGTCTTACGTGTATGCAATTATCCTTTTTAACTTGAAATTTTTATCTAATCCCTTGTGCTCCAGTGGTATGTTGCCTTCTCATTCCCACTCTGAAAGCGTATTTAATCTTGCCCTTTCAGGATTAAATGAACAATTTCTAAAGTGCACATGGGTTGTGGAAAACTTTGTGAATCCCCCTATACCTTCTCCTTACCACTAGGAGAAGGTTTATGCCTTATGTGAACTGGTGAAACATCTGAATATCACCCTGCTAGAACACAAGAAGCCATTCTCTGACCTAGTGATTGATGGTCTAGAAGCATAAACACAGATCCTGAAGTGTGAGTGTGTGCATACAACTGTCACACTGCGTCAACATGCTCTGATGCATTCCATGCACTAGGTTAAACCTTCCTGCACACTAATTTCACCAACAGTTTTGGAAGTTCGGTGTCAGTTCTAGGGCTCTGCATTCGAGTTGACAGCAAGAGTCTCAGCCCATCCAAAGGCCTCTGCAAAGTGTACCTCGCCTATTTAGGCAGGGTCGGAAAACAACATAACAACATCTTGCATTGGGGTAAGAGTCTCCTATTTTGTCACTCAGCCGGAGGTGATCACTAAGGACCACTGGGTGATCCACTTGATCTGCTGGGGCTACACTATTCCCAACATCTCCAACAGGCCAGCTCCCTTCCTTCAGAGTGTTCTCGCCCGATCATGCTTCAATCCTGGAGGCGAAAGTCCTCAACTTGGTAGAAAAAAGCCACTGGTGCCTCTGGAATTGAGGGCCATGGTATTTTATTCTCTATACTTCTGGTTCTCCAAAAAGGTTGGATACCTGAGGCCTATCCTTGCTCTGTGCCTTCTGAGCCTATTCATCCAGCAGGACAGTTTCAAGAAGTTGTGACTGAGAAAAATCCTGTTGACCTTGTATTTAGCAGATTGGTTGGTGTCCCTGGATCTGTGGAATTCCTAATTTAATGTTCCAAATCTCCCCGCGGGCACTATGTGAGGTTCGCAGTGGGATCCCCACATATAACTTTGCATTCCTCTTAGCCTGATGATAGCCTCACAAGTTTTTACACGGTGCTGGTGGTCGAGGTAGCTTCACTGCGAATGTCAGGAGTCCATATCTCCTATACGTGGACAACTGGCTGGTGAAGGGACAGTCCTACTAATGGTCCAAGTATATCTCCACCGGATGATGACTCTTCTCCACTAGCTCAGCGTTACCACCAGCATGCAGAAGTCTCACCTCACTCCTACACAGAGGCTGACTGTTATTGAGGTGGTGCTTGTTACAACCATTATAAAGGGCTTGACTTGTCTCGCAGGTCTTGCACCCAATAGGCCTCATGACCTTGTGCATCCTGTTGGTGCCTCATGCTAGAGGGTGGATAGGACTGCTCTGGTGGTGTTTGAGGCAGTAGTAGTTGCAACACCAAGGAAGTCTCAGGTGCAGATTTTCCTGTCAGTGCATCAGGATCTGCATGGGTGGATGGACCCCTCCAGTCCTCAGGCTACTATGGTCACAGATGTCCGTTTGCTGGGCTGTTGGTGCTCATCTGGGCAACATGAAGGCACGGGGCCTTTTGTCATATTGGAGTAGGGTCTGCACAAAAATGTGCTGTCCGTCATGTGCTCAGTGAAGGTGGATTCTCTCAGTAGCTTCTCACTGGAGGACCATATGGGAGCTACACCCTGAAGTGGACTTCCTCAAATAGGGATTTTCATTCGTGGATGTCTTTGCCACAGCCCAGAACAGAAAGTTATTGGGCTTGTGCCATACCCTTCCCTCTGAATGGTTCCCTGGGGAATGCCTACATGTTCAACCAATGTCAGCAAAATTGTTAGACTGTAAAAGTAATTGTTATTTTAAAACATTTGTTTTAGTATTTTAATAGAATTGTCATGGTACATGGTTTGAGCATTGTTTTTAATCTTTTTCATACTGTAATGGTTTTAGTAATCATGCAAATAAACAATATTCAATTGAATTAAAAACTGGTCTCAGGACCTGCTCTACGCATTTCTGCTGATAATGCCTCTGTTAACAGCACTGTGGAAGATGCTGGAGAATCAAGAACAACTGACTCTGACCCCCCCCAGACTTGGCAGTGAAGATCTGGTACATCGATCTGTTTGCACTTGGCATTTGGCCACACCTTCCTTTTCCATACAGAGCATGCCTGCTCTACTAAAGGATGGCCAGGTCCTCACCCCTTTCTCCAAACACAGCACACATGGAGATTGAACGGTGCCAGGTAGAGTCCTTTACCTTTCTGATAAGGTCACAGGCGTCACACTGGCAGAAGTTTGAATTGGCTGCGCTTGTGAATGGGGAGCCACTGAAGCTTCCTGCGGTGTGGTGTGATGTGGGTGCAGCGTGGGAGGTAAAGTATGAGGCTTGTGGCTGGGTTCTGGATAGTCTGGAGATTGTGCAGGAGTTGTTTGGAGATTATCGAGTATTGCCGTAGTCCAGCCTGCTGGTGGTGAGTGCTTGAGCGACCGTCCGTCTGGTATTCTGAGGCATCCATGTGAAGATCTTTCGCATCATGGTAGGATGTGGAGCCAGGAGATGCACACTACATTGACTTGAGCAGTCATGTTGAGCTTGTCATCTAAGATGATCCCTAGATTTCTTGCCTGGTCTGTGGATGTGAGTGATGTTCCTAGCTCTGAAAGCCACCAGGTGGAATCCGATGGGGAGGTCTGGGTGCCGAAGACCAGTACTTCTGTATTGTCTGAGTTGAGCTTCAAGAGGATGGTTTGCATCCAGTCTACTACCATGGTCATGCAGTTGGTAAAGTTGGGTCTGGAGATGTTTGTCTTGTCCGTCAGGGAGAGGATGAGTTGGGTGTCATTAGCTTAGGATTTGACGGTGATGCCTCATGATGCAGGATGTTTTGTGATGCAGGAAGATGCATGCACCAAACAAAAAGTTTCTTACCTTTGGTATCGATATTTTTGGTGAATATTTGATCTTATCGCAGATTCCTCACTGTCTTCTTTCCTCCCCGTTGGCCTAGAGCCATGCGTAATAAGATTTCAAGTGTACAAACAAGTTGTGTACTGTATTATTTGTTGTTGCACTCACGGTTCCTCTCCATACTCTGCCACTGAGTGCGGAAATATATATCAGGAACTAACACGGGCGCATTGGTTGGTGTCTAATATAACCCAATGATGTCATGTCCAGAGGTGGAGTTGCATCTGGAATCATGTGGCGCCATCTAGTGGCGCTGGAGAGCCATTTCTGGGGAAACAGTTTTCAGGACCAGTATAAAAAAGCATGGAAAGAGTACACATATGGTGAGGAGCCTGCAGGTAGATTCTGCTTCTACATTGTTATGGAAGGTAAGTAACCTTACTTACATGCAATAATTGGCACATACACAACAATTGCCACACAGAAAACCAAATTTCTGAACTCTTTTTCAGAAAGAAATTCCTCCAGGCTTGACCTGGAGAGTTTGTCCCCAGAAATCAATGTGGCATTACTGCATACAGTGATTTAATTTGTGGTAATACAGCAGGAATTATAATACTGACCTGGGTGGAAACTGATATTTGAACTGAAATCTGTTTTAGAAGTCTCACACAATGAGGGCTTAAGAAGCCAATTACATTGTCAATTTCATAGCTTCATAGAATCCCAGTTCATCTACTTTGTTAAATGTAATTTGAAGAAAAATAAAAAACCCTTCATTCAACCTACAGCTCTATAAGGGTCATGTCTCACCTTAAAGTCGTCGTCCATCATAGACACTGCTATGGTTACTACGTCTTCTGGCACCAGAACTACTGAACCACTTTCTCCGTCAATCCTGTTAGTACTACCATGCATACTACAGTTACTACAAGTTCTAAAAGTGCTATTATTGGTCCTAGCAGTATACCAAGTAATACTGCTCCCACCAATGTTGGTATTACTAATATCACTACTACATGTACCACTAGTACAGGTTCTACAACTAGAAGTACTCTCCTCAGCCCTGTTATTATAACTGTAACAAACCATGTGGCTACTACCAGTGCTATTACTTGTAGTAATACTACTAAAACTGTTGCTTCTGCTACTGCTACTGTTACTACAAGTAAGTCTACTGCAGCTAGTCGGACTGCTACTAAAAGTGGTCAACTAATACTACAGCAACCACCAACACTATGAATAATGTTGGTAATAGCATAAAGTAGTAGTAGTAATACTTCTACAAGTACATTTTCACATGGGGAACTCCACCCTTACCACAGCATATTTTCTTGTCTTCTTTTCAATTATTTTTTCACAATGGAAAGGTACTTCTATGAATATGTAATTTAATGTATAGGTTAATCCATTAAATTGGTTTGATCTAAACTGTAGGCAGTAATGTTGCCCTTAATGGCATCAGTACTCCCACATTGCCCCAGTTCAGGAAAGACCTCAAGACCTGGCTCTTCGCACTCAACGGAGCCGCACCCCTCCGCACCCCCAGCGCCTTGAGACCCTCACGGGTAAGTAGTTGTGCTTTACCAACACTGATTGATTGAGTACTCCCAAGTTGCCTTTAAACATGAGTTAGGCCATCACCCCTCTTTTTTTACTTTACTTATTCTCTAATTGTATTATGGGATGGAAGAGTATCCTAAAACATAATCCCTGTCTTCTTACAAACCAGTCACATTCAGAAACCGGATATTTTATATTAATATTTTGAAAGGCATTGTTCAAATGCTGAGCACGGAGGACTGCCAAACACAGCCTGTATTACAGACAGGGTACACTGTCCCTGTTTGCGCCATGGCGCACCTTTAAATAGTTGTGTTGTGGGCAAACAGAGACATTGGTCTCCATTACAATCAGTGCGCTACCCCCGGGGCAGCCGCTAACTCGCCACTGCCCCAGAGTTGCATATTCAGTGAAAAATGTGGAAAAGCTGCTTACGAGCTGCTCTGTGTTTTAAAGTGTATATAGCAGCCGTCAGCACTTTTAAGAGGGACCATAGCTCCCTCTACAGGAGGGTGCAGTGAGTGACTGCACCTGCCTGTTGCGGGATGTCTGGGGGCTGGGGAGGTCCATGGGACCACCTTTACTCACTCCTCCAGAGGGCTGCCCTCTGGACTCTCGGACAATGCGCCACCTTGTTATGGCACACTGTCACTGCATTTCCTAAGGGCCTGTTTGCCTTTGCACCCACATTCATAATAGGGCAAGAGTGCAAAGACAAAGTGATTGCCTTGCTTGCATGGAGTCACGCCTCTATGCAAATGTGGGAAAGCCCTATCAAAATATCACTGGTGCTACATGTGCACCACCACTGTCAGTATTACAGAAGGTATTTCATAAGTGTATGCAGCCCCTTCTGTAATATCATAGTGCCCAGGGGCGAGGGGTGCACAAAGCAGGCATACATACCCATTGAACCTTGGGCACAGAGCATAATACGGCCCCTAAGATAAGAGTGCAAGCAAGAAAATCATGCAAGGACCATGTAACGATATATCTGTGTCAAGGCAAATTATACTATTCAGGTCAGGTTTATTTAATTTATAGCGTCAACTCAGGCAACAAAGCAGAGAAGTTGCCAAAACCTGTAAAGTAATTAAGTTCAAATAGCCCAATCCACGTTCGGCGCGGGAGGGGGCATGCTGTAGTTCCACCTTGGCCAGACGGAATGACAAATGGGAATATTGACTGAGCGAACCCTGTCAAACATGCCCTGCTTGTAGACATGTTATCCTGAGTATCTTCTGTTTGATGTCTTCTTATGACTGACTCTCAGGCAGTCAGTAGATGTAGTTCCTGTACTGCCATTGCTGTTGTGGCCTCTGGTCCCTCAGAATGCACATTAAGCTTTATAAAAGTCAGGATCACATTGTCACAGACAATGAATCTTTTCCCCCCTTGTCTGCCTCACTGAAACAGGAAGGCCAGGCTGTGGGATGGTGCAAAAAGCTTTGCAACACGAGAGTCTGTAAATGATGATCAATGACTAGAACGGTATTGACATCCAGAGGTACATCGGAGCTGATCAGACCAACCTTAACAAGAAGGGCTGCAGGCAGAGAGAACCTACAACTTGAAATCTGCACACCTTTCAATCTCACCAACCAAACAACCTCCTCTTCCTTCCAGCACCAAGCCAGCGGGCTGTCAGCTAAACATGGGGCAGTCTTTAAATCCTCCATACTGACCTACAAAGCATAAGATGGTAGCTCACTTCTGCCACATTGATTTCTGGGGACAAACTCTCCAGGTCAAACCTGGAGGAATTTCTTTCTGAAAAAGAGTTCAGAAATTTGTTTTTCTGTGTGGAAATTGTTGTGTATGTGCCAATTATTGCATGTAAGTAAGGTTACTTACCTTCCATAACAATGTAGAAGCAGAATCTACCCGCAGGCTCCTCACCATATGTGTACTCTTTCCATGCTTTTTATACTGGTCCTGAAAACTGTTTCCCAGAAATGGCTCTCCAGCGCCACTAGATGGCGCCACATGATTCCAGATGCAACTCCACCTCTGGACATGACATCATTGGGTTATATTAGACACCAACCAATGCGCCCGTGTTAGTTCCTGATATATATTTCCGCACTCAGTGGCAGAGTATGGAGAGGAACCGTGAGTGCAACAACAAATAATACAGTACACAACTTGTTTGTACACTTGAAATCTTATTACGCATGGCACTAGGCCAACGGGGAGGAAAGAAGACAGTGAGGAATCTGCGATAAGATCAAATATTCACCTAAAATATCGATACCAAAGGTAAGAAACTTTTTGTTTGGTGCATGCATCTTCCTGCATCACAAAACATCATGAGGCATCACCGTCAAATCCTAACCTAATGACACCCAACTCATCCTCTCCCTGACGGACAAGACAAACATCTCCCGACCCAACTTTACCAACTGCATGACCATGGTAGTAGACTGGATGCAAACCATCCTCTTGAAGCTCAACTCAGACAATACAGAAGTACTGGTCTTCGGCACCCAGACCTCCCCATCGGATTCCATGGGCTCGTTGAGTCCATGCTGCTATGTCTGCAAAAGAGTGATGCGTTCCACAACCTCAACAAGTGATCAGAATGTATGGTTTTGTGAATCCAAGCACCACATTGTAAATATTGACCTTGCATCAACAGGGACCCAACATGATAAGCGTAAGGCTGGAGTGATGTGCTTTGAGCGACGGGATCCATACCTGCATGGCTGTCCCACCCTGTCAATGGCCTTTTCAACCAATCATATTATATAAAAATCTATATGTACTGTCATTGCATTGCCCCATTTGTGTCATATTAAATCTGCCACTGATTTCTGTAATCATTTCTCTGCCTAGGGTATAAGGTGCCACCATGCCACTATGAGCCCGATTCACAAAGGTAAACTGAGACAAATGTCTAACTTTATGACTTTCGGTATTCACAAAGGGCATTTACGAGTAGTAAAGTTAGACTTTTGCCTCAGTTAAACTTAAGACCAAAACTTAAGTTTAACTGAGGCAAAATCTAACTTTACTACTCGTAAATGCCCTTTGTGAATACCGACAGTCATAAAGTTAGACTTTTTTCTTAATTTACCTTTGTGAATCAAGCCCTAAGTATCTGTGGTGGAGAGGCTTCAATCATCAAATTTCTAGATAGCATGGGCCATGGGTCATTTAGTTAGAGGTAAGTATTTCCAACTGTTATGCCTGAAGAACAGAACACTCCTGTTGGATCTTAAAAGGCAATGTAACATGATCTCTATGACTCCCTTTGTCACTCCATTAAGTATATCACAACCTCCAACATTCACATTAGTGTTAGAAAAAGACTTGAATTTTAGATTCAATTTGCAAATTTTCTTTTATGCCAGATGTGGTTGTTTTCAATACCAGAAAAAACAAAAATATGATGCAGGAACCAGGTAGTCTTAGCTTTCAGGTTGTTTAAAATATTGATTCCCTATGCAGATGTGATGCCTCTGTGAGGTCGACCCTTTCCTTTCCATTGGATACACGCCTTCCTGAATCCCATTGTCCACTCCCTGTTCTTAGAGTAGCAATACTACCCATCCATGTGGCTGCTCTGCCTCATATTATATTCTGAAACTTAAAAATTGAAAGGAAAGGACTCTCCCTGGCACCTTGCCTAACTATTGACTTCTATTCAAGCCATGCAAACCACTTACCTTCATAAATGTAAGAAATGGATCTACTGCCAAATGTTTATGCCAGGAATATAACGACTGCCTCTGCCAAACGATGACTTAAGTGCTTCCTGCATATCCGTGCCTCACGGTACTTGCTTCTTTGTGATGTCTCGCAGGTGACTTCCTTTATCCCACTGACTTGTAGTTTCATCCCTAAACCCCTTAGGTGTGTATTAAAAGCTTTTACCTCCATTGTTATTTGAGAGAGGTGAGAGGTTACAGGATTCTACCAATAGCCCTTAGTCTTTGAGTGGTCAGAAGTTAGGATTTGACTTCGTGATCTTTGAATGATCACTTTTCACCTATTAGGTACTTGATGGGCAAAAACTGGTTAGCCCTAAAAGCCAACAAAACAGAACTGATGTGGCAGACTCACAAATTGTGCAGGATACGCTTCTATTAAATTATTAATCTTGTTGGATTGGGGGTTGTCAAATTCACACATTACAATAAGTTGTGAACTTCATGGAAAAGCCCATAGACTTCGGTTTTGAATTCCTTCTCTGCTATTACCTGAAGCTATTACCTGAAGCTGCTCTAGGGTATTTACCCATTATTACAGGGCTGGGATAGAAGTCATGGGAGAGCAGGTACCGGGGCATGTCCAAATTCGGATATTGTCCTGACTACAGGATTCCCAGATAAACTTGACTTTAGGTTGCAGAATACTCCGAGTTCAGCAGTCTGAGCAGTAGAAAAACACCAAGTAGGGATCACGTCACTGCTTGCTTCAGCAGGTTGCATCAGGATGCTGTAGGCTGATAAATCTAGTTGAAGTCACCTTAATCCTTACATGGTCATGGTCTGCAGTGTCCCTGTGTTTCAAGAACAGGTTTCTTCATCGTGCAACAGATCGAGGGCTTGGATCATCATCCATGGAGCAGCTGTTTTTGCCATATGTGGAGGATCTATTATTGGTTTAAGGCCCCTTGCTGTGGGATTAACTACATTTTAGAACAAATTCCTCTTAAAGATAAACTTGACCAGAACCTTTTGCAAACAATGAAAACATCTTTGTTTTCTGAACCCTTAACATGCGCCTGAGCTGGAGCTGATAGTGGGATAAGCGCTTGAATACCAATTCTTGGAATTAGCACACTATGGATGTGAAAGAAGAAACAGTGCATTAACAAATCTGTGATGACTCCTTTAAATGGCTAGATGTGTGTAAACATGGTTCAAGATCTAGAAAAATGTAATCAGACAGACAAAATGCAACAGTTTGGAACTGGATTGAAAAAGGCTCACCTATTTGTAGGTCTAGCTACCATGGTTTTCCGTGTGGAAATTGGTGTGTATGTGCTAGAGGGGCATAACTCATTGGACAGGAATGGGTTTAAAAAATAATAGGGGTGCAGAAAATGTACTTTACGTAGTGCACCCAAAAACCTTGACACATCACACACAAGCGCACACACACACACAGAAAATTGAAGTTGGCACAAGGACATCATATTCACCATTACTGGACAGCACAGATTATAATATCCATTCCATTTGGCAGGAATGAGAACCCTCAGAGCATCTCACCGTGCAGTGGTACCATGGTTCTACTCTGTTTCCCATGACCAGAATACTGCATTCCATCTGGAAGTCTGGACTGTCTGCTCTGTTCCGCCCAGCCCTTGATGCTTCTGAGGTCCAATTCTGAAGAAGGAGCTCTCTTTAAGTTTCCTTTATTTAGACCAAAATGCTATGATTTACACCTTTATTTCTTTTGGTTGCCTATTCGATTTGGAAGTCTTTCTTTAGGCATCATTCATTAGGAGTGAGATTCCTATTTTTAGGTCTCGGCTGTAGACAGCGCATGCATTGTCTCAAAGAGACATGTTATATATACTTTATGGGCTTCAGCTCGCCCACAGGCTTCCGGTTTGCTGGCTCCATCATCGCTTTCCCGTTCTTTCCCCCCATTTGTCCATGGCAAACATTTGTCATGCCTCTTACTGTTTATACTGCTCGAAGATTGGGTAACCCAATAAACCCTTGCAGGCTTGGGTAAAACGTCTTGTCAGGTGAAGGTGCCTACGGGGGATTTTTTTTGTATACACAGTTCTATTAAATTTATAATAGATCAATTAAGAGAACCCTAAGCAGTCTCCTCAAATCAACTAAATTGTTTAAACTCAATTTTTAGAAAAAAATACAAAAGACTAAATCAAAGCAGAGCTGAAGCAGAGCTGAACAAAATACAAAGAACAGAGTTAAACAGAATCAAGATTTCACAAAGTCAGAACAAGCTAGGACAAAAGGGTATTCTTTTTCTATATTAATTTATATAAATAATAATAAATAGCATAAGACAATGGTACAAAAGACAGTTCACATAAACAAAAATGACGGAGAGAATTACCCTTTAAAAAGATTTGATCTCAATCATTTTTGTAAAAACCCATTTCATGTACATACTGTTTATAGGCATGCAAACCACACCCCACGCATGCCCTTAACATTCGTCATGCACTTTCATTTTTATATGCTAAAAAAGGACACGCCATCTTGAAATGGAAATGTATGTGGTTCGAACCTATGTGCGCCACATTCCCCAAATGATTTGACATGTTCAAATGCTTTTACATGAAACATCCTTTATCATGCAGCAAACGTTTCATCAATTTTTCCAGCACAGTTGTTGTTCAAACGTGTTCACGATTGCACTGTGCTTTATTTAACAGCAATTTAGCAAGATAGGTGTTCACTTTAATTATTGTAAACATGCGTAACAAAACAGAACGTGACTTTATCTAATGCGCTCTTGTTATAGTCAATAAAATTATGATCTTCCTGAGGTAGCACATTTATTCAGTCACACTGGTTTTAGTCCAGAAAATCCGGAAGTGAACTGCTAAGTGACCCTCTACCCTTCGAAATTACAAGGGGCTGTAAATTCCTTTGGTCATGGCAGTGTTGCATTTGGAAACATTTAGGGCCAGATGTACATAGACTTCCATTTGCGATTTCCTATTAGCAAATTTTTGCGATTCGCTATTAGGAAATCGCAAACAGCTATGTACAACAGTGTGTTTTACCCTGTTTGCGATCCCTAATGGGTCGCAAGGGACCTGCCTCATTAATATTCATGAGGCAGGTTGCAATTTGCGACCCATTGGGAATGGCCAGCACTCACAGGGATGGTGGCCTGCTGGGGTCAGCTGACCACCATGTCTGTGACTGCTTTTTGAATAAAGCAGTTTTTTTTTTATTTTGAAATGCTGCCCGTTTTCCTTAAAGGAAAACGGGAAGCATTTAAAAAAGAAAAATGAAAAGTTTGCTCTTCATTTTGTAAGAGTAGGCAGTGGCTGTAGAACCACTGCCTGCTATTAAAAAATGTTGGCGCCCACATTCACAAAAGGAAAGGGGTCCCTTAGGGAACCCATTCCCGTTTGCGAATGGGTTACCACCAACTTGAAGTTGGTGGTCACTGCGAATGTTTTGCGACCGCATTCCCGTCACAAAACATTCCTACATACCAGTGCGACTCACTATTAGGAAGAGGCGCCCTTGTCACGCCCCTTCCTGATAGCGACTCCTAAACCCAATTTGCGATTCTGTAATAACTTACCAAATCACAAATTGGGCTTTGTACATTTAGAGATGCCTTTTTCAGGTCGCAAATGGACCTATTTGGGCTGTTAGTGAGCTGAAAAAAGCTTTGTACATTTGGCCCTTTCAGTGGTAACACAGACATTGGGGGTTAAGGTCTGGCAGAGGAAAGGAGATGAAGTCATGAAAAGCGGAGTCTGACAGTCACTTAATACATTTGTAGGTCTCGAACGTTGTCCCTTTCCCTCTTTGTTCTGAGCTTCCGCCCTTCAGGGACATCCGAAGCCGGCTTCTCGCACCAAAATATATGTTCTCTCACATTGTGCACTGTTAGATTAAACAAGATACATTTGCAAATTTGAAAGATTTATGGACAATAGTGTTTGTTTATCAATGTGCCAGACATAAAATGGCTAAAATACATTTACTTTGCTTTATCAATGTGCCAGACATAAAATGGCTAAAATACAATAACATTGGCAAAACCAATAGCTCTCGCTTTGCCAATGCTTGTTAGCACTGCTGTCTCTACTGGTGGGATTGGGGAAGAACTGGCGCTTGGTAGGTAATGTGATCAGGTACTAGATCTGGTGTCCTGCTCGCTTGCATTTCTCGATAAACCTGATTTAGGGCATTTTCTGACCTATCTCCATGACTTGATCTGGATTTTACTATTAGGGAGCAGACGACGACTCAGGAAGCGGCTAGATTTGCTACAACCCTATATGGAAAGAGCTTTGTTTGAGCATGTATGAAGCCACACCATGACTTGTGTTCCATACAGTGTGCCTGTCTTAGTGTGTACACCTAGTCCTCCTGTAACTATGTGACTCATTAGGGGATGGAACACAACGGGTTTAAATGGATACATACTGTCATGTTCCAAGTACCAACCCTTCTTTTATTTCAGTGACTCCTCTCAGTATGGCAGCAAAATGTGTAAGGACTGTCGGTACCATCCATTCTGTGAGTGTCCCTTCCTGCCACATCACCCTCTGAAGGGCCTAATTTTTAAGAGGACAGTAATGGGACACCCATCAAAAAATACAGCTGTCTCGGCCACCCTTCTCTTTGTTCCTGTGCCTGTAGGGTGACCACCTCCATCCTGGTCCTTACAGGCACTATTTCCAGTCTTGTCCTTTTGTGAGCGAGCTTAATACATCATCAGTGTTGCTGCCTTGTTTAGGTGTCATTAAACTAACTAGACTAACACGCCTGATATCAATGATTTGTAGGTGCAAATTTCAAGTCAAGACTAGAGGTGGAGTCAGTCACCTAGAGAGCGGTGGTCCCCCTGCCTGCCTCCTTTAGACTGCGAGTGAATACAATGTTTCTCATGATGGAACTGCTGCTGGCTTCACCATTAGAAACCCTCTTTCGGCAGAGCTGATGTCAGTAGAAATGGCATCAGCTCTGCCAAAAAGTTTTTTAATATAGCCTTAGAGCCCGCTGTAGTGGGCTCTACTGGCCATTAAAGGCCTGTTCCAGCATTAAAGGCCCAAGCCGAAAGCGAGAGCTTTTAACAAGGGAGAGGGCCTTTAATGGCCGGTAGAGCCCACTACGGAGGACTCCAAGGCTATTAGAACATTTCGCCCCTAGAGGGCAGAATGTTCTTATTTGTAAAACAAAGGCCTCACAGAGCCCGAAGGGGTTGAAATCCCCTCGGGCTCCTTGAGGCCTTTTCTAAACTTTGGAATGTTTATGTTCCGGGCTTCTACCGCCCAGTATAAGCCCATAGCACTCCATTGTTTTTTTTTTTTTATTTATTATTATTCAGAGAGACATTAAGCAACAAATCAAATACAAAATTAATCCATGATTAAACATTTGTCATTAATTATCTTACAATCCAAATTAATATTGTTACATAGGAAAAGACATTACTCTAGCACAGATTTGCTCTATATACATTACCCTACCTCTTTTAACCATTTCGTAACCGGAGCCCATAATTTAATGCCCCATTGTTTAACCTGATATCCCTTACAGATGTATAGTGCCTGTTCGATTTTATACACAGCTATAAAACGGGCCAGGTATTCGTGAAAGCATGGGGGCATTGGATCCTTCCATCTAGTTGCAATGAGTAACCTAATTATACTAACTGAAATAAAAATGATGCTGATCTGAGTTTGGTCTAAATCAACATGACTATCATATCCAGTCATCATAAGCGTAGGGGTTAATACCACTGTTTTACCCAGGATCCTCTCCCAAAACTTAACCAAATCGATTTTAATCAGATCCAGCTGTGGACACCCATAAAACATATGAATCTCTTCTGCTGGACCAACCCCACATCTGGGGCATTTGTCATCCTCTCTTTTCCCCCATTTGAATAATTTGGCTGGAGTAAAATAAAGATTATATATCGTTTTATAATGTTGTGATTTCAAATTAGCGGATAGGAGCGTTTTCTTTACTAACCGTAATGACATATCAATATCGGTGTCTTCATTCTCTAATCTACTGGCCCATTTACTTTCAGTTTTTTCCATATCATCCGGAGCTTGCTCCATCATCATGCTATATAAATGTTTGATTTTACAGACAGATCTCCCCATAGTTTCAAACAATGCAATTTTAGCACTAGAGATTGCCAGTCGTCTTTAAACCCTCCCTTTATTTGCAAATATTTGAGATAATGTCCATCCGGAATTCGAATTCGCTTTGTAGCTCCCTGAACAAATATAATTGGCCATTTGGCTGAATATCTCCTACTATACGCAGGCCGAGTTGCTCCCATTGTTTGGCTATAGCATCATAAAAACGGAGGGAAATAAAGATGATCTCCAAATGGGTGTATACTTAGTTACCTTCTCAATATTCATATGTTTTTGTATCCTTCCCCAGACCTTCCATGAATTCGATATGACCTTAAATCGAACCTTCTTATAGTAACTGGGTTCCAGCTCACGTAAAAACAGTGCTCGTGCCCTTTCCCCAAGTGCCAATTCATAGATTGTTGGGAGATCCTCCCCTGTACCCTGCTAGCTCTGCCAGTATTTTAAAAAAAAGTATATTCATTTGTCGTAACAGAGCTGCCCAATAATAAAAAGTAAGATTAGGAGCAGCCCACCCTCCTCGTGCTTGAGGCAATGTAAGGAACTTTAAAGATCTCCTGACTTTGCCATATTGCCATATAAACCGTATGAATAAAGAATCTAAAGCTTTAATTATAGACCCTTCGATTTCGACCGGAAGTGCCCTGAATAAATACAGCACTTTAGGGAGCATTACCATTTTTAGAACATTAACTCTCCCTATAATAGTTAAATGAAGTGAACTCATTCGCCTCAGATCTGTAGCTATTTTGCTAATCACAGGTTTAAAATTTATTTTGGCGATCTGACCAATTTCCGGAGTAATCTTTACCCCAAGATAGGTAGCAATGCTAACACATCGGTTATCAAGATAGTTGACATTTTTGGTGCAAATTATTTGAGTCTTGGATTTATTCAATAAATACCCCGACTCCTTTCCAAACATAGTGGCAATAGCTTCAATCTCCTCATTGCTTCCCCGGGTTTAAGTGTTAAGACAGCAATATCGTCCGCATAGGCTAATACTTTGGTATTGAATCCCTGTGTCGTCACTGGTACAATTACCTGATTTTCAATTATAGATTGAATAAATGGATCAATATAAAGGGCGAATAAAATTGGGGAGCAAGGGCATCCCTGCCTTGTTCCCCGTGACACCCTTATCATATCAGATTCTTGACCAATCACCTGTAACTTCGCATAGGGAGCCCTATACATTGCCTTAATTGCGGTAATGACCCGGGGACCAAACCCTTTAGCAGCCAGAACACCCCATAGATACTCCCATGACACACGATCAAATGCTTTTTCCGCATCCAGAAGGATCATAGCCAAATGTCCATTAGTCTCCCACATGATATCGAATAGGGCCACTGCTCGTCTTACATGGTCAGTTGTATCTCGACCAGGTACGAAGCCATGCTGCCAAGGTGACACAAGACTGGCTATGACCCTCTGGAGGCGGTTCGCCAAAATTTTAGAGTAAATTTTTGCATCTGCGTTTATTAAGGAGATGGGCCTGTAAGAAGTGGGTTGATCCAGTGGCTTATCTTTCTTGGGAAAGATGACAATATTAGTACCCTTCCAAGACTCTGGTGAGTCTCCAGAATATTGTACCCCTAGAAATAGGTCCCAGAGCAAGGAGCCAGCTCTTCTTGAAAGATTTTATAAAATTCAGATGGAATCTTATCAGGGCCAGCTGCCTTACCCGAGGCCAACTGCTGTATAGCTGTTTGTACCTCCTCCAGTGTAAATTCGTTCTCCAGCCTCTCGCTCATACCCTCCCCCAACGTCCTATATTCTTTACTGCCCTTCACAAAGGCGTCCCCTTGAGGGCCTTGCTTCTCCTCCATATAGAGGTCTTGATAAAATTTATGGAACACATTAACGATATCCCCTGGCTCGGTATATGAGACCCCCCACTAATTATTGAGGATATCTGGCTCTTCATTACCTTTTGTCTTGTCTTTAAAGCAAGTAATTTGCCGACTGCTTCCCCATACTCATAGCTTTCTGCCCTATAAGTCTGATATCCAGCGGAAACCTTTTGAGAATAGTACGACCCTATCTCTGCTTTAACCAAAGTGATATCTAACTGTGTTGTGGCTACCTCCATCCCCTGCACTATCTTACCCAAATGCTCTATCTCCAGATTGCAAAGCTTGGCATGTAGTTGCTTAATCTTCTTCCCTTGCTGTTGTCTTAGGTTAGATACAAAGCTTACCATCTCCCCCTAACTCCTGCCTTAAATGCATCCCAGACCATATTGCGTGAGGCACTATATCTATTCAAGTTGAAGAATTCTCTGATCCAGATTCTAAAATGGCAAACGTATTCATAATCAACCAACAATTTCCGATCAAACGTCCATTGTGGTTGATTGGTATGGATTTGTGGCAATCTTAGCCCTAACATCAAGGGATTATGATCAGACATTACCTTGGGCAGTTTTTCTATCTCTACTCCTCCTAAAATCTGTTTTGAAATAAAAAATAGTCCAACCTGACATATTTCTGATGGGGGTGAGAAAAATATGTATATCCTGGATCAGAGGGAAACCTGGATTCCCATACATCAATTAACCCGTGGCTTTTTATCACTGATGTTAATGCTCGGAAAGTCTTGGGCTTCCGCCCTTGATACCTATTAGAGATCACATCGCCTGCATTCAAATGTATGTTAAGATCCCCACACATGATTACTGGTGTGGGCCAAATCGCCAACTCGGTTTCCAAATCTTCGAATATTTTGGGCTCGTCCTGATTTGAACCATATATTGTGACTATAGTTATTTCACATTCAAGCTCCACCAAAGCCCACCTTCCTCCTGCGTCCCCCAAAGTCCGTCGAGCAGATCCTATTCGATTCTTGGCTAAGATTGCCACCCCTCTAATATTAGAAGTTTGTGTAGAGCTGACCATTAAAGAATAACCCTTAATCATAATTTGCCCCCGCTTATCCCAAGGTATATGTGTTTCTTGAAGTGCAATAATGTCAGGGTTGTTGAATTTCAGCATTTCCATGGTCCGGTTCCGCTTGCCCTTGTCCCCTAATCCACCGATGTTAACCGAACAAACAATCACCTTACCCATTTTGGCTTTTGTTTTTGGCCCTTTCCTCCTTTAACCCAAAGTATAGCCTGATATAAAAATAAATTGCTCCCATTTCTGTCACTGATCCTACAATTTTAAAGTTTTTTTGATATTTTTACCCGGTATCTCTCTGAATTTTGTCACCCTATTTTGTACCCCCCACCCAAAGCCCCCAAACCCCCAGGCCCTCCCACCCCCTCCCCCCTGATCCCAGCCCTACCCCCTACCCTCCCCCCTCCCTCCCTCTCTCCCATCTTCGGGAAGTGCCCAGACCTCGACTCGGTCTGTAGGCAGAGATGATGAGCGGTTTGCCAACACCGTGAATCCCTTGTAAACACCATGCTACCTTTTGGGGATTTATCAAAAAGGAAATATCTTTAAAAAGAGGACATGAGGAAAAGATACCTTTTAAATAACTTTTTCACATAAAGCTCAGATATGCTAAATACAGAGCCTCGATATCCCCCTCCCCGACATCCTTCTCCCCAATCCTGGGGCACTAAAGCTATAGCCCAGCCAGAAACTCTTGAGCCTTAACTTGGTGTGAAGAACTTTGTTGACCCTTGCCAGACCACCTTCAAGGAAGCAGGATTATTCAAAAACACTTTCGCCCCTTTATCCTGAAAGGGTTTTATCAACTGGCGTAACCGCCACCTCCTCTCAACGGTGACGTGGCAAAAGTCGGGTCTTACAAAGAAGGAGACATCATCAACACTTCTCCTGGCCTCCGGCCTAGCTTTTCAAATACCGCCTGTCTCAGGAGAAAGTTGCCAAAAAGACCAATATGGCTCTTGGCTTAGAGCCTTCCCTAATTGGGTTTCTAAGAGTAAAGGGGGTCCTGTGTACTCGCTGAACCTCTTGTTGCCAGTTCCAGTCCTTGAGTTCCGGGAAGGCGCGTTGAAAAAGGTCCAATACATACGCCCGAATATCTGATCCCTCCTTCCCTTCAGGAACTCCCAGGACCCTTAAATTATTTCGCCACTGACGGTTTTCGCTTTCTTCCAGTTTCCATTGAATATCGGTAATTCGTTCTTCTTGTACCTTGGATTGTTTAAGTTTTTCGGTTACCTCCGTTTCAACGTTGCTGACTCTTGTTTCGAGCTCTGTAAGCCGTTCACCAATAGTGTTACAAGTTTTAGTCAGCTTCCTGACAGCGCCCTGGACTTTCCGTGCGGCACTCTGCGCTTTACGGGCATCAGCCCGCGTCTCGCCTCGATGTTGCATTATTGTCTGCAGGACAGTTTCCAATGTTGGAGCCTGCATACCAGAAGTAGCCGGGGTGCTGCGTTTGGAGTGGGATTAATTGAATCAGTTAATGAATAATCCCATTTCAAGCTTACGGACCTCTGTGTGTGGAGCCCAAATTTCTTACCACCAACCCGACGGGCAGTCATATAGAGAGAGTCTCCTGCTTTCTCCAGATCGCTTTCATTTTCCTCCTCACTTGATATAATTGAAGATCCAGAGTCGTTACCTGACCACTCCGGGCCGTCAGACAGGGAGAAAAACCATCATTGGGATCAATTTCTATTTCCGGATTTATACTTAATGGCCCCGGCTTCTGTACTTGGGAGTTTGACTGTATCGTTGGGCTCTCTGGTACAGCTACTGTATCTGTCCCTGTCTCAGGCCTGATATCCTTGATAGTTTTGATGGTCGTCCCTTGACTGATCATCTGTTGTCCCTCATTTTCCCCATTTTTTTCCAGCACCCTCCCATTACACCTCAATTCATCTTCCCCATGTCCTCTAATAGATTAGCGTGTTGCCTGGGCTCAGAGCTTACTGTTATTTTCCCTGGTGAGCCATCCACTCCAGTCACTGAGTTGCTCCCCGGTCCAAATTCATGGGGATGAGCCTCCTCTTCGTCCTCAATAGTGCCTGCAGACGTTATGGTGTCCTCGGCCTGTTTAACGCTGGAAGCGCGCAGCATTGCAAGCACTGAACCTCCCGGCGTGCGCCGTCCAGACGAGGTCCCTCCCCTTCCCCTGGCTGGAGCCGGAGCTAGCTCTCTCTCCTTCCCTGAAGCTGACTGTGTTGTCCGCGGCGTCCGCCGGCCGCCCTGTTTCCCCTCGGAGCCGACAGGATCCACACCCATCTTGCCCCTTGCGTTGCTGGCCAATTTGGGAGCCAATCGAGCAGTCCTTTGCCGACAGCGCCAACAGCCTGCAGACGCGAAAACTCGCTCCACCAGCCTCCGTAGGTCCGCGATATGTTCCTGCGGCTGTCCCTCCCCAAAGCCACCGCCGGGTCGCGAGCCAGTATCCGCCGCAATTCCAAAGCCGCCAGCGTCGAAAAACATCGGGCACGTAAGTATGCACCGTCTCCCCACTCGGTCAGAGACTTAGTTCACGGTGCTAGTTGGCAGTCCGCTCCCAACAGCCTCAAGCGGCTGCCATCTTGCTTCCCCCGCAATCCATTGGTTTCAATGTAGTGCTCAACATTCCAATGTTCTAATATTATTTTAGTTATAACTAAAACATAAAGATAAACCACAAATTATGTAGAGTAAATTGGCACTTTGGGCAATGCCGAAGCTGGGGCATTGATGTATGGAGTTAGACTAATGAATTTCATTTGTAACAGGTGTTAAATATAATATGGTTAAACTTATAAAATTATCCCCAAGCCAAGCTTGTATAAAAACAAATAAAAGAAGTGAAGGTGTAAATTGTGGACTTATGTTTAATGCTGTTGTGTTTATTTTGACATTTGCTTTTCCATAGCAGTATCAAAATTGGACGATGCTTCTATGATTAGGCTCCGAACAATTTAATTTGTTAAATTTATGGGGTGATACCTCACGTCTCCTTCCTTTAAATCCTTGTTTCTCTCTTGATTAGATTTCTAATGAAGCCCTACCTCCAAACCCTCATCACGAGTTGAGTTTTAATTCCAATGGTTCTGTAAAAACCAGTCACCGGCCCCATCAGAATGATAAGATATGCGATAACTCAGTGGATCTGGTGTCTTTCACTAGGAGAGTCTACCTGCCAAAAGCAGTGAAGTGTCCCATGAATGTTTGGGAGTAAAATGAGGAACTACCAAGAAAATATGGACCAAAATTACCCGTTTCCCCAGTACTTGCTCTTTTGTAAGGGCACCTTCAGGATAACCAATCTCCTCTGGAGTGACCAATACCCTGGTATCTGCAGCTCTGGGTGAGGGGCAGAGTACCTGGTAGAACTTGAGGGATCTTGTGAAGAGGCCCTTGGTACCTATATGGAGGATGTAGCCTCTCCAATGGCAGCCACTAGATGTTGAATTAACCCCCCTAGGCACATACTGTGTGCCTCTCCCCTGCTGTGCTCAGCACCCAGAAGAGGTCCTTAATCAACACACAGCGCTGTAGCGGGCTCATCAGTCGATGTTCTTAATGCTCCATGCTCTGGTGTTACTTACCAGAGAAGGTAAACATGTGGCCATATTCTCCATCATCTGAATGTTTCCATTTTCCTTTTTTTGAATAACAGCAAAGAGCCGGGTGTGCAGCGTGTCAAGAGATGGGGCTTCTCCATAGATGAGATGCTGAAGGACCCTATGGGGCGAGATCAGTTTCTTCGGTTCCTGGAGTCAGAGTTCAGCTCTGAAAACCTCAGGTAGGATCAGTGGTACAACCTGTGCTTCTAAAGATGCTTAGAAAAACTTGGAAGGAAATGACTATGTATACACTGAAGCTAAGAGCGGAAGTACACTGTTGAACTGTGGTGCACTTGGATGTTGCACTATTAAACTGAAATGAGGTGCACTAAATAAATGTAAAATCCCAACCTCAAGTTATAGAATTTGGACTGACGTCAGTTGGATGTGTATGCTGGCGATTTATGACTGTTGGTAAATGCTTCTTATGTTTCAGTCATATTTTCATCACGCGGGGGTCAAAGGCTGGGCTTGTTTTATGATAACCTTAATTTTGTTGCTCCTTCAATTCATAGTGAGTTTGTCTCAAAAGGAACTTTAGAAAGCATGACCACAATTTCAAGCCATAATATTTCAATCAATCACATCTTTATTTTGCATTTGAATAAATGCATAAAAAGTACATAAAACCATCGAAAGATAAAATACATCATATAAAACAGAAATTCAGCTTTGGTAGTTATTAAAAAGATGATGTTAAGTTCATGAAACAGCTATAAAATTGATTTAAAAAGTCATAAAACCATATACATAGAACGGCTTTCCCCCACTGATAGGTGGTGGTGCAAGTTCTAAAAATGTGCCCCATGTGGATTAAAATGCATTTTTCTGATTTTAAGAACGGCGAGCAGGAAATTAGCAAGCATAAAACATATGAACAGAGTTTCCAATAATCGGAAAGTTTCAAGAGCTTGTTTGTGCGATCGGATGCAGAATTTTTTCAGCAGTGGGATAATGAATTTTTTCCGCTCTGCCGTGTAGAATGGGCAAAAGAATAAAAGGTGTGAAATAGATTGGAGGAAAGGCCGTCACATGGGCAGAAGGCTAACTTGTTTATCGAGAAAACTTGTGCCGGATAGGCGGCCATTAATGGAATATAATTTAGTCTAAATCTAGTCAAGACAAAGCGGTGGCTGATATTCGTTACAAATGAGATGTAGGATGACTGACCACTACTTAGATTAGGTGATGCAAAGTATGTGGTCACTGTGATTTTATTTTGATTTTCTTGCCACCTAACTAAGTTGCGTTTGTTATAAAAGAGCTCTTTTAGGCGCGATTTAGGAAAGGATATGCACTCGGTGAGTTGAATAAATGCTCCAGATCTAGTTCAATGAGGGACTGTTTGACATAAAGTAGCCAGCTCATCGAAGAAGCGCGGTCCAAGTTTAGGTTGTCCCTTAATATTAGTTGGTTCAAAGGGACCGATTCCCTTTTCCAAATTGAGAGCCAGGCTAGAAGGGGAGCAATTTTCAGGGTATCTGAAATGTACGGGAAATCTAGGGGCATATTAGCAAGGGCTTTATCGCCGCTTTAGCGGCACTTTTTGCCGCTAAAGCGGCGATTTTTTTATCGCCCTATCAGCAACCTGTCGCTAACAGGCGTTAGCGACAGCTTTCTGGCGATAGCGGCCGGTTTTCCCATCGCCTTGCATGCCAGCGATAATTATCGCTAATGCAAGGTAGGCGTTCCCAACTAAAAGCGACTGAAAACAGTCGCTAACACAACTTCCCCCTATTAGCAATGCAGGCGAAGCGATAAAAAAACTCGCGCTAAGCACGATTATCGCTAGAATTTAACACCTGCTAAAAACATGACTTACCTGTTTGTTGAATGGGAGGTGGATTGTCAGGCTAAGTCCACCATGGCGTTAATGCGTGAATATCGCTGGATTTCCAGCGATATTCACGCATTTCGCCGCTATCGCTGGATATTTTATCGCATTGGAGATAAACGTTGCTAATAGCATGTTATCTCCGCGATAATATCCAGCGATAGGCGGCGTTAAAAAAAAACGTGCTAAGCGCGGTTTGCGATAATTTTCGCCTGTTGTTGCTAATATGCCCCTAGTTCTTTGTATATTAGAATGATTGGGCACGATGTTGTGATCACTAATGATCTCTTTAGAAATGTATCTTCTGTTGCTTGAATGGGGTTAATGTCTGCAATTCCCCAAACAGCTGCACCATATGACGCTATTGATGTAGTTTTTGCCTGATAGATTTCTAACATTTCTTTTACTGGTTTATTCCCTATTTTTGCTGCAAACTTCCAGATGCCAGCTATACTTTTGGACATCAGGAGCGCCCTGTTCCTCACCATAGTGGACCATTTTAATTTATCATCGAAAAAGATACCCAGATACTTAAAATTGTCCACTCTATCCAGTTTTCTGCCAACGATATTAAAGCCCATTACTTTCTGCTTCTTGGCCCTGCCCATAGCCATCACATAGGTTTTTGTTTTATTTACGTGTAGGCCTAGGTCTGCCATATATGTGGAGTATGTCTCAATCAGAAGCTGTAAGACCATTGGTGTTCTGGCTAGAAAGACGGCATCATCCACATAGAGCACAACAGGTAGGGGATGTGGGCCTACCACTGGAACGTCCTTGCATTTTTCAATCAGGGCTTCGGAGAGTTTATTTGTGTAAAGGGAGAAGAGAAAGAGGGCAAGAACACAACCCTGTCTTACCCCTTTATGAATCCTAAAAGGTTTTGTACACTCCCCTTTTTTCCCATAATGGACTACTGCCTCTGCGTGTCTGCACAGGTCTCTAATGAATGAGATTATGGGTGGATCCACGGCGAGAGACTCCATGATGGACCACAATTTATTGTGGCTCACGCAGTCAAAGGCCGCGGACAAATCCATAAATGCCAGAAACAGCTGCCCCTGTTTGGCAACAGAATATTTTGTGGCAAGTAGGGTGAGGTTGAGGCACTGGTCTATTGTGCCTCTCCCCTTCCTGAAGCCATACTGGGCTTCAGCGAGGATTTTGTTCTCCTCTGCCCATTTCTCCAACCTGTTCAGCAGCAGTCTGCCCATTAACTTTGCTGTGCTGTCCAGCAGAGAAATAGGGTGATAATTGGCCGGGTTGCGCCACTCCCCTTCTTATGGATTGGTACTATGACGGGCTGTCTCCAGGACGGGGGAGGGCCGACTATCGCCATGGCATTAAATGCAGTTGTGAGGATAGGTACCCAGAGGGGTTTGTTAGTTGTAAGAGCATCTAGTGGGACCCCATCTGGTCCGGGAGTCTTCAATGCCAAGGATTGATTTAATGCAATTTCGACTTCGCCTATGGAGAACTCCAATGCTAGTGGGCTCCTAGAATCATGCTCTTGTAACTCCGGGAAGTTAGGTGATTGTTCCTGAAATATTTTTGGGAAGTGATTTATCCACGTGGCCTCATCAATGTGGAGGTCCAGTGAGGGCCCACTCTCCTGGAAAAGAGGACTATTAATTATTTTCCAGAAAGATTTGCTGTCCTTAGCTATAGATGCTGCTCTCCGGTTTCCCCAGGCTTCATTGATGATCTCCCTTTTTCTTTCCCGCCTTGCGGATTTATAAGCAGACCTAAGAGATCTATTAAAAATTTGGTCTCTAGGTTGCGATTTAAGTGCTTTATGTAGATCCGCTAGTGCCTGCGAGCACTTTTTTCCAAACCATTTTTCTCTTAAAGGTTTCTTTTGGAAAGTTTGGCAGGTAAGATGACCCTTTATCGAAATTAGAATCGTGTTAAAAGCTTCCATGGTTTGGTTAGCTGTGGAGGATAAGTTTAAACATAAGGAAATCTCCTTATAGGAGGAGGAGGACACTATTCTCGGTAATAGCTTTACGGGATCGATGTTAGCCCATTTTAAAGTATACCCATTTTTCATGGCTAATGTTGGTTTAGATATACAGTTGGAGCCTGGTTTTTTGGGTAAGTGCCAGCTAAACGTAAAGTACACAAAGGAGTGATCACTGGATGCGGACTGTATGACCTCAAAGTTCTTAACATTTCTACATGCGGCTGTAGGGAACAGAATAAAATCAATACATGAGGAACCCCCTGCCCTTTGAAATGTGGCCTCCATTTCCCCCGAGATAGAGCATTTTTGATTGGCAATTACCAGCTCCAGGGTCATCAGTAGACTACTTAGAGCGTTGCCGTAATTGTGGTGGTGAAAGTGAGTCAGGGGATGGCCCTGTTCATCAGTAACCCCACATACGTTATGTTCTGTATGATTACAAATGTGGGAATTACAGTCCCCTGCCCATATGATAAATGGCCGTCTAGTGTGATTAAGTAGTAAGTCCTCCAATGTGTGCCCCAGCTCTTCTGCTACCTGTGCCAAGTTTAAAAAATTGTTATTATAAAAATGTATTAACACTAAATCGGGACAATTCCGTCCCCTGGCTCCAATAATGTGAAAATGGATCGAACTATTGGCAAATACTATTTTATCAAACGAAAGGGTATTAGCAATAAGTGTTATTAGACCCCCTTTAGCTCTGCCTGCAATAGATGGGATGGCTGGTGTAAAAAAGGAACGGTAACCATTTAGGAAGAAAGGTTTTTGTGCCCATGTCTCCTGTAAGTAGATAATGCTGATGTCCCTCGTCTCGGAGTCCCAGACCAGGCTGCCCTTTTCCTTTTTAAATCCGGCTATATTCCATGAAATAAGTGAGATAACTCCTTCATCGGGCTGGAGGGGGGGGGGGTCGCCCTACTAAGAGCGGCGGATGGCAGACATGGAAAGTCAAATGAAGCCTGCGTGGTGGTAGGGGAGTGCCCCATGGTATAACAGTCTCCCGTCACGTATTGTGCTTCTTCATCCTTACGCTCGGGAGAGCTGGGTGGGGGTGATGGATTACAGGGGGGGCTGAGTCAATCGCAGGTATCCAGATCCTCAAGGACGGCAAAACTGTTACCAAGCAAGGGGTTATTCCCCGTTAACTGACAAGGGAGATTTGGGTTATTAACTGTCTGGTAACCTGCGTTATTAGTAGTAAGTTTAAGTTTGGGAGGTGGTTTATAGAAAAAAGCCAATGGGAGTGTAAAAACCTGTGAGTGGGTGGAAGGGGCTGACCGTAGCTGGCAAAGTAAGTGCCTGACCAGCCCTTGGTTGTTAAAATTAAGGACAATGCAATCGTTATTAATTAGGTTTGGTCCATTGCCTACCCAAGGTATTCTCCTGGCCATTATCAAATGGTTTTGTATTTGTATTATATGGCCTATGTCAGCAGCATTGGATAACCAATGTCTGGCCTTCGCCATCAGTTGTGTGGTAGTTTCGTTTTGGGAGGCTCTGAGTGGTGGGACATTTACCATGGTGATCACAAAGGGACAAGCCGCGGGTGGTAAATTGAGAGTTGGAGGGCCGCTACTCTGCAGAGTTGCGCTGAGGCGTGTGCTAAATGTATTAGCATTTGGGATCGTGTTAAGATTGGAACTGAGAGCTATCGGGGCTATATGTGCATTAGGATTTATGGCATCTGTATCCCCCGCAGTCAGGCCTCTGTTAAGCCCGGAGGGGTGTGCTACCGACTGCAATGTGTGTCGACCCTCCTCTATGCAGTCTTTATTTGCTATGATAGAATTTTCTTTTACTTGGCCGTGTTGCCGCTTACTACTTGTAGCGACCAGACGGACGGGCACGTGTCCTGGAGTCGCTAGTGTCCCTCCCCCAGCCTGTGAAACACATTGTGTCCTTAGGTTTTTTGCCACTAAGTCAGTGAGAGTTTGTTCAATGGAATCAAGCCTAGTGACAATTGGGTCGATAAGTTCTTTAAGATGTGCTTCAACCTCCTGCCAGCCATATGACGAGCATGGCTTCGTCTGTAGGGAAGCCGGGGCTTTTGTTTTGTCCTGCCCGGGGTTAATCTTTCTAGGTTTTTTTGCTGTGGAGACTTGGGCTACTTTAGATAGACCTCTTTTCCTTTTGGCGGTGAAAGGGGCAACCTCAGGCTTTGACTGGCCCCCAGGAGTACAAACTGAGACTGTTGATGGGGTGAAAGGGGGTTCACATACGGTGTCTTCGCCAACAGTGGGTTGGGTGGTGTCGCGGCTGAGGTGGTGCAAAGCATCGGTTAAAGCCCCCCCGCTCCCAGAGAGAGCCTCCTTTCCGCGTTCGCTATTTCTAAAACGAGGTAGCTAGTAGCTTTAGCAAGGAAAGAGTCAAGTGCGGTTCTTGTTACCTCCTCTGATGCTGGCTGGTTTGCTTTCTTCTTCCCCATCCTCCTAGGGTTCGTAGAACAGGGACGTTAGGGGGGGCCGAGCCTAGCCTCCTCCTGGCTCTGACGGGCGCAGACGGGCCCGCCCTTGGCCCGGGTGTTCGCCCGGGAGCGGCCTGGGCCCGCCCATGCTCGTCCCGTGCTGCGGGAAGCCCCGGCTCCTCTTCTGCACCTCCGGGCGCGGGAAAGCGTCACACCAGCTGGTCGCGAGGTTGCTGGGACTCGAAGTCCACCCCAGCTAATCTGGCCACAGAACAACTGCCACAGAACAACGGGCTCCCGCGCTGCGGGAAGCCCTGGCTCCTCTTTTGCGCCTCCGGGCGCGGGAAAGCGTCACGCTGGCTGGCCGCAAGGTTGCTGGGACTCGAAGTCCACCCCAGCTAATCTGGCCACAGAACAACTGCCACAGAGCAACGGGCCATAATATTTATATTTTCATTTTAAAAACATTTCTTTGAGATGAATCTCTCAGCATGTTATATTGTTTGTGGAGAAACTATCTATTTATCTATCTATCTATCTATCTCTCTCTGATTGTTCAGTCAAGCCATCCACCTACCTCTAAGTCTCTCATTAATTAGCTCTCTCTCTCTCTCTCTCTCTCTCTCTGGCTCCCATTATGCACTGCTAGTCAAAGTTTAATTAAACTACAATTTAATTAATATTAGCCCATGTCTCTGTGCCCCCCATTTTTAAACCTCATGCTACATTTTCCAACCCCTCTGAAGTACCAGCATAGTGACCATTGTTTTGTTGCAGGGATTCTGCGGAGTCACAGAACTATGCTCGGGATTATGGAATCTTAGTAGGCAGGGACTGAGTCCTCCTACCACCTTAGTACCCATGAGCCCGGGGACCGACCAGCTATAGTGTCTCACTTGCCCTCCTACTCACTCACAGAGGAACAAGTGATTAGACACCCCAGTACACAACACTCTCGACTTTCTCAGGAATCGCGGTTGCAGGAGACACCCTTTCGCTCTCACACTCGTACTAGTCCACAATAAGCTATGACAGAGACACGAGGAAAGTTTAAAATGTTTATTTTAACTATTGTGCTCTAGTATGCAGTATACGCGCCACAACAAGTAGGAAAATGCATAACACAAATACAGTCAGCATAGAAAGTAGTCTGTAAATCATAACTGGAGCTGTCATTATATACGACAGTGTAACCTAACCTCCCTCCCCTTCTATAGAAACAAAATGATTATATATTAGAAGATCTCTGAGTGTTGGCAGCAGACCTCGTACCTTTGTAAACACAGAGTTCTACATCTCAGGTGCTGTCACAATCTTTTCAATGTGTTGCCATTCAAGAGGGGCATTTGAAATGTGTGGGCTGTGTAATTGCATCACTATCCTTGCCTTTGTGAGAGAAGATCCATTTGCAATCACCCCGGCATTCCATCTACAGCTGGCAGACGGGACTGGACACACGTTACAGCTTAAACCTTCACATGGCAATCACCGTCATAACACAATCTCACAACTTTGAATGAGTAGGAGAAACATGAGAGGCCAGCGACCTTTCACCCAGGTATAGATAATCACAACCTTCCAAGACATTGAATGTAAAACCTTCCATGAATCCTTAAGGGCCTTCCCTATCTTTATAGACTAGTCAACGACTCGGCCATCTCAAGTCTTGCGGGCTTTGACATGTGCCCAACGGCTGCGTGAGATGCCTGGGGCCCCAGAAGTGACTCCATCGTGTGATCAGTGAAGAGATACTAACACAATCTTCTCGATTTATTTTAATTGTACATGACTATTTTCTGAATATTACCATTAAGCTCCCTTTTTATATATTTGGTGGTAACTCACAAAGGCATGTAAGAGTAAGCAAAAGAGTCCTACAGAATTACTACTTTACATAGTCCATAACGCCTTGTGAACAGATCCCATGCTTTCTATAATCAAGAGCAAGCGGTATAGAACCTCTTTCTCATTAAATCTCTAGAAATGCACCTACTATTCAATATTAACAGAGAATAAATGAAACGCAGGCCCTGCAGTCATGTTCACCCAAAGAATAAATGGGACAGAGTCCCTGCAGCCGTGTTCACCCATAGAATAAATGGAAGGCAGTCCATGCACTCCTGTTCACCTACAGGATTAATGCAACGCAGTCGCTGCACTCCTGTGCACCCACAAAATTAATGGAACGCAGTCCCTGCAGTCATGTTCACCCATAGAATAAATGGAACGCAGTCGCTGCACTCCTGTGCACCCACAAAATTAATGGAACGCAGTCCCTGGAGTCATGTTCCCCCACAGAATAAATGGAACTCAAGTCCCTGCAGTCATGTTCCCCCACAGAATTAATGGAACGCAGTCGCTGCACTCCTGTGCACCCACAAAATTAATGGAACGCAGTCCCTGCAGTCATGTTCACCCATAGAATAAATGGAACGCAGTCCCTGCACTCCTGTTCATCCACAAAATTAATGGAACACAGTCCCTGCAGTCATGTTCACCCAAAGAACAAATGGGACAGAGTGCCTGCAACCATGTTCACCCATAGAATGAATGGAACGCAGTCCCTGCAGTCATGTTCACCCATTGAATAAATGGAACGCAGTCCCTGCAGTCATGTTCACCCTTAGAATAAATGGAACGCACTCCTGTTCACCCATAGAATAAATGGAATGCAGTCCCTGCAGTCATGTACACCCACAGAACAAATGGGACAGGTTCCCTGCAGCCATGTTCACCCATAGAATAAATGGAACGCAGTCCCTGCAGTCATGCTCACCCATAGAACAAATGGAACGCACTCCTGTTCACCCATAGAAGAAATGGAACGCAGTCCCTGCAGTCATGTACACCCACAGAATAAATGGAACGCAGTCCCTGGAGTCATGTTCCCCCACGGAATAAATGGAACTCAAGTCCCTGCAGTCATGTTCACCCACGGAAAAAATGGAACCCAGTCCCTGCAGTCATGTTCACCCCCAGAATACATGGAACGCAGTCCCTGCAGTCATGTTCACCCATAGAATAAATGGAACGCAGTCCAGGCACTCCTGTTCAACCCCCGAATTAACGGAACACAGTCCCCCCACTCCTGTTCACCCACAGAATAAATGGAACACAGTCCCTGGAGTCATGCTCACCCATAGAATAAATGGAACACAGTCCCTGCAGTCATGCTCACCCATAGAATAAATGGAACGCAGTCCCTGCAGTCATGTTCACCCATAGAATAAATGGAACGCAGTCCCGGCGGTCATGTTCACCCACCGAATTAACGGAACACAGTCCCCCCACTCCTGTTCACCCACAGAATAAATGGAGCACAGTCCCTGCAGTCATGTTCACCCATAGAATAAATGGAATGCAGTCCCTGCAGCCATGTTCACCCATAGAATAAATGGAACGCAGTCCAGGCACTCCTGTTCAACCACCGAATTAACGGAACACAGTCCCACACTCCTGTTCACCCACAGATTAAATGGAACACAGTCCCTGTAGTCATGTGCACCCACAGAATTAATGGAACGCATTCCCTGCAGTCATGTTCACCCACAGAGTAAATGGAACGCAGTCCCTGCTGTCATGTTCACAGAATAAATGAAACGCAGTCCCTGCAGTCATATTCCCCCACAGTGTAAATGGAACGCAGTCCCTGCGGTCATGCTCACCCATAGAATAAATGGAACGCAGTCCCTGCAATCATGTTCACCCAAAGAACAAATTGGACAGAGTCCCTGCAACCATGTTCACCCATAGAATGAATGGAATGGAGTCCCTGCAGTCATGTTCACCCATAGAATAAATGGAACGCAGTTCCTGCAATCATGTTCACCCCCAGAATAAATGGAACGCAGTCCCTGCAGTCATGTTCACCCAAAGAACAAATGGGACAGGTTCCCTGCAGCCATGTTCACCCATAGAATAAATGGAACGCAGTCCCTGCAGTCATGCTCACCCATAGAATAAATGGAACGCAGTCCCTTCCCTAAAATAAATGGAACGCAGTCTCCGCACTCCTGTTCACCCACAGAATAAATGGAACGCAGTCCCTGCAGTCATGTTCACCCACGGAAAAAATGGAACGCAGTCCCTGCAGTCATGTTCTCCCCCAGAATACATGGAACGCAGTCCCTGCAGTCAACCATAGAATAAATGGAACGCAGTCCCCACACTCCTGTTCACTCACCGAATTGATGGAACACAGTCCCGCACTCCTGTTCACCCACAGAATAAATGGAACACAGTCCCTGCAGTCATGTTCACCCATAGAATAAATGGAACGCAGTCCCTGCAACCATGTTCACTCATAGAATAAATGGAACGCAGTCCGCACAGTCATGTTCACCCATAGAATAAATGGAACGCAGTCCAGGCACTCCTGTTCAACCACCGAATTAACGGAACACAGTCCCACACTTAATGGAACACAGTCCCTGTAGTCATGTGCACCCACAGAATTAATGGAACGCATTCCCTGCAGTCATGTTCACCCACAGAGTAAATGGAACGCAGTCCCTGCAGTCATGTTCACCCACAGAGTAAATGGAACGCAGTCCCTGCTGTCATGTTCACAGAATAAATGAAACGCAGTCCCTGCAGTCATATTCCCCCACAGTGTAAATGGAACGCAGTCCCTGCGGTCATGCTCACCCATAGAATAAATGGAACGCAGTCCCTGCAGTCATGTTCACCCACAGAACAAATTGGACAGAGTCCCTGCAACCATGTTCACCCATAGAATAAAAGGAATGCAGTCCCTGCACTCCTGTTCACCCACAGAATAAATGGAACGCAGTCCCTGCAGTCATGTTCACCCAAAGAACAAATGGGACAGGTTCCCTGCAGCCATGTTCACCCATAGAATAAATGGAACGCAGTCCCTGCAGTCATGCTCACCCATAGAATAAATGGAACGCAGTCCCTGCCCTAAAATAAATGGAACGCAGTCTCCGCACTCCTGTTCACCCACAGAATAAATGGAACGCAGTCCCTGCAGTCATGTTCACCCACGGAAAAAATGGAACGCAGTCCCTGCAGTCATGTTCTCCCCCAGAATACATGGAACGCAGTCCCTGCAGTCAACCATAGAATAAATGGAACGCAGTCCCCACACTCCTGTTCACTCACCGAATTGATGGAACACAGTCCCGCACTCCTGTTCACCCACAGAATAAATGGAACACAGTCCCTGCAGTCATGTTCACCCATAGAATAAATGCAACGCAGTCCCTGCAACCATGTTCACTCATAGAATAAATGCAACGCAGTCCCTGCAACCATGTTCACTCATAGAATAAATGGAACCCAGTCCCTGCAGTCATGTTCACCCCCAGAATACATGGAACGCAGTCCCTGCAGTCATGTTCACCCATAGAATAAATGGAACGCAGTCCAGGCACTCCTGTTCAACCCCCGAATTAACGGAACACAGTCCCCCCACTCCTGTTCACCCACAGAATAAATGGAACACAGTCCCTGGAGTCATGCTCACCCATAGAATAAATGGAACGCAGTCCCTGCAGTCATGTGCACCCACAGAATTAATGGAACGCAGTCCCTGCAGTCATGTTCACCCATAGAATAAATGGAACGCCGTACCTGCAGTCATGTTCACCCATAGAATAAATGGAACGCAGTCCCGGCGGTCATGTTCACCCACTGAATTAACGGAACACAGTCCCCCCACTCCTGTTCACCCACAGAATAAATGGAGCACAGTCCCTGCAGTCATGTTCACCCATAGAATAAATGGAATGCAGTCCCTGCAGCCATGTTCACCCATAGAATAAATGGAACACAGTCCCACACTCCTGTTCACCCACAGATTAAATGGAACACAGTCCCTGTAGTCATGTGCACCCACAGAATTAATGGAACGCATTCCCTGCAGTCATGTTCACCCACAGAGTAAATGGAACGCAGTCCCTGCTGTCATGTTCACAGAATAAATGAAACGCAGTCCCTGCAGTCATATTCCCCCACAGTGTAAATGGAACGCAGTCCCTGCGGTCATGCTCACCCATAGAATAAATGGAACGCAGTCCCTGCAATCATGTTCACCCAAAGAACAAATTGGACAGAGTCCCTGCAACCATGTTCACCCATAGAATGAATGGAATGGAGTCCCTGCAGTCATGTTCACCCATAGAATAAATGGAACGCAGTTCCTGCAATCATGTTCACCCCCAGAATAAATGGAACGCAGTCCCTGCAGTCATGTTCACCCAAAGAACAAATGGGACAGGTTCCCTGCAGCCATGTTCACCCATAGAATAAATGGAACGCAGTCCCTGCAGTCATGCTCACCCATAGAATAAATGGAACGCAGTCCCTTCCCTAAAATAAATGGAACGCAGTCTCCGCACTCCTGTTCACCCACAGAATAAATGGAACGCAGTCCCTGCAGTCATGTTCACCCACGGAAAAAATGGAACGCAGTCCCTGCAGTCATGTTCTCCCCCAGAATACATGGAACGCAGTCCCTGCAGTCATGCTCACCCATAGAACAAATGGAACGCAGTCCCCACACTCCTTTTCACTCACAGAATTGATGGAACACAGTCCCACACTCCTGTTCACCCACAGAATAAATGGAACACAGTCCCTGCAGTCATGTTCACCCATAGAATAAATGGAACGCATTCCCTGCACTCATGTTCACCCATAGAATAAATGGAACGCAGTCCCTGCAGTCATGTTCACCCATAGAATAAATGGAACGCAGTCCCTGCAGTCATGTTTACCCATAGAATAAATAGATCGTAGTCCCTGTAGTCATGTTCACCCACAGAATACATGGAACGCAGTCCCTGCAGTCATGTTCACCCATAGAATAAATGGAACGCAGTCCCCGCACTCCTGTTCACCCATCGAATTAACGGAACACAGTCCCCGCACTCCTGTTCACCCCCAGAATAAATGGAGCACAGTCCCTGCAGTCATGTTCACTCATAGAATAAATGGAACACAGTCCCTGCAGCCATGTTCACCCATAGAATAAATGGAACGCAGTCCCTGCAGTCATGTTCACCCATAGAATACATGGAACGCAGTCCCTGCAGTCATGTTCACCCACAGAGTAAATGGAACGCAGTCCCTGCTGTCATGTTCACCCCCAGAATACATGGAACTAAGTCCCTGCAGTAATGTTCACCCATAGAATAAATGGAACCAAGTCCCCTCACTCCTGTTCACCCACAGAATAAATGGAACGCAGTCCCTGCAGTCATGTTCACAGAATAAATGGAACACAGTCCCTGCAGTCATATTCCCCCACAGTGTAAATGGAAGGCAGTCCCTGCGGTCATGTTCACCCAAAGAACAAATGGGACAGAGTCCCTGCAACCATGTTCACCCATAGAATGAATGGAGTCCCTGCAGTCATGTTCACCCATAGAATAAATGGAACGCAGTCCCTGCAGTCATGTTCATCCACGGAAAAAATGGAACGCAGTCCCTGCAGTCATGTTCTCCCCCAGAATACATGGAACGCAGTCCCTGCAGTCAACCATAGAATAAATGGAACGCAGTCCCCACACTCCTGTTCACCCACAGAATAAATGGAACGCAGTCCCTGCAGTCATGTTCACCCACGGAAAAAATGGAACGCAGTCCCTGCAGTCATGTTCTCCCCCAGAATACATGGAACGCAGTCCCTGCAGTCAACCATAGAATAAATGGAACGCAGTCCCCACACTCCTGTTCACCCACAGAATAAATGGAACGCAGTCCCTGCAGTCATGTTCACCCACAGAAAAAATGGAACGCAGTCCCTGCAGTCATGTTCTCCCCCAGAATACATGGAACGCAGTCCCTGCAGTCAACCATAGAATAAATGGAACGCAGTCTCCACACTCCTATTCACTCACCAAATTAACGGAACACAGTCCCGCACTCCTGTTCACCCACAGAATAAATGGAACGCAGTCCCTGCAACCATGTTCACTCATAGAATAAATGGAACGCAGTCCCTGCAGTCATGTTCACCCATAGAATAAATGGAACGCAGTCCCTGCAACCATGTTCACTCATAGACTAAATGGAACGCAGTCCCTGCAGTCATGTTTACCCATAGAATAAATTGAACGCAGTCCCTGCAGTCATGTTCACCCACGGAATAAATGGAACGCAGTCCCTGCAGTCATGTTCACCTACGGAATAAATGGAACGCAGTCCCTGCAGTAATGTTCACCCATAGAATAAATGGAACACAGTCCCCGCACTCCTGTTCACCCACCGAATTAACGGAACACAGTCCCCGCACTCCTGTTCACCCACAGAATAAATGGAAGGCAGTACCCGCACTACTGCTCACCCACTGAATAAATGGAAGGCTGTCCCCGCACTACTGTTCACCCCCCGAATAAATGGAACGCAGTCCCTACAGTCATGTCACCCACAGAGTAAATGGAACGCAGTTACTGCAGTCATGTTCACAGAATAAATGGAACTAAGTCCCTGCAGTCATATTCCCCCACAGTATAAATGGAACGCAGTCCCTGCGGTCATGTTCACACACAGAGTAAATGGAACGCAGTCCCTGCGGTCATGTTCACAGAATAAATGGAACGTAGTCCCTGCAGTCATGTTCACAGAATAAATGGAACGCAGTCCCTGCAGTCATGCTCACAGAATAAATGGAACGCAGTCCCTGCAGTCATGCTCACAGAATAAATGGAACGCAGTCCCTGCAGTCATATTTCCTCACAGTAAATGTGTTTTCAAATATTTCCCTCCTCTATATGGTGGCTATTTGACGCAAGTATTAATTTGCAAAAATAAGTACGAGAGGGAATGGTTCTGTAGTTTTCTATACATATTATGTCCCTCTGTTGTAATAAACCCTGTCGACCAGAATAAGGGCGTGGGTAGTTATCAGGTCTTTGAAGTGAAGCCAATATCCCTTACTCATGAACTTTTTACTGTGCTTTGGAAGTGTTTAGGTTCACAATTGTGAATTTAGTTCTGGGCTTTCTGAGAGCTGCACTAACTACTTTAGGAATGAAGGAGGGATTAAATGTGTGTTTATCACTTTCAATCCTGTAAGGGTCAGTGTGCTCATTCAGTTTGTCTTGAAAGGCAATGAGAGAAAGCCAGTGCAGTAGTTCTCTAGTTTAAAAATAAAAAGCTATATCCGAAGCACTTACCCATATTCCTAAAATGGGGTCAGTATTAGGAGTTTTGTAATGTTTGAACCTTTCTAAGTTAAAAAGAGGTGCTTTGCTGCAGCGGGGAATGTTTCCAACTGTCACAAGACATTGATCAGTACAAAGGGGCGTGCTGGCGTCACTGAGCAGCCGTCCTCAATCTCCTCCTCTAAGTCCTGCCTACAAAGGCTCCCTGCCAGCTTGCCATGAGACCCACCACCACTGGTACTTCCTCAGGCAGTATCTTCACTCTCCGGCAGACCTTCCCACACCCTGCCTCGGCCCGCTGCACACTTACCACTCCTTCCCCTGCCCTGCATTTCCTACTGGTGACCGTGGAGAGATTCATAGTGCATATATAGGCAACCCTCCCCACCTTTGCAGAAATAACATGCACTTGGAATAAATAATCACGCAACACAATTTTGTTGGGAAATGTTTGCTGCAGGTTTATTCCACACAAAAGTATGCCAACGTGGTGGGTTAACTTACGGGTGATCCAAGGGCAGGCAGTGCTGACAGACCTACGCTGCCCTGCCCGCCTGAAGAGCCAATTTGAACCATGGCCAACCCAATCAGTGCTACCAGTTATGAGGGTATTCCCCCCTTGAATACTGTGAACCACTGGTCCACCACTTTACTCACGCCCTTTTAAGGGCTGAGGGTGCAAGGCAAGCCCCCGGTTGCTCAGGCTTACAACCGCCTTAAGGACTAGCGGGGCGCCGATTATTTTTTCCTCCCGGGTCCTGCCATAAAGACTCCTGGGGTTTGGCACAGCACCCCTATTGTGCTCCTGAAGAGGTACCCTTCCGTACCCTTCCACCTTCGGATCGCCCTGTAACTCCGCCTGCAACACAAATTAAAACATTAAGCAGACTTACCTAGCCGTGCTAACCAGCTGACACGCCTGGTATGCGGTAGGGAGGGAGACGGCGTGTCCTGAGCCAAAGAGGGTGCCAGATGGGCGGGGGTAGGTATAAATACCTCGCCCCTACCCTCTGCGCACTGGAAGTGACACGGCCAGCCCGCCGGGATGGGGTACTCCTCCCCGGGGTCCCCTCAACTAGAGGGGTGGTGGTGTGCCTAATGTGGCACTAAGGTGGCCACCCTTTTGAGGTGGCCCAGTGCGTGAGCCGCGGGCAGCCTCAATGCTCCAGGCTGTTCCAGCTAGAGGGCATCTTGGAGCAGGAAGTGAGCTTTTTGAACTGCAGTGGCTTGAAAGAAACGCCTGTTGAATTCACTTCTGTTTGGGCTCATGTACTTTTCTGCCACCCAGGAACATGCCACTGTTGGGTGCCAGTGGGACCCCTTCTATGGAAACCCCGCACAGTTGCCTTCTATACCGTCTTTCTAGGCATGTCAGATTCTATATGGGTGTCCGTGCCACAAAATCTGTCATGCCCACTTGGCCCTGTTTGGGTGCAGAAAGTTCTGTTACTTCTACCAGCCCGGTGGGGGTGGGGGGGAAGGGAGGGTCTGTAGTACAGTTGTGGGGCTTGCGCTCTTTTTACGGCCTTTAATTAGTTCCCCCACCAGGGTTTGTGCAAAGGGAACCAAAGGCACCTCTCTGATCCAGACATTTATGCACCTCACTTGATGGTTCTTTAAGTGCACCATGAACGAGGTTCAGGGCTAATCAATGATCCTACAACGGCAAAACCACAGAGGTGCCTCGGTCCTTGAAAGTCCATCTTGTGCACCCCAAAAATATAGGCCACCTCCGCTCTTGTGACAGGGTCACATTGTAAACTTCAGGGTCTTTATGGATCCTGTCTCCAGTCCTTACAAGTCATTGATCTCGGGAGTGTGAAGGTCTAATCAGTTCAATGGAAAGAAAGCAATACCAGACACCAGGAATGGACTGCAGAAGGTGACAGCGTGAAAGCCCTGGAGGCTGGGGACCGTTCAAAGTTCTGAACTGGAAGCAGTGTCCGTAATTAGCTGAAGGCAGGTGGTTAGCCTATAACCAGCGACACTGAAATTATGCGATTGAGCAGTTGCGGCGTTTTCTGCATAATAATGGACATGCCGCATTTGCCACACAATCTATCATCTGCTGCATAACATGCAGAATTTAACATAAAAATGGGCTTCTAGCTTAAACCGATCAAAAGTTAATAAAAATGTGGCAGCGCATGTTGCTGTTAGGCAGAAGGCACTTCACAAAGGTTGACTGTTAACCTTTCAATTGCATATTGCTGTATTTGAGTATTGAACTAGTACTAATCTGTGAAACCTTTGTCCAGACAGTATTAAAGTGTGCAAAAATGACAAAATAAGAAACTGACTATCAGAAAATGTGCCACATCATGCCGCATAATGTTCATTTTTTTCCTGCATAATTTAGTAAACCCTACCGCATGCATTGGTCCTCCCTTCCGGCATAATTCCAGGGCCCCTGCCTATAACTGAAAAATATGACTAAATAGCTGGAATGCAATGATTTGCAGCAGATCAGCAGCACACGGTGCTCCTGGTGACATGAAGTCATCTGGTAACGCTAATCTTGAGAGTTACGAAGTGGGGTGCACTGACCAGGGCAGACTGGCTATTTTTTCCATCGGACATTTCCCTAGGGTGATGGAGTCACTAGAGGCCAGTTTTTGAGGCCCTGCACGGCCTCTGGCGCCTCTGTCACTTACATCAGGCACAATTTGGGCTACAGGAGAGATCAGAGAGTGGAAGAGAGAGGGAGAAAGAGCATAGGTGGCTGGAAAGAGATAGAGGGAAGGAAGTGAGATGGTCCGGTTTGAACATTTTTGCCAGGGCTGCTTTTGGTTCCTTGCCTGACCCTGGCTCTGACGAGGGGTTTGGCGGAGTAATGGGAGAGGCCCAGAAATGGATGGGCACACTAAGCGAATCTTCACCTAGGAGTGGACTGAGTACAGCCAATCTTTAGTGGAAGTCCGAGGCAATTCTGAAGGAAAGACCTGACTGGGCAGGAATGCTGATGGTGAGGTCTGACAGATGTGAAAAACCGATATAGTGCACACGAATAGATGTTCTGCAAATTCACCAGGAGATGCGATTCAAGCAACACTATATGTGCCACTGAAAACCATAAAGATATGTCAAATTGTGGCAAAGGAGAAAGTGGAAAAATAAAGTTCTGCTACCGTGTTATCTTCTGCGACCATCTTCGTGGCCGTGGGTTCACTATTTCAAATGATTGTCGTGTGTATATATGGCTTGTTATTTACTGCTTGTGAATGACTGACATTGCATGTGCATTACAAATAATTCATAGCTTAATCATCCGGCCCATTCGCTCCTGCAACCACTGTAATGGACGTAATACTGTCAATGCCCACAAGATGGCACAAAAGCTCCACCTGAAATTAGTATTACTCTTTGTCAGTTCGGAAGAGGTAATACAGCTTAACATATTGTATTGTAACATTTATATAGCATTTACAATCCATCAGTGGGGCAAAGAAGTATTTGCTTATAAGGTAAGCACACTACACCGTGCAGGGCGTGGGATTGGATATCGAGCACTGAAACTCTTGCCTACACGTAGCGTGCTGCACCCTGTAGGGCAGCGGTTCTTAACCTTCTGACTTCTGTGGACCCCCACTTAATCATTACTGAAATCCAGGGACCTCCAATGAATCATGATTGAAATCCGAAACACCCCCCTCTGCCACACCCCCAATCCCCCCCATCTCCCCCACTAAGTCATTACTGGACGTTGGGGACCCCGGCTTGAGCGCCCCTATATGGCTTTGGTTCTTAACCTTCTGACTTATGTGGACCTCCACTTAATCATCATTACATTAAATCCAGGGACCTCCACTGAATTATGATTAAAAACCAGAAACATCCCCCTCTGCCGCTCCCTCAATCCCACCTGCCCCCACCCCTCCAATTGAGTCATTACTGGAAGTTGGGGACCCCGCTGTGAGCAATTTCCATGGTTTGAACCTCAGAACAATGCACAAAAATACAGAAACATGCATTCGTCAGACAAATTCACACATGATAAAATATTTTATTTAATTTACAAACAGTTTTAAAAAAAAATCAAAATGTGTATTTTAATGGAAGTTTGGGGTGTTCCTCATTTCAACTGAGGCCACCCATCTTCCATACTATATTCTGTCTGATGCACTTGCACTGCTCACAGAAATTAATCTGAGGACACCAACTTAATGTTTAGCCTCAAATTAAAAATGTCTTCACATTTACTTCACATTTTTAAAACGTTCATTTTTACATGTTGCTTCATTATTTACATACACTTTATTAATCTGTTAATATTATTTAATTTCCTTAGCAGTCACAAACCCTCTGACTAGGCACTGCAGACCCCCAGGGGTCGCCGGACCACAGTTTGAGAACCACTGGTGTAAGGTGTTTGGTTAAAAGTGTGCTGTCTTTGTTTTGAGATTGTGTGGGAAATGTTTCCATGTTCTGGTTGATGCCCACCCTCGTGCGGTTATTGCGTTATGGGATACATCGCTTAACAGTGTGATAGATGAAGTGTGAGCGAGGCATGCAGTTTATGGTTTTCAGTAAGCTGGCACTACTAAGCTGGTTTTCACACTGGGTTGTCCATTCTGAGATTTTTGTTTCTGTTTATGATGCCCAGAAGCTTTGTTTGGTGAGAGAGATGATCAAGCAATCTGCTGTGACAGACTTTCTTGCAATCGTCCCTTATATAATCGTGCGATGTCAAGAAGTGGCCATCGAATGTAGTTAGTAAGGACCTGCAGTTGTGGACTAAAATAGAGTCCTCTGGGGGTCGGATGTATGTGGCAGGTTTCTTCAGTGTAAGAAACTGGCTCTATATATACTACACCAAAATGAGGTATAGTGTGTATAGAGTCCAAGTGACCCCAGAGGTAGGCAGAGGTTAAAGTTAGATAGAACCTTACTCTCTAAAGTGGTAGCTTGGTCGAGCAGTAAGGCAGTATCAGAGGACAGTGTTAAGCATTTGATGTACACACTCAGTCAGCAAATGAATTCACACAATCAAGAACTGAACTCCAGGCCAATTGTTTTTGTATAAAAAATATACTGTTGTTTATTTTTAGAACCAAGCAAGCCTGGCACAGGTAAGCATTAGATACTTTTCAGTAATAAGTTACTGGATATAGAACAGCTTGAAAATGCAATAGAAATTGTACTTTGTTTGATTTACAGGGGAGCAGTAGTATGCAACACTTAGCAAATACAATACATTGAAATGAATGGGCTTTTTCAACAAATTGCAGGTAAGTTACTTTTACGTTACTTTTTCTAACTCAGTGCTGGATGCCTGGATTCAGCACTGGGACATTTCCTGAAAACAGGTGAGTAAATGCGTTTTTGTTATTCGTGCGATTTTTTAAGAATATTTTCAGATTTCAAAACTCCACACTTAGAAACTTTTTGGAGCAGTACATTGAAATGAATAGGCTTTTTCAGTAAATTGCAGGTAAGTTACTTTTACGTTACTTTTTCTAACTCAGTGCTGGATGCCTAGATTCTGTATAAACAAGCAAGGCTCGGGTCCTGTCACTACCTGGCCTGGACCACTACAATATCATCAAACAAGCACAGTGACCAGGTAGGCTGTTGCGATTAAATTGGATAGAACCTTAGACAATCTGTTCTAAAGTCTACGTGCTTTATTCCACTTTAGCTTAAGAATTTTTTTAGCAAAATTGGCCCAGTCATTTCATGTCATGAGATGGGCAACACATCATTTGGATACACATTAAAAAACATTTACATCCAAATACACTTTGAAACACCACACTTGTGATTAGACACCGTGTAAACAAATCAAAAATACAAATTTTAAACACAAAAAACAGTTCAAAACAATATAAATGACCAGTCCTTATTTACACACTAGCACTAGGCGAACAACAACAAATTTGATACTCAGGTATACACCTACTGTCCTGCCTGTGACATGAGTAATGGGGGTACACAATAACATTGGGCGTTGTCTGTAGTGGGGGGAAAAACAATTCAAACTAATTCCCTCGAGGCACGCCCTGTGTTGGTTCACCCATTCTCTAGAGCCAACGCGTTTCGAACCCCAGATGGCTAAGGGGTTCTCCTCAGGACTGGGACTGGATCGTGAAAACTGAAAACACAAAAAATGACAGGAATGTGATGTAAATAAAGCTGAGCTACCCTGTTGTCAGGCTACCCTAGTCAGTTTCAGGCATCAGATAAAGAGTGTACCTGATTGTAGCCGTTGGATTGGTCAAAGGTTGAATATAGCTGAGATGGCGATCTTGCTAATGTGTTGGTGAAGCTGCAACATTAAAGAAATAAAGAGATACATCCCATGAGATTTTTGTCTGGCAGAAAGCTGCCTGCTTCACTCCAGGGAATAAGTAATAAATCATACCTTGAAGGCCCCAGTCTGCACTCCCATAGAAAACTTCAGGGGACATTGCGTCTAGTTTGAAGAACGATGCGATTCACTTGTGCAATCTGCAAAAAAACCACGAGACTTCTAATTTTAGCCCTCTCCGTGTCATAACCCTGAATGTGTAGCTGCTCCAAGGGCCAAAACCGGCAGGGAGAGGCAGTTACCCCCACGGTTAAAGCGCAAAGAAATACAAAGCTGAACTTGCCTTCTTACGATGTGCCACTTCCAAAACTGTGAAGGTGACAGGTTAAATGCTTCGGTGCAATTTCATGTTTCCATGAAAGATGAGGCCCATGGTTTCAAGTGCCACGGAGAGGCGGGAGCGACCAGCAGCAAGGCTGCAGAGTTTCCAACTGCTTCATAAGTAAAGTCCGAAATGGATTCTCTGTGCATTCTATGCCCCAGTGCATTATGGAACATGTGGTTTAAAAGGCTGCACACTCGCAGTGAAACTTCGGTCAAAATGATAACAAATTACAGTTTGACAATTTCTGAAAGCTCGTTGAGCCCATGAAGGGCTGTATCAAATTTCATAATTAAGAAAGCCTCTTTTTGAGCTAGAAGGATATCTGGGTCCCCACCCCTTGGCGTCATTTTGATGGCAGCTAACACAGTCCAACTGAAGTCATTTGGTGTATGTTTGAGGGTAATGAAGTGTTCAACCATAGGTGCGGAGAGAACTTTATTCTTCAGCTGGGATCGCTGCTGAACAATCCGTTGTCGCACCTCCTGCGTGGTTTTCCCTATATATATTTTTTTGCAGGGACAAACAACTGCATACACAACATTTTTAGATTTACAGTTCGTAAAGTCATTGTGGCGCCAATGCCTTTGTCCGTCGGTGAATAGGGTGCCTTCTAATGTGGAATTACACCTGAGCACGATCCGCACTTATGGTGACCTTGTATAGGCTGTAGATTAATCATGGTACGTAACGTATCCGTTCTTTTAGCTGTTGTAGAAGAGCTGATGATTTGCTGTTCAATGCTGCGGTTCTTTTTTAGCGCAAACAGTGGGGGTCCAATGTTGGGAATGGCTCCCTCAATTAAATGCCAATTGTTACGAATGATCCTCTTCACCTGATGGGTGTGGGGTCCAAATGTGGAATCATACACAATCCGATCTGTGGGAGGTTTCTGTTTTTTCGTAAGTAAGTGTTCCCTGTGTGTGAACCAGGCTCTTTTCCGCGAATGTTTCAAAAGTTTATGAGGGTATCCTCTCTCCTTGAGTTAGTTGACTAGAGACTCTGCATGGAGCTCAAAGTCCTCACGTTTGGCACAGTTGCGCCTTATGTGCAAAAATTGTCCATAGGGCATGTTGTTCTTGAGGTTTCGAGGGTGGTAGCTTGGATAGTGTAAGGCGTTGTTTTTGTACATGGGTTTTGAGTGCAGTGTGGTAATTAAACCATTGGGTGATGTTTTAACTTCCACGTCTAGAAACGCTAGATTCTTCTTGCTGTGTTCCAGACTGAATGTGATGTCAGGGTTGCGGTTGTTTAGCCAAGTGTGGAACTCCTTCAACAATGCCTCAGAGCCCTCCCAGAGGCACCACACCTCATCAATATATCTGTACCACTGCCTGATGTGGGCACTGTATGGATTATTCTGGTACACAAATTGTTGTTCATATTAGGCCATGTATAGTATCGCCATCTCCGGCGCAAAGGGACAACCCATGGCTGTCCCTTTCATTTGCAGGAAGTATTCCTCCTCAAATTTGAAGAAATTGCGCCGTAGTGCTAGCGCTGCTAATTTCAGAATAAATTCCGTGGGAACCCGATGTGGTCTGGGCCTGGACTCCAAATACACTTCCATAGCATCTAGCCCGTCTTGCTGGGGAATTTGCGTGTACAGAGAAGACACATCCATAGTGGCCAACATGTGTATTTCAGAGTCAAAAGGAAATCCTTCAATTTTGTTAATAAAATCCATGGTATCCCTGAGATACGAGGGGACTTCCAGCAGAAACGGTTTTAGGAACACGTCCACATATTTTGACAACGGTTCCAGAATGGAGTCACATCCGGACACGATTGGACGGCCGGGGGGATTAAATACATCCTTATGAACTTTTGGCAAGAGATACAGCACAGGGGTACGTGGATATTTCTTAATCAAGTACTCTGATTCCTTAGGTCCTAAGATGCCCTGCTCAGTAGCTTCTGTAACTGTCTTCATAATTTCATGTGCAATGTCCTTGGAGGGGTCCTGCGGGATGCGTCGATACCAAAGCTGGTTGTAAACATGGCTTCTGCCTTCTGCTCGGTATGCCTCCTTGGACCAAAGGACCACAGCCCCGCCCTTGTCTGCTGGCCTAATGACCGCAGCTTGTTGGTTCATCAATGCTATTATGGCTTTCTTGTGGTCCTGCGAGATATTCTGTTTAGTATATACCCGCTTCTTCTAGATTAAGCACTGGTACATTTCCTGCAAACAGGTGAGAAAACACGTTTTGGTTATTTGTACGATTTTTAAAGAATATCTTTAGTTTTCAAAACTCCACACTTAAAGTCGTTTTTTGGAAGGAAAATTGTCAATGTTATCCTATGGAGGAAAAACAGGTTATCGGTTTGCAGGTAAGTAAACGACTGTGGGAGTTAAGGTTCTGGGGTTAGAACAAGGGTTCCCCCAGGGTCAGTGATGCACTGTTGTTGCACCCTCAGCGGCACTAGGGCAGCCGGGTGCAGAGTGTTGAGGCCCAATGTTATCCTATGGAGGATAGGGGGTCTCAGGTTGGTGGCTGCTGGCAAGCAGGCCACTGGGTTGTGGGAGCAAAGCTCCTAGGGTTTAGGTCAGGGCAATTGGGGAAACAAGTTGGCACAAAAAGTGCACCCTCAGCGGCATTGGGGCGGCCGGGTGCAGAGTGCTGTATCGGCGTCGGACGCCCTGTTATTTTCAATGGAGAGCCTCCGGTTTGGAAAAGCACTGCAGGCAGGGAGACGAAGGACTTCTGGGTGCGACCATCACTTCGAGAGGTAAGTTGGGAAGTTAAGGGTTGGTTAGGCACCATTGGTTTGGGCACACAAGACAGTGGGGCGTTGGGTGCAGGGGTGCCTTTTGGGGTCGGATCTTCTTACCAGCTCCGGGTCGCGGTTAAAGGGGCCTTCTGGATTTAGGCTGCAGGCATCGGCTGGAGGCAGGTCAGGGGTCGCCGGATCTCGGGTCAGGATCGCCGGGGTGACCTCCTCGTGGTATTTTTCCATTCGAGCTCGGGCCGGGTTCGGCGGGTGCAGAGTGGGCTGGATTCGCGGTATACGGCCGGAGCCAGAAGCTGCAGTTTAAACACGTCCGGTGTTCACGGGAGAAAACAGTATTGGAAGTGAAGGCAGGCAGGTCCTCCGGGGTTTGTGAGGTTGCTGGCTGCTGGACACGCCAGGATTTCGCAGGAGCAGGTTCGAGGGGAGACAGGCCTGTATGGCTGGGGCCAAGTCAGTGGGCGTCGTCCTCTTGTTAGCTCTGCACGGCTCTTCGTCCTTCTTCTTCTTTTCTTCTTGTAGGCAAGCTGTATCTGAGGAAGCAAGGTTCAGGGTACCCCTAAATACTAAATTTAGGGGCGTTACAGTAAAGGGCAGGGACCAATGGGTCCCTTCCCTGGGGTGGGTACACCCCCTATTCTGCCACGCTCCAGTGGGAGGGGGGCAGGAGCCTGTCCCTGGTTGGCTGAGTCCCCCCATCCTCAAGATGGTGGGGACTCGAGGTTGTGCTTCACCTCACCTCCCCCACCTGAGGGGTGGAGTTGGCAGAGGTGGGCACACCTCCCTTCCTCACTTGTTTTCCCACCGGTTCTCCCGCCCAAAGTGGGGGTAGACCCAGTGGAGACCAGTTGCTGAAAGCAGCAAATGGTCTGGAGAGGCTCACAAAGGCGGCATGCCTTTGAAGCTTCTCCTTCGTGAACCTTGCCCATCCTGGGGGAGGAGGCTTGGCACCTCATCCCAGGATGTGCATTGTTTCAGGCCCCCGAGAGCAGCAGGCTCTCGTCCCAGGGGTCCAGAAACATGTCTGTTGGTGGCAGCCTAAACAGCCACTCAGTCAGGTCACTAGAAGTTGGTAGAGTTTCAGGGGGCATCTCAAGATGCCCTCTGTTGTGCATTTTACATTAAATCCCACACTGGCATCAGTGTGGGTTTAATGTGCTGAGAAGTTTGATACCAAACTTCCCAGTCTTCAGTGCAGCCATTATGGTGTTGTGGAGTTCGTAATGACAAACTCCCAGCCCCATATACTCTTAATGGCAGCACTGCACTTACAGTGCCCAGGAATGGACTTGGTCACTGTAGGGGTACAGGGCTCATGCATCTGTACCCTCACCACTGGCATAGGGCACCCAGCTAGAGGGGTGACTGATGTATGCCAGGGCAGTGGTTTGTGGGCATGGCACACAGGGGTGTGTGCCATGTCGACTCTTCACTTTGTTGTGTGTGTGTAAAGGTACAGGGCCTCTAAGGGTGGCACAATAAGTGCTGCAGCCCTTAGAGGTCTTCCCTGGTCATAGTGCCCTGGGTACCTGTGGTACCATTTACCAGGGGCTGACCTGTGGCCAGAGATGCCAATTGGGTTAGTTTTGGGGAAAGAACACAGGCCCTGGTAACTTGATTGGCAGGGACTCAGGGCACACCAAGAAAAAGTGCATCAGTAGTCTGGCAAAACTGAGACAAGATGGCGGTCGTTTGTTCGGCCGAGTAAGCTGGCTATCGGTGCTCTCCTGGATCAACTCCCCCCCTTTGGTTTTATGGTGTGGTCTTGGGCGTCGTAGACGGTTCTGGATGCAAGGAAAAATTGCGTTATGTTCTGGCGGTGCAGGTCCTGGTGTTTAAATATCCCACAGCCTGCAAAACTACGGTATACCGGCTTACTGTGCTGGCGGCATACAGCTTGGCGTGGTGATCCAATGCCTCCGAGGAATGCAACCAGGGGCGCTAAGGCCCGTGGGCCTCCCGCAGGCGCGGTTTCTGATGCTGGGCATGACGTGAACCCGGCGAAAAGTAGCAGCGGTAGAGGAGGCGAAGGTGGATGCCGGCAAATGGAGAACTCCTCTCCGGCTGAAATACGGAAAAACGGCACCACTACTCGTGGCCGGCTCACAGTTCCAGCACTATTTAAAGCTCACCCCGGCAAAGGGAAAAGTGCAATAACGCTCACAGAGCCTCGCGGTGCATCGGCGGAGAGCAGTAACAGTGTTGCGGGTGAAACTGGCAACAATGTTGCAGTAGAAGGTTCGCTGTCTGGGAGACAAGGTACTGTTATTGATTCTGTTTGTGTTTCTGTGGCGGCTCCCATCGAGGAGAGCGGGGGGAGTCGGCGGGCCCAGGGTTTGAGGGCAGAGGCGCTTGGTATTGCAGCTAACATCAGTGCAACTCTCCTTACTGAAATGGTGGATGAGTTGGTTATGGATGGCCTCGATCCCCCAGGTGATAAAACATCCGAGGAGGGGATTAAAAATCTTACATTGGATGATGTCCTAACTAGTAATCCTTTAAGGACTGATCAAGCACAAGAAATTAGCAGTGACTCCCTGGAGAGATGGGCAGAAGGATCTCGGGGGATGCAAAATGTGGATAAGCCGGTTTCAGGACAAGCTAAGGAAGGTGACTCTGGGGACAAGTTCTATTCCATGTCAGACCCTTCCAATTCTTCTGGGGATGAGAGTCCTGGGAGAGAATGGGCAGAGGATAGGAGTGACACCAACAGTCTCCACCTGGATGAAGAGGAGACAGGTGATGAGATCTCATTGAATAATGGGACCGTTCGGAAACTAAGGGAACAGCCTGTATCTTTGGCAAAGTCAGCTTTGGGTCCAGCTGGCTCACTGGTCTGGGACTATTCGTTCTCTCCAAATTTGGGTGATGAAGGAAGACATGGTGAGATATTTAAAGAGGCAACTGGGTTAAGCACGGCACCGCAAGGCGAAATTACCCTCTCTACTATTCACCAAAGCATAATGGCGCATCGAGAGGAGACCAGGGCTGAAGGGTTACGGACTCAGGGGGCCGTTCGAAAACTGCAGAATACAGTACGTAGAGTCGCCAAGACCTGCTCTGAGTTTGTAACGAGATTTGGGGAAGCTGAAGCTCGAATATCAGTTTTGGAAGATGATTTAGCCCAGCAGAAGGTTATGACAGAGTCTTTGAAAGCTCAGAAGGATGACACAGCATGGAAGCTGGCTGAGTTGGAAAATCGCTCTAGAAGAAACAATTTGCGGATTTTGGGAGTGCCTGAAGGGGTGGAGGGCAGTGACGCTCGACAATTTGTTGTAGAACTCTTCTCGGAAACCTTTCCCGAGCTGCAGCATTGGGATTGGAAAATTGAAGTGTTAAGAGCCCACAGATTCCCATTCAATCAACGGAAAAAGGCTGCTGGATCAATTGAAAGACCAAGAGCAATTCTGATCTGCCTCAATAATTTTTTATTACGAGAAGCAATTTATGATTTGGCAAGACCAGATAGGAAGAGAAAGGGAAAGGGGTGCGAATTTTTTGTTCGACCTGATTTTTGTCAGGCCACAGTTGAGAGAAGGTGGCATCTACGGCAACTGATTCCTCTATTTCAGGCGAAGGGGGCGCAGATCTTTTTATTAAACCCTGCAAAATTGAAAATTATATATAAGGGTCAGACAACATTTTTCGTCTCAGAGGTCTTAGCGAAAGAGTTTTTAAATTCATTTTGATGTAGATATCGGGATAAAATTGAATGAAATAAAATTGAACTAATGTTTGTCTGGGGAAAAGTTAAGTTGACTTAACGTCATAATTGTCAGGGGTTAACTTTGTTGCTCCTGCTATGTTCCTTTGTCATTCTTTTTCTTTTTTCTTTTTCTCTTTTCTCTCGCACCCCAATTCCTTTTCTTCTTTTTTTTTTCTTTCTTTTTGTGTTGGGGGGGGGGGGGGTCCAGGTGGCACCGATTATCTGCTTCCCATCACAGAGGACTTGGTCCTTATGTCTCATTTGGGTGGAGGGTGGGATGGGTGGAAGTGGGTGGGAGGTGAGGTTTGGGGTAGGGGAGTAGGGGGGATGGGGACGGCACTGTTGTTTTGTGTGGTTTTTGGTTATCAGTTATGGTTATGGTACTTGTTTCTATGAGAAAAATAATAATTGCTTAGTTGTTATGAAATGTAGCTTTGGGTTCGGGCTGGTCAGATCTGAGCTGGAATTTTTTTGTTATGATAATGGTTGGTAGAATTTGTATATGTTCATGGAACATATGTGGTTTAAATGATAGGAGAAAGAGAGGTGTGACAGCCAAAATCTTACAGGTCATGCAAGTTGATTTGCTATGTTTACAGGAGACCCATATATCCTGGAACAATCGTGGGTGGCTGCGGGATTTGGGTTTAGAAGTATTGGCTTGCACAAGGCAAAGCACAACGACTAGAGGGGTCTCCATTTTGGCAAAGCATAACTTAGGGGTTTGTAAGCGGGTCAAGGAGGATATTTTAGGGCGTTGGGCCATAGTGGAAATTATGATTAATAACTCTCCTTTGTCAATCTGTTCTATTTATGGCTCTAATTTGGATGATCCGGAAGTGCTGCATTATTTAAGTGTGGAATTAGCACTTTGGCCACATCCCTTAATTGTGTGTGGAGACTTCAATTTGCATTTAGATAGTGATGTAGATATAACCAGTAATACCCTATATAGAGGAAAAAAAGTTAAAGTCTTCAAAGCCATTCAAGGGTTAGTTAGGGAATTTGGGTTGGTGGATGTGTGGCATAGACATAAAAGAGACGACCCAGGATCTACTTTTTATTCCGCCCCTCATAAAAAATTAGTACGTTTGGACTATTTTTTTGTTTCCACACAAATTGTTGAGACTGCTAAGATGGAGATTGCACCCAGGATTATCTCAGACCACAACCCAGAAATAATATAGCTACCAATGGGCATAAAGTTCAAACACAAGACCTGGACCTTCGAGAGAAAGTTGTTGCTGGACCAAGCATATTGTACCTATATGAGCAGCTGGATTGAAGAGTTTTTTGTGATTAATAGGAATACAGCTGCAGATGCAATGGTCTGGGACGCCTTTAAGGCTGGGGTACGGGGGGAGACTATTAGTTATTCTATAGCTAATCAGAGGAGAAAACTTGGTGAAACTAAGAGATGGATTGAACAGCTGAGATTATTAGAAATAGAACTTATGAGGAATATAATAAGGAGTCTTAGTATTGAAGAGTCTTTAAAGGCTATTGCTATTTTAAAAATGAAAATTCATCAGCATTTCTGTGAGGAGATAGCTGCTAAATATGCCCAGTTCAAGACTGAGGCATATGAAATTGGAGAAAATACTGGTAGGGTATTATCCAAACGAGTACATCAGAGGGAAATGGCTAATCGGATTCATAAGATTAAGGATCACCTTGAACAAATACAGGATTCTCCGGGTGAAATTTTGAAAGTGTTTAATAGGTATTATCATCAGTTATATGCTGAGGGAGAGTCCATAGGTGGCAACGTTCAAATGCAGGAATTTTGTTCCGAATTAGAGACAACCATGGTTACTCCTGATCAGAATGAGATTTTAGCAGCACCAATCACCTGGGAAGAAGTGGAGGGAGCGATAATGTCATTGGCTTTGGGAAAAGCGGTAGGCCCGGATGGTATCCCTCTGGAATTTTTTAGGACATTCCGGCAGGTACTTCAACAAGATCTCATGCTTTTCTTTCAATCTGCACAAAAGGGATCTATTCCGAATTCGTGGTGCAGAACAACTATAATTATCTTTAAGAAGAAAGATAAGTCTGAGCTGTATCCTTCTTCGTACAGGCCTATTTCACTTATCAATTCGGATAGTAAGATTTTTTCAAAAATCTTGGCTTGTCGACTGGGTAAAGTTATAACCCCGTTGGTCTCAGCTCAGCAACATGGATTCATTCCGGGCAGGGATCCAGCTGATCATGTGAGACGGGTAATTGCTCTTCTTGATTGGGCGCAGGCAACTGAATCATCGTTAGGGGTGATCCTGCTGGACGCCGAGAAGGCGTTCAACAGGGTCTCCTGGCGATTTTTATGGCATACTATGCAATGGAAGGGGTTTTGCTCGGAATTTATCCAAGCAGTGAAGGCTCTTTATGTATGTCCAGAGGCGGTTATACGTATTTCGGGACAGGAGTCTAGCGCATTTAGTATTAGCAGAGGCACAAGGCAGGGGTGCCCCTGCTCCCCCCTGCTGTTTGCATTATATATTGATGTATTCCTTAGCAGACTGAATTCGAGCACTAATATAAAACCTGTCAGAATTAATAATATGGAGTATAAAACATTGGCTTATGCCGACGATATCGCTGTACTTACCAGCGATGTAGCTCTGGCTTTTCCAGCAATCAAGAATTTGGCAGAATTGTTTGGTAGCTTTTCCGGCTATAAATTAAATATAGAGAAGACTCAGATGCTTCATTCTCATAGTAACCTTCTGGTAGATTTGCCAATTGTTACTGAAGCAACCTATTTGGGTATCAAAATTACCTCGGTGGTCGAACAAATTCCAGATCTGAATATTATACCGGTGCTGGATAAGGTTAATAGTAATCTGGAAAGGCTAGATCATCTGCATCTTTCTCTCCATGGGCGCTGTAATGTTTTAAAAATGCTGGTCTTGCCCAAAACTCTATATTTATTTAGAACAATCCCCCTTGAGTTCTCTGTCTCTTGCTTTACAAAGATAGATCGGATTTGTTCTAGATTTCTTTGGGGCTATCGGAGGCCGAGAAGAGCATTCAAACGAATGATACTTCCGAGACAACGGGGTGGTTGGGGTATTCCATACTTTTTGCTGTATTATTGGGCCTCTATGCTGCAACAGTTGGGGCCCCTCATAGTAGGGGTTAAGGCTGAGATACCGTTTGCTAGGAGACCAACCATTTATGAATTTGGGCTGGATGTTAATAGCTGTTTGGGAAGGTTTTTAGAGCCCAGTTATTATAAAAAGACAAAGTTTAAGGTGCTCAAAGCTGCAAATCTAGTCTGGAAACAAATAAGGAGAAAGATGAATATCTCAAATTTGAATTTCTATACCCCATTTTCTGCCCCTGCCCTTCTACCACCAATATTTCGGGACCAGGTCACATTTAGTTGGGGATCGAAGGGACTTCTCTCTTTGGGTGATTTGTTAGAAGGCGGTCAACTGTTATCTTTTACAAATTTGCAGGGGAAATATGGTTTATTAAAACAAGATTTTTTAAATACCTACAGGTTCGTAGTTTTTGGGGAGGACTGGGACAGGTGTAGGGTTATTAATGGAAAAAATTCCCCTGATCGAAAGAATAGGGAAAAAATCCTCCATCGGTGAGATCTATCAAGTATTATTGGAAGTATTTCCAGATGATATTGGAATATGGAATTCAAAATGGGAGAATAAGTTGGGGAGTAGTGGTGTAAATATTGAGAACTCTTTGGACTTGGCGAATCAGATTTTAATGACTGGAAGACTTAGGAGTCAGCACTTTATGTCCATCTTTGATTTATATTATACTCCGGGGGAAATTGCCAAATGGGGGGATGAGGGGGATAAGTGTAATAGGTGTGGATTGCAAGCTGCAGACTCAGTTCATATGTTTTTTTCTTGCCCTGGATTAGGTTTGTTTCTACAAGAGATTGAAAATGTTCTGATTAATATTTTAGGGACGTCGATCAGTATTACTGCGGATATGGTAATTTTGGGTGTAGGAGTCGATAGGGTGGGAACTACAAGGACGAGATTTATGAATGCAATTCTGGTTATTGCTATGGCCTTGGCCCGCTTATGTATAACAAGTGAATGGATCAGTTCTGACCCTCCTACGTTTATTAGTTGGAGGTCTAGATTGCTAGCTATTTATAGTTTAGAAATGTCAATTTATAAAACCAAAGGCAGGAAAAAAAGGGCCTTTGGATATCAAATATGGGCTCCTGTCACTGATTGGATACAACAAATGTAATTGGTGTAAATGGTGTAATTATAGGTATTAAGTAATACCTGATGTTCGTTTTTGTCTACTACCTCTTTTTTCCTTTCTTTTTTCTGAATCTAGAGCGTTAGACAAGGAAATGTGTATATCTCCTTTTTTATTTTTATTTTTTTCTCTTTGTCATTAAGTAGTTTGGTTCTGACGGTACCATAACCTAATTATTGTATGTGCCTTGGTTAAAAATGGGGTGAAAATCAATAAAAAATATTAAAAAAAAGAAAAAAAAAGTAGTCTGGCAAAAAGTGGGGAGGTTACTGCAACAGAAACCTACTTTCCTACATTCAGTCAGTTATTCACATTAACAAATAACTACAAGACTAGACAGAGGTCAGTCCTTCTGAACATAGAAAGTTGTGAGTGTTTGCCAACATGAGGAAAGTGTGCTGGTTGGGCTGTTGCATATCCACAGATGTAGATTGTATTACAAGGAGCGATCACGGTTCTAGATTTTATCCTGTGATTATAGGATAGTGTAGGCATAGAAAGCTCTGTCTATCTTTCGTTTAGTGGGCAATCCATTTAGAGCATATTGCGAGATGAGGGAATCTTTCTGGTAGCGGATGGTGGTGGATTGCGTCAAATGCCACTGAGCCACTTGTTGGTCCAGGAGTAATAGGGTGGCCACTCCTTTCTCGTCCACTGTGAGTTTTAGGTCATCCCATATGGATATGAGGGCTAACTCTGTGCCTCTACCCAGTATGTTTAGATACTTGGTCAGATTTCAAGTCATTTCCCTCTGTAACCATGGCAAGCTTAATAATAAATTGCTGTATCAAACATGTTACCTACGACCCATCCATTAGATAGTGGTCTGTTATTTTCTGGTTTAGGTGAGTCAAGTTTAGCCTTCCAATAATGAGGGAGGTTTTCAACTTGGGAGGAAAAGAAACTCGTTCCATTGACATGTTGAGTACATTTCTGTCCACCTCCCCTGTGCCGGTTGTGTGATGGATTTTGGGATGTGCTGAATCTCAACGTGATAATGATGATCTGCTTGCAATGCATTCAAACTCTTTTTATGAAAGTGTGTTGAAAGTATTTAGAGGAGGAAGACTGGTGCTGTTCCTCTTTGTGGTGGTTGAGCCATGTGTTGAGGGAGAGTTACATCTGTTCTACTTGAGGAAATGTTATTTTAAAGTTTTTTGCTTAATTCCATGGAGGTTCTGTCACTGAAGGCTTGCTATCATGATGTTTCTGTGTTTTGACACTCTGGATTGTGAAATTGTGCTAGAATCTTGTGGAGTTCCTTGGATGGGCAGCCCACTTTTATTATGCACGTGGATTAATGTTAACTTAATGTGGTTCTGATGACTGTTTTTGTAGGCTGTATTATACTGGCATTGTATAATTTTGTCTTTTTCATTCCTTGATTTCCACCATTTGCATCGTAGCATGTTGAGTTTTCCTTCTTTAGATGTTGTCATTAATCTAAGTGGGAGGGGGGTGGGCGCACACTGCCTCACACTGCAGCACTCAGTTTGCCCCGAGGCATCATAATAAATGCAGTGCATGATAACACTTTCTTCGGTGTCAGCCTTTAGTTTTTCTCCCTTGTTGGTGCAGCCAGTGCTGTGTATCTCTAGACACGTGTTTCAGGATAATTGCCCTTCTTCAGTAGAGAGCAACACTTTTTTGGGGGTGCTGGAGATGCTGCCCAAAATCTTCTCAGGTCTCAGTACCACTCGCTGGGCGCAGGTGCATCAACCAGAGCTCGTCAGCTCGTTAGCTCAATGGAGCCTTTTCAAATAGGAGGGGGGTGGGCGCACACTGCCTCACACTGCAGCACTCAGTTTGCCCCGATGCATCATAATAAATGCAGTGCATGATAACACTTTCTTCGGTGTCAGGCTTTCGTTTTTCACCCTTGTTGGTGCAGCCAGTGCTGTGTATCTCTAGACACGTGTTTCAGGATAATTGTCCTTCTTCAGTAGAGAGCAACACTTTTTGGGGGTGCTGGAGATGCTGCCCAAAGTCTTCTCAGGTCTCAGTACCACTCGCTGGGCGCAAGTGCATCAACCAGAGCTCGTCAGCTCGTTAGCTCAAGGGAGCATTTTCAAATAGGAGGGGGGTGGGCGCACACTGCCTCACACTGCAGCACTCAGTTTGCCCCGATGCATCATAATAAATGCAGTGCATGATAATACTTTCTTCGGTGTCAGGCTTTAGTTTTTCACCCTTGTTGGTGCAGCCAGTGCTGTGTATCTCTAGAAACGTGTTTCAGCATAATTGTCCTTCTTCAGTAGAGAGCAACACTTTTTTGGGGGTGCTGGAGATGCTGCCCAAAGTCTTCTCAGGTCTCAGTACCACTGGCTGGGCGCAGGTGCATCAACCAGAGCTCGTCAGCTCGTTAGCTCAAGGGAGCCTTTTCAAATAGGAGGGGGGTGGGCGCACACTGCCTCACACTGCAGCACTCAGTTTGCCCCGATGCATCATAATAAATGCAGTGCATGATAACACTTTCTTCGGTGTCAGGCTTTAGTTTTTCACCCTTGTTGGTGCAGCCAGTGCTGTGTATCTCTAGACACGTGTTTCAGGATAATTGTCCTTCTTCAGTAGAGAGCAACACTTTTTGGGGGTGCTGGAGATGCTGCCCAAAGTCTTCTCAGGTCTCAGTACCACTCGCTGGGCGCAGGTGCATCAACGAGAGCTCGTCAGCTCGTTAGCTCAAGGGAGCCTTTTCAAATAGGAGGGAGGTGGGCGCACACTGCAGCACTCAGTTTGCCTCGATGCATCATAATAAATGCAGTGCATGATAACACTTTCTTCGGTGTCAGGCTTTAGTTTTTCACCCTTGTTGGTGCAGCCAGTGCTGTGTATCTCTAGACACGTGTTTCAGGATAATTGTCCTTCTTCAGTAGAGAGCAACACTTTTTTGGGGTGCTGGAGATGCTGCCCAAAGTCTTCTCAGGTCTCAGTACCACTCGCTGGGCACAGGTGCATCAACCAGAGCTCGTCAGCTCGTTAGCTCAAGGGAGCCTTTTCAAATAGGAGGGGGTGGGCGCACACTGCCTCACACTGCAGCACTCAGTTTGCCCCGATGCATCATAATAAATGCAGTGCATGATAACACTTTCTTCGGTGTCAGGCTTTAGTTTTTCACCCTTTTTGGTGCAGCCAGTGCTGTGTATCTCTAGACACGTGTTTCAGGATAATTGTCCTTCTTCAGTAGAGAGCAACACTTTTTTGGGGGTGCTGGAGATGCTGCCCAAAGTCTTCTAAGGTCTCAGTACCACTCGCTGGGCGCAGGTGCATCAACCAGAGCTCGTCAGCTCGTTAGCTCAAGGGAGCCTTTTCAAATAGGAGGGGGTTGGGCGCACACTGCCTCACACTGCAGCACTCAGTTTGCCCCGATGAATCATAATAAATGCAGTGCATGATAACACTTTCTTCGGTGTCAGGCTTTAGTTTTTCACCCTTGTTGGTGTAGCCAGTGCTGTCTATCTCTAGACACGTGTTTCAGGATAATTGTCCTTCAGTAGAGAGCAACACTTTTTTGGGCGTGCTGGAGATGCTGCCCAAAGTCTTCTCAGGTCTCAGTACCACTCGCTGGGCGCAGGTGCATCAACCAGAGCTCGTCAGCTCGTTAGCTCAAGGGAGCCTTTTCATATAGGAGGGGGGTGGGCGCACACTGCCTCTCACTGCAGCACTCAGTTTGCCCCGATGCATCATAATAAATGCAGTGCATGATAACACTTTCTTCGGTGTCAGGCTTGAGTTTTTCGCCCTTGTTGGTGCAGCCAGTGCTGTGTATCTCTAGACACGTGTTTCAGGATAATTGTCCTTCTTCAGTAGAGAGCAACAATTTTTTGGGGGTGCTGGAGAAGCTGCCCAAAGTCTTCTCAGGTATCAGTACCACTCGCTGGGCGCAGGTGCATCAACCAGAGCTCGTCAGCTCGTTAGCTCAAGGGAGCCTTTTGAAATAGGAGGGGGGTGGGTGCACACTGCCTCACACTGCAGCACTCAGTTTGCCCCGATGCATCATATTAAATGCAGTGCATGATAACACTTTCTTCGGTGTCAGGCTTTAGTTTTTCACCCTTGTTGGTGCAGCCAGTGCTGTGTATCTCTAGACACATGTTTCAGGATAATTGTCCTTCTTCAGTAGAGAGCAACACTTTTTTGGGGGTGCTGGAGATGCTGCCCAAAGTCTTCTCAGGTCTAAGTACCACTCGCTGGGCGCAGGTGCATCAAGCAGAGCTCGTCAGCTCGTTAGCTCAAGGGAGCCTTTTCAAATAGGAGGGGGGTGGGCGCACACTGCCTCACACTGTAGCACTCAGTTTGCCCCGATGCATCATAATAAATGCAGTGCATGATAACACTTTCTTCGGTGTCAGGCTTTAGTTTTTCACCCTTGTTGGTGCAGCCAGTGCTGTGTATCTCTAGACACGTGTTTCAGGATAATTGTCCTTCTTCAGTAGAGAGCAACACTTTTTGGGGGTGCTGGAGATGCTGCCCAAAGTCTTCTCAGGTCTCAGTACCACTCGCTGGGCGCAGGTGCATCAAGCAGAGCTCGTCAGCTCGTTAGCTCAAGGGAGCCTTTTCAAATAGGAGGGGTGTGGGCGCACACTGCCTCAAACTGCAGCACTCAGTTTGCCCCGATGCATCATAATAAATGCAGTGCGTGATAACACTTTCTTCGGTGTCAGGCTTTAGTTTTTCACCCTTGTTGGTGCAGCCAGTGCTGTGTATCTCTAGACATGTGTTTCAGGATAATTGTCCTTCTTCAGTAGAGAGCAACACTTTTTTGGGGGTGCTGGAGATGCTGCCCAAAGTCTTCTCAGGTCTCAGTACCACTCGCTGGGCGCAGGTGCATCAACCAGAGCTTGTCAGCTCGTTAACTCAAGGGAGCCTTTTCAAATAGGAGGGGGGTGGGCGCACACTGCCTCACACTGCAGCACTCAGTTTGCCCCGATGCATCATAATAAATGCAGTGCATGATAACACTTTCTTCGGTGTCAGGCTTTAGTTTTTCACCCTTGTTGGTGCAGCCAGTGCTGTGTATCTCTAGACACGTGTTTCAGGATAATTGTCCTTCTTCAGTAGAGAGTAACACTTTTTGGGGGTGCTGGAGATGCTGCCCAAAGTCTTCTCAGGTCTCAGTACCACTCGCTGGGCGCAGGTGCATCAACCAGAGCTCGTCAGCTCGTTAGCTCAAGGGAGCCTTTTCATATAGGAGGGGGGGTGGGCGCACACTGCCTCTCACTGCAGTACTCAGTTTGCCCAGATGCATCATAATAAATGCAGTGCATGATAACACTTTCTTCGGTGTCAGGCTTTAGTTTTTCACCCTTGTTGGTGCAGCCAGTGCTGTGTATCTCTAGACACGTGTTTCAGGATAATTGTCCTTCTTCAGTAGAGAGGGGCGAACTGTGCTGGGAGGTGAAGCAGTGTGCTCCCACCCCTTCCTGTCATTAATCTAAGTGGTATTCTTCTTGTCTTTGACCAAGGATGTGGTTTTTAACAATATCTGATTATCCAATGCAATGGCAATCCACCTCTGTGTCATTATAGTTAGTTAGAGTTGCCATCGGAAGAGCTTGTTTTGGTTCACTAATAACTTTTGTTGCCAATTCATGAGTTTTCACTAAAATTCTTCAGCCACCACAGAACATCCCTGGAAGCTATGGTGTGGTCCACTAAGTGGGGGCTGGGAAAAAGGAGCTGTCTCAAAACACTGTTTTCCCATGCTATTTCCTATAGAAAAATGTGTTAAGCAATACAGAAATAAAATCTGAACGAAATTATAACACATTTGACAGAAATGTAGAATTTTAATCAGAAGGCATGCAATGTCTGATTTGGGGTAAATCTGTTGAAAACTCTTTGGGAAATTCATGTTTAAAGAGGTGCTCGGGTGTTCTTGAAAGGGTTTAAAAAATAGGTTCATCTGGATATTTGGTCCTGTGGGAGTTCCGCAGTACTGTAAATTTGAAACATAAGGGTTTCTGATTGGCCGAGAGAGCTTTTTCACTCATTGGCCTTTTTGGTCAAAGTACCGGCCGGGCGAAACTGACAGATGTGATTGGCTGGCCGCAACTTGAAGAAAAATGTTGCGGCTGCCATTACAGGACACAGGGACTTGGTTTCTGAGTGCATTTGTGAGATAAAAACATTTAAATGTAACAAGCAGCATGATGACTGAGTGTACTTTTTAGAGGTAAAATAATCCCCATGCATTGCAGTGCAAGGACTCCATAGGTGGCAGGGTTTTGCAGCAAACAGCCAATTGCTCGAGGTAAGAGGGTACTACAATATCTATATTTTAAAGAATGAGTAACAAGACGTCCTGCAGCCAGATGCGCTGTCAAACCAGACCTAATAAAAAAGACAAGCATTTTTTTGTGGGAGGTGAACTACATCATTCAATTCCAGGTAAAACCCCTTTCAACAGATAATCACAAGCAGAGACATAACATTATTATTGTGATTCCACACTGTGTTTACTTCTAAAATATCTGTGTTCCAGCGGCAGAAGCCAGTGGTACCAAGAGCTTCGTGATGTGGTGTCCATGGTAACTCCATGGCTGATTGGCTCGAATAAAGCACAACTGATGTTTTGTTTGGATTTGTTTTCTATTTTCCTCGAAAGGTTTTGGCTGGCTGTGCAAGAGCTGAAGAAGCAGCCCCTGCAAGCTGTGCCTGCGAGGGTGGACGAGATCTGGCATGAGTTCCTAAGCCCTGGCGCTCAGTGTCCCATCAACCTGGACTCCCACAGCTTCGAGAGGACCAGCCAGAACGTCAAGGACCCCGGGAGGTACACCTACGAGGATGCACAGGTCGGACCGCCCCTTTGGAAACCATTACTTATATGTTTTTGTCTTTTCTTTGTTATTTTGCACATCTAAGATTCTCATTAAACCATCCAAATGTCACTGTTAGTGCTTACGCGGTAACAGTCAGGATTCCACATCTGATTTCTTTGTCTGCTTTTGATATGTTTCACTTTATCAATTATTGATTTACGTTTTTTAGTGCATTTATTCATAGGATCAGATAGCTTATATCACTTAGATGCAGCACATAGTTACAAATGTTCCCCATAATGTAGCCCGTTTCTATAGTTACCATGTCCTTTTTAAGGCCCTAGTCCTCTTTTATTACTTCATGTTCTCAGTACTGCCTTGGCCTTTTTTGGTACCCGAGTCCTCTTTACTGCCCTTTCTCTCCTCACTGTGAGGACCTGACCGGGTGTATGTATGTATGTGTATATATATATATCTATATCTATATCTATATATCTATATATCTATATATCTATATATATATATATATATATATATCTATATATCTATCTATATATCTATCTATCTATCTATATATATATATCTAGCTTACTGCCGCCATTTTTGTCATCCCTCTCACACTTGTGGCAGTCCCTGCTCTCCGCAAAGGGCTGTGTTTGCAGTACCGCCTGCAGTACGCTGCCATGGGATACCGATTGCTGATGCAGTCGTAAGCCGCCTTACTTCACCTTACAGATGGACTGGCCCTGCTCTCACAGACTCCCCCTAGTGGTGGCCTGGGGAGACGGTTCAGGGCACAGCATGGATATCACCAGAAACTCTATAACATAATATAACTTCTCAAGCAACTTAAGCCGAAACAAACTTTCGTAAGTCAGGCCCTGGGCCTTGTTCACAAAGGTAAACTTACACTTTTGGTGTCGATTTGCTATTGTTTTGCTATTCACAAACTACGAGTGAAGTTTTACATGTAGTATCTTTACGACTGTGGAGAACTCCGCACATTAAACGAGAGGACAGTCTCTGCAGTCGTAAACATATTACACGTAAAACTACACTCATAGTTTGTGAATAGAAGAAAAAGAGTAAATTTACACCAAAAGTGTAAGTGCACCTTTGTGAATAAGGCCCACAGTGTTCCTAGGCTGCTCCACGCGTGTTGCCGGTGCTATCTCAAGGGAAGTTAGATAAGCCATTCTCTACATTTATTGTAGTGTTTTTAACAAAAAATCTGTACAGAAAAATTTACATTACAAAAATTTGGTACACAATTGAAAAGGAATGATAGCTATGTTTTGATTTTTCAAGTGTGTCTTACACAATACACAGGATGGTCACTGACATTCTCTTCCACAACTTTGTTGCAAGTTGTGAAACGCAGCACTATGAGGAGAATGCACAAGGTGCCTTGAAGATGCAAGAACCAAACATTACTTGAAGAAAGCACATAATTCTGAGCAATTCGTTTTGTCGCCCTGTGCCTAAATGTGTAATTATGTAAAATGTAATGTATGTGTCATCGTAGAGCATCTTAATGCATGAATCTTAGAATGTATAATATTTAAACTTTGTATGCTTCGTCATACTGACCCAGTTAAATTGTCCCAGATCCTCGCCCACTCACTTCCTGACCACATCCTGGTTTGAGTGACCTGGTCTCACCCATACAGTGCTGTCCTGAGGTCAGCGCCTCGTGATAGAGGTGCTCCTCTTACAGTAAAAATGTTCTCTGCAAGGGGCTTCAGAGCGCCTTGAGCTAGTGGTACAGTGCGTCCAACGTCTGACAATCAATCAATCAATCACAGAATTTGTAAAGCGCGCTACTTACCCGCGAGGGTCTCAAGGCGCTGGGGAGAAAAAAGGGGGGGGGGGTGCTGCTACTGGTCGAACAACCAGGTCTTGAGTAGCCTCCTGAAGGTCAGCAGGTCTTGAGTCTGTCGTAGGCTTAGTGGAAGGGTGTTCCAGGTCTTGGCGGCGAGGTGGGAGAAGGATCTGCCGCCGGTGGTAGTTCTTCGAATGCGAGGGACGGTGGCGAGGGAGAGGTCGGCGGGGCGGAGTTGGCGGTTGGGGACGTAGAAGAGGAGTCGTCTGTTGAGGTAGGCTGGGCCAGTCTTGTGGAGTGCCTTGTGTGCGTGGATGAGGAGTTTGAAGGAGATTCTACTGTCGACGGGGAGCCAGTGCAGGTTCCTCAGGTGGGGGGTGATGTGGCTGTGGCGTGGTACATCGAGGATCAGGCGTGCGGAGGCGTTTTGTATGCGTTGCAGTCGCTTGATGAGCTTGGCCGGGGCTCCTGCGTAGAGGGCGTTCCCATAGTCAAGTCTGCTACTGACGAGGGCCTGGGTGACTGTTCTTCTTGTGTCTGTCGGGATCCACCTGTAGATCTTGCGAAGCATGCAGAGGGTGTTGAAGCAGGAGGATGAGACTGCGTTGACTTGCCTGGCCATGGAGAGCGTTGAGTCAAGGATGACTCCCAGGTTGCGTGCGTGGTCGGTGGGTGTCGGGGCTGCTCCCAGCGTCGTTGGCCACCAGGAGTTGTCCCAGGCTGAGGGTTGGAGCCGAGGATGAGGACCTCTGTCTTCTCCGTGTTCAGTTTTAGTCGGCTGATCTTCATCCAATCGGCGACGGCCTTCATTCCTTCATGGAGGTTGGATTTGGCGGCGAGGGGGTCCTTGGTGAGGGAGAGGATCAGTTGAGTGTCGTCGGCGTAGGAGATTATGTTGAGGTCGTGCTGTCTGGCGATGCGTGCGAGCGGGGCCATCTAGATGTTGAACAGTGTTGGGCTGAGGGACGATCCCTGGGGTACGCCGCAGATGATCTCGGAGGCTTCGGATCGGAATGGTGGGAGGCGGACTCTCTGGGTTCTGCCGGTGAGGAAGGAGGTGGCCCATTCCAGGGCCTTGTCTCGGATCCCTGCGTCGTGGAGGCGTGTGCGTAGAGTGCGGTGGCAGACAGTGTCGAAGGCGGCGGAGAGGTCCAGCAGGATGAGGGCTGCGGTCTCACCGTTGTCCAGCAGGATCCTGTTGTCGTCGGTGGCGGCGATGAGGGCAGTCTCAGTGTTGTGGTTGCTGCGGAACCCCGATTGGGATGGGTCCAGGATGCTGTTTTCTTCGAGGTATCGGGTTAGCTGTTTGTTGACGATCTTCTCGATGACCTTGGCTGGGAACGGAAGCAGGGAGATGGGCCGGAAGTTCTTGAGGTCTCTCGGGTCCGCCTTGGGTTTTTTGAGTAGGGCGTTGATCTCTGCGTGTTTCCAGCTCTCTGGGAAGGTCGCGGTCTCGAAGGAGAGATTGATGATGTTGCACAGGTGGGGTGCGATGGAGCTGCTGGCTTTGTTGAAGATGTGGTGCGGGAAAGGGTCTGACGGGGAGCCGTAGTGTATTGTGCTCATGGTCTTGATGGTGTCCTCAATGTTCACGCTGGGCCAGGCTGGCAGGGGGTCGTGGTCGATGTTGTGTGGCGGGTCTGGTGCATCGATCTTAGTTGGGTCTGTCTGGGTGTTGAAGCTGTCGTGGATGTCGGCGATCTTGCGGTGGAAGAGGTGGCGAGGGAATCGCACAGGGGTTGCGACGGCGGTATGTCGTTGGTGTTGGAGCTGGGGTTGGAGAGTTCCTTCACGATGTTGAAAAGCTCCTTGCTGTTGTGTGCGTTGTTGTCGAGGCGGTCTTTGAAGGAGATTCTCTTGGCGGACTTGATGAGGTGGTGGTGGTTGCGGATGGCGTCTTTGTGGGCTGCGTGGCTGTCCGGTGTCTTATCACTGTGCCATTTCTTCTCTAGTTTCCGGCAGGTGCGCTTGGAGGCTAGGAGTTCCGAGGTGAACCAGCTGGCTCTTTTGGTGGTGTCACTGTAGGTGAGTTTTTTCAGCGGGGCGAGGGTGTTGGCACAGTCGTCCATCCATCGTCTGAGGTTGCAGGCGGCGTCGTCGGTGTTGGATGGGTCGGAGGGAGGGCTGAGAGCGAGGGTTGCCCGTAGTTGGTCTTCGGTGACTTTGCTCCAGCAGCGGCGTGGGATCTGTTGGGTGCAGTGGTGTGTGGTGGGTTTCTGGAAGGTGAAATGGATGCAGCGGTGGTCAGTCCAGGGGAGTTCCGTGGTTTGGCTGAAGGAGACGTGGGAGCTTGAGGAGAAGATGGGGTCAAGCGTGTGGCCGGCGGAATGGGTCGGTGTTGTGACGAGCTGGCTCAGACCGAGGTTGGCGAGGTTGTCGATCAGGGTGGTGGAGTTGCTGTCGTTGTTGTTCTCCAGGTGAAAGTTCAGGTCTCCGAGGAGGATGTAGTCGGTAGAGGTCAGGGCGTGCGTGCTGATGAAGTCAGCGATGGAGTCGCTGAACTGGGGTCGGGGCCCAGGGGTCTGTAGACAAGGGTGCCTCTAAGGGTGGTGTTGGGGTCCGTGTGGATCTGGAAGTGCATGTGTTCGGCGGTGCTGAGAGTGTCGTCGGTGCTGGTCGAGACCCTGATGGTGTTCTTGTGGACGATGGCGATTCCTCCTCCTACTGCGTTGACGCGGTCTCTGCGGGTGATCTTATAGCCGTCTGGGATGGCTATGGCGATGTCGGGGGCGGAGGAGTCGTTCATCCAGGTCTCTGTCAGGAAGGCGACGTCTGGTGATGATGTGTCGAGCAGGTCCCAGAGCTCGACGGCGTGTTTGCGTGCGGAGCGGGTGTTCAGTAGGATGCATCGGAGGCGGGCGTTTCGGTGGCTCTGAGGCTGGTGTAGCTGCAGTTCCGGCAGGTGAAGGGACCATGGGTGCGTTTCGGGGCGGCCTTGAAGCAGTTGTGTTTCCGTCCAGGGTTGAGAGCGTGGAGTGTGGTGGCATCGTAGCGGCGTCGGTCCTCGAGGCTGGTGCGGGGGGCGCACGGCCCAGGGGTTCTGGCGCTGGGCGCGGTCCAGGCGCGGACAAGCGCAGACGGGCTTGCCTTAGGCGCGCCAGCGGCGCGGCCGCGCCGCGGCCGCCATATTTGGGGTGGTGGGAGGGAGGAGCAGCTGGGAGGCAGGGGCAGCGAATGGGCAGTCAGGGGGGCGGGGACGCAGGGGACGCAGCGGCGGGAGTGGAGAGAGGCAGCGAGGGGTACAGAAGGGAAATGGACACAGTGAAAATGGGGGCAGCGAGGGGAAACAGAAGGGAAAAGGACACAATTCAGTGGGGGAAGCGAGGGGTACAGAAGGAAAAAGGACACAATTCAGTGGGGGCAGCGAGGGGTACAGAAGGAAAAAGGACACAATTCAGTGGGGGCAGCGAGGGGTACAGAAGGAAAGTGGGCGCAGTGAAAATGGGGGCAGCGAGGGGTACAGAAGGAAAAAAGGACACAGTTCAGTGGGGGCAGCGAGGGGTACAGAAGGAAAAAGGACACAATTCAGTGGGGGCAGCGAGGGTACAGAAGGAAAGTGGGCGCAGTGAAAATGGGGGCAGCGAGGGTACAGAAGGAAAAAGGACACAGTTCAGTGGGGGCAGCGAGGGGTACAGAAGGAAAAAAGGACACAATTCAGTGGGGGCAGCGAGGGGTACAGAAGGAAAAAAGGACACAGTTCAGTGGGGGCTGCGAGGGGTACAGAAGGAAAAAAGGACACAATTCAGTGGGGGCAGCGAGGGGTACAGAAGGAAAGTGGGTCCAGTGAAAATGGGGGCAGCGAGGGGTACAGAAGGAAAAAAGGACACAGTTCAGTGGGGGCAGCGAGGGGTACAGAAGTAAAAAGGACACAGTGAAAATGGGGGCAGCGAGGGGAAACAGAAGGAAAAAGGACACAGTTCAGTGGGGGCAGCGAGGGGTACAGAAGGAAAAAAGGACACAATTCAGTGGGGGCAGCGAGGGGTACAGAAGTAAAAAGGACACAGTGAAAATGGGGGCAGCGAGGGGAAACAGAAGGAAACCGGGCACCGAGGCCACAGGCAGAGGGGCGAGCTTACCAGCAGCAGCAGCGGGCAGGACACCACAGGCGGAGCTGTGTGGTGGGGGAGCGACCTACCTGGCAAGGTCAAGGTTCGCTCTCCTCACCGCGCAGCAGCCGCCATATATGGGGAGGTGGGAGGGAGGAGCAGCTGGGAGGCGGGAGGCAGGGGCAGCGAATGGGCAGTCAGGGGCGGGGCCGCAGGGACGCAGCGGCGGGAGTGGAGAGAGGCAGCGAGGGGTACAGAAGGGAAATGGACACAGTGAAAATGGGGGCAGCGAGGGGAAACAGAAGGGAAAAGGACACAATTCAGTGGGGGCAGCGAGGGGTACAGAAGGAAAAAAGGACACAATTCAGTGGGGGCAGCGAGGGGTACAGAAGGAAAAAAGGACACAATTCAGTGGGGGCAGCGAGGGGTACAGAAGGAAAGTGGGCGCAGTGAAAATGGGAGCAGCGAGGGGTACAGAAGGAAAGTGGGCGCAGTGAAAATGGGGGCAGCGAGGGGTACAGAAGGAAAGTGGGCGCAGTGAAAATGGGGGCAGCGAGGGGTACAGAAGGAAAAAAGGACACAGTTCAGTGGGGGCAGCGAGGGGTACAGAAGGAAAAAAGGACACAATTCAGTGGGGGCAGCGAGGGGTACAGAAGGAAAGTGGGCGCAGTGAAAATGGGGGCAGCGAGGGGTACAGAAGGAAAAAAGGACACAGTTCAGTGGGGGCAGCGAGGGGTACAGAAGGAAAAAAGGACACAATTCAGTGGGGGCAGCGAGGGGTACAGAAGGAAAAAAGGACACAGTTCAGTGGGGGCAGCGAGGGGTACAGAAGGAAAAAAGGACACAATTCAGTGGGGGCAGCGAGGGGTACAGAAGGAAAAAAGGACACAGTTCAGTGGGGGCAGCGAGGGGTACAGAAGGAAAAAGGACACAATTCAGTGGGGGCAGCGAGGGGTACAGAAGGAAAAAAGGACACAGTTCAGTGGGGGCAGCGAGGGGTACAGAAGGAAAAAAGGACACAATTCAGTGGGGGCAGCGAGGGGTACAGAAGGAAAAAAGGACACAATTCAGTGGGGGCAGCGAGGGGTACAGAAGTAAAAAGGACACAGTGAAAATGGGGGCAGCGGGGGGTACAGAAGTAAAAAGGACACAGTGAAAATGGGGGCAGCGAGGGGAAACAGAAGGAAACCGGGCACCGAGGCCACAGGCAGAGGGGCGAGCTTACCAGCAGCAGCAGCGGGCAGGACACCACAGGCGGAGCTGTGTGGTGGGGGAGCGACCTACCTGGCAAGGTCTGTAAGACATCATTCTAGTGGGTTGGTACAGGGGCTGTAATGAAGAAAGGCATGGAGGGGAAAAAGACTGGCAACTAATGAACACATTATATAACAGTGCAGAAAAAAAGAGCAAACCTTGCCACTAACCTTATGTTATGGATCCAACTGGAACGATGCTCTCTTCCACCCTCACCACAACCACTGCCGACCACACACAATGTATTGTGTTGGGCAGTAGTGGCAAAGGTGCAAGTGGAATGAAATAAGAGACAGAACAGAGACGCTCTAATTTGTAATTATTATATTGTAGTTTAATTTATGTAGTGCTTACTTGACAAGGCATTGAAGCACTTTACGCTGGTCAGCATAGTGCTCTGGAACACAAGGTTATTGGTTAATCCAGGGGTTATTGGTTATTGTTGGATATTGGGATTAATCTTAAGGAGACCATTTACTCTCGTGTATTTATGTTGGAATAAATAAACAGGAGCTAGATGTGATCAGTAATGTGGGGTGTTTTGAGGTCATGCAGATGTTGGGGGGATTAAAAGATGAGACAGAGGAAATAAGGAAATTCTAGGTTGCAGGGTATAACTTTAAAAGAAGGACAAGGTGTGATCTTGGGGAAGATGTGTGGGCTATCTTCAGAGATACAATAATAAAGATTAAGGCCAACTTGCACATGACTTAGAGTAGGCTGTACTCAGAGAGTGCGCAGAGGATGGGGAGTACACAGAGGATGGAGGGGTTGTGCAAAGAAAAAAGGAGTAATGAAAATCAGGGGCCGTATTACGCATTGTCATTGTTTGCACCCGGCGCACCTTTTAAAAGGTGCGCCGGGTGCAAACAATGACAATGCTCCCTAATACGATGTATGCGCTGCCCCCAGTGCAGCCGCAAACTCGCACTGCCCTTGGAGCAGCGCATTCATGTGAAAACACGGAACTGGCAGCCACTCCGTGTTTTCACAGTGCAGCCGGCTACCCGCCTGCACTTTTAAAGGGGATTTGACATCCCCTTGCAGGTGGGTGCAGTCAGTGACTGCACCTGCCTGCAAAGGGATGTCTGGGGGGTCCATCGGATCCCTTTTCTCCCCTCCAGAGGGCTGCTCTCACGGGGCGCACTCACACGGGGCTTCTTTGCCTCTGTGCCCGCATCTGTAATATGGCGCGGGCGTAGAGGCAAATAATTCCCTCAATTGCATAGGGCACGCCCCTATGCAAATGAGGGAATGCCCTCTGAAGGTAGCACTGGTGCTTTAAGTATGCCAGCGGTATTGGTATTACTGTTGGGGACTGCCCACATCATTACTTTTTTGGACACCAATCCATGTTGCCTAGTGGGCTTTCAAACCCCCTGAGGTGAACTGTCCAATCTGCCCCCAGACAATCATTATGCCCTCTTGTGGGCAAGTTGTGGTGTTCATCACCAATCTGCCCAACCCAGTTGGGAACAGATAGCCAACCAGAACACCAGACGAAAACACTGAGAAAATAAATGGGGTGGAACACTGGACTGCACTGGCACAGGGCTCCACCCCCATGACCAGTCAGTCTTTCTGTCCCCCAAGGGAGACAGAATGGGGTTTACCCCATCTCTGCCAGCCCAGGTGTGAAAATTACACTCAAAGAAATCCCAGTTTCCTCACATTTGCCATTGGGGTTGGCTGCAGTATTTGGGCACTGGGTCAGCCTACATTCAGGTACCCATACCACTCTGAGCTTTTCTGAAGACAAGGAACCCAGAGTAATCCGGGATTGCTTGCATGGATCAAAGCAGTTTTGTTAAAGAGAATGCCCTTCAAACATAAAATTTACTACTGAAACCACACAATTTCCTCTCACTTCTCATAGCGGATCCCTGCAGTAGTTCAGATCTGTGTCAGCCGGCACGCAGGGAACCTTACAAATCCTGCTAATTCTGAAACTAGAAACCTAGGGGAATACAGGCTGATGAGGCTTGCATGAATCCCCATTCCATTCATGATCCAACCATCTCTGGGAATGTATGGAAAAGGATGGGTCAAAAACTCAAATGTCCCCACATTTATGTGACAGACACCTCAGGCCCTTACATCCAGTGGGAACTTTCTTACTATCCTGCATTTCCACATGTGTCCTGACAAATACGTTAACCCACATGTGTGGGTGTGCCTAACACATATGACAGAAATGGACTAAATGTGTAACTATGTGGAGATCACATTGGCAGGAATGCAGGAAAGTATGACTTTTACTGTTGACTTCAAGTTGAAAGTTTTTCCATCATATAAGTATCAGGAAATTTAGTTTTTTCTCTTATACTTTGCCATTTTAGGGCATTCTGGGTAAGAAAAAGTGGAATCAATACAAATTACATGACCTAGACTCCCGGGTGTCTAGTTTTCAGAAATGTCTGGAGTTGGTTACACTTCTCTGGTTGCCCGTGGAACCCAGGCCCAAATACTGAATCAATCCACATCACCAAATCAATGACTTGGAAAGAAAAAATCTTGAGGTTTCCATGTTGCATTTGGAGCCTTTCCTGTTGCAGGCAATAGGTCCACTTACACAACTAGGCCACTGATTGTTATTGGGGAAGGGTAGTGATGCTGAATGGTAGGATAATTGTTATGATTGTGTTGGCTCTCAAATGTATGTTAAGTAAATGTGCACAAAAGAACATATTTTGTAAATCTCCCTCAGAATCACCTAGTATTATGTGTAATCTGCAAATTCAGGGTGCTACGAATAATCCTTATTCCTAAACTCAGGGTCTTGGGCACATATAAATAATGCCTAGCTTTTCTTCATACCCATTTTTTATTCATTAGATTATACCTTATAACTTGATCCATTCTTGAACACAATAAAAAATAAATACATGTTGGTTGAAGGTTCTGGGTATTTCGTGTCTTTGGACATCCAACAAAAGCTATATATCTCTACTGAAAGAGTATGACAGACCTAATGGTATATAACTTTTGTACATCAGACTACAGTGCAAAAAGTTACAAATAAAAATATTGTTACTAATTTTTATGTTGTCCTAGTTACCTTCACTTTTTAAAAATTGTTTTAATAATTTGCTTCTTTGGGAAAATTGTGAGTTATACACACAACTGACCCCTTACTGAATTCAAAATTGTGTCAACTTTCCAGAAATGCACTGCTTTCCAGGTTCCCTCGTGGGTTTCACACCTCGTTCACTTCAAGTTTTACTTATTTTCAAGTAGGCAGAGACCACAAAAATAGAAAATATTGACCACTACTTGCAAACTCTGCTTGTTCCTGAAAGTTGGGAGGAGTGCGATTTTAACAAAACAAATCTTTTGTTGGTGCCATTTTTAGATAACAAACACACCCTTTATTAAACAGTACTCATTACCTATATTTACAAAAACAACATTTTACTACATTTTGGCTATTTTCTGAGTCCTTTTGCAGGGAATCCACAAACCCGACCACATGTGGAAGATAAGGATGCAAATTCGGCCTGGATATATTTTGCGGAAGATGGTATGAAGGTCTAAGGGCCTTATTATGATGGCGGTCGATCGTTTCAGGCACAGGACCGCCTGACAAGGTGTCTGCGGTCCTGACAGCCCAATTACGATGCGACCACCGTGGAGGCAGTCGTAAAATGCTGTTTACTTTTGTAGCTTGAGCAGCAGCCGAGGAAAAGGGCACGGATGTTTGTGGGGGCACCACTGGTGCCCCCAGGGCCACATAGCGGAAGCCCACGGGAGACAGGGGCCCTGCTAGGGGCCTCCAAAGTCCCTTTCTGACAGCCTTTTCATGGCGATCGGACCGCCATGGAAAGGCTGCCGTAAAGGGACATTGTAATCCCTACAGCGGTGCCTGTGTGGGCACCACCTTCATTGTAGGGATTACAATCCAACCTACGCCCCGACGGGCTCCTTGTGCCTGTCAGAAGCATTGGTCGGTCCCTCCGACTGCTGCGGTTCGACCAACCACATCATAATGCGTCAGTCGGACCTCTATGCTGGATGTCAGTGGGACCACCACCAATGGCCTGTCGGTGGCGATCCCACCGACATCGCAATCAGGCCCTATGTCGGAGCTGTCCAAAAATATCAGAAAGGGCTCAACACTGGCAGAAAAAAGCCTCAACATCCAACGTGTTAAGCTCACCAACCACCCTTCTCTATTGACAAGATAACTACCTCAGATTTCATAGATATGCATCTTCTGATACAATTTAGCTGCAATTCAAATTTGCATCTTGTGCAACTGAAAAGTATTTAACATCCATAAATAATCATAAATACCTTTTCTTATCACAGGTATCATTTACTAAATACGGTATAATTTACTAAATACTAGATGTATCTTGATGCTGGGAATCTTCCAATTCCTTGACGGAAAAACCCAGAATTCAAAATGATGTGCTATCCTAAAAGTATTAACCCCTTGAGTGCTAAGGACAAGATGGTGTCGTCCGTAGCACCATTGGAGCTGTCTGCACTAAGGAAGAGACCATCTCGTCCGTATCACTTAAGTGGTAAAATTACTGTAGCCAAATGTTCAACAAATATTTCAAAGTTTATTTCTCGACACAACTTGATCTACAGAATACATCTCTGTATTCAAACTGTGCTTCTGCCAGCTCCAATGAAAATAACTGTTTTCCCAAAGCAAATCACAAGCTCAAATAGCAGGTTCATGGTTGTAGCCACATTACAGCACAACTGCCTACAAAAATGCTGTAAAACACTAGGAATGTAACACCTTTTTTTCGTGTTATTTCCAGTCATGCAGCGCCCTCCTTCCTATGACATCTCATTTTCTGTGCTCTCCTCATAGTGATTTTTCTCTTGTGCAAAAAGACAACATCTCACCTCATTGTGCACAGAAATCATACACTTTGCTCTTCTTGATGGGGTAGCAAAACTTGCAAATGATCCATAAGATATAAGCCTGCATCTGATCCACGGAAGAGGGGAGCATCATTCATGCACAAATCTCGGAGTTCAATACAACAAAATTAACTTTAACCATAACCTATATGGGCTTCCTTGGACAACACACAGTAAGGGTGTATCTAAAGAGTGTTAAAACTAGCTAGATTGGAATTGAGTATATGAATTTATGCTAACACCACTGCAACACACCCACCAATCTCAGTTATGAATTAAAACATATAAGTGGAAAACAATATAAAATGAGACTGAAAAACACCCCCACTCTCTCTGCTCTCCCCTAAATTACCCTGTCTAACTTTAGGAACCATGCAGAACCCACAAAGGCCACCCAAATCACTTCTCCCAAACCAGCTAGCTCTCTCACTGTTCTAAAATTGTTATCACTTCTTCAATCTGGTGATTAAGCCACCTATGCATTAACAAAAAGATCTAAACTGTGGGTAGGCTGCATAGGGTATAGAACTAGCTAGATAGGGTACACAACTAGCTACATCATAAAATCTCATTTAGCAAGCCCCAGCGAGCAGACTACACTGCAGCGACAATCATGTCTGAGTTCAATGTACAAATGGCTGTTGGTCAGATCGGCCCAGACAATGACGTCATTGAAGATGCCAAACAGCCAGCAGGGTATGTGGCTTCAGAGATGTTAACCAACACACAGTGCGATATTATCCTCATGTGGCATTCTGGTTGACTGTACTACTGAATATCGACCCCCAGAACATCGTGGTACCATAATATCGAGGACAGACTACCGAGGGGCAGAAAACAAAGTTAAATGAAAGTTAAGACCTCTGGGAATATTATACTTGTACGTGAGATCCCTGAGCGCCCCTCTCAATCTCAAACCATGTCCAAACTTGGGGCAAGATTACTGGTGGCAAAAAGCAGTCGCAAATTGTGCATTAAATTTTTGTATGCAAACCAACCTATGTTCTAATAGGCCGTCTCTCAAAATAAAGAATTGGAGGGGTCCACAGAATTACCTGCCTAATTAATGTTTATTTGACAGATTACAGATTGCAACTTTTCCAAATGGCTACCTTCACAGGAATGGTGGCCTGCAAGGCACAGCAGACCACCATCCCTGGGAAAGTTTCAAAATTGACCGAAGTCAGAAGAAACCCCCTTTGGGTGAATACACATTCATAAATCCACACTCACAATAGGAACCTTATATCACCAACATGTAAACAGTGAACATGGGAACCAAGAAATCAAGTAATCAAATGAGATCAAATGGACAATACAAATTTATTCAGTATAATGAGAATTTTTTTTTTTTTTTAAACACATATGTTAAAAATCACAATACCTATCAGAATTAATCATAAAACAACAATGTAAAAACCATACCGGTAAGGAACACAATCCATTAAATTGGAAAAAATCACAAAAAAGCAAATTACATATTATTATAGCAGCAATAAGAATTGGGAGAACAGGCAGGAAAATGATTCCTAGTCACGGTAAAAACCACTAAATCTTACACAGATCAATTGTTATATCATGAGAAAATTCTTTGTCTTTTTTTTGTCCTCAATAACAGTTGTCCACATGGATTTATAGTATGCTTTCCTTATCAGTGCATCGACGCGTTTCGGTGGGCGCTATATTTTGACCATCACCTTCTTCAGGAAAAAACACAATAACTCCCAGTGTGTAAATCAAATTCTGTAACAAATGAAAAATAAAAAACCAACAGAATACAATTAAACACAGCCATTGATCCATCACTTCTAAGGTACTTGCTTTCCTGGGATCATAGTGTTTATTGGGCACTATTGATGTACGGGTGTGAATATGACTGTTGTCTCTGTGTGAATGAGGAAACCTATATTGTCACCAGTATGTTGACGGTGTGTGTGGACTAAGAAGTGATGAATCAATGGCTGTGTTTAATTGTATTCTGTTGGTTTTTTATTTTTCATGAGGTGGCTCATTGGACAGGTACAATCCATAAAAGCATATACAATGTTTGGTGTTCCTTGGGTTATGGATGTCTTTCAGTTTTGTTGCCCCTATCATGGTTTGGAATGCGTGCAAATGAAACGTCACAAGTAGGTATGGAAAAAACATTTTCCAAAAAGGCAAAAATAGTAGTTCCGTCTTTGAACTTCTGCAACCAAGTGGACCAAGTGCAGACAATTATCGGAAACAGACTGGCTGAAATGCTGATCAATCAAACTTCAAATGGCTCCCTCAATGGCTAAAGTGAGTGGATTATCTTGGAGAGGCGTTGCGCCCACCCCTGCTCATAAGACAGGTTCTTTGGTGTGTGTTTCCTTTTCATAAAACATGTCCTGCAGAACCTTCCCTGCTTCTTAGCATTATAATAACGATGAGACGGTTACCAACATGAATTTACCATCCTCCTAAAATGAAAGGTTTTGTTATTTCTGCCATAATCCAAACCTTTACTCGGCATGTGGTACAGAGCTCTGCGTAGGTTCTTAAGTCGCTCGGCTAGTTTACTTCTTGTTTTAGGTCTGGCCTAGATCCTGCTTTAGATTCTTGCAAACGTTATCTAAACGAAAAATTCATAAATGAAAATGCACACATGCATACATGGAGAGGCTTTGGCCTCCCCCCGTTCATAAGATGGTCTGTTCAGCTGACATTCGCATTTTGTTTCTGCCCACCAAAGCATACAGCACAGGACTATGTGTCATCTCATCTCAGCCACTGGTTCTCTTGAACTAAGTGATGGCATTTTCTTAATCATGAGAACATCCTCCTAAAAAGAGGCACACTTGTGTGCCAGGGCTGGGGAGCCAGTACTTTATCTTGGCAATGCCTTCTTCTTTCCAATGTTTATCTTTTCTTGCTTTTAGTCATCCTTCTGCTTTTAAGCTATATCACTAGGTTATAGTGATACAGAGCCAACAGTAAATTATCTTCGTGCCAATAGTAATCATATTTTCCTGTGATGACGTGCATTACAACTAAAATGGGTTTCAACACATTTTCTATATACTCTTTCTTGCATACTAGGAAGCACCGATTATTTTTTTTTTTTTTTTTAAATCAAAACTACATGCTGTGGTTTATTATTTTTTAATTTAGAATTTTATTTGCAAGCATATGTCCACCCCGTGTAGTTTTCTTTTTAGCTCTTTATTTTTGTGGCATCATTTTGCATTAAAATAATTAAAACACCCACCTTACCAGCTTCCAATTCTTCTTCCACTTGAGTCCTATTTTGGGAAGAGGTATCTATGCTAATGGAAAACTAAACATTAGTATCTTTTTTCCTATTCCTAAATTTATGTAAATATCCCAAACAGCCATTTTGCAGGAGCTTCCTGCAGTCACCGAAAACCTATAAATCTTCACCAAGTCCCCTCGCGTGCCGGTGTCTGTGTGCCAGTATACAGCTGCCTTCCTGGCTTTGTTTAGAATTTTTTTTTAAAGGATTGTGGTGCCAAGTGCATTTTAAAAAGCATAGGGCACATAATCTCTTTATTTCTGCAGTTGTTTCACTTGTTGGATCCCGGTCCCGATACCGCCTGCCTTTCTGGCTTCAAACATCCAACTATGGGGCATATTACCAAGCCCCTATCGCCACCACAAAGTCACTTTTTGTGGCGTTGTGGTGGCGATAGGGTCAGCGCCCTATTACCAAGGCAGCGTTAAACCACATAACGTGCCTAAAAGCCACGTTAAGTGGCTTAACGCTGCCTTGGTAATAGTGCCCCTTTCACGCTAAAATTAGCATGAAAGGGGCGTGCAGTGGGTGTTGCGGTGGGCGTTCCACCGCAACACCCATTCACTTCGACGCTGCCACCTATTATCAAGAGAGGTGATAATAGGTGGCAGCGCCGAAATTAAGACAAGGAAAATCCTGGGGGTATATTATCAAGGAAGTGGCGATGAGAGGCGTTAGCCTCCTTGGCTTAACGCCTCTCATCGCCACTTCGGAAGCGCCAGGCTGCACCATATTACCAAAGATATGGTGCAGCCTGGCGTTTCCCCCTGCGATGGCGCTAAGTCTCACGACTTAACGCGAACGCAGACACCCTTGCACCAGAGTACAAGGGTGTCTGCGAGCAGGGAGGTATGTTTATGTACAGGAAGGTGTCCCTCCCTGTACATAAACAAACCTAAAATGCCATTTTGTAACTTACATGTGTGCTGCTTCATGCAGCACACATGTGAGTTACAAAATGGCATTTTTAAAGCAGGTTTGTTTATGTACAGGAAGGGACACCTTCCTGTACATAAACAAACCTTGGCATTTTGCTTTTTCCATGTGTGCTGCACAAGGCAGCACACATGGAAAAAGCAAAAACAAGGAGAAATGAAGCATTTCTCCTCGTTTGCCACCTTAAGACCAGGATTTTCCTGGTCTTAATTTCAGCGCTGCCACCTATTATCGCCTCTCTTGATAATAGGTGGCAGCGTCGAGTGAATGGGTGTTGCGGTGGAACGCCCACCGCAACACCCACTGCACGCCCCTTTCATGCTAATTTTAGCGTGAAAGGGGCACTATTACCAAGGCAGCGTTAAGCCACTTAACGTGGCTTTTAGCCACGTTATGTGGTTTAACGCTGCCTTGGTAATAGGGCGTTGACCCTATCGCCACCACAACGCCACAAAAAGTGACTTTGTGGTGGCGATAGGGGCTTGATAATATGCCCCCTGGTCTTAAGGTGGCGAAACGAGGAGAAATGCTTCATTTCTCCTCGTTTTTGCTTTTTCCATGTGTGCTGCCTTGTGCAGCACACATGGAAAAAGCAAAATGCCAAGGTTTGTTTATGTACAGGAAGGTGTCCCGTCCTGTACATAATCAAACCTGCTTTAAAAATGCCATTTTGTAACTTACATGTGTGCTGCATGAAGCAGCACACATGTAAGTTACCAAATGGCATTTTAGGTTTGTTTATGTACAGGAAGGGACACCTTCCTACACATAACCAACCCTCCCCTGCACACAGACACCCTTGCACTCTGGTGCAAGGGTGTCTGCGTTGGCGTTAAGTCGTGAGACTTAGCGCCATCGCAGGGGGAAACGCCAAGCTGCACCATATCTTTGGTAATATGGTGCAGCATGGCGCTTCCGAAGTGGCGATGAGAGGCGTTAAGCCAAGGAGGCTAACGCCTCTCATCGCCACTTCCTTGATAATATGCCCCTATTATTTTGTTTTCAGCTTCGCCATTTCCCGTGACGTCACTGCTGCTGTGTATTTGGGGTTGCAGTTAAACGAATCTGTTGCATTAGTGCAAATTAAAAATAACGTGATAAAAATGACTCAAGCTAATCACCCTTCTATCAAGAATTTAAAAAAATGTCTGCCTTGTTTTTTTTCAATTATAATAAAGCATTTTACTAAAAAGTTGATTTATGCAAGCATCGGTGATGCCACTGTTCCCCTCAGAGTATTATCCAGGGGGTGAGTGTAGCTGACATTCACCCTGATCATTCCTTTGGTAGAATTCCAGGTAGCCCACATACTGTAACAGGCATTGGCAAAGGCAGTAGCTTGGGCCTTCAGAACCTATTGGGTAAAACAAAATGGAAAAAAAAATGCTTTGTAGGAGGACGCACCAAGTAGAGCAAGCGGGTGGGAGGAGAAGCACACAGGCAGAGAAAGAGCAACACAAGTAAGGGGGAAGAGGGGAAGTACATAAAGGAGACAGCTGGAAAACATATGCACTGTTGTGGAGTGTTAAAAAAAAAAGTAGCACCTGAAACAGTGGAGAGACACAAGGAATACGTCAGTGTTCCAGGGGAGCGACAAACATACAAAGAGAAAGTAAAGCCCACACAAGCTAATGCAAGCAAATGAGAGTGACAATGAAGCTAACCAGTGGTAAGCAATGGGCGGGCTGTAAGCCCACTTTCAGCTGACAATACGTCTTGCAGCAGACGGTGCATGTGCTCTCCAGTAGATGAGACCTAAAATGGAAGATGTATTTCCCATGAAAATAGCACAGAACTGCAAGTATGCTGCCACAGTACAAAGGAATAAAAAAACGATCAAGTTTCTTAACAGGAAAATGCTATTTTTCCAAATATTTCTAAGGGGAATTTGCTTTTATTCGCACTTTTGCTTAAATGAACACTATGGGCACATTTATCAACGCAACTGAAAATGGCACAAAGTGTTGTTAAAGCATTTATTTTGCAGGACAAAACTTTATTTGTGCTGGAAAGTAGCCTTCAAGTAACACAAATAGTGCTTTGCACTACATTATGTTACTTTGCATCACGGGGATGCCCAATAGGCAGTACATGGACGTTTCCATGCTACCAACCTTGGTTTTTGATACAAAGCTCTATCTGCTAATAATTGTAAGCAGGGATTAACACCAAAAAATAACATCACCTCGAGGAAGGTGCCACCAACCGGGCCGGACTGGGAACACAAACCAGCCCTGGCAATTCATCTGGACTGGCCCCAGCGGTATTGGGGGGGGGAGGGGTGCTAGTGAGAAGCACTGCTGCCAGCCGCTTTAGCACTGCTGCCACCTTTTGTTACAGGGGGGGGGCAATGTTACAGCACTCTTGCAAGACTGGCCCCCAGTAGCAAAACCCCACCACCCCCACCCACTGCTCGGAAAGCAGCCCCCACACTGCCGGTCCATCAGAAAATGCCCTGTGCCCGCTGCGGCCAGTCCGGCCTGGCCACCAAGCAGAAATGCTTTAATTTCTCCTAATTTTTCACACATTGCATGAGTGCTGCACTGTACAACACACATACGATGTGGGGATATGTATGTCTAAACATAACATTTTGTACTAGGAGGCTACCCTTCCAATACAAAACCTATGCTAGATATGGCCCAGGCCCAGCTTTTCCTGTGCTGCTGCACCTCTCTTCCTCCTGTCTTCTCTTTGCTTTTCCCCTGTTTTTTGAGTGCCTTCTCCTTGCTTTTCCCTCATTTTCACTGTTTTCTCCTTTCGTTTTTCACCTGTTTTTTGAGTGTCTTCTTCTTGCTTTTCCCTTGCTTTCACTGCTTCCTCCTCGTTTCTTCCCCTGTTTTTTGAGTGTCTTCTCCTTGCGTTTGTCTCATTTTCTATGCTTCTGTCTTGCTTTTCCCCGTTTATTGAGTGCCTTCTCCTTGCTTTTCCCTCGCTTTCACTGCTTTCTCCTTGCTTTTTCCCCTGTTTCTTGAGTGCTTTCTCCTTGCTTTTCCCTTGCTTTCACTGCTTTCTCCTCGCTTCTGCCCCATTTTTTAAGTGCCTTATCCTTGCTTTTCCCTCATTTTCACTGCTTTCTCCTTGTTTTCGCCCCATTTTTTGAGAGCCTTGTCCTTGCTTTTCCCCCATATTTACTGCTGTCTCCTTGCTTTTCCTCTGTTTTTGAGTGCCTTCTCCTTCCTTTTCCCTCATTTTCAAGGTTTTCTCCTCACTTTTTCCCCCATTTTTTGAGTGCCTTCTATTTGTTTTTCCCTCATTTTTCACTGCCTTCTCCTTGTTTTTCCTTGGCCTGGGCAGTGAACTCCGCTCCGTTCGCGGAGTTTGCGAAGTTTTCCACACTCTGCGGAGTTCTGAAAAACTGGAGCAGAGTTTTTTTCCTTACTTGCCAACATTAATTTGGCGAGCGAGGAAAATCCAACGCTAGATCACCTCCCAGCGAGATTTTTCAACGCAGGCAATCGTGGATGATCACAACCGCACGCGTTAAGAAATCATCCGTTCGCGTTGAGGAAGCTGCCGCTCGAGTAAAAAATCTACTCAAGCAGCAGAAAGAAGCAGTGCCCTCTTGTGCTGTGCATGGTGCTGTTCGTGCTGATTTTCCAGCGCAGGACAAACACCGACGCTAAAAATCTGCGCAAACGGTGCAACCTAGTGCACTCTGCCGGTTGCGGAACTTCGTGTAGTGCAGTGGAGTTTTTTTGGTCACTTCGTGGAGTCCCGCATAGCGAAACTCAGTGAACTCCACCCAGGCCTAGTTTTTCCCTCATTGTGACTGAATGAACAGATCACCACGAAGCAGATAGCAACCCCAGTGCCATTAGACCCTCACGGGAGATTTGCCATGCTTTATAAATCCTTGATTGATTGATTGATTGATGCACACACTTTTGTACTGTTGTGCAAAGGTGTGTGCGTGGCACTAGGCAGTCTGTTTGTGCACCAGCACTGGAAAACAGGGCAGCAGCACCATTTTTTAGTAGACGTGGCTCTGCAATACCCTCTCCCCTAGCACAACACAGTCCAGCAACTTTGCTTGCTGCGCTGCACAACTTTTTAAATAAATCTGCCACTGTAGTCTTATTAGCAATGGTGAGGCCACCCACAGCAATGGGAGAGACACTATAGTTGTTCTCAATGTATTGAACCATTGGCCTTTATTACGAGTATCGGTGGAAATCCAATTCTACTAGTAACTGGAGTTTTGCTGGATTACAATAGTAATGAATGGTCTCCCCACATACAATTCAAAAGGAAAAGCATGGCAAGATGAGGGTGGGAAAATGGCCCTAAATGAGGGAAAAACTTGTGAGAACTGGTGAACAGTAGCGGCTGGTAATTTTGACAGGGAGGGGGGAGAGCCACACTCGCACACATATGCACTCAGTCACACTCATGCATTCACAAACACTTGCACACTCACCCATTCACAACACTCACTCACAAATAATTCATACATTTATACATACATGCATGCACCAAACATTAAAAAACAGAAAGCTTGCCTGTCCTGCAGCTCCAGGAGAGGAAAGCCTCAGAGGTCCCAGGAGGGTTGGGACTGCTGCCTTCCCTCATTGGCTGATCTTAGGTCCTTAGGTCAGCCAATGAGGGAAGGCAGCAGTCCCACACTAGGCACAGAGTGGGATGGGTTCTCAGCCTTGGGCGCTTCTGGGCTTAAAACTGAAGCACCCACGTCCAAGGCAGTTGGTGAAGCTCCCCCTCATCATGAGGGGGAGAGTCTCGCAGCACTTTGCCAGGCTGAGGAGGTCACGCACACACAGCTGTGAAATCCTCAGCCTGGCAAAGTTCAGCTCAGGCAGACAGATTCCTGCGCATTTAGTGCATGTCTAGCTCCTGCCTGCATGACCAGTGTCTGTCAGGCTGACCTTTGCTCAGCCTGGCAGACACTCTTCATCTCTGGAAAAATGTGAGGGGGCATAGTCCCTTCGCCCATATGGATGGGCCGCGGCTGCTGGTGAGCACACAACTAATTCCCATAGTTGTTCACCATTCCTGAGTGAAAAGCTCAAAATGGGCTGTTAGTGCTGCAACTAGCAGTTACCGTACCTTGCAGTGTAAATGAATCTGGGCATGATATTACCGATAGTTTTCCCATATCACTTGCAAAGAGGACGATTGACGGAGGTGTAAATAACAGTTGCAGAGAAAGAAAGTAGAAGTGGATCTCAGAGGTACCAGAGAGCTGTGGCATATTTTCTTGTATTAATGTAAAATAAATATTATCATTGAAGATTGCATTTTGTTTGTCAAAAACATAGAGTATACTTTGTTATTTTCATTGCACTATTATTTTGTCTGCATTGTATAATAGATTATTTATTCAACGCTGCTGCGACACAGAACCATAGTGCCTATATTCCTGGAGCAACAAAGATCACTTGTGCAGTTTACGCATACGTGTCACATTATGTAATCAATCCTTACCAAGTTCTATTCCTGTACAAAGGATTCTCCTGCTATGAGATATTACACAAGCTTCCAAAGATTTTGTAAAACAAATACTAATGACCCTGGACGTTTCCTCCCAATGTGTAGGGTAATTTTATTTTTTTTATTTTGTGTGCCACTTGGCTTTATCTGGTGGTGCTGGACAGAAATAAAAGTAAATAAGACCTTCAGCTCCAAACCAAGTGAATAGTCTGGTGTACTTACACCAATGGCCCTGAGTTTGTCGGGTTGTCGGATTAATGTTTCTGCCGGCTGAGCCGGCAGAGGCACCGCCAACGAAAATACGACAGTCCGCCCGACTATAAGGACTATAAGCGGGTGGGCTGTCAGTGTGTGGCGGACCACCCTATCCGCCAAAATATAAATGAGGATCACTGTCTTGAGCAACTTGTGGTTTCAGTCAGAGGTTCTGGGTTATTGTCCAGTCAGATCTGAACCTGTTCCTCATATGCATTCAGGGACAGTGCAAAGATCTTCAGAGCTCCAGGTAAAAATGCTATTTTGCTGGTGCAGTTTATGGATATAGGTGAAATAGGAAATAAAACTGGCTTGCTGTAAGGATGTTCTCACTCCTCATGAAGCCTGAATTGTGGAATGCCTTTTTTAAAGCAGGATGAATCTGGCCAAAAGGGTTAAGGCTTCCCTTTGAATTGAAAGGCAAGTTACTGATCCTACAATCCCTTTATTAAAACCTTATTAATTGAGGTCCAAATATAATTTGCCAAAGAAAGAGTGATCAGAAGCATCCTAGAACCATCCCACAAGGATCTAAAAGAAAATTGGGTATTTTTGAGAGAAGAATGAGAATTAGCAATGTCTGACATGTCGGTGTCTGCTCCCAGAGCCAGATTAATCTCTGAAGGCAGTGGCGGCTAGGGATCTTTGAAAGTGATGAGGCGTAATAGTGGCCAGGAGTTCACCTCATTTTTTTCAAATTGACCTCACTCATACTCTCTCTCACATTTTCTCGCTTACTCATTCTCACTTCCGCTCACTGATACACAAACTCCGCGGGCTCCGCAGAGTGCAGAAAACTCCGCAAACGGAGCGAAGTTCACCGCCCAGGCCTAGCCCTGATGCAACTGCACCTATTGCACTATAGATAGCTAAACCCCTGCCTCTTCCACTCCCTCTCACAACCTCCAATCAATCACTCGTTCTAACACACTCAAACTCCTTCACTCACTCCCTCGTACTGACTTACACTTATTCATACAAACCCTCAAACTCAGATTCTCACTCACTTTCACTCTCATTGACACTGTCAAACACACTCACACACACACTTTCACTCAATCCCCTTGACTCTCAATCACTCACAAATACACCCACAAACGCATACACACATGGACAGAGAAATATTTTTTTTTACTTACCTTGCTTATTTAGCTGGCAACTCGGAGGCTTCATGGCAGCAGCAGAGCAGGAATCTGGTGCTGGTCATAGGAACGAGCACGCCGTGACCCCCAGTGATGAGCCAGACGGAGCACCAATGGCAGGTTTCAAAAGGGGAAGACCCTCCTCAAACCCTCTCCGAGCTTTTTGATAGAACTGGAACCACAGTCCTATGAGAAGCTGGGATAGCTCAGGGGATCCTGCCCCTGCTGCTCTGTGTAGCTTTTCATTGGCTTCAGGGACACACTGATGTGCCGCCTCACAGACACATTTTCGCATATATACTGTGCTGCCTGAGGCATGCGCTGTATGTATGCTAAATAAAATAGATTGTGCCTGTGTGAGGGGATCGTAGTTGAACTACTCTTATTTTGAAACAACGCTCTGTAGCTGGATCATGCCTCCGCCCCTTCCTCCTCCTGTCATCAGGAGCCTGGAGACGAGGCAGAGAGGGCTGACCTGCACACCAGCATTGTTCATGAAAACAATAAACTGGTGTTTTCATGAACAATGCTAAATTGAAAAATGTGCAGGGGCCTCTCAGGAGGCAGTGGGGCTGGCCCTCAAGCCCCTGATAAGGAGCCGCCACTCTCTGAAGGAATGTCTACAAAAAATCTGGTTCACAGTCCTAAAATTATCAGAAAATCACATCTTTCAGCAACTGATGTAAAGGTTGTTGTGATGTAATTGTAGGCTGCTACTGTCTGAAAAAAGTCATCTGGAAAGGACTACCGGAATTCTCCTTAGATAAGTCAGAATTTCTGCCAACATCTCCTTCAATTGATACTTGCTTTTCGCTCAGGCTGGTATTCATGAAGGTGGCATGTGATGATATTAAGTGACAAAGTATCTCAATATTGTGGTAGAAAACTTTCATTGACAATCTCAACGTTTGATGAAGGAAGGCCTTCGAATGGCGACGAGGGGTCAGATGTGCTAAAAGACTGGTCGCAAAAACTGGTTTTAAATTGCACACCAATTTTTTGCAACGTCTTTAATTTTTTTATGGGACCTGTATACTAATAGGTCACTTCACACAACCTCCAGTCGCAGAGGGACACAGAATGACCTGCCTCATGAATATTAATTAGGCAGGTCACTGTTCACAACCCTCTGGCATTTTCTACAAACATAGAAGTGGTGGCCTGCATTGAACAGCAGACCACCCTTCCTTTGCATTCCCAAAATGGGAACTTTTTTTTTATAAAGCACACCATGTTTCTTTTAAGAGACTGGTACTGCTTTATATGAAAAAAAGTTTCCATTTGGAAAAACATCCACCGGACCACTGGCCTCACTTATAAGCTGCCTCCAGCATTCGCAAAGAGAAAGGTGCTGCACAGAGGCAACTTTCCCTCTGCGTGTCAGTTACCACCTCCTTTGATGACCTGGTAACTGATCAGTGCTTTGCAACTGCAATTGTGATTGCAAACGATTGATACACAGAATGGCAACTTGCAATTAGGAGGGCACGCCCCTTCCACATCCCTTCCGAATTGTAATTGGAGCAGGATCGCCAAACCCGTTTGAAATTCACAAAGGCTTTTGTGACTCACAAAATGGGTTTAGTAAAAAGAAAAAAATAATTGGGACTGAAAAACCAGTGATTTTGCAAATTTCAGGGTTTGCCGTTCCAAAATGGCTTTGTACACCTGGCCCTAGAATCCGAATGGAATATTATTGTAGGCTGCTCTGTTTCTGCAAGAGCCTACTCAGAGCTAGTGTCCTAGGTGACTTGGTATGTCATTGTGAATGTTGTAGGGCTGTATTCTTAATTAGAACATTGGAATGTTGAGCATGCCATAGAAGATAATGGAGTGCTCCGGGCTTCTAATGGCTGGTAGAAGCCTGGAGCACCAACATTCCAATGTTTTCGTTTTACAGCTGTTGCTGTGAACAAAGGTCTCACTGAGCCCGGGGAGATTTCAATCCCCTCGGGCTTTATTTTACTAATTAGAACATTCTGCCCTCTAAGGGCGGAATGTTCTATTAGCCTTATTGCCCTCCTTAGCGGGCTATACCGACCATTAAAGGCCCGCTCCCTTGTTAAAGGCCTCTCCTTCAGCTCGGGACTTTAACGCTGGAGCGGGCCTTTAATGGCCAGTATGGCGGGCTATAAGGGTACCTCCAGAAAATGATAACAGTTCTCTTCGCCCAGCCTGCATGCTAACAATCTCTCACAATAGGGATTCTAGATGTTGATTTGTTTGATGATGTCAGCCTGGGTTTCGAGTTCTATTGTGACATCATTCACCAGATGGCCCCTCTAACCTTAATATCCAGAAGCTGACTGCCAGACTGCTGCTGTGGTTGGACGCTCGCTGGTGCTATTGTACTTACTAAGGGTAAAACCCCTACTTCTGCACCTCCATTGTGCTGCTTGTACTTAACAACGCACATATTCTTAGTTTCAGATATAAGACTATCTGGTGCCTTAAGGACCAGTAAATGGGACCCTGTCTCCTCCTTGTGACTGAATCTGTTGCTTGGACAATACAGTGCAAGTGGGAAAAGAGGCACCGGGACTGAAGTGAGCTGTTCTTCTGGCTCTTCACTCAAATCCTGTGCTCTCTGGAGTGGTGACTCCGGCCGGGAGAGGAAGAACCAGAGACTTCATTCAACGCGGCAGAGGAGTCTATGTGACATTTCATGACCTGCCCTTCCCCCTTGCCTAGAACCATGCTTACTTCCTCACTTGATCAGAGTAAGACCCAAACCCTCACAAAAGGTGGAAATAAATAACAGCAGATCCCCCTGAAGTGGAGAAGCAAATCTCCGCCATCCTGCCTTATGAAAGGGAAACCACACACTTCTGCTACACTCCCATGTCGTCACATGAAGATGAGGTATCTCGGGAGGTGAAAGAAGGTAGAGCAGCGTGCCAGGCTGTAAGTAGAGAAAGCGTTGTCAAGTAAGGAGGTCAAAGGAGCAGGCATCGACCACTCTCCAGGATCCTGCTCCTCAGTTAACCCCAGTGAACAGCAGAGTGCAGTAGCGTAACACAAAATGATGAGGGCCCCCCTGCGGAATGTGGTGAGGGGCTCCTAAGTATCCCATAGCTCACAAATATTCATTGGTCTTGGGCTGAGTGGGGACAGTGAAGATCAGGGTGCTCGCGGAAGGGTTTGGGCCCCCTCTGCTCCACAAGGGCTGCAGAGGCCTGCGCTACACCCCTGGCAGAGTGGATGGCCTGAATAACGAAGGGGCTTCAAACACAGAACCCCTGTCCTAGCCATGGCCCAAGCCTTGGCACGGAAGAATGCCATCTGTGCTCAGTGACAGGACCCAAAAACAGTGTGGTGGGTGGTGTGGTGATAGAGTTAGCGGGGCAGGATACCGCTGATCTAGGGGGATTGGGGCCGAGGGGAATATAGCTAAAGAACACACAACACACGCTTAGTGGGAATGTACGGGCTAACTGCCACGAGCAGAAGTTGCCCCTTTATTTATCACCTCCCGCCGCGCCCGGCCGTGAGGGTGAAGGTGCTACATTGTCGAGTAGTGGCCGACTGGCTCACTACATCCCTCCTAACCTTTGATTTTCAATCAACCAACATTAACACTGAACATGTATAGTTCTCCACACGGTTTGTTGTGTTCACATTTCCCAGTGGGAGCATACAAAGTCTTTCAGTCTCTGACTTGGCCTGGGGTTGTCTCGTAGCCGGTATGGATACCCCCTCAGCAATTCTTCCAACACTTCTCCTCCGGTATTGCTTGTGTCTTCTTCCACCATCCGTTCTCCTCCTTCTTCGGCATTCTCCGGTTCGATTTCCGTTTCAACATTCCCCTCCATGGCTCCGCTGCCACCGCACCTCCGACCACTTCTTGTGTCGAGATTGGGGACTCTTGCTCGTGGACTCCATCTGTCGGCCAGACTTTTTTGAACCACGGCACATTCCTGGCCACACTTCTCCTTCCCCTTCTGACGGTGATCAGGGTCCCTCTTACCCCAACCACTGTCCATACGTCTCTCTCAAACGGTGTCTTGAATATTAACCCTTGCTGGCGACTCTTCATCACCACTCGATCACCAATCTGTAGCTCCACCTGCCTTGCCCTCCTGTCACGGTCGGCTCCCTCATTGTTTCTCCTTCGTTTGTCTTGTGCCGCTGCCACATCGAGCACTCCCGGTACCCATTTGCTGCTGACTGGGACCACGTCCCGCACTGCCCTGCGCATCATGAGATCACTTGGGGAGCAATTTGTGGTGCTGTGAGGAGTTTGGCAATAAGCCCTCAAGAATTGATGCAAACACCCTTCCATGTCTGCTTGCTGGTCGACCCCAATCCTCAGTGCTTTGTTAAGGGTGCGCATGAAGCGTTCCACCTCTCCATTTGCCTGAGGCCACTGGGGCGTCACCTTCCGGTGTCGGATGCTGCGCTTGTGCATGAACTCTTTAAACTCCTCCCCTTGAAATGGCGGTCCGTTGTCTGTTTTGATTTCGTGAGGAAATCCCAGCATTGCGAATGTTTTCTCTAGCACTGGCCTGACCTGCTCGAATGCCGTTGAGCGCACCACTTCCACCACCGGGAACTTAGAAAACTGATCCATCAGTACCAGCGTGGCCCGCCCATCCGGGAACGATCCAAAGTCCATGCTCACATTCATCCACGGTCCAGCACTCGCTTCTTCCGTAATGACCGGATGAACAGGAGGTTCACTTCCTGTTATTAGACATGAATGGCAGCCCCTCACGATCTCTTCCACCATCCGGTCCACCCCCGGGAACCACACCTTGGATCTGATCCGTGCCTTGGTTTTGGCGATCCCTTGGTGTCCTTGGTGTGCCAACTCGGCCGTTCTCCGCCACAGACTCCTTGGCACGACTATGAGCGATCCCCGGAGCACCAGGCCTTCTTCACTCTCACTTAGCTCGTCCCTGCAGTGCCACAGCCCTGTTCTGTTCTCCCTTTCTTCGTCCGTCCCCCTTCGGACTCCATCCAAAAGGTTTTCCAGTTGTGCCCCCTAAGGGCTTCTTTCACCTCCGTCAGACATCCATCCTCTCGGGTAGCTTCCACCAACTCTTCCATCGACAACGCCCTCGGGAATGCTAGCTCCGTGATGAGCCGTACATAGCGTTCCGCCCCTTCATCCACTTCTTTCTGTTCTCCTGGACCAACAGCCACCAGATGTCTCGATAGGTAGTCCGCCGGGTTGTTGGCACCTGGGCGGTACTGCACCTCAAAGTCGTACTGTTGCAGCTGCACTGCCCACCTTTCGATGCGTGGTGGCCCATTTCTCGCCGAGCCCCAAAATAACAGTACAAGTGGTTTGTGGTCCGTTATCACTTTGAATTGGTGTCCACAGAGGTACAAGTCAAAATGCTGGCAGGCCCACCGGATTGCCAGCGCCTCTCTTTCTATTTGTGCATAGCGCGTTTCGACAGCCGTCAACGCTCTGCTTGCATATGCGATAGGTACCCACTCATGTCGGTCCGTCTCCTGTAGCAACACTGCTCCCAACCCCACCGGGCTGGCGTCGACAATCAGTTCAGTGGGACTCCCGGGTTTGAAATAGGCCACTGTGGCCCCTTGCAGAAGAGCATCCTTCACATCTTGAAACGCCTGGGCGGTCTTGCAGGTCCACTCCCACTTGATATCTTTCTTCGTTAGAGCCCTGAAGGGTTCTGCGAGGGTTGCCAGCCGTGGAATGAACCGACCACAATAATTTGCCATTCCCAGAAAACTCCTCATCTCTGTGGAATTCTGAGGACCTGCCGCCGTACGTATCGCTTCCACCTTCGCCGGGTCCACCTGTAGCCCCTCTTTCGAGAATCGGTATCCAAAAAACTCGACTTCAGTCGCGTAGAACTGACACTTCTTCTTGTGCAGAGTGAGGCCTCTTTCTCTTAGCCTCGTGAGTGTTGCCCTTAGTCTTTCATGGTGCTCCTCTAACGTCTGTGAGTAAATAAGCACGTCATCACTCACATTCATTACCCCAGCCAGCCCCGACAGAGCTTCCCGAATGGCATCCTGAAACACTTCGGCTCCCGAGGATACTCCAAAACTTAGTCTTTTGAATCTTCCCAACCCTACATGGGTGGAGAAAGTGGTGATGTAGCGACTGGCGTCGTTCAACATCAGCTGATGATAGCCAGAGTTCAAATCTACCTTTGAGAACCACCTTGCTCCATTGATGTCTGCAACAATCTCATCTATTGTAGGCGTGATGTGCCTTTCCCTTCTGATCGCCTTGTTGGGTAACCTCATGTCCACACACAGACGGATCGCCCCAGGCTGCTTGGGTTTGGGCGCGATCACCTTCTCTATGACGCCTGCTTTTTCCAGTTTGTCTAACTCCGCCTCCACCAAAGGACGCAAATGGAACGGCACCCTCCTGTGCCGAAGCGCCACTGGCCGGACCGTTTTGTCAATGTGCAGCTTTACTTCTACTCCCTTCAGGCAGCCTAGGCCCTCAACCAACTCCGGGAACTCCTCCATGATGTTCTCGGCATGCGACTGATGAACTTGGCGGGCAAACATCACGAGTCCCAGGTCTTCCGCCGAGTGGCAGCCCAGTAGGGTTCCCGCGCTGTCCTCTGTGACGTGGAACTTCGTCAGGACCGTTGTCTCCCCATGTGTGACTTCCACCTCTATCACTCCCTGCAGAGGAATCGGTGTTTCACCTCCATACGTGTATATCCATGCTCTCGTGGGCATCCATGGAGGGGCTGGATCAAGCTGTTTGTAGTGAGCTGCATCTAGGACGTTCACAGACGCCCCGGTGTCAATGAGCGCCATCATAGGGGTATCACCCACCCGGATCTGGCACATCGGAGGCAGTCGTTTCTTCTTGTTGCTCCTCCCCGTGAATGATACGACCCATATCTCGTCATCATCTTCATCATCCAGCGCTTGGAACCTTTGGCAGATATCATCCAACTCTCCGGTCGGTCCACCCACCTCTGTCACTTGCTTGACCCTGTTCGGTCGCTGTCCATGACCGCTCCCTGACGCCAGCGACTTGAGGCTCATACAGACTTTGGCAAAGTGCCCCAGCTTTCCGCACTTCAGGCACGTCTTCCCACTTGCCGGGCATCCTCTCTGTGAGTGCTTCTCCAATCCGCAGTTGTTGCATCCTCTTTTGTGTTGTTGACCACCCGGTACTCCTTTTCCTCGACCGTAACTTCTTTGTATCGCCTCCACGCGTTCCTCCTTGACCGCTGGCGAACTCGCTGAGGCCGTGACAGCCGACTTGCGCGCTAGCGCTACTTCCATATCTCTGGCCCTGGCATCCGCCAGTTCGTGTGACCTTCCTAAAATGAGTATTTTGTCCAAGGAGATGCCCGGTTGACGTAGGATGAGTTTCCTCAGTTCTGAGGACCTGCAACCCTGGATTAGCTGCGCCCTTATCGCCAGCTGTTTATCAATACCTGTACACGAACTTGCAAGCCTTCTCAATGTGGCATAGAACGTGTCCATCGATTCCTCATCTTGCTGTCTTGCCTGTCGCATTTTAAAATGTTCGAAATCCGGGTTCAGCTGAGGATCGAAATGGCGGTTTAGCACAGCAACCGCTGCTGCATAATCATCCGCATTCCCCGTGTTCGGTAAGTCCTGGAATAACTTGTATAGTTCTTCTCCGCCCATGTGTAGCATGGTAGAGCGCTTGATCGCTCCGTCCATTTCTTTAATTGCCTAGAAGTAGTTTTCCAACCGCCCGATCCACTTTCTCCACCGTGGCGCAGCGGTGGCGGGATCCGCTAGCTGGCTGAACGGCAACAATGCGGACAAATTTGGCCGTGATCCCTGTGGCGCTCCTCTACCATTACCACCAGCTGCATTTCCTCCTGTTTGCACAGACATTCTGCTCCTCTCCCCCACCAACTGTCTTGTACCAGGCCCGATGGATTTCGGCCCAGATCTCTGTACTGGGGTGAATGTATGACATTGTTCTGCATTCTGTCCATCAACTGTTGTTTTTGCCTTTGTTACCCTGAGTGGGACGGGTATGCCGAGACGTGGGTCCCGTGCTCTCCATGCCACTGGAATCAAGCTATCCTGGCTGAAGAGGGGTGAAACCCCGAAACCGGTCCTAGGATGCTTGTTTCCAGTCCAGGGAGGACCTGGCTTGGCAGTTCGGGCTGGACTGTTCCCATGAGGCACAGGGTCAAGACTGATTTGCATATGGCTGGGTTCAAACTGGAATGGCATGGTGAGCAAAAACGATGGATTTAGGCCCAGATCTCTGTACTGGGGTGAATGTATGACATTGTTCTGCATTCTGTCCATCAACTGTTGTTTTTGCATTTGTTACCCTGAGTGGGACGGGTATGCCCAGACGTGGGTCCCGTGCTCTCCATGCCACTGGAATCAAGCTATCCTGGCTGAAGAGGGGTGAAACCCCGAAACCGGTCCTAGGATGCTTGTTTCCAGTCCAGAGAGGACCTGGCTTGGCAGTTCGGGCTGGACTGTTCCCATGAGGCACAGGGTCAAGACTGATTTGCATATGGCTGGGTTCAAACTGGAATGGCATGGTGAGCAAAAAAACGATGGATTTAGCTCCAGATCTCTGTACTGGGGTGAATGTATGACATTGTTCTGCATTCTGTCCATCAACTGTTGTTTTTGCATTTGTACCACGCCCACTGCCTGGCTGTTGGCTGTGTCAGTGCTTGTTTGGCAGTTATTACTCTCTTCCCCCACCAGGGACTCTTTTCAGGCACCCTCTCCGTGCCCTTCCACCTCAGCTCCTGTGATCTTTTATATCCTGCACTCCCCTCTGCTATTTCTGCATACTGGCCTTTGCATGTGCCAGTGCTTGTTGGGGCTGGGCTACTCGCCACCTTCACTGATTCACTGGGAGGCACACGCGCAGTCTCCCCGCCTCCGCGCTCCACTGGCACGCTCTCGCACCGCGCGGGGGCTTGCAGCCTCACTGGGCCTCCCGGCGCACACGTGCTTTCTCCGGCCGCTCCTTTTGCTCCTGCTCAGGCCGGCGCGGCAGCGTCACCCCCGCTTGCTGGTGCACGATAGCACCCACACGCCGCCCGCTCCCAAACTCCAGAGCCTCCTCACCTTTTTCCGCCGATGCGCGGATCGATTACCGGCCTTCACAGCAGGCCTCCACACGCGCTCGGCCGCACGGGAACGGGAATGTGACCTCCGCTCCAGCCAGCGACCTGCACCACACGTGATGCCAGACACGCACAGGTACGGGCACCCCCTCGTCGCCAATGTGGTGATAGGGTTAGCGGGGCAGGATACCGCTGATCTAGGGGGATTGGGGCCGAGGGGAATATAGCTAAAGAACACACAACACACGCTTAGTGGGAATGTACGGGCTAACTGCCACGAGCGGAAGTTGCCCCTTTATTTATCACCTCCCGTCCGCGCCCGGCCGGGAGGTTGAAGGTGCTACATTGTCGAGTAGTGGCCGACTGGCTCACTACAGGTGGTCCTTTGCATGCCGCACCCTCGAGGAGAGATGGTCTTGAATTAGAAAGTGAGTATCAATGAGTGCCCACCCCTAGTGTAGCAGCAACCCAGTAAAGTTAGGATGATGACGTATCAGAATGTTAGGATGATGATGTATCAGGATACGAAAGCGAGCATAAGAACAGTCAGGGTTCGCTATGTCCTTCCGCCCTACTCAAGGTTATAATCTGGAGAAAATTCTTATGTGATCTACTGTAAAAAAAACAACAGCATATTTTACCCCTTAACCCCTTCCATGCTCGTGACGAGCTCAGCTCGTCATGCTGCGCGGGCGCGCTGTGCGCATGACGAGCTGAGCTCGTCACGACCCCACCCGCGATCGGAATGTCCAGCATACGAGCGGAATTCCGATCGCGGTCAAGGGGTTAAAACCAACAAAACAGTAAACGTAAGCAGTGAGCGCCCCAACACTATGTAAGTGTGTATGTGGTGCGAGGGTTGCCAGTGATGGGGGTCCGTGTGGCGGGCCGTATGAGTAGCCGAAGTTCCCTTGTGTGTTTTTGCCACAGAAGAGGCCTTGGAGGACAACACTGGCAGCTGCCAGAGCAGACATTCATTCACGGCCTTGTGTGAAGAAACACACGTCGATGCTAAAATGTCCGAGCTCCGCGTGGGCGGGGCAGACCTTGTCTTTACTGCTAGCGTGGGGGGTGAATAACTAGAGGACAAGGCCGTAAACACTGCTTCCGGGTCTGTGCATTTTATGCCAGGTTTTTCGTAATGACCTTGAGACAAGATTTTAAAAGCTAAGAATCTTTCGTCTTTCTTTAGCAGTGGTTGACGAGTGCACCCCAGGCAGACATTTATCTGGGGCTGGAAAATGCCTGTTACAGACCTAGCCCTCCCAAGCTCCTAAGAATGTAAATCCTCAGACAGCACAGTGAGCAGCTAAGGCTGAATCCTGAAAGTCAGTCGCGGGCAGTGCAGGTAAGAGCGGTGGGGAGCGTGGGGCGGGGGCCGGGTAGGGGGATGAGTCGACAGACAAAGTGGGAAAATAAAATAAAAAAAGAAAACCACTTACATTGCGCTCGCCGCATTGCCAACTCGCCGATGTGGCGAGCGCAAGGTAAGTGTTTTTCTTTTATTTTCCTTCGTCGTCATCTGTCGACTCACCCTCCCGTCCTGCCCACCTCTCTAACCTGCACCGGCCGCGACTCCTGAAAGTACTATATGTCTGAAAAGCCTAGAGGGGTGATTGTGCTTCCAGGATGCACTATGGACTGCACTATGCACCATAGACTGCTGGATGGCAAATGTAGAACCAAATGGTGTGACAGCTGCATATCGACACCAGAATATCGATGGCCACACAATTGAGGACAAAATATCGAAAATAAAATATCAACAGGAAAGTAAGTCTAGTTTTTTTATACCTAACTCCGCAGACTCGGTCCTTGGAGATATACACAGGGTCACTGGAACTATGGGATTGTGCGGCCACGGCGTTTTTCACATAATTATAGATTTGCCGCATTTGCCACATAATCCATCATCTGCTGCATAATCTGCAGATTTTAACTAAAAAAATTGTTTGTAGTTCAAATGGTTCAAAAATTACAAAAAATGCAGCAACATGTGTTGCTGTGCAGTGGAAGGCCCTTTGCAAAGGTTGACTGGTCACCTTTCTGTTGTGTATTGCTATATGTGGGTGTTAAAAAAAGTACTAATGAAGTGCAACCAATGCCCAGACTATGTAAAAATGACAAAATAATGAAGTAATACTATCACAAAATGTACCGCATTACTCCACATAATTTACCTTTTCTTGCCACGTAATTTACTCAACCCTACCGCATAATTTGGCCCTCCCCTGCCACATAATTCCAGTGGCCCTGGATATATATATACACACGTGGCTATAGTTTCCAGAGGAAATGCCTTTTTTGTGTTGCTAATAACTTTAGTGCTGTTTGACGAATCTCCACGAAACTTTCTAAAAAAGTGCTACCATTCGACTAGTTTGCACTTTGCACTTTAGACACAGCTACACCCCAAACCGCTAAACACATTTACACCAAATTTGTCAAAAAGCTAGATTTTGGTCCAGAAAGAATGCTTTTTGTGATTTGGTGTGAATCTGTTCAGTATTTATTGAGCAATTAATGTTAAAAAACCTTGTATATTTCACGCCACAGAGGATCCGCTGGTCCGACAGATCTCGTGGTTAGATCTGATTGGCTGCCACCACATCAACAACCATGTGGCGGCAGCCATCTTAGGACTTGGGACTCAAGTCCAAAGGAAAAAGGTAAAAAAAAGACAGAAGGGGCAGGGTAGGATACCCTAGCCCCAAGGCCTAGTGGTGCCCAAAAATCCTTTTTTTAATTTATTTTGTCGCAAATTCCACAAATCCCTGGCAGCATCTTTTTAAAAAGCACGGCACCCCTCCCGGAGCACCAGGCAGGGCAAACATGCCTTCCCTGCCTGCAGGAATGCGGGTAAGGAAGGCAGTCTGCTCCCAGCCAGCGGGAGATTTAAACATGCTCCCGCCTCAGGGAGCAGACAGGGAGCATGCATAAATAGCTGCTCCCTCCGGGCGGGAGCAATGCCTGCTCCTTCACCATGCAGGAATCCTGCTGGGTCTTCAGGGGCCCTGGGCTCCCCCTGCAGCCACCAACGTGCTCCTTGGTGGGTATGCCGGATAGGCACCAGGGCACCCACCTATAGTTAAGAGAGGCCCCGGGGACCCAATAGGCTTGGGTAGGAGGGCTATATGGCCACCCTTCCCTTTATAATGGCAATGTCCTCCCAAGGGATGGGGGTTCCCAGGGCTGACTAAGGCTCAGGAAGGTGGGCTGTGTGTGGCCCTCCTCAGTATAATGTCATATGGCCCTGGGGAATTGGGTTCCCAGGGCATTTTTGGCTCAGGGAGGGGGGCCATGCGCCCCTTCCCTCTAAGGCCCCCGCAGCCCCTTTTGGCTTGGGAGTGGAGACACGCTCCCCCCTCCTCTTTACTATGGCAATCAACCCTGGGGGATGGAGTCCCCAGCGCCTCTTAAGAATCTGTGAGAGAAGCTGCGTGCCCCCTTCCCCTTTTTAATGTCATGAGGCCCCGTTGGGGTCCCCCATGCCCCTTGTGGCTTGGGGAGGGAAGGCATGCTCCTCCCTACCCAGTACAAATCTTTCAGCCCTGGGGGATGGCGACCTCGGTACCGGGAGTGGTTCGAGGCAGGGAGGCCACATGCCTCCTCCCCTTTAAAAAAAAAAAAGGCCTCAGGGGAAGGGGTCTCCCGAGCCCAAAGTGGATTGGGGAGGGGGCTGTGCTAATAGGTTATTATTATTTATTATTATTTGTGACTTGTAGAGCGCATGGCTGCCCTAGGGCTTCCCAGCGCTAGGAGACAGGGTGCAGGTAGAGGCTGGACAGATATTAGAGGTATTGCTTAAACAGCCATGTTTTAATTGCTTTCCAAAACTCAATTCTTTGTCCAGTGTCCGATATTCCTGTGGTAGAGAGTTCCAGAGTTTGGGGGCTAGGTGGGAGAACGACCTACCTCCCCATCTTTCCTTCCTGGCACTTGTTGGTTTTAGGAGTCCCTCAGAGCTTGATCTCAGATACCTATTTGGGATATATACAGACACCAGACTTTTGATTTTCCTACGGCCCCTGTTATGTAGAGCTCTGTGTGTTATGACCAGAGCCTTAAATTTGACTCTGGCCTCCACTGGGAGCCAATGTAGCCCTTTGAGGTGCTTTTTTGCCGACTCCCGAGCAGGGACATTGCACAGCAGCCTTGCTTCCGCATTCTGGACCACCTGCAGTCTGTGGGTCACATATTTCGGTGCCCCTAGGAATAGCGAGTTTCCATAGTCCAGACGCGAAGTGACCAAGGAGTGGACTACCGTCTTCCTGAGCTGAATTGGGATCCGATCTAGGATTTTTGAAGACTTCTAAGTAGTCCGAAACAGGTGGCCGCAACTTTCTTAGCTTGTGTCGTCATAGAGAGATCCTTTTCTAGCCAAAAACCCAGGTTCTTAATTGATTCTTTAGGCATGGGTGGGCTACCCAAGCATTCAGGCCAGCTTATGGATGGCCTGGGAATTGCCTTGTACCCGAGGTTCATTAACTCCGTTTTGTCCCCGTTCAATTTTAAGCAGCGGTTGGTCATCCACTCCATGACTTTTTCCATGCAGGGTGATAACCTCTCGGAGTCCCCGTTGGTTATGGGGTCTATGGAGATCACCATCTGCGTATCGTCAGCATAGGACATCATGGAGATATCGAACTCTTGGGTGATCCTAGCTAGTGGCTCCATATACACATTGAACAGCGTGGGGCTTAATGAGGAACCCTGTGGCACCCCACACGTTAATGACATAGTTTTAGCGAGGGTAGGGTTTTCCAACACTTGGAATGTTCTTCCCTCCAGAAACGAGGCCAGTCACTGTAGCATGGTACCTTGTACCCCGATGGCCGAGAGTCTCCTTCTCAGAATGTGGTGGTCTACAGTATCGAAGGCAGCGCTTAGGTCCAAGAGGAGTAAGGCAGCTGATCTTCCCTGGTCTAGCGATGTTCGGAGTTCCTCCACCACCACCAACAGAGCAGACTCCGTGCTGTGTTGTGCCCAGAAACCCATCTGGGTGGGGTGGAGTCAGGGGTTTGTTTCCAGGAATTCCGACAATGATCGGTTGACGTGCTTTTCCAATAGCTTGCCCACAAACAACAGCAAGGAGATGGGACGGTAATTCCCTAGTTGCTATGGATCTGCGTTGGCTTTTTTTAGCAGGGGTTCAATTATAGCGTGCTTCCATGACGCTGGGACCATGCCAGTCTCCAGAGACTGGTTCATGACCTTAATTAGGGGAGGAAGGATGACAGGTGTGACTGTTTTGAGGATGTGCGGCGGGGCAGGGTCTAGAGGCGAACCAGACTTCACTTTGCCCATTTATGATTCTACTTCTTTTGCCTCCACTAACAGGCGATTGTTAATGGTTTTTAAGGGGGGAGCTCCTTCCTGATCCTTTTCCCACCTTGAGGTTAGTTCCCCGCTCGCCCTGAAGGAGCTATATTTGTCTGTTACTTTAGAAAGGAAGTAGGTGCCTAAGTCATTGCACCTCTCCTCAAAGGTTTCTGTTGGGTGGGGGTCCTGGGCTGGGGTGGTTAAAGCCTTGACTACCGCAAACAGTTCCCTTGGGCCAAGCTGATTTTCTCCTCAAAGAACTTGGCCAGCGTTTCTTTGATACTGTTGTGGTAGTTTCTGATGGCTGACTTATACAGAGTTTTAAGTTGTGGGTCATAGTTTTTCCTCCAGTCCCTTTTGATTTTTTTGCAGTTTTTCTTTAGCGCTAGCAGTTGGGGATTGAACCATCCCCACGCCCTGGGTCTGGGTTTTGGTTTGGAGGTAACTTTCGGGGCTACTTTATCCAGGGATGGGCAATCCAGGTTTCCCACCTGGAATATGCTTCCTCCACTGTTACTGATGTCTCAGTGTTAGGTGTAGTTGTATCTGCTAGGATGTTCCCCCATGCCTCTGCGTTGAGCTTGGCCCAGCACCTATTCTTTGTCTCTGCTTTGGGGGGGCCCCCGGTGCTCTCTTCCTATCTTTCCTGAGTTGAAAGGAATGAAGTGGTGGTCTGACCAGGGTACAGGTATTGGAGGTGCGACTTTAATGTTGGGGTCATTTGAGATTACTAAATCCAATAAGTGTCCCTTGACGTGTGTGGCCGTCGTTGCCAACTGGGCGAGTTGTAGACCCTCAAGGTCTAACAGCATCCTTTTGACGCTGGGGAGGTTCTGATCCTCCATGTGTAAATGTAGGTCTCCTAATATGGTGGTGTTGGATTTCATTAATAGTGTGCTGGCGAGAGAGTCGGGTAAGCTTTCTAGAAACTCTCCATAAGGGCCCGGGGGTCTATAGATTAGGAGCCCTGAGAAGGTGTACGTGGGTGATAAGGATATTGAGAATTGGAGGCACTCGCATCCTTTGATAGTGAAGGCCTCGGTGGTACAGTTATACTCGCTTTTTATCAGAATGGCCAATCCACCCCCTACCTGCCCAATCCGGTCCAATCTGCATATTTTGTAGCCTGGTGGCAGGGCCTTTACTATGTCAGGGGAGGAGCATTCCGTAAACCAGCTTTCTGTTATAAACAGGGCGTCTAGGGTGGTCTCCTCTAACAGTAAACGTATTTCTGTTTTATGTTTGGGTAGTGAGCGACAATTGATCAACCCTAGCTTCCATGCCTGCAGCTCCTTTGGCCCCTTGGTCTTGCTTGACCCTGGCTCGGGAGGTGCTTTCAACTTTAGGTTGCAGTGATGACAAGACTTGTCTAATGCTGGCTCGCTCGCGAAGTCTCAGCCCCTATAACAACCGGCTGCCCTGTCTTTGTTAAAGCTATGTAGATCCTTACCAGAGTATGTAATTTTTTAAGTTTGTGCAGGGTTCCTGGCCCCTGGGCCAGTTCAGGCGCGGACGGGCGCAGACGGGCTTGCCTTTGGCGCACCTTTGGTGCAACAGCGGCGCGCCCCCTGCGCGCGTCCATTGCGTGCCCGCTGCCCGGCCTTCATTTAAGGGTGCAGGTTAACTGGGCCGGTCAACTAGACCGCTGACCTGCGTCTCCCCGCTCGAGTGCACTCCATGGTAGAGAGGGGCAACTCCACCTCTCCACCGCACCCCACGACCCCGTCCGACTTCCTGACCACCAACGCGCTGACCTCCAAGCTCCCTCTCAGCGTGGCGTGCGGAGTGCCGTGCGGAGTGCCGTGCCGTGCAGCGTTCCGGGATCTGTGCGTCTAGGGCACCACCATTGCGGGAAATGTTCAGTAAGTGCAATTTGCCACTTTTTAATACCAACTAACAGGTTTAAAAACAATATTTATCGCAATTAAAATGAAAATGATAATGACTGTGTTGGTGCTAGTATCATTCGAATTCAGTAAGTGCAATTTGCCGCTTTTTAGAACCAACTGACAGGTTTAAAAACAATATTTTATAGAAATTAAAATGACAATGACCGTGTTGGTGCTAGTAGCATTCGTGTCCCACTCAGACTGCGCTGTCTCCGCGGCGCACCCACTGCCCGGCCTTCATCTAAGGGTGCAGGTTAACTGGGCCGGTCAACTAGACCGTTGACCTGCGTTTCCCCGCTCGAGTGCACTCTATGGTTGAGAGGGGTAACTCTACCTCTTTACCGCACTCTATGATCCTGCCTGACTACCTGACTACCAAAGCGCTGACTTCCAAGTTCCTTCTCAGCGTGGTGCGTGGAGTGTCGTGCAGCGTGGTGGGATCTGTGTGGCTAGGGCACTACTAGTGCGGGAAATGTTCAGTAAGTGCAATTGGCCGCTTTTTAATACCAACTATCAGGTTTAAAAACAATATTTACTGCAATTGATATGACAATGACTGTGTTGGTGCTAGTATCATTCGAATTCAATAAGTGCAATTTGCCGCTTTTTAGAACCAACTGACAGGTTTAAAAACAATATTTTACAGAAATTAAAATGACAATGATCGTGTTGGTGCTAGTAGCATTCGTGTCCCACTCGGACTGCGCTGTCTCCGTTGCTCGCCCGCTGCCCGGCCTTCATTTAAGGGTGCAGGTTAACTGGGCCGGTCAACTAGACCGCTGACCTGCGTTTCCCCGCTCGAGTGCACTCTATGGTAGAGAGGGGTAACTCTGCCTCTCTACCGCACTCTATGATCCACTGACTCATTGTCAGTGAAATTGCTCTCCCACCCTCGCAGCTCCACCATTAAGTGAGGCCTGCCCCTGCCCCTGCACTCTCGAGTGTTGGTGATTGAGGCCCTCCTCCACCCGCAGGTTTCCCTGCGCCTCATCCCTGGTGGTCCAGTGGACCTCTGTCTCCTTCCTCTCACTCGTTTTTCTACCCTTTTCTATCTTTCACCTTTCTGCTTTTCTGCATCTCTGCTCTTTTGTGCCTTATTTCTGCTCATTTTCCCTTCCTCTCGCTCTGCCCTTTCACTTGTTTTCACTCGTTTTTCTACCCTCTTTTATCTTTCACCTTTCTGCACTTTTCTGCATCTCTGCTCTTTTGTGCCTTATTTCTGCCTATTTTCCCTTTTTTCTTTATCCCTTATTTCCTCCCTTTACCTTTCCCCGCCGCTGCTGCCCCCGTGGGCCCTCCCCCCAGCGCGACCGGCCCAATCCAGCTCCCTCCCGCCTCCCAGCTGTCCAGCCCTCACCGACCCCTACTTAATGGCGGCCACTGCGGGGACAGGCGAGCAAGACCACTGACTCATTGTCAGTGAAATTGCTCTCCCACCCTCGCAGCTCCACCATTAAGTGAGGCCTGCCCCTGCCGCTGCACTCTCGAGTGTTGGTGATCGAGGCCCTCCTCCACCCGCAGGTTTCCCTGCGCCTCATCCCTGGTGGTCCAGTGAACCTCTGTCTCCTTCCTCTCACTCGTTTTTCTACCCTTTTCTATCTTTCACCTTTCTGTATCTCTGCTCTTTTGTGCCTTATTTCTGCTAATTTTCCCTTCCTCTCGCTCTGCCCTTTGACTTGTTTTCACTCGTTTTTCTACCCTCTTTTATCTTTCACCTTTCTGCACTTTTCTGCATCTCTGCTCTTTTGTGCCTTATTTCTGCCTATTTTCCCTTTTTCTTTATCCCTTATTTCCTCCCTTTACCTTTCCCCGCCGCTGCTGCCCCCGCGGCCCCTTCCCCCCAGCGCGACCGGCCCAATCCAGCTCCCTTCCCGCCTCCCAGCTGTCCAGCCCTCCCCGACCCCTATTTAATGGCGGCCACTGCGGGGACAGGCGAGCAAGACCACTGACTCATTGTCAGTGAAATTGCTCTCCCGCCCTCGCAGCTCCACCATTAAGTGAGGCCTGCCCCTGCCCCTGCACTCTCGAGTGTTGGTGATCGAGGCCCTCCTCCACCCGCAGGTTTCCCTGCACCTCATCCCTGGTGGTCCAGTGGACCTCTGTCTCCTTCCTCTCACTCTGCTCTTTCACTCGTTTTTCTACCCTTTTCTATCTTTCACCTTTCTGCACTTTTCTGCATCTCTGCTCTTTTGTGCCTTATTTCTGCTCATTTTCCCTTCCTCTCGCTCTGCCCTTTCACTTGTTTTCACTCGTTTTTCTACCCTCTTTTATCTTTCACCTTTCTGCACTTTTCTGCATCTCTGCTCTTTTGTGCCTTATTCCTGCCTATTTTCCCTTTTTTTCTTTATCCCTTATTTCCTCCCTTTACCTTTCCCCGCCGCTGCTGCCCCCGCGGCCCCTCCCCCAGCGCGACCGGCCCAATCCAGCTCCCCTCCCGCCTCCCAGCTGTCCAGCCCTCCTCGACTCCTACTTAATGGCGGCAACTGCGGGGACAGGCGAGCAAGACCACTGACTCATTGTCAGTGAAATTGCTCTCCCACCCTCGCAGCTCCACCATTAAGTGAGGCCTGCCCCTGCCCCTGCAATCTCGAGTGTTGGTGATCGAGGCCCTCCTCCACCCGCAGGTTTCCCTGCGCCTCATCCCTGGTGGTCCAGTGGACCTCTGTCTCCTTCCTCTCACTCGTTTTTCTACCCTTTTCTATCTTTCACCTTTCTGCACTTTTCTGCATCTCTGCTCTTTTGTGCCTTATTTCTGCTCATTTTCCCTTCCTCTCGCTCTGCCCTTTCACTTGTTTTCACTCGTTTTTCTACCCTCTTTTATCTTTCACCTTTCTGCACTTTTCTGCATCTCTGCTCTTTTGTGCCTTATTTCTGCTCATTTTCCCTTCCTCCCGCTCTGCCCTTTCACTTGTTTTCACTCGTTTTTCTACCCTCTTTATCTTTCACCTTTCTGCACTGTTCTGCATCTCTGCTCTTTGTGCCTTATTTCTGCCTATTTTCCCTTTTTTCTTTATCCCTTATTTCCTCCCTTTACCTTTCCCCGCCGCTGCTGCCCCCGCGGCTCCTCCCCCAGCGCGACCGGCCCAATCCAGCTCCCCTCCCGCCTCCCAGCTGTCCAGCCCTCCCCGACTCCCTACTTAATGGCGGTCACTGCGGGGACAGGCGAGCAAGACCACTGACTCATTGTCAGTGAAATTGCTCTCCCACCCTCGCAGCTCCACCATTAAGTGAGGCCTGCCCCTGCCCCTGCACTCTCGAGTGTTGGTGATCGAGGCCCTCCTCCACCCGCAGGTTTCCCTGCGCCTCATCCCTGGTGGTCCAGTGGACCTCTGTCTCCTTCCTCTCACTCGTTTTTCTACCCTTTTCTATCTTTTACCTTTCTGCATCTCTGCTCTTTTGTGCCTTATTTCTGCTCATTTTCCCTTCCTCTCGCTCTGCCCTTTCACTTGTTTTCACTCGTTTTTCTACCCTCTTTTATCTTTCACCTTTCTGCACTTTTCTGCATCTCTGCTCTTTTGTGCCTTATTTCTGCCTATTTTCCCTTTTTTCTTTATCCCTTATTTCCTCCCTTTACCTTTCCCCGCCGCTGCTGCCCCCGCGGCCCCTCCCCCCCAGCGCAACCGTCCCAATCCAGCTCCCTTCCCGCCTCCCAGCTGTCCAGCCCTCCCCGACCCCTACTTAATGGCGGCTGCGGGCGCGTCAAAGGCAAGCCCGTCTGCGCCCGTCCGCGACCCGACCGCGACCAGCGCCAGGAACCCTGGACCCCCGCCAACGCTACGACCCAGCAGCACTCCACACACTCAACCCAGGCCGCAACAACAACTGCAAGCTAGCATCACCAGCCGACTCCCACGGACCCTTCAGCTGTCACCGCTGCCAGCACACCTGCAGCACCGCCAAGAACACGGATCCAGCACAACCTGCCCACAAGAACACAACTGAATAGAAGACCCTGCAATGCATCCTCCTCAACGTCCGATCCCTCCACAAACACGCCACAGAAATCTGGGACCTCCTCGACAGCACCATCCCGGACGTAGCGTTCTTCACCGAAACCTGGACCAACACCACCTCGGGACCGGACATCGCCATCGCCATCCCCCAAGGATACAAGATCTCCACCCGCCCAGGAGGAGGAATCGCCATCGTCCACAAATCCAGCCTCCGCCTGAGCACACTCCCTGACGAGCCCACAGAACTGATGGAACACCTTCACTTCAAGATACTGGCCAGTCCCACCGCCACCCTCCGAGGAACCCTCATCTACCGACCCCCTGGACCCTTCGCCAACTCCATCACAGACATTATCTCCCCGCAGGCCATCGCATCCACCAACTACACCCTGCTGGGAGACCTCAACTTCCACCTCGACAACCAACTGGACCCCAACACCACATCCCTCCTGGACAACCTCCACAACATTGGACTGCGCCAGATCGTGACCGAGCCCACGCACTCAGCAGGACACACCCTTGACCCCCTCTTCACTACAGGAAACTCCATCACCTTCAGCCACACCACCGAACTCCCATGGACCGACCATCGTTGCGTCCACTTCACCTTCAGAACACCCACCATCCACAGACATCAGCACCTGCTTCCACGAAGAAACTGGACCAAAATCACTGACGACCAGCTCACCTCCTCACTCAACAACTCCCACCCCAACCATCGCGGAAAACAACGACCCCAACACCGCAGCCCGAACCCTGCATAGATGGATCTCGGACAGCACCAACACCATAGCCCCCTCAAGAAAAACAACAATACCCGCGCCAAGAAAGCCAGATGGTTTACCACCGAACTTCGAGAGTCCAGAAGCACATGCCGCCACCTCGAAAAGGCCTGGAGGAACACCAAATCCACAGAAGCCCACGACAACTTCAGAGCCGCCACCAATGCCCACCATCAACTCATCAGAGAAACGAGGAATAAAGCGATTGAAGACAGAATCTCCACCCACGCGCACAACAGCAAGAAACTCTTCAGCATCATCAAGGAGTTCGCCCAACCCACTAGCGAGTCTACCGACATCCCTCCCTCACAAGACCTCTGCGTCAAACTCAGCACCTTTTTCCACCACAAAATCAAGAGCATCTACGACAACTTCGACGAAGACAACCAACACACTGAACCCTCACCAACCACCCCCGACACCCGGAAACCAGCGATTGACGACTGGACAGCCCTCACCACCGAAGACACACTGAAGACAATGAAGTCAATCCACTCAGGGGCCCCCACGGACCCCTGCCCCCACCACATCTTCAACAGAGCCGCCGACACCATCGCACCCATGCTCCGCCACACCATCAACCGCTCCCTGGTGACCGCCTCGTTCCTCGACGACTGGAAACACGCCGAGGTCAACCCCCTCCTAAAGAAACCCTCAGCGGACCCCACCGACCTCAAAAACTACAGACCCATCTCCCTGCTCCCGTTCCCAGTGAAAGTAATCGAGAAAGCCATCAACAGCCAACTCGCCACATTCATTGAAGAACACAACATCCTCGACTCCTCCCAATCCGGCTTCAGAAAAACCACAGTACGGAAACCGCCCTCCTCGCCGCAACAGACGACATCCGCACCCTACTGGACAAAGGAGAAACAGTAGCCCTCATCCTCCTCGACCTATCAGCGGCGTTCGACACAGTCTCCCACCGCACCCTAATATGCAGACTCTACGACGCAGGAATCCAGGACAAGGCCCTCGACTGGATCCGCTCCTTCCTCTCCGGCAGGACGCAGCGGGTCAGACTCCCCTTTCCTCTCGGACCCCACACCTACCACCTGCGGAGTCCCCCAGGGCTCCTCCCTCAGCCCGACGCTCCTCAACGTCTACATGGCTCCACTCGCCCCCATCGTCAGAACCTACGGACTCAACATCGTGTCATACGCAGACGACACCCAGCTCATCCTCTCCCTATCCAACGAGCCCAACACCGCCAGACGCAACTGAGTGCACACATAGAGTGCATTAGCCTTCTTCCACCTCTTGCCATTTTACATCCTTACCATACTGTACACATGAGGTCGTCCTCATTATGTCGCACTGCCACTCTTTGACGAGCCCCCCCCTACTTAGATTATTCCGGCATCCACCCACCGGTCGGTATGGACATTTTCTATTACTCCATCATGGCGCCCGCACATGCGTGGTTCACTTTTTAGTGAGCTCTCTAGTCTTTTCGCCGTGGGACGTATTCTCACGCCGCCGTTCCCGTTACTAAAACCCCGGCACCGACACAAACGCCAGCAGCCGGGTCCACGGGAGATCGAAGTAGGTTGTAGCGGGAATTCCGTCTTGACGAAGTAAGATTTTTCTACCCGTCTGCGCGCTAATGTTTAGCGCATTTTTATTGCAGACATGATCAGCCACGTATACGTCTCCCGTATACAGTCAATTGCCTAGATGCCTTTCATCATTTCTTTCCCGTTTTTCCCCCCCCCTTTTTGCCACAGTGTGTGACTACAGACGATTCCCCTCCCGGGCCCTGATATGCTGCTAGACACTTTATCCTAGTGTAAATATGTTCTCTTTTTAACCGCATTTTTGTATTTCACTTTCTTTCAAAACACGTGTTTTCCAGCAACTTGCTGCACGTTGCAAACAGTGCCGGTCACTTGTGCCACAATCGATCCACCGGCCATTTTGGCTAGTAGAATGTGTACTACCTATACTGCCTAAATTTGCTGCATTTAGTTGACATCCCAGGGCGTTACTTGCCCTATTAGTTGTCACTCTCAGCATGCTGCACGTACTTCACAGTAATCGCTATTGATATCATCATGTCACTGCTGACCAGCATGCTATTCTTTCACCTGGACTAGCCGTTTTCACATTTACATGCTACTTTTACAATTTAATATTGTTTTAGCAGGCTACCAGATTACAAGGACTCACTGCTATGCCCATCATATAGTCATAGACAGGCACCTTATCAAGCAAAAGATTGCATTTTATGTTGCTTCTTTTTTTCTTTTATATGTTGTTGTCTTGTCTTTTCCTTTACAGGTTTTTCCAAGTGGGGTCGTAAGTACCGGCTCCCCTCATTTTCTCCAACACACCTTAGCGTGTGTGTTGTGAATTTTTAACACTCACGTGGCGTTATTTTGCCACTCACTCACCTTATTCACCCGGTCCTGATGAAAGCCCCCTCTATTACCTATAGGGGCTGAAACATGTAGACCCATCACACACAACTATAGGTCTAATATAACTCCATTAGTTGTGCTCTCGGATTTTAACATATCCTGGGCCGCCATCAATAAATACATTCGGCACGGATTCCCAGAGATATTTTTAAATTGCACATCTCACATCACACTAATACACCACACCAGCTCCGCTGTAGTCAGGCGTTGTAGCACAACCGGGCGGCATTCGGCCACCCGGTTGGGACCCCAATGATGAAGCATGACACCAACCAGGTTGGTGTGTGAGGGGTCTTTTAATAAAACCTAATGGTTTTGTGGCACTGTTCATTATCACAGTGAGTCCAAACCTTTTGTTTTTTCCAGTGGGTACGTCCACATTGTTTATACATACGCAGACGACACCCAGCTCATCCTCTCCCTATCCAACGAGCCCAACACCGCCAGACGCAACTTTCGAGAAGGCATGGAAGCCGTCGCCAAATGGATGAAAAACAGCTGCCTACAACTAAACACCAACAAAACAGAAGTACTCATCATGGGCCCAAACCCCGATGCCTGGAGCGACACCTGGTGGCCCCCCGCCCTCGGAAACCCGCCAACTCCCACGGACCACGCACGCAACCTGGGAATCATCCTGGACTCCGAGCTCAAAATGGACCGCCAGATCAACTCTGTCTCGTCTTCCTGCTTCCACACCCTCCGCCTCCTTCGTAAGACCTTCAAATGGATCCCCTCGAACACCGAAAGACCGTCACTCACGCCCTGGTCACCAGCAGACTCGACTACGGCAACGCACTCTACGCCGGAATAAACAAAAACCTCACCCGCAAGCTACAGAACATCCAGAACGCCGCCGCAAGACTGGTCCTCAACCTGCCAAAACACTGCCACATCTCCCAGCACCTGCGCACACTCCACTGGCTCCCTGTCGAGGCGAGAATCACCTTCAAGATGCTCACCCACGCACACAAGGCCCTCCACGGCACCGGACCAGCATACCTGAACAGCCGACTCAAATTCCACGCACCCCAAAGGACCCTACGATCAGCCCAGCTCTCCTACGCCGTGGTCCCCCGCACCAGAAAGACCAGATCGGGAGGCCGCTCCTTCTCCTTCCTCGCGGCCAAAGCATGGAACGCCCTTCCGCTCCACCTCAGACAGACAACATCGCTCCCCATCTTCGCAAGAAACCTCAAAACCTGGCTCTTCGACAGACCCCCTCCTTGATGGATGGAACCTGCACCCCCCCCACCCCTAGCGCCTTGAGACCCTTACGGGTGAGTAGTCGCGCTTTAACAAACCCCTGATTGATTGATGATCCTGCCTGACTGCCTGACTACCAACGCGCTGACTTCCAAGTTCCTACTCAGCGTGGTGCGTGGAGTGTCGTGCAGCGTGCTGGGATCTGTGTGGCTAGGGCACTACTAGTGCGGGAAATGTTCAGTAAGTGCAATTTGCCGCTTTTTAATAGCAACTAGCAGGTTTAAAAACAATATTTACCGCAATTAAAATGACAATGACCGTGTTGGTGCTAGTATCATTCGAATTCAGTAAGTGCAATTTGCCGCTTTTTAGAACCAACTGACAGGTTTAAAAACAATATTTTACCAAAATTAAAATGACAATGACCGTGTTGGTTCTAGTAGCATTCGTGTCCCACTTGGACTGCGCTGTCTCCGCTGCGCGCCCGCTGCCCGGCCTTCATTTAAGGGTGCAGGTTAACTGGGCCGGCCAACTAGACCGCTGACCTGCGTCTCCCCGCTCGAGTGCACTCCATGGTAGAGAGGGGCAACTCCACCTCTCCACCGCACCCCACGACCCCGCCGACTTCCTGACCACCAAAGCGCTGACCTCCAAGCTCCCTCTCAGCGTGGCACGCGGAGTGCCGTGCAGCGTGCCGGGATCTGTGCGGCTAGGGCACCACCAGTGCGGGAAATGTTCAGTAAGTGCAATCTGCCGCTTTTTAATACCAACTAACAGGTTTAAAAACAATATTTACTGCAATTAAAATGACAATGACCGTGTTGGTGCTGGTATCATTCGAATTCACTATGTGCAATTTGCCGCTTTTTAGAACCAACTGACAGGTTTAAAAACAATATTTTACCGAAATTAAAATGACAGTGACCGTGTTGGTGCTAGTAGCATTCGTGTCCCACTCGGACTGCGGACTCCCCTGTTGTTGGACTCAGGGCCTCGCCTGGGGTGCGGTTAACCCCACGCCGCCATGACCGAAGGCCATGCGCAGCATGTGATTGGCTGCCTGTGGGGGTTCGCCACAGGGCCTGGTCTCAGGCCAGCTCTGCGGCCAACCCCCTGCTGCCATGTGCAGCATGGGGTTAGCTGCCTGTGGACCTCATCCCCCAGGCCAAAATTTAAAAAATAAGGCTGAATACAGGCCCGGGGAACCCATTCCCCTAGGCCATTACTTTAAATAAAAAAGGGAGGGGCACACAGACCCCTCCAAGAGCCTTTATAGGCCCCAGGGACCCCATCTCCCCAGGCTGAAATACATTTATGGGGAGGGGGTGTGGGCCAGATTCTCCCAAGTAAAGCTGTAGCTGGTCTATATGACATGCTTTTTTGCACACCCAAATTCGTACTTTCATATCCACAAGAATGGAAAACCGTTACCTTTGTTCCAATTCAAGTCTAGTGCAAATGGCGCTACCAAAGGCCTGGTAACAGGAAAAATTATCGACCTACCTTTTTGGAATAGTGGTTACATGGACTGAGTTTCAAAGGGGTCACCCAAGTGGGGCTATTATCAAATAGGGGTAGTGGCTACAGGACAGTTACAAATTGTGTGTTTGATCCTGAGTATTGGCCAAGGGTTGACATTGCATCCTCAGGCAGAATCAGGTAATGCTCGTGTTGCTGGAATTGTAATTTATTTCCATGAGCAATCATTGGACCCCCCAGGGCTAATGGCTGAAGTTAATTATAAGAAAGTAAAAGTTGATAACTGTTAGAAAAGTTATGCCCAAACCTGAATCAAAGATAGGTTGCCATTGCATCCTCTGGTGGACATCCAGCCATGCCCTTATGGCTGGGAGTTATATTTAGTTTCAAGTAACCATCTTGGAAATGTCAAGCCATTGTATGCAGTGTGATTGCAGGGAATTACAATGGATGTGCACATCCAGCCTGTTATAATTGCAGCCTCTGATGGGAATCTGGTAATGTTCATAGCGCTGTATGGTATTTTTATTTCCACTGACGATCACTGAATATCCAGAGATATAATGTTGCAGTGAATTTAAAAAAAACACAAATTGATCCTCAGGCACAATCTAGCCTGGGTCTTAGAGTTATTTAGATTAAATAAAGTTGGTAATGTCTGTCTCAGCGTCTTCTAAATATTTAGGGTCATGGGCCAATCATTTGTAGCCAGGACATCACAACCGGCCAAGGAGAAGAAATTCTCTAACTTTGAACTGTCTGGAATAGACAGTCCAAGGATGAGGTGGGCCACGCTGGAGCCAAACGTTCATCATCATTTAAAAAAGGGAGTGCAGGAACCAGACCTTCTGCATAACCAGCTAGTAATACGCCTGGAAAAAATGAATTTAAGTTCTCGAGTAGAGACCCAGTGGTGCATGCCAGGGGTGAGACACCAATTTGGCAGGCCCACTGTAATATATCTTGTCTGGTGGCTTAGTGGACTAATGCATCCACTGTAGAAGCCTGTGTTCAAACTCATGGTCCCAGGTTCAAATCCTGGCGGGTCCACTCAGCCTTTTATCCCTCTGAGGTCGATAAAATGAGTACTTTTGGGTAACAATAAACATCTGTTATTCAGCGCCAAGATACCCTTATGGGTGAACATGCGCTTTACAAATACACGTTATGTTATAATGGAAAATAATCTTGTCAGAGATCTTCTTACAGAGGTCTTAAGTTATGCAGAAGGAGAATTAAACTCACTGCACACAAGTTCAGAAAGCAAATCTGGTTTTGATTTATTAGACAGTCTATTGAGCTTACAACTAAGCGGGAACTTTGCATCAGATGGGGAGCATCTGCCTGACATGTATGGACATTTTTTTCTGTTTTGTAGCTAGGAGGCCTATCACAAGGCGCCATACCCAAGGCGTGGCAGAGTTACATGATGATCCTAAAACCGTATGGAACAAGTACCTCCATATAATGGACATACAAGGGGATTCTGCTGGACACAAGGAGTAATTACAGTGAGATCTGAGATAAATGGGATGGCACTGTTAGGCCTTCAAGGGACAGGTGGAATCCTGAGCAACTGTGGAGACTGACCTGCTTCGCTACAACTTGTCAGAAGCTTGAATAAATGATGGGAAAGTTTGAACGCTGTATATTTAATGAGCATCTTTACATTAACTGTAAGTAAGATGCTGCAAAGGTTAGAGCTCTTTATATTTCATGAGCTTGAAATTTAAATGATACATGTTAGTTAGCCGTGGAGCCGTTGATGCTTTCCCAGGATGGGTGTCAGCTATTTTACGTAAACTCTCTGCTGACATCCGGATTGCTGATAAGCTCCCCTGAAGTGTCTAGTAAATACACTTGAAACATGTTTTCCATCATGAAATTTGTTTGTGTTGAAGTTGCCACAGAGTTTATTCTGGATCCTCACAAAAGATAGGGGTAGAAATACTATTTAAACCCTCCGAGGGCATGGTTAGCAGCTAAGACTGAACCCGATAGTACTGCGTGCTCTGCAAATCCTACGGAAGGGCTACAGGGGAGGTGATTACGAACAGCGGGACACATTTTATTTATTTATTTATTTAGAGTTTTATATAGCGCAGGCTACACCCGAAAGTATCAGAGCACTTTACAAGTAGAGCACATAGGATAATTCAAGATACATGTGAGGATACTTGTAGGTCAATTGTAGTCAACGGGAAGTATATACAAAACATATTAAAAATACTGAGAACACAGTCATAGTACAATAATACAGCAAAAAGGTAATGGTTTTACACAATACAGCAAAAAGGTAATGACATTAGTGCCAAAGTGGGACTGACTGGATCAGGAGGCTACAACGAGAGAGTTTGTGGCGTGGGGCAAGGTCTTTGGGAAACGTAGATAACTTGTGTGCGAGTTGACGCAATTGTTAAGTAGCAAAGATTTGAGATCTCGTTTAAAGAAGTAGAAGGAGGGGTTGCGTCTGAGATCTTTGGGGGGTGCGTTCTATATCCTGGGGGCATTTCCTGAGAAGGGGCGTGCCTGGGTGGATTCCTTTTTCAGCTTAGGGGTATAAGAAGAAGTGAGTTGGAACTTCTCAGTGTCCGGCGTACACCAGCTCTGGAAAGTTTGGTTTCTAGGTATTTGGGGTTTTTTGTATGAGGGGCTTTGTGGGTGATGCAACCTCATCTTCCTTTAATGGGAAGCCAGTTGAGACTCTTAAGGGCAGGTGAGATGTTGTATGTTCCCAGGAAGTATCAGCTGTTTGAAAAAATAACCTAAAATATTGTTTTTAAGTCCACAAATGCAGCCCGAGGTTATAACACCTGCTTTTGTGGCTGAAAATGGAAGTGAGATGACAGATTGCCCTTTAAATAGCAGAGTCGACTTGTGCCATTATTTGAACAAGTACATTTGGAGAGAATGTGACTGTGAGGGCCAGAGCTGCCAGCATCGGAGCTGGGGAACCAAGTTCGAGTCTCAGCGTCGGCTCAACATCCTGTGATTCTGGACAAATCACTTAATCTCCCTGTGCCTACCAAAAATGAATGTGTCCTTGTATAATGTAACTGGTGCTCATGTAAAGTGCTCCAATACCTTCGGCTCGAGTTCGCGCTCTAAAATATTTTTTTAAAAACCTGTGGTTGTATGTCAGAATGACCACTACAAAAATACCATGCTACAGGAATATTGTAGCAAAAATATCAACCAAGAAAATGTTGTGGAGGAAAGTATGTATGGGTAAGTGTAGATTTTCTATTCTTAATTCCAGATCTATGTACCTAAAAGGTATATGTATAACATCAAGGAACATAAACATTGAGTTAAGAAATGAAACTTATACTTACCTGTATATTATTGCCTTATTGATATTTCGGTTGTCGATATTTTTGCTGTGTGATAACTTTGTAGCACGACATTTAAAACTCAATATTCCAGGTCACACATAGTTTTCTCAATTAAGGAGAAAGTCTGTAACACGTTAATCTCCATTCACAAGCCATAATGTAAGGTGACATTGCTTCTCTAGAGTTGTCAGCTGGGCTCATGTCCTCAGAGTCACCCCTATTGGTCTTTGCTTTTTAGCCAACACATTTTTGCATGCTGGCATTTATAGGACTATACTTATACTGTGAAAGCAAAGCTGCAAGTGGAGCACGCTGATGAAAAGCTGGGATTAGATCAAAATAATTGTTGGTGACTTGTGGCTAGGTATGGGGCCAGGTGTCATTTTGTTTACATGGGCCCAGGTGTCATTCTGTTAATATGGGGCCAGGTGTCATTTTGTTTACATGGGCCCAGGTGTCATTTTGTTTACATGGGCCCAGGTGTCATTCTGTTAATATGGGGCCAGGTGTCATTTTGTTTACATGGGCCCAGGTGTCATTCTGTTGATATGGGGCCAGATGTCATTTTGTTTACATGGGCCCAGGTGTCATTCTCTTGATATGGGGCCAGGTATCATCCTGTTGATATGGGGCCAGATGTCATTTTGTTTACATGGGCCCAGGTGTCATTCTCTTGATATGGGCCCAGGTGTTATTCTGTTAATATGGGGCCAGGTGTCATTTTGTTTACATGGGCCCAGGAGTCATTTTGTTTACATGGGCCCAGGTGTCATTCTGTTGATATGGGGCCAGATGTCATTTTGTTTACATGGGCCCAGGTGTCATTCTGTTGATATGGGCCCAGGTGTCATTCTGTTGATATGGGGCCAGGTGTCATTTTGTTGACATGGGCCCAGGTGGCATTTTGCAGCGGCGGCCGGCTCAGGTAAACGCGGTGGTGGGGCGAGGTGGGAGCATGGGGAAGTCGACAGATGACGGAATAGGTATAATTAAATAAATAAATAATACCTATTCCGTCGTCCTTCGGCTTCCCCCCCCTGCCTCGCCCCACTGCGCTTACCTGAGCCGGCCACCGCTGTCATTTTGTTGACATGGGCCCTTTTGTCTTTTCTTCTCACCTTGACAAATGCTTCCTTGGTTCCTCCACCTTTCCACCTCCACCCAATCTGTAGCTTTCCCAATTTACAAAATGGCCACCCAGCTAGTGCCTGGACTACCTCCACCTGAGAGGTTGAATGGGAATAAAAGGGATGTGAATACTTGAGGCCAGATTTACTAAAATTTGCATGATGGCTGCACCACTTTTGTGATGCATCCATGATGTAAAATGCTAGTAGATATTTACAAAGCCACGCAAGGGGCGATTTGTGCCGCCTTGCTTGGCTTTGTAAAAAAAAAGTAACGCATGCAGTGGCTTCACTGCATTGTATTACACTTCATTCTGAGAAGCATTCCATGGGTGGAACATGAGTGTTCCGATGTATCCACCCATGGATTTCACGCAATCGCAGATTTGCTGAGGTTTGTAAACCTGGGATTGCGTGAAATTGCTACGCCTCCCAGAGGATGGCGTAAGAAGGAGAAAAATCTTCAATCTGCAGCACACATAGAAAGAGGAAATGCCTCAAAAGATTGTTTTTGTGCAGGAAGGTCTTCTTTCCTGCACAAAAACAATTCTCCTTGTAACGCAGGCATTCTTGCACCATGTGCCTGCATTGGCACTAGGCTACCTAAAGTGCTCCAACGCTATGCGATTGCAGAAGTGCACTGTATTTTAGTAGATATGGTGCATTTCTGCCTTCCACGCAACGCAGCGAAGCAAGTTGGCTTTTTTTTTTTTTTACAGAGTTTTATATAGTGTGAACTTGACCCGAATCGGGTATCAGAGCGCTTTACATAGCACCAGTTGCATTACATGAGGACACATTCATTTTTGTTAGGCACGGGGAGATTAAGTGATTTGCCCAGAATCACAGGATGTTCAGCGTCATTGCCGAGACTCGAACCCAGTTCCCCAGATTCGAGGTCGCCCGCCCTAGCCGTTAGGCCAACTCCTCTCCCCGAGGAGTTGGCCTTGAGCGTTGCCTTGCTACGCTGCGTTGCGTGAAAGGTTATCAAATCTGGCCCTGCATGTGTAAAGAAATTAGCAACGAGTCTGCATGTTCTCCCTGTATGTATGTCTCATTTGTTTATTATAATGAGAACGGATTTTTAGACTTTTAATGAAACTTATGGATGCAATTACCATGTTTGATTGTGCGAAGTTAAGGTAAAAGAAGGAAGAGTGATTGAGTACGTCCTTTGTTCATAGCAGCCCTCCTCCTGCACCATCCATTATTTTCCTTAATGGGTCTGCAGATCATCAAACAAGTTAATGAAGCTTAATGACTCCTTAAGGTCACTTGAGCTCATTAAGACATCTACTGGCAGATTTGCGCATCTTTAATTCTGCAAAGGCTTGGATGATAAAAACAAATCCCACATTCCTAGTACATAAAATAAAAGTTACCCAGCAATAAACAAACATAACATTCATTTTGAGAACTGAAAAGTACCCGACGATTTATGCTTGTGTTTTTAGTATGTGTTCAGAGACGTTTTGAGGCATTGGCAAAGTGGGCTTTTGCCCAGGGCCCCAGCCTTTCAGGGGGGCCCCTGATAGTCACATCTGTTCTGCAGAGAGTCTTTCCCTGATGACCTTGATTAATTCTTAAACAGATTGTTTTAAATACCGTTTTCCTTTAATTTGTTTTTAATGTGGGTGATGTGTGAGAGTCTATTACAGACATTTTGCAGAGAGATGTTGCATGTATGTTTCAGGCAGCATCCATAAAAAAAGCTTTTTTAGATCAAAACAGGAATTGATATATGAGAAATGGGAGGGTGTCACAGAGATTATTTGCAGTAATATTAATGAACTGCTGCTGTGTTACAATATTGAAAACACAGGTCACTATCCCTGAATATTAGACATAAACATATTTAGAATTTGGAGGAGTGCGCCTGTGTCCATGACCTGGCCAAAGAGGGCATGAAAGAGCTGAAATTGGATTATATACAGGCCTGGGCGATGGACTCCATTTGCAGAGTTTTTCGCACTCCGCGTTCAGCAGAGCTTGCAGTGTTCCAGGAGCAGAGTCTTTTCCTCACTCGAAATCGCCAACGTTAAGTTAGCGAGCGCAAGCGAGGAAAATCCAATGCTAGACCACCTCCCAACAAGATTTATCAATGCGGGCAGTCGCGTATGGTAGCGACCACTCGCATTAAGAAACCATCTGTTCGCGTTGAGGAACCTGCCGCTCGAGTAGAAAATCTACTCGAGCGGCAGAAACAACCAGCACCATCTTGCGCTCCTCATGGTGCCGTTCGCGCTGATTTTCCAATGTGGGACAAACACCCGATGCTAAAAATCAACGTGAACAGCAGGACCTCGCGCACTCCGCTGCTTGCAGAACTCCGCATAGCGTGGCAGAGATGTTTGGTCACTTCGCAGAGTTCTGCATAGCGGAAATCCGCAAACTCCGCCCAGGCCTAATCATAAATTTAACGCTGTTCCAAAAAGAGGGCCCCAAAATACGTTTGACCCAGGGCCCCTAAAATCTTTAAGATGTCCCTTTATGTGTTGATATAATGCCTCAGATGATTTAAGTAGATACATTAGGAATAAACTGGCCTTGAAATGACCTCTACTTAGAGCATCCTCCAGTACCAGCTAATGCACAAATTGGAGCGAATGCACTTGTCGTCATTGGGTAGCCTCGCAACGAGTTAAATAATTAAAACATCAAAAACATGATGTTCCTCAAATCTGTAAGTGTAAGAGCAACACACGTCCTGAGCTCAAGGTCTAGCCACAGTCTGAGTCACTGAATGAAGGATGTAAGAATGGCCCTAAGGTGCGTGCTTTTTATAAGCCCTGCAAACAGACATCAAGATATCTAAGAGAAAGAAAACCGCTTCGGAGACCTAGGGGTGGCCAACCTAGAATTCAGAGCATTTTCAAAGGTAGATGTGCACAGATACTTCTTAGGAAAACTTTAGCGGAGTTGACACTAAGAATGTATAACAAAACTGCAAATGTGCAATTGACTTCCCCTGCCCAGTTCACTGCGGATTACCTCACACGTGACATCATAGATGACATGTTGGATAACATCACCAATTACGTCAGTGCTGACATCATTGTTGAAAATAATACTAGCTCATCCACTATAGATTTTAATGCATGGTAAAGGCTCTTTGTATTTTCCTGAGATGTTATCATTGTCAAGGCAGTGCATCCTGTATTATACTCACAACCCAAAGGGACAAGAGATTACGCCTTCTCTCACTCTCACGAGAGTTCTATATTACTCACACAACGAGAAGGACCCAAACATAAAATTACATTAAATTAAAAGTAAAAAGGGGGGAGAACCTGAACAGAGTAAAAGACAAAAGACTAGCCAACTTAGTTCCTGGCCATTACTACCCAAACTGATCAACAGTCCTGTATGTCAAGACCCAATCACTATCTACAGAGCCATGCTTTGACATCATCAGAACACTCACGTCCATAAAGTACAAAGTGGTGGCAGGTCTTTAGATGTGTTGGGCGAAGATCTTGGGAACACCACTCCGCCGCTTTACACCCAAGAGATGGGGCTCCACTGTGGATGGTGAAAGTGTTGTAAGAAACAGTAGCTCTCCCCGTGGTAAAGATGGTCGATTGCTCGTGGCACTTAGGCTGCTCCATGGCATGTATCGCACGGTACAAGAGCCATACACTCAAATTCAAAATCATGAAAAACATATTGGCGCCAACTTAGAGACAAAGAATCATTTACTGGTGGTGTAGCCAAATTACCAGGAACTTTGAGTGCTGAAACCCTGAGAACCATGAAATGAAGCTTATTTTTTGTTACAATTGGTGTTTCACAAAAACCCTTTATGTCACATAAGTGATTTATTTGACCAAATTGTGTGAATTGTGTCATTCCTTACAAATTTCAGCTAATATGAATCATAAACATTAGATTCCTAGTCTGATTTCCATTTCACTAGTCATTGGTCTCCAAGCATGGCAATTACTTCGAATGATTAAACACCAAAACTCGCTAACCAGTGCAATCATCAAAAAACATCATTTTAAAATATCTACAGTGAAACCCTCCTACTTACGTGGAGTTTCTCTTCTTTATACCACATATTGCAGATAACCACATAGTTCGCAACTTACCACTTTCAATTACCAAGTGTGTAATATGTATTACAACCAAGTATTGCCATCTAGGGATCAAGTGATATTTACAACCTGTTTATTGTCAGGGCACCAGAAGCATTCGATGGCCTAATTCTACCAACCTACACTATCATTTGCAGCTGAAATGTATGTAGCGCACACAGTGCTTAATTTGCTAAATAATAAGTGCCAGGCCCTGACCAGGAGGCCACTGCAGCTTGCAAAACCCATTGCCCATGTCATCGCTGCCAATGGTGTTACCAAAACAACTACTAACCGTCTCTCTCACCTGCAAGTGTGACAGTGCAGATTATCCCCAAAGTTAAAGGAATGGCTGAGGAGGCAGGTATTAGTAATTTTTTTGGTATATTGTATTCATAAACAACCATTGTTCTGCTCATCTTTAAATTAAATGAGCAGTGCCACCATGTGGTAGACTGTCATACGTGCAGCGTTGACAAGCAAGTGCCTGTGCCGAGCACTGGAAATCAATTACGTGCCGGTGCCGAGCACCGGAAACCACCGGCTCAAATTAAGCACTGATTTGCGCACAAAAAAATGATTTGTTACTGGGCACTTGCGGATTGCAGTCTTACTCATCCATATTGAACCTGGAACCCTGACTCAAACCAGTCTGAATCTCATGCTCTCAGGGTCTCGACCAGCACCGACGACACTCTCAGCACCGCCGAACACATGCACTTCCAGATCCACACGGACCCCAACACCACCCTTAGAGGCACCCTTGTCTACAGACCCCCTGGGCCCCGACCCCAGTTCAGCGACTCCATCGCCGACTTCATCAGCACGCACGCCCTGACCTCTACCAACTACATCCTCCTCGGAGACCTGAACTTTCACCTGGAGAACAACAACGACAGCAACTCCACCACCCTGATCGACAGCCTCACCAACCTCGGCCTGAGCCAGCTCGTCACAACACCGACCCACTGCGCCGGCCACACGCTTGACCCCATCTTCTCCTCAATCTCCCACGTCTCCTTCAGCCACACCACGGAACTCCTCTGGACCGACCACCGCTGCATCCATTTCACCTTCCAGAAACCCACCACACACCACCACACCCAACAGTTCCCATACCGCTGCTGGAGCAAAGTCACCGAAGACCAACTCCGGGCAACCCTCGCTCTCAGCCCTCCCTCCGACCCATCCAACACCGACGACGCTGCCTGCAACCTCAGACGATGGATGGACGACTGTGCCAACACCCTCGCCCCGCTGAAAAAGCTCACCTACAGCGACACCACCAAAAGAGCCAGCTGGTTCACCTCGGAACTCCTAGCTTCCAAGCGTACCTGCCGGAAACTAGAGAAGAAATGGCACAGCGATAAGACACCGGACAGCCACACAGCCCACAAAGACGCCATCCGTAACCACCACCACCTCATCAGGTCCGCCAAGAGAATCTCCTTCAAAGACCGCCTCGACAACAACGCACACAACAGCAAGGAGCTTTTCAACATCGTGAAGGAACTCTCCAATCCCAGCTCCAACACCAACGACATCCCGCCGTCGCAACCCCTGTGCGATTCCCTCGCCACCTTCTTTCACCGCAAGATCGCCGACATCCACGACAGCTTCAACACCCAGACAACCCCAACTAAGATCGATACACCAGACCCGCCACACACCATCGACCACGACCCCCTGCCAGCCTGGGCCAGCGTGAACATCGAGGACACCATCAAGACCATGAGCACAATACACTCCGGCTCCCCGTCAGACCCTTTCCCGCACCACATCTTCAACAAAGCCAGCAGCTCCATCGCACCCCACCTGTGCAACATCATCAACCTCTCCTTCGAGACCGCGACCTTCCCAGAGAGCTGGAAACACGCAGAGATCAACGCCCTACTCAAAAACCCGAGGCGGACCCGAGAGACCTCAAGAACTTCCGGCCCATCTCTCTGCTTCCGTTCCCAGCCAAGGTCATCGAGAAGCTCGTCAACAAACAGCTAACCCGATACCTCGAAGAAAACAGCATCCTGGACCCATCCCAATCAGGGTTCCGCAGCAACCACAGCACTGAGACTGCCCTCATCGCCGCCACCGACGACATCAGGATCCTGCTGGACAATGGTGAGACCGCAGCCCTCATCCTGCTGGACCTCTCCGCCGCCTTCGACACTGTCTGCCACCGCACTCTACGCGCACTCCTCCACGACGCAGGGATCCGAGACAAGGCCCTGGAATGGACCACCTCCTTCCTCGACGGCAGAACCCAGAGAGTCCGCCTCCCACCTTTCCGATCCGAAGCCTCCGAGATCATCTGCGGCGTACCCCAGGGATCGTCCTCAGCCCAACACTGTTCAACATCTACATGGCCCCGCTCGCACGCATCGCCAGACAACACGACCTCAACATTATCTCCTACGCCGACGACACTCAACTGATCCTCTCCCTCACCAAGGACCCCCTCGCCGCCAAAGCCAAATTCCATGAAGGAATGAAGGCCGTCGCCGATTGGATGAAGATCAGCCAACTAAAGCTGAACACGGACAAAACGGAGGTCCTCATCCTCGGCTCCAACCCCTCAGCCTGGGACGACTCCTGGTGGCCAACGACGCTGGGAGCAGCCCCGACACCCACCGACCACGCACGCAACCTGGGAGTCATCCTCGACTCAACGCTCTCCATGGCCAAACAAGTCAACGCAGTCTCCTCCTCCTGCTTCAACACCCTCCGCATGCTTCGCAAGATCTACAGGTGGATCCCGACAGACACAAGAAGAACAGTCACCCAGGCCCTCGTCAGTAGCAGACTGGACTATGGGAACGCCCTCTACGCGGGAGCCCCGGCCAAGCTCATCAAGCGACTGCAACGCATACAAAACGCCTCCGCACGACTGATCCTCGACGTACCACGCCACAGCCACATCACCCCCCACTTGAAGAACCTGCACTGGCTCCCCGTCGACAGGAGGATCACCTTCAAACTCCTCATCCACGCACACAAGGCACTCCACAAAACTGGCCCAGCCTACCTCAACAGACGACTCTTCTTCTACGTCCCCAACCGCCAGCTCCGCTCCGCCGACCTCTCCCTCGCCACTGTCCCCCGCATTCGAAGAACAACCACCGGCGGCAGATCCTTCTCACACCTCGCCGCCAAGACCTGGAACACCCTTCCACTAAGCCTACGAAAGACCCAAGACCTGCTGTCCTTCAGGAGGCTACTCAAGACCTGGCTGTTCGACCAGTAGCAGCATCCCCCCCCCCCTTCCCTCTCCCCAGCGCCTTGAGACCCTCGCGGGTAAGAGGTGCGCTCTACAAATTCTGTGATTGATTGATTGATTGATTGATTGATTGATGCTGGTGAAGTATGGTGTCCTCTTGACCACTAGATGAGCTGCGCGTTGAGTAGACCAGCTACTGCCAGCTGGCAGCCGCCATGGCTGCAGGGAATCCTCCCGCCACAGGGGGCGCCTGACCACAACACCTTCCGACACGGAAGATTCTGCTCTGCTCTACAGTGGATGTCCATCCAAGTATTGACAGAAACATTGTGCTTCTGAAATATCGTGTGAAACTATCGAGGGCAAAGATCTAGAGAAAGCAGGTGCATTTAGGTAAGTATAGTTTACCTTGTTGATATTTCGGTCCTCCACAAATGGTAACTCAATCAGACCCTCCAGCATTTCCCAATTTTGCAAAATAATCACAAACTCAGCTAAGGAGCACGCTGAACGCAATATTTACCATTTTGCCCCCAAAAAAAGGTCTTCCGGCAGACAGCAAAAAAAATGGTGACTTCTTATTGGCTGTACACACACACGTCACTACATGCCGTCATACAGCTGTATTTGCTGCTTCCTCTTGCTGCATTACGGTGATTACGTAGTGGCAGCTGATTAACCTCTTTACAGTATCTATACTTTAAATAAGTCAGTGTTCCTAGCGAAAGTAGGTTGGAGAATTACAGGGGCTACTTTTGTGCTGGTTATGAAGGTGGCCAATAAATACGAGGCAAAGGGCCGAACTGCAATACTATCGCTGGCCCGGTAATTCGATGGATAGGCAGTAGAAAAACATTGTTTCCGCGGCCGCCGCTAACTCCGCTACCTTTGCCGAGCAACAAAAAACACCTTGTGACATCTGTGGGAATTCCCGGGAGGCGCATATCTTACAGTTCTCCCGCTCTTTACAGTCATGGAAGCTCTCGTGCAGCCTCCATGGGCTTCATCGTCGGAAATCTGTGACCTGATAGCCCATCTTTCACAGGATCGTCAAGTCACAGTGACATTTGTCACACCCTATTTAGGGGGGATTCTTTCTCTTCTGTGGCATAGTTCACTTCTTTGTTGACGCAATGCCAGGACAGCTCTACTGTTGTTCAGTGTCTTCAACTGTCTCCCTTAGTTTGGCTCCATGTTGCATTCTGCCCCAGGTGCCCACTCAGGGCCGGCGCTTGGCATGGGCAGCGTGGGCAGCTGCCCAGGGCCTCACAGCCAGCCCACCAGCATGGGGCCCGCACCAGTGCAACACACCACCAAACCTCTTGTGCCCCTGCCGATCCCATTGAAGAAAGGTGTCTGTTTGCAATTGGGCTTACAGGAGGGGGCCCCCTCCCTGGGCTTCTCAGGGATGGTGTGGGGAGGCCTAGGGGAGGGGGACACTTCATCTTGTGCCAGTTGCAAGGAGACACATTTTGTCCTGCAATTAGGCCTCCTGCCTAGCTGCCAATTGAGAGACACTGCGGGACACCCATGGTCAGCACTTTACCGTCTGCACAGTTTTAACGCTTGACCCCCCCAAAGCTATTCTCACACCTTCAGCCCCATATGAGCTGTGAAAGAGGTGCTTGTAGGTGGCAGAGGGGAGCTGCGGCCCAGGAGGAGTCTGCATGAAGCAGCTTCCGGAGCCCTGAAGGTGTCACTAATGTAAATTAGAGGGGCCTTGCACATCCCCCTTCGCCCGGGGCCCCAAAAATCCTAGTACCGGCCCTGTACCCACTATACTGGCCTGCCGAGACCTCAGAATCGAACCATAGCTACATGTGGGGACATCACACAGGAGAGCAGTGGAGCAGAGATTCATTTATATTATCTCAAGGTTGCATGAAAAAAAGTAGTAAAGATGCAGACAAAACAAAATCACAGCAGCACAGGAGGGCTATTGCTGCTACGAACAATGCGAAGAACAGCAGCATGGAAGGAGATGAAGAGAGGGGCAAGAGGAGGGCGGGAGGAGGGCGGGAGGGAAGAGCGAGAGACGGAAGCGAGCCATGGGTATGGGGGAAGAAGGGAAGGAGATGGTGGGGTGATCGAAGGAGGAAAGGATGTTGGAGAGAATGGCATAGGAATGAGGGAAGGCACAGAAGTAGGGAAGGTCACGGGAAGGAGGGAAGGAATGGGAGTCAGAAGGGAAAGAGGGAGGGTGGAAGAGGTTGTGAGGGGGAGTAGTGAAAGGAAAAGAATGGTTAGAGAGGAAGGGAGACAGGAAAGAGAGAGAGAGTTACAATGAGTGAAAAAGGTAAAGGAGAGATAGAAGCAGAAGGGGAAAATGGAGATGCAGCAGGGAAAAGTGAGCATGAAGGAGGTCAGATATGGAAGAGAATGGAAGGGTGTACAGGAATAAAGATCGGGGGAAAGGTTAGGGAATAAAGAAAGGCAGGGAATGAGGGAAGGATGCATGCAGGAATGCCCATTGTATGCAACAAATTTCCACTGATTATATAAGGTATGCAACCAACATGCTAAGGACGGTTGTGTGTTAGAATACTGTTATCAAAAATGACAGATAGAAATATAGTGTCCTACATGTTGTTTACAGAAATATTGTACCAATGGGCTTACTTATTTTCTCTGTCATTTACTCCAATGAGATGATATTTTTGTAAACAAAATTTAGGACAGAATTTTTCAGTCCGACAATATTTTAGTAATGACATTCTTGTACCATATTGCTAGGGGCATTTAATGTTATGAATAGCCTGTTGAGGGGGTTGCTAGCAGAGGGGTTGTGGTGGGAATAGTCTCATATTCAGGATGTAGACTGTACACACGGCACCTGTAAGTCACATGGAGATGGGGGCTGCATCTCAAACGGCTTACACCCGCCCCATGCCACTGATCTGCCTAGAGCAATATTTAACATGTTGATACGAGCCGTGGCACTGCACCTCCACCCACTACGATCCTGCGCCTGAAGAGGAAGTTTGGTGTCCACAGCAGAAGGCTCTGGGACTTGGAACCGCAAACCCCAAGTCAGCACAATGCCACAGAAAACAGGATGACTAGCAACCCTGTGCTATTGTGCTTGGCTTAACCTGTGATTCAGAATGTTACCACAAAGGAGAATATAGGAAACAAACCCTCTCAGACACATTAAACATGCCTATTTCAAAGTGGAATACTCTGCTAAAACAGTTTCTATTGGATTAAACCGAAAAGGAATGATTACGAGTAAAATAAAGTGCTGCAATAATGATGCAAATTTTCAATTTTTGTGCAGCAAAATGTCCATTTTTCTGCTGCAAAATTTGCAAATCTATGCCACAGCGTCCTGGGGGTCTGCTCAACATACTAAAGTCGATATAAAGGTGGAATACCCTTGATGCATAAGCCCTTCCCGACTAGAAGCAAAGCAGACACATTTCATCTGGACCCAGTTATGTATTAATCGTGCAGGACAGTTTTAGGGGGTGTACCTATTTTAGAGATGTTGTAATGGGGAGACATTGTCTACAATGCATGCGTTACAATGCGTGCCATTACAATGCAATTTTTACAATGCAAAGTCCATTACAACGCATGTCATTACAACGCATGTCATTACAACGCATGCCATTACAACGCTTTCCCCAAAGTAACGCCCCGGCGTAGTTAGAATAGTAATTGCGTTGTAATGGATTATGCGTTGTAGTGGTTTGCGTTGTAATGACATGCGTTGTAATGGATTTTGCGTTCTAAAAAATGTGTTGTAATGGCACGCGTTGTAAATGCGTGCGTTGTAACGTGTCCTATTCGTTGTAATGCCACTTACATTGATACCATTGGTGCCAAAGGTTGTCGATCATCACGTCCTGTGATGCCATCAGATTTGTTAATTAATACGTACCTTACAATGTTGAAGGCGTTGGCGCTCTGGGCACTCGTTTTTCAGAGAGATTGAAGCATACACTTGTGAAATACACACACTTTTGTGCAGGGGCGTGCACACCAGGAGCCAGTGTGTTCGATCACCCATACAACCTCTGCAGGAAATGGTCCTCTGAAAGACACTCTGAAGATCAGAGGGAAAGCCCCCTCCACACTGTGCTGTGATGAGAAAGGAGCCCATTTGGATCCTGAGATGTGGGTGAGACAGATTAATTAGAGGCAGTGATGCTTGAGGGGTGCAGAATGCTATCTCTGCTGCCTTCTGGGCTCCACAATTCGATTTCTCCCAGACTCCCAGCCGTCTGCAGTAAGCACAAAGAAAAAATCTCTCCTCTGAGATATGGTGTGCAGGGCAGGAAAGGCTGGCAGGCACCTTATCAGGTTTTACTTCACTGAGCGGGAGCTGTCAGCCTGGCATCCTGTGTTTCTTTACTTCTGCTTCGGCAAAAGTGCAGTTTTGAAACTCGTTAAAAGTCTATGGCAGTGGCGACTGGAGCTTTGCTGTACAAAGGGTGTAAATCCATACGTGTCCATGGCATAGGGTAATCAGATATGTTTAAAAAGGCTTCAATCCCACGCCCTATAAATCCCTTGTAGCAAAGAAAGTGAAGCTCGTCGCCAGAGAGAGTGTTCTTCTTAGTCAAGAGACCGTGTGTGTCACATGCAAATAGAAAGCTCCTCGTCTTAGAGAGTGTTGTGCTTAGCCAGGAGGCAGAGTGTGTTACATGCGATAGGAAGCCCCTTGCCAGAGAGAGCGCTGTGCTTAGGAGGGAGGCAGAGCTTGTTACATGCAATCGGAAGTCCCTTGCCAGAGAGAGCGCTGTGCTTAGCTGGGAGGTACAGCATGTGACATGCAATCGGAAGTCCCTTGCCAGAGAGAGCGCTGTGCTTAGCTGGGAGGTACAGCGTGTTACATGCAATAGGAAGCCCCTTGCCCGAGAGAGCGCTGTGCTTAGCTGGCAGGTACAGCGTGTTACATGCAATAGGAAGCCCCTTGCCAGAGAGAGCGCTGTGCTTAGCTGGGAGGTACAGCATGTGACATGCAATCGGAAGTCCCTTGCCAGAGAGAGCGCTGTGCTTAGCTGGGAGGTACAGCGTGTTACATGCAATAGGAAGCCCCTTGCCCGAGAGAGCGCTGTGCTTAGCTGGCAGGTACAGCGTGTTACATGCAATAGGAAGCCCCTTGCCAGAGAGAGCGCTGTGCTTAGCTGGCAGGTACAGCGTGTTACATGCAATAGGAAGCCCCTTGCCAGAGAGAGCGCTGTGCTTAGCTGGCAGGTACAGCGTGTTACATGCAATAGGAAGCCCCTTGCCAGAGAGAGCGATGTGCTTAGCTGGCAGGTACAGCGTGTTACATGCAATAGGAAGCCCCTTGCCAGAGAGAGCGCTGTGCTTAGCTGGCAGGTACAGCGTGTTACATGCAATAGGAAGCTGCTTGCCAGAGAGAGATCGCTGTGCTTAGCTGGGAGACAAAGCGTGTCATATGCAATAGGAGGCTCCTCACCAGAGAGAGCACTGTGCTTAGCTGGGAGGCAGAGTGTGCCACATGCAATAGAAGGCCCCTCGCCTGAGAGAGCGCTGTGCTTAGAAGGGAGGCCGAGCATGTTACACTAAATAGGAAGGACCTCATCAGAGAGAGTCCTGTGCTTCACCAGGAGGTGATGTGAGTTACATGCAATAGGAAACTCCTCGCCAGAGAGAGCGTTGTGCTTAGATGGGAGGCAGAGCATATCACATGCAATAGGTAGCTTCTCGCTTCTGGCCAGAGAGAGTTCTGTGCTCAGCCAGGAGGCAGAGCATGTTACACTAAATAGGAAGCCCCTCACCAGAGAGAGCCCTGTGCTTCACCAGGAAACAGAGCGTGTTGCATGCAGTAGGAAGCCCCTCGCCAGAGAGAGCCCTGTGCTTCACCAGGAAACAGAGCGTGTTGCATGCAGTAGGAAGCCCCTCGCCAGAGAGAGCCCTGTGCTTCACCAGGAAACAGAGCGTGTTGCATGCAGTAGGAAGCCCCTCGCCAGAGAGAGCCCTGTGCTTCACCAGGAAACAGAGCGTGTTGCATGCAGTAGGAAGCCCCTCGCCAGAGAGAGCCCTGTGCTTCACCAGGAAACAGAGCGTGTTGCATGCAGTAGGAAGCCCCTCGCCAGAGAGAGCCCTGTGCTTCACCAGGAAACAGAGCGTGTTGCATGCAGTAGGAAGCCCTCGCCAGAGAGAGCCCTGTGCTTCACCAGGAAACAGAGCGTGTTACATGCAGTAGGAAGCCCCTCGCCAGAGAGAGCCCTGTGCTTCACCAGGAAACAGAGCGTGTTACATGCAGTAGGAAGCCCCTAGCCAGAGAGAGCCCTGTGCTTCACCAGGAAACAGAGCGTGTTGCATGCAGTAGGAAGCCCTCGCCAGAGAGAGCCCTGTGCTTCACCAGGAAACAGAGCGTGTTACATGCAGTAGGAAGCCCCTCGCCAGAGAGAGCCCTGTGCTTCACCAGGAAACAGAGCGTGTTACATGCAGTAGGAAGCCCCTCGCCAGAGAGAGCCCTGTGCTTCACCAGGAAACAGAGCGTGTTACATGCAGTAGGAAGCCCCTCGCCAGAGAGAGCCCTGTGCTTCACCAGGAAACAGAGCGTGTTGCATGCAGTAGGAAGCCCCTCGCCAGAGAGAGCCCTGTGCTTCACCAGGAAACAGAGCGTGTTGCATGCAGTAGGAAGCCCTCGCCAGAGAGAGCCCTGTGCTTCACCAGGAAACAGAGCGTGTTGCATGCAGTAGGAAGCCCTCGCCAGAGAGAGCCCTGTGCTTCACCAGGAAACAGAGTGTGTTGCATGCAGTAGGAAGCCCTCGCCAGAGAGAGCCCTGTGCTTCACCAGGAAACAGAGCGTGTTGCATGCAGTAGGAAGCCCTCGCCAGAGAGAGCCCTGTGCTTCACCAGGAAACAGAGCGTGTTACATGCAGTAGGAAGCCCCTCGCCAGAGAGAGCCCTGTGCTTCACCAGGAAACAGAGCGTGTTACATGCAGTAGGAAGCCCCTCGCCAGAGAGAGCCCTGTGCTTCACCAGGAAACAGAGCGTGTTACATGCAGTAGGAAGCCCCTCGCCAGAGAGAGCCCTGTGCTTCACCAGGAAACAGAGCGTGTTACATGCAGTAGGAAGCCCTCGCCAGAGAGAGCCCTGTGCTTCACCAGGAAACAGAGCGTGTTACATGCAGTAGGAAGCCCCTCGCCAGAGAGAGCCCTGTGCTTCACCAGGAAACAGAGCGTGTTACATGCAGTAGGAAGCCCCTCGCCAGAGAGAGCGTTCTGCTTAGGAAAGAGGGAGAGATTGATACAAGCAGCATGTAGCTCCTCACTCGAGACAGCATTATGCTTATCCGGGAAGCAGAGAGTGTTACATGCACAGAGACTGCTGTGCTTATTCAGGAGACAAAGAGTGTTGTGCTTAAACACCAGAGCGTGTTACAATGAATGGGAAGGCCCTTGAGCACTGTGCTTATACAGGAGGGTAAGAGCATTACATGGAATGAGAAGCTCCTTTCCAAAAACAGTGTTGTGCCTAGTAGGGAGAAAGGGAGTTTTGCAGGGAATTTTATGTTCCTCACTGGAAAGAGTGTTGTGCTTAGCAATGATGCAGTGTTACATGCCATGGGAAGCTCCTCACTGGATAGAGTGTTTCGCTTAGCCAGGATGCAGCGTAACAATGATCGGGAACCTCCTCACTGGATAGAGAGTTGTGCTTAGCCAGGATGCAGTGTTACAATGATTGGGAACCTCCTCAATGGAAATACTGTTGTGCTTACCCAGGGTCAGGGAGTGTTAAATGGAATGGGAAGCTGATCACTGTATAGAGTGTTGTGCTTAGCGAGGGTGCAGTGTTACAATGATTGGGAAGCTCCTCACTAGATAGGGAGTTATGCTTAGCCAGGATGCAGTGTTACAATGATCGGGATCGGGAAGCTCCTCACTGGATAGAGTGTTGTGCTTAGCCAGGATACAATGGTACAATGATCAGGAAAGTCCTCACTTGAAGTGCTTAGCAAGGATTCAGTGCTACAATGGCTGAGAAGCTCCTCACTGGATAGAGAGCTGCACTTAGCCAGGAGACAGAGAGAGTTAATTGGATTAGGAAGTTCCTCGGGCAAGATAGTGCTCTTCTTAGCCAAGAGGTTACATATAACAGGAAACCTCTCAAGTAAGACAGTGTTGTGCTTAGCCAGGAGGCAGGCAGTGTTATATTGACTGGCAAACTCCTCACTGGAGAAAGTGTCAGGCTTGGCTAAGAGGCAGGGAGCGTTACATCTATCGGGAAACTCCTCACTGGAGAAAGTGTTGTGCTTAGCCGGGGCAAGTGCCAGTGAGCGTTAAATGTAAAAGGAAGCTCCTCAGGCAAGAGAGTGTTGTGCTTAGCCAGGATGCAGTGCTACAATAATCGGGAAGCTTCTCATTGGATGGAGAGTCGTGCTTAGCCAGGATGCAGTGTTACAATGATGATCAGGAAGCTCCTAACTGGAGAGAGTGTTGTGCTTAGCCGGGGCAACTGGCAGTGAGCGTTAAATGTAACAGGAAGCTCCTCAGGCAAGAGAGTGTTGTGCTTAGCCAGGATGCAGTGTTACATGCCATGGGAGCTCCTCACTGGATGGAACGTTATGCCTTAGCCAAGATGCAGTGTTACAATGATTGGGACGCTCCTCACTGGATGGATAGTCATGCTTAGCCATGATGCAGTTTAACAATGATCGGGAAGCTCCTCACTGGATAGAGAGTTGTGCTAAACCAGGATGCACTGTTACAATGGTTGGGAAGCTTCTCACTGGATGAGGGTTGTGCTTAGCAAGGATGCAGTGTTACAATGATTGGGAAGCTTCTCATTGGATGGAGAGTCATGCCTAGCCAGGATGCAGTGTTACAATGACCAGGAAGCTCCTCACTAGATAGAGAATTATGCTTAGCCAGGATGCAGTGTTACATGCCATGGGAAGCTCCTCACTGGATAGAGTGCTTTGCTTAGGTAGGATGCAGTGGTTCAATGATTGTGAACCTCCTCCCTGGAAAGAGTGTTGTGTTTAGCCAGGATGTAGTGTTACAATGACTGGAAAGCTCCTCACTGGATGGAGAGTCTTGCTTAGCCATCATGCAGTGTAGCAACGATCGGGAAGCTCCTCACTGGATAGAGAGTTGTGCTAAGCCAGGATGCAGTGTTAAAATGGTTGGGAAGCTCCTCACTGGATAGTGTTGTGCTTAGCAATGATGCAGTGTTATAATGGTTGGGAAGCTCTTCACTGAATAGTGTTGTGCTAAACCAGAATGCAGTGTTATAATGATTGGGAAGCTCCTCACTGGAAAGACTGTTGTGCTTAGCCAGGAGGCAGAGAGTGTTAAATGGAATGGGAAGCTCCTCACCTGATAGAGTGTTGTGCTTAGCCAGGATGCAGTGTTGCAATGGCTGGAAAGCTCCTCACTGGGTAGAGAGTTGTGCTAAACCAGAATGCACTTTTACAATGGTTGGAAAGCTCATCACTGGATAGAGAGTTGTGCTTAGCCATGATGCAGTGTTACAATGGTTGGGAAGCTCCTCACTGGATAGAGAGTTGAGCGTAGCCAGGATGCAGTGTTATAATGATCGGGAAGCTCCTCACTGGATAGAGAGTTGTGCGTTGCCAGGATGCAGTGTAACAATGATCGGGAAGCTCCTCACTGGATAGAGAGTTGTGCTAAGCCAGGATGCAGTGTTAAAATGGTTGGGAAGCTCCTCACTGGATAGAGTGTTGTGCTTAGCAATGATGCAGTGTTATAATGGTAGGGAAGCTCTTCACTGAATAGAGTGTTGTGCTAAGCCAGGATGCAGTGTTATAATGATTGGGAAGCTCCTCACTGGAAAGACTGTTGTGCTTAGCCAGGAGGCAGAGAGTGTTAAATGGAATGGGAAGCTCCTCACCTGATAGAGTGTTGTGCTTAGCCAGGATGCAGTGTTATAATGGTTGGAAAGCTCCTCACTGGGTGGAGCGTTGTGCTTAGCAATGATGCAGTGTTATAATGTTTGGGAAGCTCCTCACTGGATAGAGAGTTGTGCTAAGCAGGATGCAGTGTTACAATGGTTGGGAAGCTCCTCACTGGGTGGAGCGTTGTGCTTAGCAATGATGCAGTGTTATAATGGTTGGGAAGCTCCTCACTGGATAGAGCGTTGTGCTAAGCCAGGATGCAGTGTTATAATGATTGGGAAGCTCCTCACTGGAAAGACTGTTGTGCTTAGCCAGGAGGCAGAGAGTGTTAAATGGAATGGGAAGCTTCTCACCTGATAGAATGTTGTGATTAGCCAGGATGCAGTGTTGCAATGGTTGGGAAGCTTCACACTGGATAAAGTGTTGTGCTTAGCCAGGATTCAGTGCTACAATGGCTGGATAGCTCCTCACTGGATAGAGAGCTGCACTTAGCCAGGACGCAGAGTGTGTTAAATGGAATCGGAAGCTCCTCATTCACGATAGTGCACTTCTTATCCAAGAGGTAGAGAGAGTTACATGCAACAGGCAACTTCTCAGGTGAGAAAGTGTTGTGCTTAGCCAGGAGGCAGGGAGTGTTATATTGACTGGCAAACTCCTCACTAGAGAAAGTGCCAGGCTTGGCTAAGAGGCAGAGTGTGTTGCATCTATTTGGAAACTCCTCACTGGAGAGAGTGTTGTGCTTAGCCGGGGCAACTGGCAGTGAGCGTTAAATGTAACAGGAAGCTCCTCAGGCAAGAGAGTGTTGTGCTTAGCCAGGATGCAGTGTTACATGCCATGGGAGCTCCTCACTGGATGGAAAGTTATGCCTTAGCCAGGATGCAGTGTAACAATGATCGGGAAGCTCCTCACTGGAAAGAGAGTTGTGCTAAACCAGAATGCACTGTTACAATGGTTGGGAAGCTCCTCACTGGATAGAGAGCTGTGCTTAGCCATGATGCAGTGTTACAATGGTTGGGAAGCTCCTCACTGCTAGAGAGTTGTGTGTAGCCATGATGCAGTGTAACAATGATCGGGAAGCTCCTCACTGGATAGAGAGTTGTGCGTAGCCAGGATGCAGTGTTACAATGGATGGGAAGCTCCTCACTGGATAGAGAGTTATGCTTAGCCAGGATGCAGTGTTACAATGATCAGGAAGCTCCTCACTGGATAGAGAGTTGTGCGTTGCCAGGATGCAGTGTAACAATGATCGGGAAGCTCCTCACTGGATAGAGAGTTGTGCTAAGCCAGGATGCAGTGTTAAAATGGTTGGGAAGCTCCTCACTGGATAGAGTGTTGTGCTAAGCCAGGATGCAGTGTTATAATGATTGGGAAGCTCCTCACTGGAAAGACTGTTGTGCTTAGCCAGGAGGCAGAGAGTGTTAAATGGAATGGGAAGCTCCTCACCTGATAGAGTGTTGTGCTTAGCCAGGATGCAGTGTTATAATGGTTGGAAAGCTCCTCACTGGGTGGAGCGTTGTGCTTAGCCAGGATGCAGTGTTATAATGTTTGGGAAGCTCCTCACTGGATAGAGAGTTGTGCTAAGCAGGATGCAGTGTTACAATGGTTGGGAAGCTCCTCACTGGGTGGAGCGTTGTGCTTAGCAATGATGCAGTGTTATAATGGTTGGGAAGCTCCTCACTGGATAGAGCGTTGTGCTAAGCCAGGATGCAGTGTTATAATGATTGGGAAGCTCCTCACTGGAAAGACTGTTGTGCTTAGCCAGGAGGCAGAGAGTGTTAAATGGAATGGGAAGCTTCTCACCTGATAGAATGTTGTGATTAGCCAGGATGCAGTGTTGCAATGGTTGGGAAGCTTCACACTGGATAAAGTGTTGTGCTTAGCCAGGATTCAGTGCTACAATGGCTGGATAGCTCCTCACTGGATAGAGAGCTGCACTTAGCCAGGACGCAGAGTGTGTTAAATGGAATCGGAAGCTCCTCATTCACGATAGTGCACTTCTTATCCAAGAGGTAGAGAGAGTTACATGCAACAGGCAACTTCTCAGGTGAGAAAGTGTTGTGCTTAGCCAGGAGGCAGGGAGTGTTATATTGACTGGCAAACTCCTCACTAGAGAAAGTGCCAGGCTTGGCTAAGAGGCAGGGTGTGTTGCATCTATTGGGAAACTCCTCACTGGAGAGAGTGTTGTGCTTAGCCGGGGCAACTGGCAGTGAGCGTTAAATGTAACAGGAAGCTCCTCAGGCAAGAGAGTGTTGTGCTTAGCCAGGATGCAGTGTTACATGCCATGGGAGCTCCTCACTGGATGGAAAGTTATGCCTTAGCCAGGATGCAGTGTAACAATGATCGGGAAGCTCCTCACTGGAAAGAGAGTTGTGCTAAACCAGAATGCACTGTTACAATGGTTGGGAAGCTCCTCACTGGATAGAGAGCTGTGCTTAGCCATGATGCAGTGTTACAATGGTTGGGAAGCTCCTCACTGCTAGAGAGTTGTGTGTAGCCATGATGCAGTGTAACAATGATCGGGAAGCTCCTCACTGGATAGAGAGTTGTGCGTAGCCAGGATGCAGTGTTACAATGGATGGGAAGCTCCTCACTGGATAGAGAGTTATGCTTAGCCAGGATGCAGTGTTACAATGATCAGGAAGCTCCTCACTGGATAGAGAGTTGTGCTTAGCCAGGATGCAGTGTTACAATGGTTGGGATGCTCCTCACTGGATAGAGCGTTGTGCTCAGCCAGGATTCAGTGCTATAATGGCTGGGAAGCTCTTCACTGGATAGAGAGTTATGCTTAGCCAGGATGCAGTGTTACAATGATTGGGAAGCTCCTCACTGGGGAGAGTGTTATGCTTGGCCAGGGTCAAGGAATATTGTATAGAATGGGAAGTTCATCTCTGGAGAGAGTGATGTGCCTGTTTGCAGTGGTTCAGCGTGACTGAGTACCATAGTTCAAGCTTCTCATCTCTAGATGTCCAAATGGCACCCACCAAGGTAATCCCACCGGAGAAAACGTGAAGAGGGGGAGGGGCGGAAAGACGACGATCTGTACAAGATGCCCGCCTGGAGTCCGCTGAATCCGATGACTCAACTTGATCTCCTAACATCAAACTGCAAGTATTAACAACCCAATAATACTGGTTTGATTTGCTCCGCACCACCTCTGCTGATTGCTCAGTACGCGCCAGATAGCCGACATTCCAATGCAACATACCGAAGCGCTCAAGCAAAATGGTGACCGATAAATAACTCCAGAGGTTCGCTGAAGCCACCGTATGACCACATGCCCAGCTGACCAACATACCCTATCCACGCTATGCACGTTATGGACCAGTTAACACCACAGATCACCCTGCCTAACGTGTTATAGCCAACTCACATGCTGCAACCATAGTCGGCGAGAGAAACGGTCTGCACACATCAGTCGGATTTGTTCACATGCATTAAAAGGTCCAATGAGAGTGCCCACTAATGCTCATCAGACAAAAACGATCACTTAGATTCCCTTTTAATTTCTAGAGGGCTCTAGAGCATTGTTCTTGTACAATAGCCCCTTGCAGCTTGAATGATCGCCTCACAGCCTGCCTGACAACCTGCCTGTTCTTAAGCTGGCGACTAACAGCAGCTCTGAATCACGCCAGACGATCCTCAGCATCCCAGGTGTCGCCTCCTTCACTCGAATCAAGAGAACTTTTATGACCTCAACATCCTACATCCAAGGAACTCGACTCCAGTGTCATTAGCGGTAGAGGCGGGCGGCGTTTTTTCCTTGAACACCGGGACTGGCGCGGCTGATGGAACTATGACGATGCCCTCTGGCGGAAACCTTATATGTTATACTGACCGCGGTGCCCGAGCAACATGGCCGATGCCCGGTGGAGCTCTTTTAGGCAGCTATAGAGGAGATTGACTTTGGTTTCACCCCCTTAGCCGTCACCTATCCAGCCGGACATTGGACATTGTTTTTCTTCGTCTCTCCGCTGTGTATCCTTCCCTCCCCCGCCTCCTCCCTCCGCGATCCTGTGGCTGACTCCCCTTTCCAGCCCTATCTGAACTTGTTTTTTTTTTTCCTACACCCCTGTCTCGAACCCTCTCCCCCCACCCTCCCTCATGCTCCAGGTAACTCGTATATGTTTGTTATTTTATGCTATGGTAACTGATGTAACTGTGTGCAACTTGTTCTTATGTATAGCGCTCCGATACCTCCGGGTCTAGCCAGCGCTATATAAAACTCTTCAAATAAATAAATAGATGTGCAAGGTGGATTCGACTGCACACTTCTTGGCTTAAAAGGTCTACTCATCTGGAGACCACAAATCTGATGGTTCTGGAGATTACTGAAGCACAAGACAATAATCCTGTTTTTCTCTTGTTTTTACCCCTTCATCTGGAATGATCTGCTCCTTCAGCTGAGATTGTCTCCACCTCTCTTGACCCTAAGAACAGATCCTTCCCTCCTCCATCCATCTCTGTCCTTCTGATACACACCCACTTTTGGAGTAGCACTTTGGCTTGCTTTGTGGTTTGTTTCACCACAAATGCCATAGTCATTCCCTCTGCCCATGCTTATTGTTTTAATATTCCCTCGTGTACGTGTCCATGTATGCTTATAAAATCAACATATCTCAGGATGTATTTCCCTGGATTATAAGAAGCGCTACACTTAATTCCAGGCCTAGGTTCACAGTATATAAATAAGTTTTAATAAGGACAAGAAGTCAACAGTTGAAATTACTTTTATTAAAAGAGCAGAGCAGACAGGACCTACTAGCTAGAAGTTCTGCAACGTGTTAAGAAAACCATTGGGAATTGCCAGGAAAGCAAACATTGGATTTGTGACTGAGAGTGGAATCCAGTCTTTGGCTGCAGAATGAATAGCATGAAACAAAGACAAAGTAAACACACTCAAAACCCATAATCCCAATAATATCAATGGTCACTCCTTCCGGCAGTGCTCTTAAAAGTTATGCAGAGCCTCATGGCGAAATATTCCTCAGTAAAGACCTTTATGTCTACTCATACGCTGATCTAAAGACGCACAGCTACATATAGAGGTGACATTACAGGACATATTGACCCTTGTAACGCAGGGCATTGCAAAATGCAGTTCTCAACAGTGCACCCCGACTTAAAGCTGAACAAACAAGAGTCAGTGTTTCCTGTTCACTTTTTTATCCCCATAGAGTCCCACCCTCATGGAAGCACTCACTTCAATAGAGGTTCACCACCAACTCTAGTCTTTCTTGATAAATCCCCAGTTTGATTTTGGACAGCAAACTACACCTTGATCTGCACCTCAGTTAGAGAAAGTCAATGCAAACTCTGGCTGCTGAGAAACACAAAGAACCCCATGCATCAGACTTGCAACCAGCTGTACAGGTGTTCATGCTACCTGAAATGTACTATGGAATCTCTCTTCTAACAGGCCTGCCACAAATCCGGCTTGATCCTGTGAAAGCAGTACAGAATGCTGCTGCTTCACACTTGTATGGTGCCTGCAGCGTTGACCACTTCACTCTAGTCCTAATACGGCTTAACCGGCTCCCTGCCATCTCCCAAGTCTGATGCTCGTTTCTAGTCCGGGGAGAACCTGGCCTGGCAGTTTGGGTTGGACTGTTCCCATTGGGCGCAGGGTCAAGACTGATTTGCATATGGCTGGGTTCAAACTGGAATGGCACGGTGAGCAAGAAAACGATGGATTTAGGCTGAGATCTCTGTACTGGGGGTGAATGTTTGACATTGTTCAGCACTGCGTCCATCAATTGTTCTTTTTGCATTTGTTACATTTAATAGTCAATTTAATTTAGAGGAGTTGGCCTAACGGCTAGGGCGGTCGACCTTGAATCTCGGGAACCGGGTTCGAGTCTCGGCAATGACGCTGAACATCCTGTGATTCTGGGCAAATCACTTAATCTCCCTGTGCCTAACAAAAAAATGAATGTGTCCTCATGTAACGCAACTGGTGCTATGTAAAGCGCTCCGATACCCGATACCTTCGGGTCAAGTTCGCCTATATAAAACTCCGTAAAATAAATAAAAAATAAAATTAAAAAAATAGTCACAAGTCCTTCAAGAGAGAGAAACCCTGTTGTTCCTTCCCATTCCACCATTTTGAACCTGTATCCTTGACTGCCTCAATGCTTTGTATCACTCACGTTAGCACTTTAGAGCTTTTTGCGAAAAGTACTTGGGTAATTCAGCCTTCGCTCACTCCTGTAAACTACGTTCTCTTGCCTTTTCCTACATACATCCCTCACAGCACTCTAGCTATTCCATAAGCGGCCGGCATAATGCTCTCTTATGAAGAAGGTGGCAGGAAGCTGGTGTGAGATTTAGAGGTGTCCAAAGTACATACATGCTCTCCATCCCCTGCATGTTTGATAACATACTGTGCCTTCTTTTCCTGAAACAGTGTGATTGGATGACGATGGGTTAATGAGACTCTGGAGAAAGTGTGAGGTCTCTAGGCTCAGGGAAAATGGGATGGAGTTAGAGTGAAGGAAAGTGGAACCATTATTCTGAACTTTCAGTCCAATACTGCCTTTACCGGCTTTTTCCGCGTGATCTACGTTTAGCAGACGGTAAGAGGGGTAAGACTGACAGGCGCGAAGCAGTAAAGTGCTTCAAGGTGGTTGGAGAAAGCTTCAGATCTTCTCAAAGGGCTGCAATCAGCAAAGCTCTTTATTTCTGAAAACATTTGAGGCTGCAGATAGTACGTACCTTTTAGCAAGAAGCAATTCACCCCTTTTTTGGAGCACCGAAAGGTAAGACCACTGTATGTTAAAGTGTCATCTGTTTCAGAACCCAGGAACAGCGGTTCCATTTGGACTTCTTTAGAAAAAGCGCTCAGTTACGAGCCGACTGATAGCTGCTGTTCTTTAAATAACTTGAGTCAAACTGAAACCTTACTTCTTTGATAGTATGTACCTAACCTAGGTTTGCTTTGGTGTGTGGGGAGGCCCTTTGTGGTATCCGATTTGTTTCAGAACCAGCAGGTGTTTATTGAAAGTTAAGAAGGTGAGGGCCAGGTCAGTGTGTAAAGTGCAAGAGCTCCTGCCTCTGGGTTCGGCACTTTGTAAAAATAAATCTCTTGGCCAGAGTTAGTGGCCTCCTGAGTCTTGCCATTTGGTTCTTGCCATTTGGTTCTTGCCAGGGCTGTGCAAAAGTTTCTATTTTGCACCACTGAAGTTTTGCAAAGTTCTTGATTTTTGCTTTTTGCCAAATGTGCAAAGTTTCCCAGTTTACTTTTTTTCACATTGCAAGATATTTTTCACTATGTCGCTAGATTACGTTCACTGTAATTAACTCCAGACAACTTGAACCGGTATGTAGAATGTTTTGCTGCGATTTGCAGAGGCGTTTCATGCACAAGGGCATGGCGCAGGATGAGAACATTCATTGTTCTTTGCAGAGTATGTCTTACGCGGATCCATTTTGCTCTTAGTAAATAAGGAATTCTGCAAAATAAATTGTCACAGCAGTCAATTTGTTGACAAGAAACTATTAAAGCAAAAAACTTTGCAAAGTTTGGTTAGTGAGGGGTATTGGAAGAGTAACAGGAAGGCTACTATTGAGTCTGTGTAGGCTGAAGAACAAAGACTGTGGGGTCATCTCATCCTCCGTGACGTCATGAATCCTTAATGACCGCTGTCTCAGTGAGTGGAGAAAGCATCTTCTTCACAGGTGAGCTCGAGGCTCAGTACCCTGTCCATGCAGGTCTCTGGTTTTATACCTTGTTGAGCTTGAGGACGCAGAGTTTAAAGGTTTCCAGACTCCATGAGATTTTAGCACATCCAGCCCAGATTTTATTCTTTCCAGTCTGGAACGTGTAGAACTCAATTAATAAAAGAATAAACATGGTGTCAAGTTCCAGAATGAAAGAAGCAAAATCTGGCCTATGCCTCCCCTTCATTATCCACACCGCAATATGTTGTAGCTGCTGCACCACCATGTATCCAGCCTGCTGACTGCCCTTGGTTCTGGGGAGGAACCAGGGTACAAGGGCTTTGAACTGCAATGCTTGAGTCTAAAGCCACCCCCAGGAAATTAGTACCAGCGCCGCCGATCGCCAGGGCTGTACAACACCAAGGCTGCCCTCTGCCATAGCGATAATACCAACCACTCCATTTCCATGGTGGGCATTGTCCCATTGTCAAAACAGCAGCTATGCACAGTGCACCACCACTGACTGCTATGCACAGTGCACCACCACAGCGCTACAGAAAAACACTACCCAGGTAGGGTGCAATTCCCACTTCATGTCGCTTTAGGCTTTCATCCCCACTCCATGACATCACAGACACTGCTTCTGGCCCTGGGCTTTCATCCCCACACCATGTCATCACGGACACTGCTACCAGCCCTGGGCTTTCATCCCCACACCATGTCATCATGGACACTGCTTGCAGCCCTGGGCTTTACTCCCCACTCCATGTCATCATGGACACTGCTTCAAGCCCTGGGCTTTCATCCCCACTCCATGACATCACAGACACTGCTTCTGGCCCTGGGCTTTCATCCCCACACCATGTCATCACGGACACTGCTACCAGCCCTGGGCTTTCATCCCCACACCATGTCATCACGGACACTGCTTGCAGCCCTGGGCTTTACTCCCCACTCCATGTCATCATGGACACTGCTTCAAGCCCTGGGCTTTCATCCCCACTCCATGACATCACAGACACTGCTTCAAGCCCTGGGCTTTCATCCCCACTCCATGACATCACAGACACTGCTTCTGGCCCTGGGCTTTCATCCCCACACCATGTCATCACGGACACTGCTACCAGCCCTGGGCTTTCATCCCCACAACATGTCATCACGGACACTGCTTGCAGCCCTGGGCTTTACTCCCCACTCCATGTCATCATGGACACTGCTTCAAGCCCTGGGCTTTCATCCCCACTCCATGACATCACAGACACTGCTTCAAGCCCTGGGCTTTCATCCCCATTCCATGACATCACAGACACTGCTACCAACCCTGGGCTTTCATCCCCACTCCATGTCATCACGGACACTGCTTCCAGCCACAGGCTTTCATCCCCACTCCATGACATCATGGACACTGCTTCAAGCCCTGGGCTTTCATCCCCACTCCATGACATCACAGACACTGCTTCAAGCCCTGGGCTTTCATCCCCACTCCATGACATCACAGACACTGCTACCAACCCTGGGCTTTCATCCCCACTCCATGTCATCATGGACACTGCTTCCAGCCACAGGCTTTACTCCCCACTCCATGACATCACGAACACTGCTTCAAGCCCTGGGCTTTCATCCCCACTCCATGCCATCACGGACACTGCTACCAACCCTGGGCTTTCATCCCCACTCCATGCTATCACAGACACTGCTACCGGCCCTGGGCTTTGATCCCCACTCCATGTCATCATGGACACTGCTTCAAGCCCTGGGCTTTCATCCCCACTCCATGCTATCACAGACACTGCTTCAAACCCTGGGCTTTCATCCCCACTCCATGCTATCACAGACACTGCTACCAGCCCTGGGCTTTCATCTCCACTCCATGTCATCATGGACTGCTTCAAGCCCTGGGCTTTCATCCCCACTCCATGACATCATGGACACTGCTACCAGCCCTGGGCTTTACTCCCCACTCCATGTCATCATGGACACTGCTTCAAGCCCTGGGCTTTCATCCCCACTCCATGACATCACAGACACTGCTTCTGGCCCTGGGCTTTCATCCCCACACCATGTCATCACGGACACTGCTACCAGCCCTGGGCTTTCATCCCCACACCATATCATCACGGACACTGCTACCAGCCCTGGGCTTTCATCTCCACTCCATGTCATCATGGACTGCTTCAAGCCCTGGGCTTTCATCCCCACTCCATGACATCACAGACACTTCTACCAACCCTGGGCTTTCATCCCCACTCCATGTCATCACGGACACTGCTTCCAGCCACAGGCTTTCATCCCCACTCCATGACATCATGGACACTGCTTCAAGCCCTGGGCTTTCATCCCCACTCCATGTCGTCACAGACACTGCTTCAAGCCCTGGGCTTTCATCCCCACTCCATGTCATCATGGACACTGCTTCAAACCCTGGGCTTTCATCCCCACTCCATGTCGTCACAGACACTGCTTCAAGCCCTGGGCTTTCATCCCCACTCCATGTCGTCATGGACACTGCTTCAAGCCCTGGGCTTTCATCCCCACTCCATGTCATCATGGACTGCTTCAAGCCCTGGGCTTTTATCCCCACTCCATGTCATCACGGACACTGCTACCAGCCCTGGGCTTTACTCCCCACTCCATGTCATCACAGACACCGCTACCAGCCCTGGGCTTTGATTCCCACTCCATGTCATCACAGACACCGCTACCAGCCCTGGGCTTTACTCCCCACTCCATGTCATCACAGACACCGCTACCAGCCCTGGGCTTTCATCCCCACTCCATGTCATCACGGACACTGCTACCAGCCCTGGGCTTTACTCCCCACTCCATGTCATCACAGACACCGCTACCAGCCCTGGGCTTTACTCCCCACTCCATGTCATCACAGACACCGCTACCAGCCCTGGGCTTTCATCCCCACTCCATGTCATCACAGACACCGCTACCAGCCCTGGGCTTTACTCCCCACTCCATGTCATCACAGACACCGCTACCAGCCCTGGGCTTTCATCCCCACTCCATGTCATCATGGGCACTGCTACCAGCCCTGGGCTTTACTCCCCACTCCATGTTGTCACAGACACCGCTACCAGCCCTGGGCTTTACTCCCCACTCCATGTCATCACAGACACCGCTACCAGCCCTGGGCTTTGATTTCCACTCCATGTTATATTATGTTATGTTGTGTTTTATGTTATGTTAGATACATTTGTTAATCGCACAAACACCCATGGGTGTCTTGGCACTAGCTACTGTGATTGACATGAGATTACTGGTGCTTCAGATGACTATATAAGATCAAATAGCCAGGTTTTTACCGCTTTTCTAAAAGATAAAAGATTAGAAGAAGATTTGATGTATAATGGGAGCTTGTTCCAGTTAGTACAGGCACCGAGCATAAAGCTGCATCCTCCCAAGACGCCCGTTTATATTTGGACACAATCACTGATTTTAAGGTGGAAGACCGAAAAAGGCCTGTTTGGAGTGTACCAGTTAATGCTGTTCCTCGATAAAAAAAGGTCCTTCATTATGAAGGGCCTTGTAAGTGATACAAGATGCCTTAAAGTGCCTTAATTGCCTTCAAGATTATTCTGGCCTTGATTGGCAACCAGTGACGTTTTCTCAGGTGTATTGAGACTGATTGAAATTTATGGATGTTGAGAAGGAGTCGAGCTGCCATGTTCTGTAAGGATTGGAGCTTGTTAATCACATAGTGATGGGCATTAAGATACAATGCATTGCAATAGTCTAACCTGGAAATTGCCAAGGAGGTGACCACAGATTTTTGTAAATACGCTGGAATATACGGGAGGAGTTCCTTTATAATTTTTAGTGTGTAGCAGACTGAGGAGGAGCCCGCATTGACTTGATCCATAAGGGAAAGTCTGTCGTTTAATACGACCCCCAGGTTTTGTTAACTGGGGTGGGTAAAGGACCCAGCTCTATAGGCCACCAGTTCTGAGTCCAGAATGAGGAATTTGCACCAAGACCATGACTTCAGTTTTACGTGGGTTTAGCTGAAGACATTGTCTGCCATACAGTCACTAAAGGCCTTCATGCATCCAGAGAAATCGGCTCCTGAATCAGACCCTTCCTTCCCAATGGAAACAGCATTTTGTGTCATCCACATAGGAAGTAATGGCGAAGCCGTGAGATTTTACTAACTGAGCCAGAGGGGTAACATAAATGTTAAACAGTGATGGACCGAGCGCCGAGCCCTGTGGCACCCCACATGCCAAAGAGAAACATGGACTGATTGTTCTGAGTAGGTCCCACGCAGATCCTGTTCTGCCAATTTCTCTCAAACGAGAAAGTAATTTATTGTGATGAACAGTATCGAAAGCCGCCGATGGATCCAATAAGATCAGGGCAGCTTTGCCTCCGGCATCTACCGCCATTCTGATGTCTTCGGTATTGCCGAATTATGCAAGTTACACCCACCCCTACTTTTCACCAGGTTTTCTGAAGATCTTTATGTATCTAACCTGTATAGAATCTGTTTAAAAACCTCCTAGACCCTCTCCCACAACTTTTATGAAAGCGGCGCCTGCCTCCTGGATTACTGTTCGTCCCATTGATGCTGAACCTTCACATCAGTAGGGTCTGGAGGCTGAGATGTGACCTGTACCCAAAGGCAATCTGACCTGCTACCTACATACAGGAGTCTTTCTTGTGCAAGGTAATGGATATTCCGTATGCAATATGTACATTTTGGACCACGTGTGGACGGTACATTGGCACCTTACCGTACTTCAACATTGCGATATTTCAATGGATGTTGTTTCGAGTTTGTTGTGACAGGTATTCCTCAGGCGAGATGCCCATTCACAGTAGAATGTAGAATTGGCACTGCCACTTGGAATTGCAAAAGCTGGTCTGATCCACAGAAAGAAGACATTGCTCTGAAATTCTCTCAACCTCTGAAGACTTAAAACAGCTGGTGATGCAGATGACTTCACAGATTCTGATACTGTGGAATACTATTATTTGGAGACAGGACATTTCCCTGAATCCATTCTGCAACTGTCCAGCCACCTTATGAAATGAAAGCCCCATGAAACTCCTGAGCAGACTGGAATGTCAGGGTTATCAGGCAATGAACAGAAAACATTGACATGAGATATTTCCCGTGAAAGCAGCACGTTATGTAGTGCACACAGAGTCTATGGCATGGAAGGGTGTGCTCTCTATACTACGGCAATGTAGAGGCTGGCATCAAGGCAGGAGCTTTAACTTAATAGATAACTCCAAACTCTAAGGCTAGAGTCTCCATCATAAGTAACCTGCACTGGTCCTGGTGCCCTAGGCAGCAGTCCTGCCACCCCTTGCAGCCCCTGACACAGTGAAGTCTCTCCTTCCACAATGAGCATCAGTCATCACCCCCACCCGCTGACACTTTCAGAGTGACCTGGAATACCTGGGCACTGTCCTTGGCATGGTCAGTGTTGTATTACTGGCAGAAGAGTCAGCCCCAGGGCAAATAACCTACCAAGGGGCGAGGCACGCGTTGGCTTCTTCTCATCATGCTGCCACCTTTTGGAGAATGTGTCCATTATGATGGATTCAAAAACTCCGCATCACACAGCAGAAGCCTTTGAAGATGCCCTTGTGATCACCAAGAGATGGTCCTGCTCTTCTCTCTACATACCTAGCTGTCTTCCATTGACGATCAGTCCACGTTTGGGGAGCAGAACACAAATGACTACACAATCTGTGTGCATTACTTATGGCTTCTTGAGCCCCCACAGCACTGTCTTTCAATAGGGGCTTCACTGGTTGTTGGGGAGTTCCTCAAGCCCCATTGATAAGTGCACACACAAGGACCTATCGATTGATGCACCAAAGGCTTTTATTATAGACCAGCCCAGTACAAAGCATGCGCGTCAGAAAGGTTAGAAAACCCATAGCTGTATTGGCAACATCCAACATACAGGAAGAGTGCAGGATGAAAGCAACTAAGCATTTTATTCAATTGTACATGTTTCCTACACAGCCTAGTCCTAGATGGTAGTAGGTCAGAACCTGTCATTAGAAAAGACGCGATACATAAACTGCGCACCTGAGGCGTAGGCTGATCCTAGCCTGTGCAGGCGGCCTGGGTCACAGTTCGTACCAGACTATGTCTGGGGTGAAGGCAAGATGTCACTGTCCTTTGTATGCTTCACACTGAGTCTGAGACGGCGCGCGTGTGATTATGCTGTGCAGTGAGAACAGTAGTGGGAGGAAATGTATTATAAATACCCTTTTAAAAAGGGACCGTTTAAATGGTCTCATATATAATACTGTTAGGATGGTAGATAGATAGATATATAGACAGACAGACAGACAGACAGACAGACAGACAGACAGACAGACAGAGAGATAGATAGATAGATAGATAGATAGATAGATAGATAGATAGATAGATAGATAGATAGATAGATAGATAGATAGATAGATAGATAGATAGATAGATAGATAGATAGATAGATAGATAGATAGATAGATAGATAGATAGATAGATAGATAGATAGATAGATAGAAAGATAGATCATGTAGTAGTAACATAGCTGAGTTTTGGGCTCTTGAATTTTTTGAGCAAAGGGAAATACAACTGTTTCCTGAACCTTTAACTTAACGTTACTTTGGCCTCAGATCTTCAAGGGTCCACTGATACCTCTGGGTCTCGGGTTTGTTGATGGAATTTGATGTATTTGCAAACATGAAGCTCTGCAGCATTGCCCCAGGATGCTGAGCTACCTAGCCACGATTTGCCAAGACACTTGCACTGCTGTAGCAATTCCCCTTTGACGTCACGGTTGCTAAGAGCCCTGATGCCTGTGTTACAGTCAGCCTGCACGGACGTGTCCAAGAGAGAACTGCTGCAGGGTAAGGCCTATTTCTGTAAACGGATCACAGCCCACTGCCGAGGGACCGTGGCTGACTGTCAGCTGTTCCCAATAGTTAACATATGGTTAGTGTTGCAGTGCAGGTAGCTTCCACAGGGGGCAGCATTGCACTAACTTTTGAGGTTGGTTGTATCTCAGCGCCAGAAGCTCCCAAGACCTTCTTCTTTGCTTTCTTGGTCATAATTTAACTGTTCTAATAAACAACTCTAATTCTGGCAGGATGTTAATTTTATTTGAGTTGTATTAGACTTTGTCATACTTCCCAAACGTTCCTTACTTGTAACTCCTTATAGGTCATCCCTTGGTTGGTTGCTTTCCAAGACAGTCAAGACCCGAAAAACAAAAATGTGACCCTTTGAGCAGTCCAATAGTAGTACCTAGTGCTGTGGGACCCCTGTGGTAAATAGTATTTTCTCATTGGAGGACAGCCTGGTAACCACTGACTGCCCCAGGACCTGTGAAAAGATAAGGCACGTCACCTGTAGCTGGAGTGCGCGTCTATGACCAGAAGTACAGCGTTATTCCGTTAACCTCTACTGGTTCTTGTTCTCGCCTCTCCTCTTGGGGCGGCCCTCCCATCCCTCTTTGGTTGGTAAACCAGAAAGGTATATCTTCTCTAATGCTGCAAACATGACTCTGCATTCCTTGTTCAACTAACATGAAACAGACAATAGCAGCAGGGTGTGTTGCATTATGAAATATTTGGGATGACTGATTATATGCCACAATCTTGGAAACATGCCCCAAATGAGGGAGAACAACATGTTACACCACACTGAAAGAAGTGGCAAACTTAACCTGATTCCTTCTAATGTCAGTAACTCCTGCCCTGACTTGGGGAGATCTTGCAGACAGGGCTGGGGCGAGGGCAGAGGATGGTGGTGATCTGAATGCCTTTAATAAAAGTACCCCCCTACAAAAGCATCTCTGTGACTCCCACAACTTGCTTCCTCAACCCACTGTGGTTGCTGCTTGTAGGGAACTTCTCAGTCGGAAAACGACTTTCATTTTAAAGACCCTAGCATTTTTCAGATAGCAGCATGGGTTTTGTGACCCTTTATTGTGCATGCACCAACACACAAGGCTGAGATCACTTCTTTATTGCACATGCAGGTGGAACGGTAAAGTAGAGTCTGGAGTACGCAGAAGACTCCTTGCCCACATAAGTTGCATTACACGACTCATAGCTCCCCATAGAATTTAATGTATTTGAATTAAAGTCATCATTCAGGAGGCGCAATGGCGAACTTCGTTATGTAGTTGTGTAAAACCAAGTAGATTAAAGCAGTTCATCAACACTAAGCATTCGGCCACAAGTGAGACGAGCAAAGGTTGTAGGCGTCTTTTATGTGTTACTGAAGGGACTTGCAGTGCCCTTGCCGGTCAGGAGGACATCATAAGGACCAGAGCCGCTCATCAGGTGTGACGTGTACTCATGCACATTCTATCATTCCGAGGATTCACCTGTACTGTGTCTAAGATTGCATCGTGAGGAGTCAAGGCATCGGGATATCTGCTGCCTCACTCAGGGCTAGCAGGAGAGCCAAAATGCTGAATGTATGGGTGGTGTTGAGCTGCCGTCATTCTCTTCACTTGATCTGATCAGCAGTCTCTCTTGCCTGGTCTAGAGTCAGCAGTCTCTCTTTCTGGTCCATGGTCTGTTGTCCCTCTGGCCTGGTCTGAGATGGTCCCATATAAGAGGGGGATGGTATCAGTAGCGTAACCTTCTCCCTTTCCCAACCCCCCCCCCCCCAACGTCCCTAACTTTCCTCTTTCATACTCCTAGCATCTCACCTTCTCCCTCGAAAGCCCCTGCTTCCTGTCATTTAGTTACCCTTCCTCTCTTCTCCCCATTGCTGACCTGGAAGTAGTGTGACAACCTCACTCCAGGTCATACTGGACACTGTCTCTACTCCTGAACTCTTCAACTTCAAATCATTGTTTTCAGGTGTTAGTCTGAGCAGTTCAATGGGAGCAAAACAAGACTACAACACCCATAATTCATTGTGATCATATGAAAGTTCACTGGAAACAGTCTCTGTAATGAACTGGGAGGAAGTAGTCACACTATTTTCAAGCAGCAGGGAACTCAAGACCTGTCTCAAAACCATACCCGCAAACCACTGGTTGGAACACAGCCATCCGACAATACCTGCCACGGTGTACATCTGCGGAATAAGCCAACAGAGGATGGCTTATAGGACAATCCAAACCAAACAAAGAAAGCAAGTATGGAACAAACAAATATACTCTATTCCCCCCAACAAAGGTTAGTGGAACAATGCAGTGAATTAGGCGCAAGCCCACAACGGACCCTGAGTTTCCTCGCCAGTAGTGTGCCCTTTCCCATTGTTCGGACACAGTTGTGACATTCGCCGAAGCATTATACCCCTGATATATGAGGTGGATCCTAGGTAGATTGTTCATTTTGGAGCCACCAGAAGTGCCTGAGCCCATGAAAAGCTGAAAGGGCTGAGAGGAGCCACCTGTTCCACAGCCTAACAAAGAAGATGCAGCCACGGTACCCCATGGATGGTGAGACAGACATGTTGTGGATGATATTGCATCTATGTCTCAATGAAAGAATGAGGGATATTTAAAAATGTGGGCCCCAGCAGATGACAAGGGTTATGGAAGGTGGGAGATAGGGTAAAAGCAAGGGGGGCCCTCTGCAACAGCACTGAACAGTGACGGTGTGAGAGCAAAGTGTGTGCAAGAGTAGTCAGCAGAGTTTTAATGTCTTTGGAGAACTTCACACAGATGGATGGCTGATCTACATGGGCTGAGGAATCCAGCTCTAGGATCCCCCAGTCCTTCCCTGGTGGCTTGGAAAGACAGAACATTCTCCCTTGTCCAGTGTTTTGCAGCCGGAGGCCTCTATGGAGATGGCACAGGTTGCAGTGGTGAATTTGTGGTCTAAAGGTTCCCAGCACTGAAGGTGCACAGGTGCGTTGACAAAGGGGATGAGCATCAACCCACAGGTGATCTGGGTGACTGTCTGAGTTGGGGCCTAGTCAGGAGTTCAAGACAGTTCTCTTTGGGGCTGATTTAGAGTTTGGCAGAGAGGTGACCTCTTCAGTTCCTTATTCGGCCAATTCTGTGATCTGTTGGGACAAGCTGATGTAGACTCTATCTCGCTGATATGCTCCTCTGACTGCCCAACAGCGTAAGGGATATCAGAGGTTTGTCCATACGACTGCCTGTCCAATATCGAATGAGAGGTCGAATGGCAAGTTTTTATCCTCCCTTACTGCTGCGAAAAACGTGCCAGTAAGGTACTGTAAAAATGTTTAAATGTCCCCCACACCATTGGAGAAAACACCCATGGTGGGGAGGTCATTCATTTTTGTTTATTCAAAAAAAGAAATCCCGCTTTTGGATGGCGTTTCCTGTCAATGAGTAGAAATGTCACCTGGGTGCCGAACGTTTCTAAATTTAGAGTACGGGTACTCCATCCAGGTGAATTTACAATCCATAGTTCTTTGTGTCTTCACTCCTTGTGCACGAGCAGAGAGACAACCTATGGAAACAGTGTTCTAAAAAACTCCTCTCCCTGTGGAACAGGAACAAACATTACCATAAAAAGTAGGCTTTACAAGCCACCTTTTACCACTGCTCCTTTCCAGAAGATTATAGTGAGTTCAGCAGACCACCTGAATCCAAGGTTGGGTTATCGATTTCTGATCAAAAATAATTCTGTGAGGTCACTGAATGCAATGACCAACACGTAGCAAGGAGTCAGAATATCTGCATCTATGCACCGTTTCAGGAGCGGCCTAGTAGTTTGTGGGTCCTCCGCAAAGCCAGGGCCATTATTCTCAAGAAGATTAGCCTTGACCTTTTCCTATGCCTTACTCTTCAGTTTGTCTCTATAACGGAGTTCTGGGGCCCTTCCCCACAGCCCCTGCATGCTGACATAAGTGTCCCTCTCCTACTAGTCTCCTACCCTTAGGCTTTGGAGTCCGAGGAGTAATTCTCCTCCATGCAGCTTGCATCTCCTCTGGGTCAGCCCGCTGTGGCCAATAATGCACCTTGTTACTAGAGGGTCACCATCTCTACATGAAAGTGCGCATGTGGAAGCTCAAGAACTGCAGATGGTCCACTTGTAACTGAGAACCAGGTAAACTATGTGTTTGGAGACGGAGGAAGAGGTGACCCAAAAGCTGATGAGTTTATTGATTTTTGTACGGCCGGAGATAGTATTGTTGCTTAATTTGCGGGCTCTGTGTGCATGAGAGTGTATGAGTCGAAATGTGCTGTACTATTTTCTCAATGTATAGTTAATGAGGTGCTGGTCTTCAAAGCAACATTGCAGCATTTGTTGGCAATGCCCACTGGGCTGTCCTTCAGAGCCTCTGAGCTACAATATCTGGCATGGGTGGCCGGTCTCTGTCATCACCCCGGGAGGTAAACAACGTGATAGTCGAGGGTCCCCAGCCTGATAGGAAGAACCGGACTTAAGGAAACTAAAGGGCTGGGTGTGCCACTGGCAGGTTCCTTGAGACTCTACAATTCAAGGAGTTCACTTTCGTAAAGTGAATAAAGGTACAGACAAGCTCAGATCCAAAGTTCTTTAGTGGGAACTATTTGGTTGGCACAGGGTGAGTCACCACCAAGGGTTACCAAACCAGCGGGATCATTTATCAGGCATGTGGGAAGCTTGATTTCGGACGGAGTTGATACATCTAGGGATTGGCCCTCAGCTACTGCCAGTTACCTTTACAGTTTCCAGCCAGGTACCAAGCATCACTTATTTGGGCCTAGAAGGACATTAAAGGGAAGTATTATGAACAAGCTTGCAGATTAGCTGTGTATCACCAGTTACTGACAGACTACACAGAATAGGTAAAGGACATTTCTGGGATATTTAATGCCTCCAGGGAGGGCTTAGGTGCTGTTGGAGAGTAAGGAGCAATGTTACTTCACTAGTGTGTGTGAGCTATTAGGGTATAGAAAGTGAAGAGTAGAGTAAGTGTAAGTGTACCCAGAATGGTCCAGGTCTGTTGACTCCGTTCCTTATCTCATCTTCTGATGTCTTGTCTTCTATTCACAAGTATCATCTTTACCTTTTCCTATCTTTGATCATTCACCGATTTCCTTCTACTTCCACACCCACCCTCCAACCTCTTCAGCCATTCCATTACTTTTCCACAACGTGCATGCTGCTGTTGACTTTGCAGCCCACACACAATCCATGTCTTAGTCTCTTCTCTCCAGTACTCCCTTCCATCCTTAGACATGCTTCTCCTTTTCATTTCTTTCACTGACACTATAACTCACAGTCATCCTTCAAAACCATTTATCCCTCTCATAATCTTTCTCAGTTCTGCCTCCCATTGCACTTTGCATGCCGCTTGATCATCCTCATCTATCTGCCTTCGTACTGCCCACGACCTCACACTACAGCATGACAAAGAACTCTACTGTCAAACTATTCTCACTCCAGTATCCCCTCATCCTACATTACACTGTGCTTTATATTTTTATTTAGTTCACTTTTACACAGGAGTGCTTCACACGTCTTCGGCTTCCTTCTCTTCAATCATCAACTTCATGCTGTGAAAACAACCTTAAGATCTGTCTGTATCATGTCTATTTAGTCCTTTTGCAGTGCTGTGTTAGTAACCGCATATGTAGTGTTGAATGTGTCAGCCATTCAATTCAATTCAATTCAATTTAATGTACTGAATTTCTTGAGCTTATGGCTACCCAATGGACTTCCCAGCACTAATGGGTTTTCCAAGCTCTCCTGCATCACGTTCTTAAGTAAACAGATGTGTCTTGAGTTGTTTCCTGAAGCTGAGTAGGTTGTCGTTCAACCTGAGGTTTAGGGGTAAGGTGTTTCATTGTTTGGGGACTAAGTATGCAAACGAGCGTCCCGCACTCATGGCTTTCTTCACCCTGGGAATGGCGAGTAAACTAGGAGTGCTGAATCTTAGTTCTCTCCTGGGGCGTTACGGACACATCAGATGCTGTGGATTTGTATCCTCTTACTGTGCACCGCGGGATGGACCATAGAAAGCGCTTTAAACTGAAACCATTTAATCAAATATGTATGTTGTTTTATATTAGCTGGAAGCTTTCTATGACACTGAATGCTTACAAACTTTCAAGGCTCTAGTAGGCCGGGACACCATAGAGCCCAGTGTGATACCTTGCACGTTTTCCACATAGCATAACCTTGTTTTCAAAACCTGGCAAGGGGAGCGGGATATTGTGGGAATATTGTGTGCATGAATGATATCTTCTTCTCAAGGCTGTTTTGCACTTCCTTGAGGCAGGGCTGGACTGGGGACCAAAAGCAGTCGTGTCAAAAACACTGAAACCAGCCCCACTTATTCATTTCTTCACACAATCTCTCTCTTGCCATTTATCTGTTCTCTCTCTCCTTTCGCTTTCTCTCTACTTTCCCCCTCCCTTCCTTCCTCTCTTGAAGCCTCCCTGTGCCTGCTGCAGTTATCCTTTGGGACCAGGGGAAGTGACAAAGGCACCAGGAGTGGCTCTGGACTTTCAAAACTAGCCTCCAAGGGCTTCAGCCCAGCAGGGAAATGCCCGGTGGAATAAAAGGCCTGTCTGGCCCTGCTTGGAAGGGACGGTCATGACACCTACACAATAGATGAGTTTTCACTGAGAGTAAATAGTCTCTCTCACATGATCAGGCCCATTGACTTGTATTCAGAGAAATATATATAAACAGGGTTGATTTTATGTGAATTGTAGCTCTTAGCTCCACCGATTGATTTCTAGTGGAAGCCCTGGTCGGCTAAAATGACATTTGTCTCTGATCCTTTTGCTTTACTGGCTGCTGTTTTGCAGTAAATGCTAGTCAGGCTTTAGGCTTCCTGACCCTCAAGCTGGAGGTCTTTTAAAGGCCCTGATTATGAGCGATGGAAATTCAGCCAGAGTGAAACCTCCTTTCCTGCAAGCAGTATTCGATCTTGCAGGCATGTTGGCAAGACAAAGACATCTTTGCGAGGTAGAATTGACGTGTGGGGTCCACTCTCACCTGCATGGCTTCACAAATAAACAAACAAATAGAACTTCCTCCCTCCCACCCATGCAGGGGACAGATATCCTACCCTGAACTTTTTCAAAGTTCGAGAGACCTTTAACTTTGAATCACGCCAAAGAAGTCTGAACTTCAGATGTGTGTACTTTGAGTCACCTAGAAACAGTTAGGTATGATTAAACATCTGTATCTTCCTATGATGTGGCTTTAGAAAGGCACAGCTTTAACTTTTGAACAGGTCACACCAAATCTGAAGAAATATATTGCAGTGTGTGTTAGAACACCTTGGCATTTAATGTCAAGCAGCTCTTTCAGTGTTAGTAAACGTGTTAGGTTGCAGGGCTGTGGGCATTTTAAACACAGAGGGGTGTATTCATCATGATATCAGGTGGCGCAGCAAGTCACCCTGCTGTGCTGCATGATAGGGAAAGGGCAGGAATGTGCCCTAATTAACGTTGTACTGCGCACTCCTGGCTTTTCCCTGCACTGCGCACATTGTGCTGCCGTGCGCCAACGCAGGCACCCTTGCAAGCCTCCGTTGTAAGCAGGATTGTTTTTGTGCTGGAAGAGACACCTTCTTTCACACAAACAATCCCGAGGCATATCTCTCTTTCTATGTGTGCTGCAGAATGCAGCTCACATAGAAAGAGGAAGCAGTTAGGAGAAATAAGTAGATTTCTCCTCATTGCGCCTCTGGTGGGAAGCCATACAATTCTGATGCATTCCCAGGTCTACCAGTGTTGGTGAATCGGGGAATGTGTCAGAATCCATGGGTGCATGCATGGGAACACCCACGCTCCAGCCTTGGAACGCCTTTCCAGGACAGAGTAACACAAGGCAGCGATTTGTGCTGCGTTGCTTTGCTCTAGATATATCGAGCCAGACAAGGCCACGCAAGGTGGCTGTGCCTGGCTCGATAAACCTGCCTCAGCAGTTGCGTCGAGTGGTGCAAGAGCGACGCAGATCTTTGATAAATAGGGCCCATGCTTTCTATGTCATCAGCAGCGGGTGAGAATGCATCTTTCACCTCGGGTAGTGAGGGCATCAGTGGCTCCTCTGTTTGAAAAGGAGTATTATTAATGGTAATCGCCTCAGTAATGCCTGTTTTAGTGTAAGATAGGTGGGGGATGGGAAGGTGGTCGACGATCTTCTCAGGGTACGGGGGTTCAGGTAGTCTTGTCCCAAAAGAGGCAGCAGTGGAGTTTTACTAAACCCTGCTCATGATCACTTATCTATGTTTAATGTGTCTGTGTAACTAAGTATTGAGCCTCAATGCAATCTGGCACAATGTTATTTACACAGTATTTATCAGGATGGATGGATGGATGAATGGATGGATGGATAGGTGGGTGGGATGATGGATGGGTGGATGGATGGATGAATGGATGAATGGATGGGTGGGTGGATGGGTGGGTGGATGGGCGGATGGATGACTCATCTAGGGCACAATTAGAACCATGTGGTTCTTTCAAGGCAGGTTAGAGTTATTCTTGGAGTGCAATCATTCAGGGCCAAGGGATTCTGTCTGGGGGACAGTTTTAATAGACCCTTTCATCCATTCTCCGAGGGTTGTGCTGGATGACGAGCCAGTCCCGGTGTCGTGGTAATAGATGTACTATGGGATAGCCATAGTGAAGTGTGATTAACCGGCAGTAGACCTGTGGATTGGAGCAGTGCAATAAGGCTACCAGGATGACTGTATTAATTTAGCCTGACGTACCGCCTAGTGGGGCCAACTATGCTTAGGTTGGTTATAGCGCTTACATTTAGCTAGTGTGACAATTAAATACTCATTTGTCTCTCATGTTCTCATAGTGCTCTAGAAGTGCTTACAGGTGCTCTCATCTGTTCATTGCTTTTTTTTAGATCTTCCTTTCCACTTGCATCCCTCGAAGGCATTACATTGTTCCTCCATCAATGCAGGAATACACGTTTTTTTTCTAGACTTTATCCTTGTCTACACTTTCTTTGTTTAATCTGCCTCAGCTGCTTAGTCAGTGCCGTGCATTCATGTCTTTCTTCAGCATTCACCTTACTGAGGTAATGTATCTATTCTTCCTCATAGTCTTTCTTCTATGCCTGGAGTCTTTCATTTATTGCACTCTTCATCAGATTTTACAAATATACCTTGCACTGTGATGAATCCTGCAGTCTTTCTTCGGTTTTCACTCACTCATGTCTTTCTGCAAGTCATTTTCACTATTCATTTAACTGTATTCTTTATCAAGCTATTTAGGTCCTTTTACTTTTTCTGTTGGGTCCATAATTGTTTTCTGTCCCTTCAACTAATTTTATTTAAGGGCTCATAAAGGGCACCGCAGTGCAGCTGTAGCTTCTCTGCTGGCATAGCTGCTGCTGATCCTCTGTGTCTAGGTTTTCCCGGAATGTTGGTTGTTTTTTATCTTTTTATTTTTTTGCAAAACCACTCCCACCACAAAATCATAAAAAACTGCAACTGAAGGTCCGCCAAAACAAGCTCCCAGAGCTGAGGTCTTTTGTCTGAAAAAATATGACTAGTGTCATAAGGCTTGTGAATACAGGGAGACTTCTCCCAGGCTTATTGTACTAGAATATTGTGTCGTAAATATGTTGTACAAATGAGTAATAAAAGAAAATCTACACCCATTGAGGCGATATTTTGTAAACAATATTTAGGGCACAATATTTATGTCAGCTGACATTTTTGTCAATGATTTGCTGCCATCCACACTCTCCCAAAGTATGGGGGACATTAGGTCATTTTTGTGACCCGGCCTTGCCTTCAGAAAAACCGGCACCCCACACTCTGAATAAGGTGGAGGATGTGAGTGGTGGGTAGGCCTGGGCGGTGAACTCCGCTCCGTTCGCGGAGGTTGTGGAGTTTTCTGCACTCCGCGGAGCTCGCGAAGTGCAGAAAACTCCGCTTTGCCTAGTGCAGCGGATTTTTTACCCGCTCGCGCTTGCGAACGGTAAGTTCGCGAGCGCGAGCTGCCGCTCGGGTAGAATTTCTACCCGAGCGGCAGGAAGACTACACTCCGCCACTTGCGGAACTTCACTGAGTTTTTTTCTAACTTTGCGGAATTCCGCATAGCAAAACTCCGTGAACTAAGCCCAGGCTTAGTGGTGGGTAAATAGTACAGCAGTTGTGGGGGAACCATCGAGAGGTGGAGGGAGAACCACAGTGCATGAGAAGAAGAAAGAAGCAAACTGCAATAGGCATCAGAGCACAGGTGACCAGTATCCAGGGCCACAGGGATTTTTCGATTCTCCAGCTGCTGCGCTTTCAGCATAATCATGGACTTGCCACATTTCCTACATAATCCAACATAATTTTTAGATTTCACAAAAAATTGTTTCCAGGTCAAACAGATCAAAAGTTACCAAAAACAAAAGGTGTCAGGTGCAATTTTGCACAGTGGCGGATCTTTGCAAAGATTAAGCGGCCACTTTTTCAGTCGCTGTATTCAGGCGTTAAACTGGTATTTGTGAGGTACAGCTTTGCCCAGATATAATTAACATTTATTAAAATGCCTTAATAGCAAAATAATACTGCTACAGATTGTGCAGCATTATGCCTTTTCTTGCCACAGAATTTTGTCAACCTTGCTGCATAATTCAGTCCTCCACTGCCACATAATTTCCGTGCCCCTGCCAATATTTTATACTAACTGGTGGGAGTTGGCCCAATAGTTGCTGCAAACCTGTACTCAGAGGTTGGAGAGCTTTGACGAAGGGTCAGCAATGGGCTATTATTAAGTGAGTGAACCCAAGCAGAGAGATTATAATGGATTTAGAGTACAGGGGGTGTTAAGTTGGCTGGTCGTGGTGGCGGTGGAGGTAGTTACAGGATCACTGGAATACGGTAATGGCAATGGCAGTAAGGGGAAAAACAGGATTTTTGGGTACCAGTACCACTTTTACTGGAGAGTCAAGCATTGGACAGTTGAATCCAAAATTTGGTGGACGGTTTATCGGTAGACCAGAAGGAGTTGCCCAGGGCCTGGTGGTAGAAGTGCCAGGAAGGGTGGATGGTTTACCAGGAGCCTGTGTGCAGGTTTTGGCTTTAGGTCAGTGTTTGCGTAGTGTCCAGGTGGTGCTGATGGAGAGATTGGCTGGATGCGAGTGATGAGCAAGAAAGTTTGCAGACAGGACAGCCTCTTCTGAACATCAGGAGTACCAGGAAGAGGACTCTGGCAAGGAACGCCATATGTCACTGGGGACACTCTAGGTTCAGTCCAGGACTTTTATTTTACTCACCGTTGGTGTCTGATAGCTTTGTCCAATGGTTCCAAGACCATTCTCTTCCTCACTGTGCGCCTTAGATGGTTAAAAGAAAGTCAAGAATGAAAACATGGCATCCCCGTTGACAAGGTGTACGTGATGCCCTACCACACAAAAACTCTAATTGTTAAGTTGGACAGGTGTCCATGGTACAGATGATTTAGATGGGGCAGTTCTGTCAGAAAGCATTCACCAAAACTACCCCCTAAATGTGGGCTGAATTGGGGCCTTGCCTAAATAACATTTTCCAATCAGGGGTGACAGTGCGTTAAGGCAAGAGGAGGCGGTCACCATGGAGACCACCATAAGGAAGTGCCTGATTGTCCTTAGTAATATCAAATATGGCACCACTGGGTGATAGCACTATCCCTGTTTGCAAAGGACCTTGGAAAATGGCTAGTGGCGCCATGGGTTGCGTACAGGTGTATACAGGGTTGGCATTTTCTGCATTTACAGTATGTGGTTGCTTCACAAGGCAAGAAAATTGAGGGCTTATGGGTGAGCTGAAGGCCTGCGGTGTCGAGGGTGTTCTAGGTCTGCAGAAACCACAGTTTATGGGCCTGTAACATTACAGCGGAAGTATGACGTGGCCGTCAGGGGCTGTTCTAGGGTTGGCGCCTATTATGGTTTAGCCAGGACAGTACCAGTTTCCTGTCTGTTGTTCTGGCTAAAAGAGAGGGAGTCGCTGTGCTGATTTTGAAACTCTGTAGTGGTTCCCCACAATCCTACCCACTCTCTACCTGTTATCCCACCCAAAATCCAAGCGTGGCTGCCATTGGACGAGGGACTGCTTGGGGGTGGGAATAAAGCTGGAGTGGCAGCCATGACATTCAATCCGCTTCTGTCAGCAGAGCTCTCCTGAACTCCAGGTGTCACCTCCCCCTGCCTGTCAGTTGTGGCACTTCCGGGTCAGGTCACACAGGCACACATATCCTTACAGTGTTACGCATCACCTCTCTTGTGGCTTCCAGGAGCTCGGTTGCCATGGTGCCCAGGCTATGTGCGTGCCCACCTGTTCACCTTCACCCTCGCTTGGGCGGGCTGTCACCAAGAAAGTGGTGCTGCTAAAAATAACTCTGCTTCGTCTTGTTTACAAGGTTAGCTAGCTGCAGGCAGCTTGCCTTCCTCTCTAAGATGTCTCCAGGCAGCTCACAGCCAGCTGTGTGCGCCTGCCCACCCCCTCCCACCTCTTGGCTGGCATTTGGTAGTCTGACTCGTAGAAGGAAAAACATGCGAATAATGTTTAGAAAGTTAATGAAAGCAACTCCATTGCTCGCAGTTGGTAGCACTTTTAAACCATCTACTGCACACCGTTGTAATTTTATTTTACAAGCGCAGTCTGGGTTTATTGCCAGCGCTTATCCATTTCCAAGTAAGATTGTGTGCCTTGGATTTTACCAAAGGGATTGTAAGTATAAAAGCCCTTCCCATCTAAAATTGCCTTTTAACGTAACATTGATTTTTGAGTGAAAATCGAAGCTTTTTAATTCATTTAAGGTCTGTATAGAAAGAAGTGTCATTTGTGAACCTATTTCAGAGATTCTATGTTTGACTGAAAAGTCGGGCATAAAGTGACAATATTTTTATTTTTTGCTTGGAGGTTAGATCCATTGAAACTTGAAAGTGGGAGTTTAGTATAATAGGTTCAGTGTCCAGAATGTTTTCCTGGCTGAGGATTCCTTGAGCGGAGGCCACGAGGAGGGGAGGGGGCATAGAGACTCCGGATGGAGAGTGAAAGGCGATCTAGAGATTGCATAAAACGGATGAATATCGACTGAAGGAAGTGGCCCAATTCGGGTCACCCGGGTCACTAATGACCGCCTCTCAGCCTTCCATAAAAAATGAAGAGTCGGTCAGACAGTAGAGAATACAAACCAATAACTGTTTATTCATATACACTCAGGGGCATATTCACAAGGAGCTATCGTCGAATTAACGGCACTTTATCGCAGCCAAAGTCGTGATAAATTTACCTCCCCATTCACAAGCCGGTGTTAACAGCCCACAGCACCAGTTTACCCGCGATAGCAGCCTCAAAAAACATCGCCACAGAGGACCCCCGCAAATATCGCTAATGAGATGCAGAGTCGGCGTTCCCGTGCCAAAAGCCGAGACAACAGCACACCTCAACATTCACAACGACCAGCCACATCGGCGATAAAAACACAAAACAGGCGATAAGGCGCGTTAGCACCAGGAAATTTACAGCTGCTCTGACCTGGTGTAAAGTCGGACGGCAGCCAGCACCACAAAAGGGAGCACAGCCCAGGGCCACATTCGAAGGGCAACAGATGCCATGGAGCCACCCACAATGCGGCCCGGACACCCAAGAGTGCCACAACACCCACCGCCACCACCCCAGGACCCCAACCCACACCCGGAACACCTCCCCCCCCCTCCCGGACCACCACAGACGCAGCGCAGACAAAGACAGCGGACCCCCAGGAAACGTACCAGCTGCACATACCCAACATCTGACAATGTCACCGTCCACTACAGGCTGAAAGGGACAACCATCCTACGCCTCCTGACCATCATCGCCTAACAGGCCTACAGCACCAACACAGCGGACAACCAACATCCCACCCCACACAAAGCTGATGGCTTGGCTGCACCTGTTGGCCCCTGGCACCCCCCAAACAAAACCCGCCAGAGTCGGAGGAGTCACACAGCCAGCCACATCCAAGTCCCCCACACCTGCCTGGACATCACCATCACCCTGGTACCCCAGTCCCCATACGTACAACACAATGCGCAGGATCCGCTGGAGACCAAGCAAGGACCATACGCCATAGCAGGATGCACGCACGTGTTGGGGGCAATCCACAGCACACATGTACTACCTGTGCCCCCTGGTGACACAGCACACAATCACCTCAACAGGAAGCACACGTCTCACATCAATGTGCAGGCAACAACAGAACACCGTGGAACCCCCAACAATGTCGCCTTCAAATACACAGCCAGTGTGCATGATACCTTCATCCTCCGACAGCCCATCATCAACCAGCGTTCCCAGGATGGCAAAAAGGGAAATGCACACCCCCTTGGCAAGTCCGAAATGAACACCCCACACACCTCAACTCCACAACCATGCAACTCACAACTCTGGCAATGCACACGCCACAAAATCACAACCAACATGCACAACAACATGACCACCCACCAGACACGACAGAACAACTTACAATGGTAACCTGGGCAAGCCCTGAACATGAGCCATCAACGGCATGGCACCTCAGCCACATAATAGCCGAATGTGGGTAGAGGTGGCAACCAGGTATGTGTGAAGGATGCAGTAGAGCTATGATCGGGAAAGCACACAATGCCAAGAGTGGCGGAGATGTGCTGTACAGACCGCAGTATGCAGAACACACCCATATCCATGGCGACATACACCTCTGGCGTATGGAGTGCAGTGGACAGTGGACGCAACCATGCCACCCCAGCCAGTGGGGGAACTCGCGGAAATGTTGCCTGTGACGCCACCCCCTAAGCGTCACCGGAGTGGGATGGCCCGGCGTAGGCCGCGCCAGCGTAGGGGTGTGAATAAAAAGCACGTAGGCCTGGGCGTGGTCCTCTCCCGGAAAGCCCCACGTCTCTGCCAGGGCGGCGCCTCCCAACCCGCCACGAGGCCGACGGCGTCCTCGTGAGCGGAGTTGCCTGCGATGCTGTGCGCCTGCCGGACCCCGGCACGCTGGACCACGAACCTGTCAGGCCTGCCCCTGCGCAGCCAGGCCACACTGATCACCTGCCGACACCGGCGTATGTCAAGGAGGGCACACCACGTGCCGGCGCAAGCTCCAAGCCCGAGTCCTGCGACCTTGGCAGCCACCTCAGACCATCACGGCCTCCACGACACAGGCCCGCTTTATTCCCTTTTCGTTGACGTACCCCACTGCCGCCTTCGGCCTACTCCTCGGACCAGTAGGTCCCATATGTGAAACTGTGTCCTGAGTCATGAATGGCAGTGACCCCAAATCCCGGCCAGCGGCCACAGCACCAGAACCCCCCGATCAGTGAGGCATAGTTCCATATGAGCATCTTGCGACACGTGGTGCCACTAACCCTGTTCAACGCCAGCCGGCTACACGTGGTGCCACTAACCCTGTTCAACGCCAGCCGGCTACACGTGGTGCCACTAACCCTGTTCAACGCCAGCCGGCTACACGTGGTGCCACTGAACCTGAACAACGCCGGCCGGTGGGGCCATCCAACCTATGCCGGCGACACCAGGTGAATGGGCCGTGCTGACCGCTGCCTCAGGCCTACACCATGGTCAGGTAGGTCACACATTTGGAACTGAGTCTTGATTACACCATGGCAGTGAACATCATTTAAGGCAGAGAACAATTCACTATGCTCCCTTAGATTTGGTGCCAACAAGTCTGTGCATGGCATCACAACCACACGTGTCTGTGGGCCTACGCGGACCACTGCCCTGGGCCTACGCTGCGCACGAGTGGGATCACAGATTTGGAACTAAACATCGGTAATTCAAAAGGCAGAATACATATCATCGCACGCACGGAGAGGCGTAAGAGGATGACGCGTTGCAGTCCGGAGGGAACAGGATCATCATTACGGAGGTGATTGAACACTACCGACAACTGCCACTGTGTCACTAACTCTGTGCCTCGCGAGCCAACGACACGTGGCTGTGGGCCACTGCTGACCGCTGCCTTCGGCCTACACTGCGGTCCAGTAGGTCACAGAGTCTTGATTTGGCAATGATGGAGTTCACATCTGTGTACCGGCATCATCGCAGACTGCATCCCCTCTCAGCACCTGTGCCACTAAGTGTGTTCCCCAACATTCATGGACACTCACTGGTTGTACATTGGTGGCGTTTGAGTCTATGGACTAGGGGCTAGTTTTCATCCTCATGTAGCTGATACCGAATTGTTGGTGAACACGAGGGTTGCGCGTTCCACTCCTCCATTTGCTGCTTCCAGATAACATCAGACCTTCCGCATCATGCCCTGGAGGACACCTTCCACTGTCCCCCGCAACACTCCGCAACATACACCTCGGACATTGATGGGGACCCGCTCAGGTCGCATGGCCCATCTGACTGCACCGCAAGTCACCGTCCCGTGGCTGGGTGCCTGTGCCGGCCGCAGTGCATCCAGGGCCACTAACTCTGTGCTTGTCAGGTCTGGGACCCCTTCTTCTGAGACATTGAATGGCCTCTGAAGCGATGGTCTTGGGGTCATCAACGCCATGTGTCTGTGGCCCTGCGCTGTCCGCAGCCTCCGGCCTCAACTGCGGGCCACCAGGGCCCACACATAGCATCTAGTCCTGACCGGCCCGGACGTCGCATCACCGCAGGAGGCACACGCCACCACCGCAAGGACCACCTCCAACCGCCATCTGCCAGAGTCGAAACGGTGGTCCTGACAGACCTACGGAGTTGCTCAGACCTCTTGTGGATGCCATCATCGGCCTGATACCCTGCTCAGCACTCCAGGTGCCAGTGACTCAGTGCACCGCAATCCATTGTCCGTCACTGATTGAGTTTTGTGCTGTTGTGAGGTTGAGCAGCAATGTCACCTCATGCAGTGGGGTAGACCTGGGACTATGATGAGGAAGATGTGTCATGTGTGCCGACGGGAGAAGGCACAGACAATGGGAGGGCAGGAGGCAACAGCCCCAAGGCAGGAATGCAGACTGGTGGTGGTAGTCAAGCTACACACCCGGATCTATTACTGGGTATTGCGCTGTGGACTGCGGACGCAACTGTCACCTCAGGCAGTGTGGGAGACCTGGGACGTTGATGAGGAAGTTGATGCAGGTGTAACACACCCCACTGCATCTGCATCAGGACTAACCCGAAGGGACACAATCCTAGCAATTTCCTCACATGAGCGCGCTCTTCTCTAGTGCCCCTACCTCAGTGCACTGCAACTCACGGAACCGCCTGACTGAATATTGGGTGACCTCTGTCCTTACTCCGGATCCCTCCATGTTGCTCTGCAGTTGACTCTGTTATGCTGGTGTTTTCTGTTTCCATTACACTGGTGTCCACTGTTCAGGTTGTTGCCAGCACCAAGCACTCCGTGCGGGCTGGCTTATACTCACCCCACACACATCCAGCACAGGCGTCACTGTACATGTGGCCCTGCCAATAAATGGGCCGGGCGCACGTGCCTGTAGCCAGTTCAACATGATATGTGCATGTGTCCCTGTGGTCTTGTTGTATGCATGGGGGCCCTGGGCCCTACGACATTACATTGTGCTGTGTACAGCGGACGCAGACATGTCACCGCAGGCAGTGGGCTAGAACCTGGACATGTAGCTTTGTCGCCACCCACTCAATTCGTAAGGGGAGTGGACTGTGCCGTCGTACGCAGAGCCAACGTGGGTGTGTGACTGATATGTGCGTGCCCCTGGGCATGGTTCTGTACTGGGTATGTGCATCTGCATGTGTCTCTATGGCAGTGTGGGTCTCCTGTGTGGGGTGTAGGTGGTCCCTGAAGGGTATTGGACACCCACGTATGTGTTCTAGTTCGCATTCCATGGGTTGGGCAACACCCGCACCTGTTGGGCCACCTCCTTTTGGCGTTCTGACACCTGGCATTGGGGTGCCATGTGTGGGTCGGTGAAGTGTTGTGAGCCAGCCGTAATTGCGGGTGCTTCATGCTGTGTGGTCTGTTGCAGGGGCTGGGTTCTCCTCTGAGTAGCTTGTCTGCCCTGGTCCTGGTGGTGGGTGGGATGTCCATGGGCTGTTGTAGGGCGTCGGTGTCGAAGGTGTGGTGTTCGTCTCCGGCATCACTGATGGGTTGTCTGTTCTGGCCTGCTGGAGGTGTTGTTTGTCCCTCTGCATTGTGAAGGGGAGGTGCATGTTGGCATTGTGTTGGCGCCTTGTTCTTGTCGACATGCAGACTGTGTGACAATGTACATTGTGACTGTTTGGGCGGTGGTGGCTATTTGAGTTGGGACAGTGTACATTTGGCCTACATGGCTGATGTGGGGTTGTAGCCGTAGATATGCATCTCACAGTTCCCTGCTTTGTCCAATGTGATTGTTCTGTTTCTGCGCCTGGGCGGACCCAGTTGTGTCCCCTGTTCTGCAGTGTGGGTGTTGCACTTTGTGCCACATTGTCATGGTATGTGCTGTGATTGCTATGTGTGTGTGCTGCAGTGTGCCACGGGGATGGGGACATGTCCCTGGGTAATTGTGGGTGTGCAGTGTGCTACACCTCGTTGTGCATGTGTGCCATTGTGTCCATCACCCCCCGTCCCCCCAGTCCCTGTTGGATCCTCACCCTGTTGATGTTGTGTCAGGTCCTCTCGAGCTGTGTCCGTACTCCCTACTCCTTGCACCGTCTACACACTGATGACTGTGGACTGGGTTTCCTCCAGCTCCTCCTGTGGCACAGGACTGCCACCTCCTGTCGCCGTTGCTGCCTTCCTGTTGGCAGCGGGTTTGTACCTGGTTTAGGTTGTCACGTCCTGCCGGCGCCTCTTGGCCTCCTGGATTGGCCTCCTCGGCACTCCGACTGCATTCCAGGTGGTCTGCTTGTGGGTCAGTTGCTGGTAGTGTTCTGTCACCTCCGTGACGCTGGTCTTGTTTTCCTGCGGCCTGCACCCCGTCTTCCTCTCCCTTTTCTCCTTGGCCTTCCCCGATCCCGTTGTTCCTTGCTGGTGGTCTGTGGGGGTTGTGGGGTTTGCGTTGACCTCTGCGCTGGGTCAGGGTGCATCCATGTTGCTACGTGCTTTGGCTTGTTTCTGGTGTGTTGTTTCTGTGGTTTTTATGGTGCAATTTCCCGCCAGACGCGTGGGATTTGCAGGCCTGTGGCTGCTTTTCGCTACTTTTTGTACCGCGATTGGCCTCATCGCATTATTTCTCGCGTTTCGCAATTTTTCGGCGTGGCGTTGATTTTCACGTTGACATTTGACGCGTTATCTGGTGACTATCGCATGCTACCGCCTTGTTGTGACTTCCACGTTGACACGGGGTTATTTTCCCGCGATAGGCTGCGATATTGAAAGTTGCGTTACGCTACTCTTGCGGTAGTTATCACACGTTCTTGTGAATATACCCCTCAGAGCAGAGCCCAGTCTGCCCAGTCGCTAGGAGTGCTGCAGAGGGACTGAAATCGACAAGCATAAAGATACATTATGTACATTCCGTAACTGGGCTAGGACACGCCCATGGTGGAATTTTCCAGGCAGGTGCTGCAAAGCAATGGAATACAAGAGAAAAACAATCTCAGTGCTCATATCTACACGCAGTTACAAAAGGTTGCTCCAGTCGGGCCCATCACCAGACAAGTGGGAGAAGGCCTCTATCTAGTGAGAAACGTATGCGCTAATAAGAACAGTCTATTCATTAGTGAAGCAAAACCCAACCTTGGAGAAATGAAACCTAGCAAAGGCCTTTTCTCAGAAATAGCGAAGGATTAGTTTCGATCTTGATTTGAAATGGCGTCTAAACAGAAAATGGTGCCGTGAATGCTAACTTACAAGGAATAATGCGAAAATAGAAACATTTCTATTCTAATAGACCATCCCTTTAGCATGAGCTAATACATTTTCTGACAGCAACAAGGAAAATATAAAATCAGGAAAACAAAAGACCATGAGTATAACTTCTTATGAGCATTCCATATTCTCAGTATCGGTAAGAAGGGAAGAAGTCTCGAAAATGCCCTCATCTATCTGCATTAAGTCTTCTATCTCTTTCTGCACCATAATTGCGGCACTGGTATCATGAATTGATATTTTCCTCTTAGGAGCTAGAAGAGTGGTGCAATAAGAATAACAGAAGGGAAGGCACTGAATAAGGGCACAACAAGTAAATCACCTTTTCAAGAATCCAACCCCAGCCACCAAAAAGAGACCAAATCCAATTTCCACTTTCCATTCCCTTGACATTCTCGAGAATGTCTAATATGTATTTGGTGATGTTCTTTTCCATGTTTTTAATCCCGACTACACACTGGTCTCCCACTACAGCGCATACACCCCACTCTTGGCCAGAATAAAATCCACTGCGTGTCTAGTCTGTTCAGAATATATTCGCATACTTTTCATTTGAGTAGTGATGTCGCGTAAAGCAGCCACAGTAGTGTTAGACAAAATTTGTAACTTGCAACCAAAATATTCTCTAGCTTTCTCACCCCGGGCCATAGAGGTACCACCCAGAGTGAAAATAGAAGAAAGGATGTATCCAAAGGTGATCCCATTACTATAGTTATTGACCTCTATATCAGTTACTCCCTCACAGAATTCCTTGGTCAGAGTCCTCTTAACCCAACGAATATTAGGCTTCGCATATTTACAGGACACACCTAAGGGCAACACCATCCTAAGGGCGACATCATCGGTACCATTATGAACATTAGAATAAGTAACCCCAGGTGTGCATAAAACGGTCCTTCGTAATCTACTGCGGCATATCTGGTGTTCATTCCGAACGTACTCGGATCTTTGTCATTCACCAGGGGCATTGTATTTTTGTACAGCACTATCCCAGAACAATTGATATTCAAAGAAGTGTCCATAATATTCACGATGGGGCAACAAGCAAGATAATAACCAGCCTCCCGGGTAACTATCAGTTCCTTGTAGTGCCAACCCACCAATGTAACATTCTGTTCTTCCATGTAGAAGTTATCGCAATATGTGTTGTTATCACACCCTGGATAACCCATTCCCAGTGGCTTTCTATAGTAAAGACAAGGACTTGGATAGCCAAAACCAAATACTCCCTTCACTTCCATAAATTGCGGTGGACAAGTATATGTATAGTTCACAAGAGATAATGGGTATGCAGTCCATAAACTAGTGACGGACTCACTGGGGTAACAAGCAGTCCCTTCTCCCAAAAATATCTTATGTGTATCTAGGAACACATTGCTCGGGGCTGTCCTTTTCTTTCTCGGTAGGGAAATAACTTTGACCTTGGTACGTAAAGGCACATCCTGGTAATTTTCCAAAACCCATGGCACCCCACACAATATTATTAACAATAAAACTACAAGAGCAACACACATTATTTTCTTTTTGCGGGTCCATATCACATTATGCTGGGCAACAAGAATCACTGGCTGCTCTTCCTCAGCAACCAACCTACCAAAGTGATGCATAACGAATGATGAAATGGGGGTAAAATGCAAAGGAAGTATACTAGTTCCCAGTGTCCGTCAGAGCCTCACTCTTACAGGCTCCTATTGTTCATCAATACGTTGGCGCTCTTGAGCACCGGTGGTGGAGCTTGCTCAGTCCTAACCTCGTATCCCACGTCGATCACGATGGTATACCTACGCAGTATACTTTGGTCTTCCTTATCTAATGTTCAAACAACTAAACTAAAGTAAGCAGAAATCCTTCACCAAGCTCAATAAATCTCCGTTGGTACTATAACTCAGTACAGCCTATCTTACACAGTCCATCCCTAAACTTTTTTCTCCTTAGATGCTATTTCCCTCAGCAGAGGGCGCAAATTGTACTTAGTAGCCCCAGACACGGTAGGATCAGTGAACAACGGCTCTTGGATAGCTCGTATTTCCGGAGGAACAGCTGCATTCAACACGTCGTCATTTTCCTTATCCGTCTGCGTCCACGTCAGGTGGGCATCACTGAATGGGACCAACCGAGGCACTTGTTCAGATTCGGAGTCCCCGATGCCATCCTTGAGCCACTGGTCATAGGGTAGGGGTAAAGGAACCCAGTTCTTATGGCCAGCAACCTTCACAGCGGTGTGCGTCACCAACAGGACCTGTTCGGGCCCCTTCCAATGCGGCTCCAAACTTTTCTTCCGCTGAAAATTCCAGAGGAGCACATAATCTCCAGGCTGAATGTCGTGGCTGGGTCCCTCTGCTGTAGAAGGTAGGTACTCCCGCACCTGTTGGTAAATAGAACGTAAACTTTCAGTTAACTGGCCAAGGTAATCCAACAACACCCGGTACTCAATATCAGAGAAATAACAAGGTCGCAGGACGCCCCAGACATTTGCCGGGCGTCCAAACACAACCTCATACGGTGACAATCCGGTTCTAGAATGAGCTGTCGTTCTTGTTGACAAAAGTGCTAATGGTAAAGCATCTGGCCAATGTAACCCTGTCGTCTCCTGAATTTTTGCCAATTTCAGTTTGAGAGTACCATTGTACTTCTCAACCAAACCAGCTGACTGTGGATGATTAGCAGCATGGAATGCTATTAAGATTCTGCCAGAATCAAATCTTACACTTGAAGTCTGAACAAATATCATGAGGCAAAATTTTAGAAAGTAGTAATTTTTCACATGACAAATGTGTTCATGACATGCCTGAAATATGTGGAAATGTTGGACAAAAGACAGGCAATTTGAGTAAATTATATATATATATTTTTTTTAATGTAACCGTCTTCCCTTAAAATACATATAGGACTACAGTGCTACATCCTGGAGGTTGCCAAGAGGTCTCCATGAAATAGCTGTGGTTTTTCTTCCAGGGCGAGTTCTTTGCCTGAATTTCAGGCTAACCATATGGGATATAGGTAGTGGTTAATTTGTACTGGTGCATGCCGGTGGGCTAAGCCCCAGTGGCACTTCTTTCAGGGAACTGGGTGTTCTTTCGGTGCCTAGCGGGTGGAGCTCCATATGCCCATTGGCATCTTTTGCCCCGACCACTGGCGGCCTCCTGTCCTATACTTCCTCCAGTTCCGCCCAGGCATTCATACCAATTGCACGCTCCGTGACTCACAATTTACAGATTCATTTATGAAAGATTGAATCTAAATGGGATTCGCTGACATATTCACTTGTTATGAACATCTGTTACTGAGATTCGAAGTTAATGTATGGCATAAAAACTGACACGCCTTGGCTGCAGAACAGTGAATGCAGTTTTACATTCTTACACTATATATGTGTTCACTTTTTAACTTGCCTAATATATGTTCAGTTTTCATTGGGACATTATTGTACAACAGTTAGCTGTCTACTGCTGTAAATTCTAGGCATTTTACCAAGTAGCATTTGATCTACATTGTCCCTCACTTCTTCCCCCCTCCACCTCTCCATGTCCCCCTCCCACACATTTACGATCATGTCTCCTGGCCTCTTGCCTGATTCTTCAATGTGCACTGCAGGTTGATTGCCCGCCTCTTTACCCAAATAGTTAATTCTATCTCCCCCATGCATAATACTAACCACCCATGCTTTCTTCATTCCCGGCCCACCCAACACCCCCTAGAACTGTACATCTAGAGCCCCCATTTTAAAAAGAATGTCAGCCAGAGCGGCTCCTTCTCAGGTAATGTGCCCAAGATCTTGAATGCCTCTCCAGTCACATTAAGCTTATTTCTTCTCTTTTTGTCTTCATAAAATGTGTCAAGAGCAGTGCTTAACTTGAGCCGGTGCTTTCCAGTGCTCCGCACCAGCACTTAATTGTCAGCACCAGCACTTGCAACAGTCTGCCACATGGTGGCACCATTTGTCTAATTTACAGATGAGCACAACAATTGTTTATTGATTCAGTATACATTAAAAATGACTAATATCTGTCACCCAAGCCATTCGTATAGCTTTGGGGGCCTGGAATAGTCTGAATTGCCACATTTGGAGGAGTGTGATGCTTAGCAGTTGTGTTGGTTCTGTCACTGGCAGCACTGGCAGGGGCAATGGGTCAATGGCTGGTGCAAGCTGCAGTGGCCTCCTGACGAGGGCCCTGGCACTTAATTTTTTACAAATTAGGCACTCGTTAGAAGTCACCTCCTAGACAAACTCTCCGGCTCTTATTGTTCTCAGTTTCATGATCTCATAAGTCACCTGTTATCATATTGACATGTTCCTAAATCAGTAGTTTTGATATACATATACACACACACACACACACGCACGCACGCACACACACACACACACGCGCACACACACACACACTCTTATTCTTTATTTCAGTATCCCTCCCTTCTACAGATTCCCACTTCCCACCTTCTCGCTGAAATGGCCAAGTGCTTACCTGGCTCTGATTATGCACGTGCATTATCCTCACATTGTTGTCGCTATGGCCCTCAAGTGCTAATATTCCAAATAAGAAATCATAAATTGCGACCAATAACGAATCGCAATTTGGGTTTTGTAAATACAATAATGCCATTTTGCAGTCGCAAAAGCTGCTATTTTAGGACTCCGAGGTTTGCGACCTTAAAATTGCTTTGTACATGAGGGCCCAAAAGCTTCACACTTGAGCTGTCCCCTTTTTAGTTTACACATGGATTTGTCTCTCCTAAATGTTGACATCTGTCTTAATCTTATTGCTTTTTTCGTAATGTATAGCACTCTTATTCTATAACTATTGAATCACGTTATCCAATTGATTCCTCAAAAAAATGATGATGATTTAAAAAAAAAAAAAATCTCCGTTGTTTCACCCAAATTGTTCACCTCTCTGGTGCCTTTTGTAATATCTGGTTCATGCTATATAAAATCGTAATGTAACCATGACCTATATCACAACTTAATATATGGCTGAAATAAAATGCCACAATGCTTTTAATTTCTATTTATTTCCCACAAAAAGAAACATCATCAGTAAAAGACATGAAAAATAGTGTTTTACTGCCAAAATGTGCTAGGAATAAGAAAGGGAAAAGAGGTAGGGAACTGAGATAAAACAGAAAGGGGAGAAAATAATAAAGGTCAATTTTCAAGTTCAAGTTTTATTGGAGATTTAGATCTAACAATGAGATCTACAATAAAATAATCAAAATTACATCCATTACTTCAACTGTAAAAAGGAGCTAAAAAAGTAAACATTTTACCACACATTAGTAAATAATAAACGATTCATAATTGTTCATTTCTCAGTTTTTTTCTCCATTGTTTCGCCCAGATGGTTAACTGCTCTGGCACCTCTTCTAATATCTGGTTCATGATATATAAAAGCGTAAAGTAAACACTTGACCTACATCAGAACTAAGTATATGGCTGAAATAAAACACCTTTATTTAATTTCAGTATATTTCCTACTAAAAGAAACGCAATCAGCGAAAGACATGAAAAATAATGTCCTACTGCCAAAATGTGCTAGGTATAAAGTAGGGAAAAGAGGGATGGAACTGCGCTGGTAGACCAGGAAAATAAAGAAGAAAGGGAGAAAATGTTCAATTGAGCAGAATTCTTCATTGATCGTATTCCTCGGGGCAGCATTCCCTTCATGGTCTTCCTGCGGTTAAACATTCTCCCGGGCATCGTAATCTTCAGGGACACTATTCTCCTAGCATAGGGTTCCTGAGGGCAGTCTTCTGACATAATATTTCCTGGGTGTCTTATTGTCCTGGTATAATCTTGCAGGAGTGCAGCCATGTCATGCTGTCTTCCTAGGTGGTAGAATTCTGATGATACAGGATTCTTCAACCGAAGCATTAATCTAGCCCAGCATTGCTAAGGGTCGGCATAACCTTTGCACAATCATCGTGCCGGCCAACATTGGTGCTACCTCCAAGGGGAAGTGGAGCGCTCTGAGCAATGCAGTGAAAAGGATATTGCTGCTCGCCTGTCTCAGTTCAGTCCAAGTTGTGCAATGTTGACATACTGCATGGACTAACAGCTAGTCAGTGCATGTAAAGCTTCCTGGGACAGTGAAATAACTAGTGCTTATCTGACTGTTTAAATGGCATATATTCAGCCATGGTATTGCTCCACTATATTGCATCCATTATATTGCATGACAATTTGATCACATCCATTACATCGAAACAAACACTATCTGGCAAGGCATGACTAGCTAAGAATACTTGGTGGATTCAATTGTTAATAGGCTAGACTATGTAATGGTGAAAATAATAATAATATACTTATTTAGATGACATGGTGGTAGGTCATGTAGTGGATGTGGTATGATTGTAGGTTGATGGAATTGGCCGCAATTCAATGTCAGAGAAGCTCAGCCAGACTTTACTTAAAGCCAGCGGATCTCCTCGCTTCTTAAAGATGCTTTGAATAGTGATTGGTCTTGCTACATTTTAGTTCTTTTAAGGTAATGCAAAAAATCTTCAATGCTGTCTCCAGACAATAAAAAAAATTGTAAACGGGCATTTTTGGGCTGTAAAGTTTGCATGAATTTGGAGTTCAGATCCTATTAATTTTGTTGCACCCAATTCATAAAGGCAGCTTGAAAAAGTCCAAATCTACTCACAGAAGTTCCAACAAAGTTTGAGATGGATTTCCACCTTTTTGCAGATTCACAAAACTCGTAGGATTACCCTTGGAAATCTCTGAGAGTTGTAGATTTCCAAGAGTATTCCTACTTTCCAAACTCTCCTGAATAAAAAAATTAACATTTACACATTTAGTTTCTATTTTACAATGAGAATATCTTTCCTCTGCAGAAACCACTACACCAACATGAAATATGGCAGTGGTCCCTTCCTCGTCCCACTTTGCAAAGACAAATACTTCTGCCTCTCACCAGGACCGTTGAACATGCACTTCTGGGGCGAGAAAATACCTGCAGAATGTCCGTGAATAAGTACCTTTTGAATGTGTGGATGTTCAGGACACTTGGTTGATCTGCCTGCCCCCCACATCACTATTAAGCCCAGAACTTACAGTGATGGAAAATGCTCCATATTGGCAGATTTTCCATGGTAAGTTCCTCTTGTTCTGCTTCAGTTATCCCGGATGTGAAGCTCCCAAAAGCCCCTCTGGATCCGGTCCATAGAGATTACTGCTGTTCCTGCTTCTAAGAAGAGCCAGATTTGGCACCTGGGGCACAGGAGACAAAATAATCTAGAGCATGTAATGACTTGAGTCACCAGTGGCAAGCGTCAATGGCTTCAGTCGCCAGTGTCAAGCAGCAATGACTTGATTCACCAGTGCCAAAAGACAGTGACTTGAGTCACCAGTGCCAAGAGCTAATGACTTAAATCACCAGTGCCAAGAGCTTATGACTTAAGTCACCAGTGCCAAGAGGTAATGGCTTAAGTCACCAGTGCCAAGAGGTATTGACTTAATTCACCAGTGCCAAGAGGTAATGACTTAAGTCCCAAGTGCCAAGAGGTAATGACTTAAGTCACCAGTGCCAAGAGGTAATGGCATGCAAGCTGATCTGTGCAGGAAAATTCATTAAAAATGAATTACAGAGCAAGGTGTGAAGAAGGTGTGTCAGATGTGCTCCAAATGGGGGAGCCATGCTCTAGTAGCAGCAACATTTTGAATACAATTTTGCCCTTTTCTCTTCTTGATCAATTGATAAATTAGTGTGATCTCCATTTGAAACAACGTTCTTTACCGCACCAAGCAGAAGTGCCAATGAGGAGTGAGCTGTCACCGGTGCTGCGTCTTGAATCTACGTAACCTGCCTGAAGTCTGCTGATAATGTCCAGGTACTCTGTCCAATTTCCGAAAGTCCTGAAGAGTGTCAGCTAGCACAAAAGGAAAACACATCCTTCTCAGTGGTGAATTTAACTTGTCCGCTTAGACGTTCACGTTTATTCAAGCCCTTCTGCGCCCGACCCACGGTCAGTGCCAGCCATGCTGCTCAAATATCATCTCAGCAGGGCCCATATCTGGGACGACCACTCAGGCAGAGAGAATTGAAGCAGGATGGTAGAGGTGGAAATGCAAGAATAGAAACATCAGGTTCCCAAGAATGTGGCTGGTACAGACACTGAGGCCTGGTTTTCAGATGATGGAGAGGAGAGGCAGACACCTACACCACATCCAGCACAGGCCATCTGTACCACCAGCACAGTGCCTGCATCACACAAGCCAAAGGATAGCTGCCATGGAGGCAGGACATGCTGCACATCGACACCGCACCCAAATCACAGCAGCAATTGCTGAAGCTGGGGAGATTTTGCAGAGCTGGTTAGGAGGATCCCACGTACCAAGGCACCTTCAGCCTTTAGGCACCTTATCCAGCTGCAGCAGGACATATGTGTGGAACAGAGATACTGCATCCTTTAGCTGGCAGAGGAGAAGGCCAACAGAAGGGCCATAAAGAACATGATCTAAGCCATCCAGTATTTTGCCCTAAGTGGGTTGGGTATGCCTGGATGTGGGTCCTGTGCACACTGTCACTGGAACCAAGCTGTACCCTGGCTGATGAACCCATAACTAGGGTGAAACCGGTCCTGGGTTGCTTGTGTTCCAGTTCAGGGAAGACTTGGCTTGGCAATTCTGTCTGGACTATTCATATTGGAGAAGGGTCAAGATTGATTTGCATATGACTAGGTTCAAACTGAGGTGGTGCTTTGTGCAAAATAATGATGGGTTAGGATGCGGCCTGAGTGGATTACCAGTGGCTGAGATTAATTCAAACTTTCCATCCATCACTGTTTTGTATATTCATCCAAAATGTTTAAGCACGTGGCAGGTGTTATTGTGCCACATACTCACAGGAGGTCTGCTCGCTCTGCCCACCTACCAGAGTCAGGCCACACCTCTGCTAATAAAAGTGGTCTTTTTTTTCAAATGAGCCTTTATTGGTCTGCAATGAGTATTAAATGACGTATCGAGGACAATGTTTTAATGGCGCTCTGCTTTCCCTGTTCTTTTTCAGCTGTAACTCTCCCTTGATTATTTTGTTCTCCTTTGGCACTGGAGTTTCACATGGCCTTCCACTCTACCAGCTGGGACCACCCTCTTTGAATTTCATTCTAATCTAACTGTCTGCCTTGGCACCTAGGGCACAAAGTAATCCAGAACATGTAATGACTTGAGTCAACAGTACCAAGCAGTAAAACCTGTGGCAGTGCTTTTGGTGGATGGTTCACTTGGAACAGTGGCCACGGTGATAGAGGTGTCCTGGGGGGATAGGCCCAGTGACAGCAAGGCTGGGAGTGGTGGCCGTCGTTCCTGTGGAGTTGGCTGTTGGTTCTTATGGGGCCGCAAAGGTTGAGTGCCTGATGTTGCTGACGCTGGTAGTGACAGGGGCATAGCAGTTGTATAAGAAGTTGCCTTGCCCTGCTAATTCCTCTTCCTTTTGGTGGTGGTGGAAAGATATTTGAGGTTTACTCATTGGTTCCAATTTCATTTTAACCTTCAAAAAATAGTAAAACTACACATAACTATCGCCTCCAGGTACAGTGATGTTGAGTGAAAATTGACTATTGGTCTTGTAGAAATATGCTTACCAAACCTGCCGCGCAATACTGAGTCCAACATTTGAAAGATGTAATAGGGGTGGGTGGAATTCGTGAAGTTTCACTCCATGGAATTCTGTGGAGTTACATAAAAACTCTGTAAGATTCCACGGAGTTCCGCGAATGGGCGGAATTCGGTATGTCGCACTGCTCATGCTGATTTTTAGCACCGGGAGCTTGTTCCGCGCTGTGAAATCAGCACAAACAGTGCCATGTGGCACACCAGAGGGCGCTGCTTCTTTCTGTTGCTCTACTAGATTTTCTATTTTAGTGGCAGCTTTCTCAACGCAAATGGTTTCGACCTGCCCCGACTGCCCACATTGAGAAATCTCGCCGGGAGATGTTCTAGCACCCAAAAATCATGCTAGATGATGCAAATTCTCGCTCGCGCTCGCCAACTTAATGTTGGCAACCCGCACGCAAGGACAAACTCCTCAACACAGTGGTTGGCGGAGTTTTGCCGGAACTCCACCTTCCAAGCAGAGCGAAGGTGGACAAAAATCCACCAGCGGAGCAGAATTTTTCACCCACCCCTAGTAATGTTATCTATATGTGCTTGAGGGCACATATGAAAATACATTGTCCACCATTGCGCTCTCCTAGCAACAATGTGCATACAGCATTGACAAAGACAATTATCAGCCGTCAATATAATATTACATCTATCACTTTCATTACTTCATATGTAGCTCGTTAGTCTCAATAGGTGGTGCTTGATCTCATCTGCCTCTTCAATGCCTGCACCCTCAGCTCCATCTTCAACACCCTCAATGTTTGTAGGGCTGATGATGGTGTAGACAGCATCCTTCCACGGTGGTAGCTGCAGCGCTGATGCTGAGGCACCCACTGTTGCCAGGGAATCACATTGGCGTTTAGATGGTATCTCACAAACATGATGCTTCAAGTCTTGGAAATATTTTCTACAATCCTTGACCATATAAGGATGCAAGGATACCTCGCTGACCTTCTTCGTGAACTCGTGCCAGAGTTCACACCTTACTTTAGTGCTTATTTTGGGTAAGAGATGGTCCATTAGCCTAGGCTTTTCTTTTTCCACCTCACACTCATTAAATTTCACCTTCCTCACACAGACAGCGACCATCATAAAGGTTTTAGATGGTTTGAAGACCAGATGGCAGTGCAGAGTGGAGGACTCTGTTGGATTCTGAAATCCACAAAGGCAGCTGTGAATCTTGAAGGGGGTGCTGGATTCTCAGCAGAAGTGGAATTTCTGCTACATTAGGAGTGAGTCTAAGGTTTTAGGGTCAAAATAGTACAGTTTCCACAGCATAAGCAGTGCTGATGGCAGCATGATATGGCCTAATCTCTGTCTTTATAGGTTGCTTCCTAATACAGAGCAGTTTTTTCCATATACACAGAATTAGTGGTCGGTGTTTTTGCTACTGGATTTATCAGTCATTAAACCCAGGTACAAAAATACTGGGTGCAGAATCACACTAGGTAAATCAAATACACCTGGACTTTGGAAGAAAATTGGAAAATCAGTATTAAGCAGTCAAACTTAGTCGAAATCATAAATTCAGGATGTAAGAATACCACACTGGGATGTGCCTAACTCGCCCTTCGTCCCATTGAATTTATTTGGGAGCAAGGGTCTGTGTCACGTCATTTCTGGGAGAGGGGAGGACAGGGAGCCTTCTCGTCACTCTCCCCACAAAACTTAGAAACAATCTCGAGAAAGCTTAAATCTGCCACCGCAAAAAAACTCCCCCTGAAACATTTATCCATTTGGGTTTTTTAAACTGAATTGTAAGTATATGGATTATACCTTACAGGCCCTATCAATTCAAAATTAGAAATCGGTCACCAACTGGTAGATATATTGAATATTCTTTCACTATTTGTACATGTATGGATTAGAATACTGAAGTCTATAGGCTAAGCTTTTATATTATTTGATTGAAACCTGCTTTATGATTAGCTTTTTCTATTGTTAGATTGTGTACAAAAGTAAAACCTATTATTAGAACGGTTTTTAGTAATCAAGCACATAAAGGTACCATTATCAAATATCTTTAGAACAATGCCCCACTTTTTTAAAGCGAACACTAATTAACAGGCGGTGATGTCTGCAGGTAAACAATTATTTCCTGATCTGAAATCGATGTGATTGCACGGTTGCAAGATTTTTCAGAGGGCATATAAAACCCGCCACTGTATACATAATGCCTTTTTGTGTAATGAGGTTAGGTATGTTGGCTCATTAACATTCAACTGTACCGACTGCATAAATTAAGAGCTTAATGATGCGGACATTCCTAGGGGAGAATTTGTTCTCATCTGCCTCACCAGTGGGGTTGCTTTAATGCTGCATAAGTCAAGGTGCTATCCATCACCCTCTCTGGGCTACCAGCTCCCTGCTCTGGGAGAACGCCTCTGTGTCAAGGATGAAGCAGAAAACATTGGCAACGAGGGGCGTTAGCAGCAAAAAACCCTCTGTGATGAAGAACACACGTGTAACTGTAACTATTCTCATAAAGATGGCATATTAATGTTAAGCCTCCAATGTTCGAAGGGTTCAGAGGTCTCTTGTCTGTAACACTTGGGGAATTTGAAGACACAACACAAATCAAAAGTTACATTTCTAATGCGCCCCCACAGGTGTACATTCGGTGAGAGGGTGTTTGGGGTGTTGCACCCTCCAAATAAATGCATTCCTATGTTGATAGTTGGGTCCAGGGATTCCCAGTCCTCACAACCATTAGAACATAGAGTAGCTGGACAAAGACCACCATAATTGGACCCACAGCAGACTAACCATGGCCACAACTACTAAACCTAAAGGATGCTAGAGGGATAATAAATGGGGTACCCTCCACCCAGAGACCTTTATTACACATGCTCCAATCAATCAGGATTTATAGAGCACTGCTATTCACCTGCGAGGTATCCATGTGCTGAGAGCCTTGCTGCTCAGGTGGAATTAGTTCAACAGCCAAGTCTTGAGTCCCCTTCTGAATTCCTGATGGTAGGATGAGGTCTGGAGGTGGAGGGAGAGGCTGTTCCAGGACTTCGTGGCAAGGTAGGAAAGGGGTGCCCTCCACTGTTGCTTTACCGGATGCGGGCGGTGTGATTGAGGGAGAGGGAGGTGGAGCGCAGGTGTCTGGAGGGTTGATGGAAACTCAGGCGGTGGTTGATGTAATGGTCCTTGATTGTGCAGGGCTTTGTTTGCATGGGTCAGCATCTTGAATTGACATCTCTTGTGGACGGGGACCCAGTGGAGTTTCTTGAGGTGTGGGAAAAATGTGGGTCCGTTTGGGGAGGTCGATGATAAGTCTGGCTGCTGAGTTCTGTATGAATACCACCAGTCATTTGAATTTGTGCCACTCAGTTTTTTATTGAAATTGCTTTTTATATATTCTGTCAATTTACCATTGTAGAGCAAAATGTCATCATACTAATAATGTTTTTAAATGGTTTTCAGTGTGTCTGAGAGTTTGTATGATGGACATGAAAGTGAATGAATAAGCACTATATTTTTCCTAGTTGTGTAATACTTAATAAATGCTCATTTTGTATTTTTGATAAACAATTTGTTGTCTTTGGTTTTATTTTTATTTATTTTTATTTTTGTGTTTTATAGAGCGCGAACTTGACCCGTTAGGGTATCAGAGCGCTTTACAGGAAACATAGAAATGTACAATAGGCTTGGAATCACAATAATATACAAAAGGTAAAAGAGGGCAGGGTGCAGGATATATGAAAGATGGTGGACACGAATGTACGGTTTGCGTTTTATAGTTGCTCGAAACGAGTCCCCAGGTTTCTAGGAGAGGTGACTAGTTAATCCGAGGGGAGGCGCTTTCTGATTCTCATTGTTCACTGATCAGCTTTTAATTTCTGTTTACTGAATGGTTGCCTTAAATCTGTACATTGATTGATTGATTTATTTCCCTACTTTAAGGAACCTCATCTTAATTAGTAGGGGGCCCCTTCTTTTGCGCTGATTTACAGTCTCTTCAGGATGTGTGTGGTAATTCCTACGTAGAGTGCATTGCCGCAGTCCAGGCAGCTAGTGATGAGGGCTTGAGTGACGTTCCATCTGGTGCTTACTGGGAGCCATTTGAAGATCTTTTGGAGCCTGAGAAGTATAGGGAAGCAGGCGGAGGGGACTGCATTGATCTTTTTTTCATGGCGAGTTTGCTGTCCAGGATGATGCTGAGGTTCTAAGCAGGGTCTGTAGAAGTGGGTTAGGGTCCTGCTCAGTAGGCCACCAGGAGTCGTGAACTGGGAGGCATTGTTACCAAGGATCAGTACTTCTGTTTTGTCTGTGTTGAGTTTGAGGCAGTTGTTTTGCATCGAGTCGGCAATGCTGGTCATGCTCAGGCGGAAGTTGGCACTCGTGGTGGAAGGGTCTTCAGCAAGAGAGAGGATGAGCTGGGTGTTGTCTGCATAGGATATGATGTTCAGTCCCTGGGTTCTGACAGCATTGGCCAGGGGGTCATGTAGGCATTGGACAAAGTAGGGCTGAGGGATGAACCTTGAGGGACAGACACAGATGATGTTCTTGGGTTCCGAGGTTAGAGGTGTGGTAGGCAGATTCTCTGGGCTCTTCCAGTGAGGAAGGATGCAATCCATTTGACGGCGTTGTCTCAGATTCTGATCTGATGAAGCCTCTTGATCAGGGTGTGGTGGGACACAGTGTTGAAGGCTACTGAGAGGTCGAGGAGGATCAGGGTGGCCGCGTCTCTCCTATCCAGGAGGGTTCTCATATCGTAGGTGGCTGTGATCTGAGCAGTTTCAGGGCAGTGGTTCGAACGGAATCCAGATTGGGATTAGTTCAGAAGATCATTGCTCTCCAGGTATTCCGTGAATCTGCGGTTAAAGGGGAGCAGAGAGATGGGCCAGAAGTTCTTGAGCTTGTTGGGGTCGGCGGATGGTTTCTTGAGGATGGGTTTGACTTACTTGTGTTTCCATTCTTCTGGGAAGGTGGCAGAGGTGATAGATGTGTTGAAGATGGTGGTGAGCTTGTTGCTGATAGTCCTGATTCCGAGGTTGAACATGGGGGCAGGGGTCCGTGGGTGTTCCTGAGTGGATGGAGTGCATAATGGCTGAGGTGCTCTGTGTTGTGAGCTGGTCCCACATGGTGGTCCGGTGGTCAGAGTTTCTGTCTACTGGAGCAAGGAGACTGAGAATGTTAGAGGTGGTGGGTTGAGGTATAAAGTGTTTGTAGATGGTGGAGCTCTTATCATGGAAGAAGTCTGCCAGAGTCACAGAGTTCTTGGGAAGGGGTGATGATGTTTTCGGTTGTGGAGGGGTTGGAGAACTCCTTGACGATGCTCAGGAGTTCTTTGCTGTGGTTGCAGCTGGCTTCAATGCAGTCGGGTATGGCATTCTTTTTCAGGAGTTGGTGGTAATGGTTGAGTGATGTCTCGAAGGTGGTGATCTGTGGGCTCCTTGCTGGTGCATCATTTCCTTTCTAGTTGCTTGCAGTTGTGTTTCGTGGCTCTTAGTTCCGAGGTGTACCAACTGGCATGTTTGGTGGCTCTCATGAGTTTGGTGGGTTTGATGGGTGCGACTCTGTCGACGCAGTCAGTGATCCAGTCAGTGAAGTTCTTGACAGCCTGATCAAGGTTGGTTGTGGTGTCAGAGAGGGAGGTGTTGATCCTGTTGGCCCATTGGCATTCGATACTTTGTTCCAGCTGCAGTATGATGTGCTGGGCAGCTTCATGGTGGGGCTGGGCTCCTGTGATGGTGAAGTGGACGATTAAGTGGTCTGTCTAGGTGAGCTTGGTGACCTGGCTGTCCTGCGTTCTGTGTGGGGCTGGTGACTAGTTGGTTGAGGCCGATGTTGTTCATGCTTTCAAGGAGGTTGGCTGTGTTGGCGTTGTTAGGGTAATCGAGGTGGAAATTGAGGTCTCCAAGGAAGATGTAGTGTTCGATGTTGATGGCTTGTAGTGCATAGAATTCGGGAATGGCATCGCAGAAGCTGGGGCATGGACCTGAAGGTCTGTAGATGAGGATGCCTCTGATGGTGGACTTCCCTTCTGCTTTGAGTTGGAAGTTGAGGTGTTCCATGATCGGGATGGTGTTGTCTGTGGTGGTGGTGCAGTGGATGGTTCCTTTGTGGATGATGGCGATTCCACCTTCGTGTTTGTTGATGTGGTACCAGTGTGCTATCTTGTATCTGTGGGGCTTGGTTATAGTGATGTCAGGCACAGATGCAGGGTCGAGCCAGGCCTCATGAGGAAGACGACGTCAGGGTGAGGGAGATGATGGTGTTCCAGATCTCAGTTACATGTTTGCAGAGTGATCAGGTGTTGAGCAGGAGGCAGTGGAGTTGTCCAGGCACATTTGTGGTAGGCATGGTGGTGGTGGTATGTGCAGGTGCTCCGGTGTTGCAGGAGTAGAGGCAGTGGCAGCAAAAGAAAGGTCCTACTGTTGAGCGTGGGGAGGTGCAGCAGCAGTTGTTGTTGTGGAGTCTGGGGTCCAAGGATACGAGCTCGGTGCCGGTGTAGCTGCGGGTATTACAACAAGTAGGGAAACAGAGAGAAAATAACAACAACAGCAACCACAATAGAACAAGGGCATAACAACAACAGTAGAATTAAACAAGTACAATAATGGGACAAGGAGGAGCAGAGCAGCATTAGCACAAGTGAGGGAGCACAAGCTAGGCAGAGGCTGAGGCAGCGGGGGAGCTGACACAGGGACCTGCTCTACCGTGCCTCATTTACACATACTCCTTCATAAATGTGGCATTGGTTGCAGCCCTCACTCTGTGTAAGTGTAGAGTGTAATATGAATAAAGTTCACTGATCTGCTAGCTGGTGTATGTAGAAACAGTTTTCGGCTAACACCTGATAAAGTGCAGTGCTGCTGCAGCAGCACTTTACCAGGGATTGAAAGGAACCACCTTTCAGGAGCTTCCATGGGGGACACTGACTGAGCTCCTTCAAAACCCCAGGCTTCTCCTCACCAGTGTGCTCCAATGACTTGGTATGTGGGAAAAAATTACTGGGGGACTCAACATCTAGAGATGCACTGCCCCTGGTGACTGTTGCCACTGTAGACATTTGATATGCCTGTTTTGGCCTTCTTCCCAGTTCTGTTGTCCAGCTATACTGTGGTTTCTGGTACCACCTGACCCTTGCTGTCATCCTTCTTAAAACCTGTGGATAGAAATTAATGACAATAAGGAAATTGTAAGTGATGTGTTGATCATAAGTGAGTTATCAGACAAGATCAGAAAGGATAATTTACCTTTTCCCACCAAGAAACCAACATGCCAGTGGGATGCAGAATCCTGCTTATTAGACATGTTGTGATAAGCACCCACAGTTTGCCAAGTAAAAAGCTCATATATAATAATTTAGTGTGTGGCATTATTACTCTGCTCTTAGTGTAATTATATCAGTGTCTTCAGCAACGTAGGCCCGCTTCCCAGTTTGATGTAACAGAGCGTAATATTGGATTTAAAGAGTGCCTGCATTGGCATCATAGTGGTGGTTTTGTTAGAAGACCCCTGCAGTAGCTAAGGGCAGAAGGCTGGACCCCATTTACTCAAGAAGGGGTGGTTGAACCACGTGTTTGGGAATAGTGGTAGTCATTCTCTGGGAAACCGGAGAGAGAGCCAGGGTAGCTAGTGTACATAAAGTATTTAAAAAGAGAGGACATTACCCCAGCACCATACTGAGTCTACAAGGTCACTGGTTCATGTCCAACCTGGCAAACTGCAAGGGGTTTTCACTTCTGAAGCCTGAAAAGGTGATGATGGAGGACTTCAGATCCTAAGTCGCTATACCCAAAGATGCCTGCTGATATATACATCAGTGCTTCAAAGAATTGTGGGAGAATGCTATAATAGTGACCGTGTCTGCCCTCTTGGATGGGAAAAAAAGGCTAATGCGCTCTTGACTGATAGGCTGTGCAAGGGTTCTTCGCAAGCACATAGACACTATCGTTAGGCAGAGACTTCTTCTTAGTGGTATAGTGGGCTAGTGTACAGTTGGGGTAGCAGAGTGAAATCGACTAGGGCTGGAAGTTGGACCGAACTAATACCAGCTCATACTGAGCGCCATGTTGGCCGAGGACAAGTTTTAGTAACAATCTTCTTAGGCTGCCATAGTGAACTGGAAACAAAGCCATTACTTTACAAAGACCAGGCTTGTAATGTATACAATGGAATGTATACAGTAGTACCTCTGCCACTGACCTTTAACCCTCTAAATCATCTTAGGTAAGCTGGATTTTGGAAAGACATTCCAGAGCATTGAGGTTGCAGGTTTGTCTAATACCCGTTCAAGAATGTAACATCCCCAGCAAGGTGCAGGATTGCTTCCCTCCCAGAAACAGCTTTCAGTGACAAACCCAGAACCACCTTGCAGCTTTTTCTGGAGAGGACCAGCCAACTGTCTGCCCATGAAACACCAAACTTGTGGAGAAGTGTTGATCTCTGTCATGGAGAACCCTCGAATCATTGAATGTCATTGTGCCTGGCATGGTAAGAGATTACACACAACCTGGAATGGTTGTTGAAGCATTGACACCAACCACAAGACACGTAGAGTATCTCTTGTTGCATCCTTTACCTGTGAGAGCAGCTCTGGAATTGTTGGCAACAGCGTGTTCTTCATTTGCTCTTCATGCACGCTGGAACTTCCTCATTTTACTTTAAACAGCCTGATATTTGTCCACAGCACATCTAGAATCATCAAACTGCTTTGTCCCTGGATAGCTCCTGGAGCCCTCAGCCATCAGGCCGTGTGGTACAATTCCTTAAGTTTATGGAGCCGTCTTTCAGCTACTGAATCCTAGCAAGCCACCCTTTTATGTGTCCGTTATCACCATCTTTTGGCACTCCTCTCTGCTTTTTAGCATTTCACCACTGACTTTCCTGCACTCACTGCATTTCTTTTCTCCCTCAGCTTCACATACAACTTGCTCCGGTGTAAAGGCTGTCTTTTGTCATAGTCCTGTGCTGGGTACTTTGATCTCAATGTTCCAATCCAACTTTTCTCTGCTTCTGTTCTCTAGAAACAGCTATGCCCCTCCTTGTGTTCCAAAGTTAGCCAGGCATATCCTGTCCCCACGATTAAGGGGTGGACCTGTCCCTAGCCACATTATCTCTGTGGAGATGCAAATGGGCCAGGGGCCATTGGGACAGGTTTATTCTGTAATACATATAAGATTGTGTGGCAGAAACTAATTCTTTGCCTCGGCCATTGTTTATAAAAGGGTGTAGACTAGGGAGGTTGAGATGTTTCAACTTATCCCATAAAGGTGGCAAACCAACTATATAGTGAAGGTTATGAAGTTTGCACTTTCCCAACTTTGGGAGTTTTTGTTCTGTGAGAAAATACTTGCAAAAAAGTGAGATTTTTTAGATTTTCTCATGCACCCCAACACTCTGTGCAAGATTTCTTCTCTTTATGGTTTACAACTTAGCAGTCTTTGCAAACATTGCAAAGATTTCAAAGTTATCGTTATACAAAACATGTCACAAAGTTGACAGGCAAGGAAACTTTACCACTTTACGCCCTCTTCTTGTGTAGAATAGGTGAGCACCACCTCTGTCGGTATGAAATGAGTGTGAGAACCTGCGGGTCCAGTATCTGCTCCACAAACATACCAACATCGTTGCAACTCGGTTGAATGACTGGGATTGACAATGGATGTCAATATGGTTACGGGCATTCGCCCTATGGTCACTCATCCATTGCATCGAGGAGGGAGTCTCAACTACCTGCATCAGTGGTGGAAGGAAGGATGAGTGCATGCTATTTTTCTTCATACTGGTGTCACCGAGGTGTGGCCATTATTAGTATTTCTGAAGTATTGTGATGAGACAGGTCCTACAATGCAAGTCATCACAAGTCACACTTATGAGTAGGCATGTACCTTCTCTAATGTGAGTTAGCATGTGTCATATTCCAACAGTGGATAAGATCCGCAAGTGTTGGGACCACCAGCACAATCCTTTCTGTGTCGCTAGTCTTTTGTCGATGCAAATTAGAGATGTCGAGCCATGTTCAATTGACACTTAATCAAACCATCTCACTCATGGTTGTCAGGAATACTCAATCAAACTGCTGACAATCTAGGAACCACAGCTTCCTGATATTCTTGCACCCCCTCTTTTCAACTTTAATAATTAAGAGACACGCACTTCAAAAAAAATAGTCATTTTAATATAGGTTTCAATAGTTACTATTGAGTAACTCTAATGCCATTTGTTTTTTGAGTTTTTACTACTATCTTGTTAGTGCTGTGTTAATACTTTTATATTTTGCTGCTTTTAAAAACAAATAAAAATGATACCGATAAACCCCCAACACAATAGAGTAATCTAGCATTTTTACATCACGTATAAAATAGCTAGCGAAAATAAAAAGAATACTTATAATAAATGCTGGTGCCTCTGGCAGTGCTTTGTGTTTGCTCAGTTTTTGCATCATTTGTTCACTGAAAATTCCCAGATGGTGGTGCTGTGCAGGTTCCAGCTAAATTGTGTCACAAACCATTATTTTTCTGTGCTTCGGATTTCCTATCCATGAAATTGCTTGTAATTCTATATACTATTGCGTTGCATCAATCACTGGCAATGATGCATGAACTGAGGCGGAAGAGAAGATAATTTACATAAATGTAACACTACCATGACACCCCTCTGACCTCAGAATGACCTACAGAGTTGCACTGGACTAGTTGAAAGTTTGTTTTGTTGATAATAGTGTTTGGGAGCAGGCATATCGTGGTTTGCTGGTGGGACTGAAGATGTGGGTACCACTCACGTGTAGATCTCAGTTTCTGATGCTTCCCTCATCCTTGTCCACAGGAGCATATATACAAGCTGATGAAGAGCGACAGCTACGCGCGGTTCCTGCGCTCCAACGCGTACCAGGACTTGTTGTTGGCCAAGAAGAAGGTACTGTAATGTGTGGATTGCCGTGCTTGCATCTCTCGCATCTTTTGGTGCACGCCTGCTGCTTGCTACTAACAACGTCATGGAAACCAGTTTAATTGTGTTTTATTTCTTTTTTAAAACATTTACAAAAAAAAATATTCATGGTAGTAACCCTACTGCATAGTCTAGACCAAATCATGCTCTTCAACATTTAGGAGGCCCTGGAGAAAGAGTTTATTGTCATCACAGTCCTAGAACATGGAGTACTAGCTTGTAGATTGCACTAGATATGAACTTTAAAGGAGGCCTCTTGCTAAGTTCTCCACGTAACTTTATTTGTAAGTTTTTAACAGAGCCATATTACTGTACTAGCAGTGGGTGAAATTGCAAACCATTTTTGTCACATAGTTCGTGGAAGTTTTGAAAATATTAAACATATTACAAGAAATACATTTGACCAGTGGTCTGCATGAAAATTGTACAGACGAGTAATCCATGTGTACAAAAATCATTGGATGTACTGGTGTGAGACTCCTGATATAAAACATATATGTCTTGCAGCCCTGGTACTCATCCTTTCACAGAAGCGACAAGATGGTTTCTGCTCAAACCAGTGACAAACTGCAACCGGCTGGAGAACAAAAATTTGTGTTACACCTCACCTTGGCAAAATGTGCACAATGTGTATACACTATCCTGGCGTTGCCTATGCACTGGACTCCTCTGTTCTGAGTCTCAGTGGAGAAGAATGAAGCAAAGCTGAGAATCTGTGTTTTTCGTAAGCGAGAATAAATCATAGTTTGACCATATAACATTCCTTGCAGTGCAGCCAAACATGACAATATCTTCACCCTCTACTTTTCAACTTATGCTGCAACAGAGGCCATGATTGAATGACATGTTTGTTATGGGATCTTGAGTTAGGAGTTAGACTTGTTTTAAGGTCAGCACAAAGTTGTGAGAGGTTAAGAACTTGAGGGGGGCATTGACCCTTGATCGGATGAGCATAACTCAGCAATCTGAACTGCTACTGTGTAGGGGCGATAATATTGATTAATGTAAGAAGCTCTGCATCAAAGCCATTAAAGGCCATAATCAAGGCAGGGCCAGATGAAGTGCACCTGTTGGAATCCCACATATACCTTCCCAAATCGATGATCTTCTCAAAATGTCTCCATCATCACAGCACTGCTGGAAAAACCTCTGTCAGAGTAGCTGCATCTTGAGCATTTTCCTAAAAGGGAGGAGGTGTCTGTCAACCTTGGCTCGTCCAGTTCCTTCACACCATAACTATGCGAGGATGTGGCCTGAGGCAGCAAAGGATTCCAATAATCGGCATAGGACACAGATTGCTTAATGTTATTGGGTATGTCCTCGTGCAAAGACACAAGGACCTGCACTATACCCGACAATGTCCATAGCTGTGTAATGTGGTAAATGCTTCAAGCTGTTATTGTGGTTTGAATTAATTCAGAGTTCACAGGAAGAATTCTCCCATCCCTTCCAGTGTCCTCTGGGATTCCTAAAGGGGCACATAAAAGTTCTATTATTTACATAAACGTGCTACATATTATATTTTCATTTTGTCTGCTCAACCAAAATGCTACAAAAATGGATGGTGTTGCTGACGGAGTAGACTTTTTCATGATCATTGAAAAAAACAAGATTTCATTCGTTTGTAGAGAAGTTCTGCCTTAGATTGAAATAGGGAAGCTATCATGATTTTCCAAACGCAGTGCCCTCAAACTCTCTGAAGATTAGTTAAAGATTATTAAAATTTAGAGCATTACTTTACGTGAATTTAATTTCAAGTTATTTGTTTCAATTCTACTTCCCCAAGCTGGAAGTGTTAAAATGCTGGCTTGTTCTTCTTAAATCTGCCTAAAAGTCCATATCCTCCGGTTGTAGCAAGAATGGTGACCCCAGAACCGGTATATATTTAACTCTGTGGTGACGTGGGCTAGGTTGCTTTTGCTCCAGGATCTTATTTAAGTTCTAAAGCTGGGTGAAAGTTTCTCCCCGGCTGCATAATTGGTGGGTTCCGAGCTTTTATGCATCCAAATTATCTGCTGTAAATGCCCACAATTTAATTAGGGTGGATTTGGAAGGGATTCAGAATGTCTCACACTAGTCCATGGTGGCTTGGACTAGGCACAGCAATGATAGAATTTTATGGATTTTCAGCAACAAGTCTAGTCCATTCTAAAGCCTGTTCACAGATTATATGATGCAACTTTGATCATTGTCAAAAACTCCTCTCTACATTTCACTGAGTTATCTTGTCAGTTCTGCTCCCCCTTATCCTGATCACTTTCTTCACAGAGAGCCATGGGTTCTGCCTGCATTGGGCCTCTAAAGCCCTCCACCATATGTGCGGTGAGGGGAAGGTAATAGATACCTAGTGAAGTTTCAAACTCTATTTCTTGTCTGCAAGGGGCCACATATGTGCCACTGAGATGGAGAAAGCCAAAAGAAACCCAAGAAAGAGACATAAATGATGGCAAGTTATCGTGAGTGTGTTCTCCATGTCCCACTTTCCAGCCCACCACCACCACCCTCCGATCAAGTATTCGGCCACAGAGTTAGCGACCTGGATGAGGGGCAGTGTGAGGATGGTGGCTGTACCCAGTCTAGATGCAGCCTGCAAAAAGGGGATGCAAGATTTGGCAATGCTAAACTTTTAATTATCTCCTACCTTCTAACTAGCAACCTCAATCACCTGTACTGTTTATCGTTAAAAAAGCATTAAAACCAGAGTATAAATACCCAAACATGCCCCCCCCCCCTGGAACAACCTTAGCCGAGTAATGAGAAGATCAAACTGCCAAAAAGACGTCCATAAGTGTAAACTAAATTAATGTGTTGGTTGGAAACCTTTAGATGTTTACATGCCTGTACTTCATTAGAGTTCTCTTTACATTTAACAGCTTGGAGAATGAAGGATAAGCAGTTGTTTTCTGTGACATGCACTGCAAAAATGCAGCCAATGACACCCTCTTATTGACCCCTATCAAGAGATGAACATACTTTTGCTTCATGTTTTGCTGCCTTCCGTTATCATTGGCATGGCCATGATGTCATGGTGGTCGTCCGCCAGGGCTGCCCATGCAGATTGATATTATATTGCATGGTGAGCCTGTGTTTTGTGTTGCTTCTTAATCTCGTTCTGCATGCTTGTGATGGTCAAGCAAGTGTTTCTGCCCAAGTTGCTATGAACACCAACAGTGTGGCTGTGTTGCATCCCTTTGTGCAGCACCGGGACCTCTTCCCTGGAGAGATGTGCACAGCAATCACAAGCCATATGGTCCCCTAAAGTTGACTCTGCGAGGGACATGCCAAAGACCATGTCCATCGCCAAGTGCCCATGTTCCTTCTTAGCTAGTCTCAATGCCCCTCATGTTCTGCAACCTTTGTAGGGGGACATGGGGAGACAAGGGAAGTTCTCTACTCTATATCTGCCTTCCCTCCTACACAAGGCGAGGTAAAGGTGATGGGAGACCAGAGTGGTACTTGGGACTGAAGGACTGACAGGTTTGAGAGCAAGAGTGTCTAATACTTAGGGTTCACTAAATCTTTGCGGAACACAGATGGGGCAACACCAAAAGTGGAATTGCCAACTGCTTGGGGTATGGTAATGACCGGGTGCAGTACTCCAAATTTCCAACTCGGAATGAGATGTAACCCCTATATAAGAATTATTGGGAAATGTGTAATTAGAACACCACTGAGAGACGAATCTAGGGTCAAATTGATGTAAGAGGCAATTGGAAGTATTGGTGACACTAGGAATAGAAGCGGCTATTGGAGTAACATGGACATATGGAGGTTAATGTGATGAACAATGGCGACTGCAACATATGGAAGGGAAGGAACCTAAATTCCCAAATAGACAGTCTTGTCTCCTCGACATCCTCCTCCAACCTCCACCCACATATATGACCCAATTGCTGACTGTCTCACAGACAGTAAAATGCTGCTCTAGAATTTGGCCTTTCCAATGGGATCCTATTCCCGCTGTGCAGAGTTCTCCATAGTGGAGAAATTTGAGTAGGGGGTTAAAAAAACATGTTCTCCCGGTGTAAATTAACTTTTTTCTATTCTTTTTTTCTCTGCAGAGAAAACAATTTATGCCTCTACACCCCCACCAAATCTCTGGTTATCCATTCCCCTTCACACCATTTATGCAACACTGTGCCTGTGTTTGAGTGGCCCTTTCCAGTCTGGAATGGGGATTGATTGGACTTTGAGAATACCCACAAACATACCAATTTGTGGATGTTCCCAAAACTCCAAGGCATACCACAACTTGAAATACCCACTTTCCGGTCCCTTGAGTGGGATTTATGGCTTTGGAGTTCTCCACATTCGTGAATTCCTGATCAGGGCTTAGTTTTAATCAACAGACTTTGACCCCAAAACAAGAGAAAGAAAAGCAGCAAAACGGGAAAGAAGAAGGAAGAGAAAGAAGAAAAAACTGGAGCAAATGGTTGAACGCAGATGTGAAAAGGATCTTACGAGTGTGCGATATAGGAACTGGGAGAGCATATTGGTGGATGAAAGCAGCCTGAGGTGAAATAAAGACTAGACAGCCTTGTATTCTGTAACCCTGAAATTAGTCAGTGGCGCCCGTGGACCTCTTAGAAAAATTTGGGCCTCAGCACAAATTTAGTACTGCATGTGGTGTGGCACATAAAAACCTTTTTCCTTTTGAGTGAGGAGTATGAATTTGTTCAACTACGCCATCATCCTGCACAACCTTGTGCATCAGTATTTAAAAGAGATCATTGCAGCCACAATTGCCCAGTGGAGTTCCATCATCCCTGCTGCTCTATATTCGTTTTTAAGAACAACATTTGGGCAGAACAGATATGCCCAGAGATTAGGAAGGTAGGAATGCCAGGTAGGAATGGGACAGTCTGGAGGCATGGGTGGGCGGGTCGGTGGGAATTTATTGGAGAAAGGCTAATGCCTCCTTCTACAAAATGTTAAATGGGAGCCACAAAATCAAGTCTCATCTAGGCTTACCACACAACACAACATTGCACACACTCTGGCGTATGTGCGGAGACAAATACAAGGAGGCAGGTGTAGGATAGTGGTGTGCAAAGGACGCACACCGGATGGAAGAGGCAGGGCTTTGGCACACATGGGACAAGGTCAAACATTGAGGAAGGGGAGCTCTTAGGATTGTGTACCCCTCACAAAGATGGATGGAGGCAAGACCAACACTCCTAAAGCCATTGTTGTTTATCCAGAAGGAGAGTAGATGGGAACGAGCCTGGAGAAGTTGGCAAAGGTCCTGGGGGAAGGCAGTGTCTACAAACATGGAGCCTCTTATGTCTATCTAGACTGATGTGTACATTCTTGGTGATCAGCCCCGTCTTCCGGCAGCTTCAAAGGTCAAACATATTGGAAAATAGAGGGTCACACAAGTTGTAGCTCTCATCATTGTAAATGCAAAATTCAACACCACCTGGAAAACAAGAGACCTATATCTGAGCACTGAAATACTATGTATGTCATGTGTTAGGTCTTTTGAACACTTCAGAGAGATAAACAGAAGATAAAGTACATATTGCCTCGGGTTCCTCCATCCAGGACACTCTTCTGAGTAGCTGATGTGTTCTACAAATCCTTAAATAATAATAGTAATAACAATGGGACATTTTACATCTTTTGAACTTTAGGTTAAGACAATCTCTATTTCCGTATTTTTTTGACTTTTCGATACTTTTGCATTACTTTTTCTGACTACTTTGCAGTTATGTGACTAGGTGGAGAGTCACATACAATGTGAGTGGCAAAAATATTGCATGCATTATAACAACCATACCTATATATGTTTCCTCAATTTCAGCTCTTATTCTATTTATTTTATCTTCATTGGCGGTATTTATGTACTGTGAATCTAGGTACTTACTTTGTCCCAGTGGTGGACAAAGTCCCTTTTGGGGGACAGCGCTTATTTAACGTCATCAGATTTTGACCCAGAGCAGAGAAGGAAAGGAAGAAAAGGGAGAAAAAAGGAGAAGGAGAAACACAGGAAAAGAGTGAAACAAGAATCAAAATGGAATATCAAAGAACATGTAAGAGCGAGACCAAGAGACAGAAAGTATATGGTGGTGGAGAAAAGAGGCATGAGGTGGAATCAAGAGCAAACAGCCTTGGCATTTGGCAGTCCCGGCATGTAGTAGAGAATATTGGAGCCCCTTCACTTATATTTTTTTTTATAAGTTAAGCCTTGCTAAGAGGTCAGTGAAACATTTACAAAGATCAAGGAAATTACATGCAAGACAAGCAGGTTAACAGATGGAGAAGAACTTGACTTCTTTCCGAATGGCCATGAGTTTGGAGGCTAGTCTCAGGAGGAAGATGGGTCATGCTCCACGTAGTGCGGGTATGGACAAACAAGATAGTTCCTTTTTGCCAGGCAGTTTGTAAATGACCTTGTAAATGATGTAGAGAGGCTTACATTTGGTTTGAGCAAAGTTGCAAAGGTGAGCCAGTTGAGTTCCTTGATTGTGGGGTGATATGGTGGAACTTGGAGGCCGATTTAGAGTTTGCCAGAGAGGGAACTCCAGCGTAATGGCGATGGAGTAGCCTCTCCTCCAAACGCTCGGTCTGTCTGCCCAATTTACGGCTGGTCAGACCAACAGTAAGTCACAACAGGAACTATTCCTGCTCTATCACCGACATACTCTTCTGACGGCCTGACGGAGTACAGACCATCGGAGGTAAGCCATTCGATCATCCACCCAGTTTTGAGTGAGTAGTCAAATTTCTTTATTTTGCTGTCCATCCACAGTAACAGACAGTAAAGATTAATACAAATATAAATAACCCTCACACCAAGGGAGAAAACTTCCATGGAGTTGGGGCCATTAGTTTTACATTTTTCAAAAATAAACTCCCAGTTTGAGAGTTTGCATTTGAAAAATGAAGACCTTTCAGAAGTTTGGTGTAAGCATCTGTCACCAATGACGGATGCACACCAACCTTTTTAGTGGCTTTTTATGGACTGCCATGATAGTCAACGTGACCTCCATCAAGCTGTGAGCTCTCAATTTGGCAAGCACAGCAAATTCCTCCACCACCTTGATTGCCCTCACTCCATCCAACAAATTCTAAATCAGGCCCTTATATCTTTACTTTTTAGTACAGTGCGTGGTCACTGAAAGGCATCATGGGGCTAGGAATGGACAAAGAGAGGAAGGAACAATAAAACTGAAAAAGAAAGTGGCAAAGTCGAACGGCAAGAGCCATAGAAGAAGAATATTCCCATATATAAGCCTAACTCCTGAATTTCCTGACATTGTAGAGGTGGCTGATCTCCAGACGATGGAGTTCAACAGTTGTGTTCTAAAGCGCAAAGGGTTCTACTCCAAGAACATGCACCAGTCACTGACAAGGAAGGCAGCTGCATGGTAGGGGACATTTATCAGGGGTGTCTAAAGGACTTCACAAGTTTAAGTATATTTGTAGTTTCTTTATTGATGGAAAGGTAGAAGAGGCATCAGCATTTCTGAGCATTTGAAAAAAAAAGGAATTGATTGGAACTGATGTCCCTAGTTTAAGAAAAATTGCAATAATTTAAATTCACCATAGTGCCACATTTTTTGCTCGATGGTAGGTTAAAGCATTCTGGCGTTGATCTGGGACATTCTAGATAAACATATTTGGCATTTAATAACATATCATTATATAAATATTTAATCAACAATTACATTTGTTGCATCCTCAAAACCTATCTTTTCTGAATCCTTTTCTTCTCGTCTTAGTGGCCTAAGACAGTTTAGTTTCTAGGGCTTTGGTATACAAGCATAGTCATTTATTTATGGCAGCATTGTTACATCCGTCACTTATTTCATGTTAATAGTGTATACCCTCTTAATATGCTGTGTGCTTTTTTAATATGTTTTAAAATGTACCTAAATGTTTAATTATCTTATTTGCTTGTCTTTCCCATTCGTTTGTTTATGTGCCCGAATGTGGTTGGGTCAATTTGAGAAATGCATTTATGCAGGCCCATTTCCAGGCATCGGCTACATAGGTGATCGCCTATGGTGCACTTCCTGGAGTGGCAGGCAAAAGGACCTAAATTATTATATCAAAATACCTTGAGATGCACCACACTTTTTAAAACGTGCTTGTATGTAACCTATCAAGATGGCATGGCACTGCAATATTGTGTTCAAAATATCAACTCACAGATATATCATGACCATAATATTGACTCCCAAAATATTGTGGTGGTGGAGTTCATAATAGTACATCTGCCCTGGCCTTGATTATATTTTGGTAGATGATATGGTTGTGATATATCGGCAGGTCAATATTTCCACCACAATATTATGATAACAATTGAGATGTCATATAGTGCATTGCATTGCTATATTTTTTTCTATGTACGTAATGTAAGAGTGCTTGTTATCTAGATGGGATAGGTTGCATTACCCTGCTATTTGTCCTCGTATGTAATGTAAGTGTGCTTGTTAAACAGTTGAAGGGCTGTCCTTCAATACATCTCTGTGAATCTGTACTGAGAATCCTGCTCTGCTACTTGTCCTTTGAGGCCAAAGCTGTGCTGTGCAGTGCTTATCTGTCTTGGTCTTCGTAAGCTTCAAAGTATGCCCCTTGTCAATGGCGGCTTTCCTCACCAATTAATGTACAGGGATTTGAAGGTTAATTGGTTGTGTTTGTTTACTTGAAGAATCCATTTTATGGCTGTTGAGGATTAATGCATTGCAGTTGATGGTGGGAAATGCAAATAGTAAATGGTATTTCCTAGGATTCTGAAGACACAGAAGATGAGGAACACTGCTCTGAATGAAGCAGCCGAGGGCATTAGCAGATCAATGTTGCCTGATCTTTTCTTTGGGCTCTAGCATTTGTCTCTTATTTGAGTCACTGGTTGCAGTTCAAGGATTGAGGGTTTTTTTTGCCCCCTTTGCTCTATTCCATATGGTTGTCGCCCTTTATCACCTGTCTTGAAATGCAGTGCTAGTCTTTGTGAGATAGTGGCGTATCTTCGCAGTAGGCTTGTGGAGGGATCTTAAGTGGGGCTTGCTGCTGGTAGTCTGGTAATGTTTAAAGAGAGGACAGGGCCTTGGGCAGACACACCACAAGATTAGTATTGGGAAACAACTGAGGCTAGTAAGAACAAATTGTGGTTGTCTTCCTCAGTAAGCTGTAAGGCGTAGGCTTTCATTGTTGCTCTAATGTGTGATGGAATACCCCAGGGTGTACACTCGTTGTCTTGGGTTAGGGGTAAGGACAAATGCTCAGTATTAGTCCAATCTCAGTTTTACTCTTTAAGAAAAGTGCCCCTTCCACAGTAATGTGGATCGCCCTTGGTAGTGAGCCCTTCAACAGTATTAGCCCCATTCCAAGATGTCCGGCACCTTTTCCCTAGAATTAGGATAGGCAACTTGGAGCAAATTCATCCACTGTTTTTCCACTACTGACTGAGCTCCATGAGATATTTCTTAAGGAGGTGTTATGTTGATTGAATGATGATACAAAGCTGTGGCCTAAATGAGGAAATGGAATTTGGTCATAAGACAGTTTCTGGAGCAGAATATGAATGATTTGCGGGGGCAGGCAAAACCACATAAAAGGGAGAAACCGGTTGTGTTGCTGGAATTGTGAAGGGTGGAACCTGTGCAAAGAGTTGCTGGAGCAGTGAGGAGTGAGCTGCAGCAGTAGTGGAGGGCTTCCCAGGTGAAGCCAGGGGAGGGTACATGCGTGCTGCTGGGAGATCCTTTGTGAATTAATGTAAATGCCATCACCCAGCTCCTGGTAGGGGCACGGGAAGTGCTATTGCCTTGCTACAGCATAGAAGGCCACACACTCAGCTTGCAAGAAATGGTGAGGCCTCCCAATGTATGTGGTTAGGGAAGGGGTGACCTCTGCAGAAGACAGTAAGTCATTTTGTGATGAGTCAAAGTAGCATTCTGAGTATCACCCTCACCACATTGGCCTTTGAAATCCATTTTGGCCCTGAGCCGTGTTTCAGTCCAGCCTACGTTAGGTCAAGTGGGAGTGCAAGGACAGGGAAGATGGTATTTCCAAGGTAATATGGTAGGTTAAAGCTGTGGCTGGTATTTGGTGGGCTACAGATGGCATGCATCTACCAGCTTCCTCCATGGTGTCCTGCCCTCTACTCTTCTAGTTATATGGTGTATCAAGCTGTTCACTAGGAAGCATGGGGCTTCCAAGGTGAGGTGGGTTTGGACTTTGCAGGGGGGCGTTATGCTGTAAAAACAGTGCAGTCAGCACTCCTCCCATGAGATTCAGGAGGCTGGGGGATAGGGATCAAGAGATCAGTAGATCATTCTGAAGCACCTCTTGAATACCAAGTAATCTTGTTGGTTCCCATAGGAGAGACTGTGGTTATGTCTGAGGTGGATAAGCAGCAATATTTGGGGAGTTTAATCACATGTTGTCTTCTAAAGGTGGAGCTCTCAGAATGGCTTGTTACCTGTACCCCATCTTAAATGATCTCATGTCTCATAAATGAGGTGATTGACACCCCATTGCACACTATGTTTACCCTCACTACTAGATCAGAAGAAGGCTCCCAAATACAATGGTGTGCCGATTTTTGTGCTCTTCATATACAAACGTGCTTTATTGTAACAAACCATTCAGTTGGCTTGGCCTTCAGGCTGGCTGAAGTTGGGTTTTGCAATTGGTGATATCACAGCTGCGGGCATCACCATTTCCTGTGCCTTGTATGTACCTCACTCGTAGTGATTTTTATACCTTTAGCACTATGTTCTGTACTTCTTCATCTGGTGTGGAGTTAAAGAATTTATCTTCTTATCATAATGCAATATCCTTTGTTATGTCTCTTTGACTTTATGGTGATCATGCCCCATCAGTCTTGACGATGTGTAATGCTTCTCTGCAAGGATGGGCTGCTGGAGCACCATTATTCCTTGTTTCTTTTTCATGGGAGTTTTTCTGGATACTCAAGCCTCACTCCAAGGATTCAGCGATAGGTCTGGCCAAATTCTGCCTGAGCCCAGAACTTTCTCTTGACTTAGAGTGAAGGAAAGGATTGCATTTAAGACTCTTGCTTCCCATCCTAAATCTATCTGGAGCACAGGTCCTAAGGATCTTCATAAACTGACCTAGAGATACAAGCTGAAATCTGTGATCAAATGACTCAATCCGCTTGTCCAAATTTAGCAGATGTCAAATTAGGCCCTAGACTTTGTACACCTCCACCTTTTAACTAGTGCTTTCCAAGTGCAGGATGTGGCACTAAATAAGCACAAATAATACCAATACTACAATTCCCATAAACTCCTATTAGTCTTTCTCTACCTCCTACTTCCCCCAGATGCCAGACTGTCTGAATAGCCCTCAACAACCACCCTCTACTATAGAAGCCACCTGACAAATTTCCTAAGGGATTACTGAGCTGTAAGCAATGTAACATTATAGGCAGTGAAGGAGAGGAGGGCAGTGAGTGCACTCAAAAAGAATTTGGAGGAGTGCACTGCAAGGGAGAGCAGTGTTAGAGGAGGCACTGTCTGGGATGGGATAACTGGAGGAGAGCACTGTAAGAGAAGGCTGTAGGAAGGACACTGTAAGAGAGGTCACCAGTGACGGCTAGGGGTGGGCGGAATGTTTCTTTATGCCTGCGGCATTGGTGGAATTTTGGTCAGTTCACGTTACTCTGTAACACGGATTTCTAGCCAAGTTCCGCCAATTGCATCATGGTGGAATTTTTCTCCTGTGGGTCACGAGAAAATGTGAGCTGGCAAGCAAGATTTGGTATCCCCTTGAGAGATGTTCTAACGTGGGCTGTTGCGCTCAGAGGGCTGCCGTTCAAGTAGATTTTCTGCCGCTCTAGTTGATTTTCTACTCGAGCATCAGCAAAATCAACTGCTTGCTCTACCGGTGCTAAATTACAGCACAAGCAGTGCAAGCTGCATATTTTCTACCCATTGGCGGAATCTCAGAGTTTTTATGTAACTCAGCAGAATTGGAGTGAAACTCTGTGAGTTCCGTCCACCCCTAGTGACGGTTGGTGATCTTTGAAAGTAAGTGAAACGACCATGTCTGAAGGAGGTTTTGGGAAGTTCTCCCCTTTCGAAAATGTTTTTGTAACAGTGTCAAGCACATTTGTCACTCGAAATTTGCAAAAATATCATAAGCTTTGCAAGGGCCCTCATGAAATATTCCAGTGCTTTCATGGTGTGCCTTCTAAGTCTCACTCTTTCCAGAAGTGTTGAATTTTCAAAAACCGTAAGATCATTTTGAGAAAATGATGGCAAAACACTTCATGCTTCAACACAATTTCCCTTACAATATCTTAGGTGATGCAGGCAGTTAAGAAAATGGCATTTCACATCTCCTATTATTTACCCCCACAGCATCTAACTACACCACTTACTTTCACTTTATTTCATTTTTCATGCAGCCCCTTCTAAATGGTTCTGCAGCAGAGGTAGACAGACTTTACATGCTCATACCAGTGTGTGGTCAACTCAGGCTAAAAGAGACTGTGCAGGTTCGGAGAGCAGGCAGGTTACCCTAATCATATATGTTAGAGTTTCAGGCAAGTGTGGCTCATCTTTCAATTGTCTGCTTCAAATATACATTTGAAGATGTAATCGGCTGGTTCACAGACCTCAGATAGTCTTTCTATGAGAATATTCATATTTGCTATTAAAAACAGACTTTTCATTTTGAAAAGAGCTTATAGTTGTCATAAACACATTATTTCCTGAAACACCAACTTTTTTCATTCTTAGTATTTACATGTTTGGTGCCCAAATATCAATTTATCACTTACATTAACTTTACACATATACTGTTGCCGCTCTTCAAAAGATTCTGTGCAGGGGGGTAGCTTTGGGGGCAGGGGGATATGGGGGGTTACACCCTCCTAGAAAATGTATTCTGTAGTAAATAGTTGGGTACCGGTGCTTTCAGTCGGGTATGGTGAGTAGTCTGTTGGATTTCACCCTGGAGTTTTACATGCATACAGAGACAAAAACACACACACAGACACACACACACACAGACACACACACGCTCTCTTGTCTCTGCCTTAAAATGTGGTTAGTTTGGAAACAATTGTGTTTTAAATACCCCTAGTAATCTGCACTCCTCTCTCTTTCCACCGTCTCTTAAGACCCCTCTGTGTCCTGCTTCTTATAATGTATTTTAACAAGTTCTGCCAGCGTGGATGTTGAGAAATCTGAAGCCCCAATCTTACAGACCAAGCTACACCCCTGATTCTGTCTTGCATGCCCACGTATCACCATCTCATGCCAATGAAGCAGATAAAATGCCTAAAATTTCCTCTATTATACTAGGGCCATCGGTATATGAAAAGTGAGCATCTTTGTGTATACCCACAAGAGGCTAGGAATTTCCACCATGATTTCAGAGCTATGATTATATCAGGGTCAGGGAACCTCACGTCATAAATGCACACAATATGGGCAAGGGTTAGGCACAATTATACATGGAAGGCCTCAACAGGTCACGAATTACTACTATTATTCCAGGTTCAGAATACTACCAGTGCGGGCCCCATCATGCCATATATGGCCGGAATATGCCAAGGGGTACCACCAATAGACCAGACCCACTTTTTGGCAAGGGGCAAGCACAATCATGTCATAGAACCCCCCAATATGTCAATATTATTTCCAATATGCCAGGGCCAGGTGCTAGCCCACTAGTACACATGCCCCTAGATACATATGCCACAAGTGCATAGGCACATGCAGACATGCACTTACACACACACCATTGGAAACAATGTATTTCTAACGTCCCTGGTTGACAGCACTGGGCCACCTCTGGCTGCTTCTCCTAAGCTCTGCTGCAGAGAATTCTAGAGTTCGTCCACCAGAATTCTTGGGGGGGAAAAATTGCTCACACTGCAGCTCCTATCTGTACATGCGCCCTAACCTTTCTTCCCGCACAAAAACTTCTCAGATCTCTGAACTAGTGAAAAAATTATACAGGCTGTCCCTTTAGAGGTATGGCAATGAATCTATCAGACAACTTAGCCAGCCCTCTGCTATAACCCACCCCAGTCCTCTTCCATCTCTCCGCTCCCTTCTATACTTACATTAAAACCCTACTGTTTTCTCTATATTGCCAAACTATTCTATTTCCCTATACTTGATCATTGGGAGTCTCCGCACTTCAGGTGGCGATCTCCATATGACAAAGTATAGGGCAAAATAAAAGTATTTTTATGTGAAAGATTAATGTAAATTGATTTTATTTATTTATTTTAAATGTAGAACAAAATAGAAAACTGCTACAGCACTATTAAATTAGTTTTGAATTAAAACTTTATTTAATGGAAATATATTAAATTAAATTACATTCATTTTCTTAAGTTTAAATTAAAAAATAAATTCTGACCTGCAGAACTTACAATTCTCTTTTCCAGGTGTCTTAACAATGATTTAAAGTGATGTATAGAACTGCTTAAAATTATTGTTACATCATATTTTAAATTCAAAATAGGTTATTACAATATCATATAGTTAAATAATAAACATACGACTTTATATATTTTTTTATATTTATTTATATTTTTACCTACTTTAAATAATGTAATTTAACTTAACATTATTTCCTATGGGGATTTATTTTAAATCCCTACCTCTATTATTGTTCCTGGAGCAGTTGTTGCAGTACTAGTGGTTGGCCATGCATAGTGCTGGACTTACTACAAGAGTGTAAATTGCTATAAAAAAAAGTGTAATTTACTCCAAAGTACAGTTCTTGAATGCCAAAAAGTAGTACACTTACTCAAACGTGTAAACTTACTCAAAAGTGCAAGTTACCCTCGTGAATCAGGCCCCATATAGTCAAGCTTCCTGTGCAACCTTGCCCATAACCACAGTCTAAGAAGGAACATGCTACCCACTTCATTGTTGACTGGCTGTCTGCAGTCAGTCATTACTGGTTCTATCACATGTACCTGTTCTTATTGATTGAAAGGGTGACCAATCAAAATTGCTGAAACAGCATGTTCTTTTTGAGCAAGAACTCGTTTTCAATGGATACAGCAGACTTCTCCAGGTTTAATGAGTATACGTGCTTGACTTAATTGCGTGCAACGGTGCTCAATCTGTACTTTTACTGTCAGCTGGGAGGTGGGGTTCTGCTGCCTTTTCTATTTCAAGCTACTACTTTTCCAAACTACTGCTGCCATTTTCTGCTGGAGGGAAGGGCGAAGCATTCAGGAGTACGAGGCAGTAGCAAGAATTCTTGGGTTCAGGAAATAGCTCATTATTCTCTTGGCCTCCAAATATAAATGGAACACAGATTTTGGTAGCTTGAGCTAGAACTAGGTATACTTGTTATCATATAAAAGTATCCCACTGGTTTCACAAAAAAGACTTTTCAGCAGTTCTTTATTGCATCAAACACACAAAAGCATTGTGATTAATGCTGTACCTTCAGTGCTGTGTCCATTAAAGATAGTTTCTATTCACAAATGCTAATGAGCATAACGCCTCCACATCTCACACCCGGAAGAGCAGTTTTGCAGTTTGTTTTGCTGGGCTCTGTTTACAAGGTCTATGTGCAATTAGCTCCTCCAGCCCAGGATTTTTCCATTGCATTTTGGGACTTGGAGTCCAATTTAGAAAAACAGAACTACAAATGCAAGGAAACACCTAGGGCCTGATTCACAAAGGTCAACGTACACTTTTGTATAAGTTTACAATTGTTTGCTATTCACAAAGGTATTTTATGAGTAGTATCTTTACCACTGCAGAGTCCCTGCAGTCATGGCAGAGACTCTGCACATAAAAATATAGGACTGTCCTATCTTTTTATGTTCGGAGACTCCGCAGTCGTAAAACTATTACTCGTAAAATACCTTTGTGAATAGCAAACAATCGTAAACTTACACAAAAGTGTACGTTTACCTTTGTGAATCAGGCCCCTAGACTAGATTAGCTACTCCTGCATGGACCTTGGAAACTTTAGAACTTTGGTTTATAGACCAGTCTCTACCTAGGGCTCATAACAGGACCTTTTATGAATGTCTAAATACTTTGTTTTGCATCTGCATGTTTTAAAAACGCTTAATATTTATGCATCGGTTTGCATCTGTGGTGAAGTTGTTGTCGTGACGTATATCAATGAGTATTGCACTTACCTTGCTTGCCCTACTGTGATGTTGTGATGTACAGTACGTGCCATGCTGGTACGCCACAATGTTATTTTACGAACTTGCTTCCATATTTGGAGGTGCCAACAACACCCCTGCCACACCGAGCATGCACATCATGGAAGACACCACGGACACCTGAAAGGTTTCATTTCATTTTAACAACAGGTTTCATTTCATTTTACTGATGTACTGGTGATTACCTGGACTGTGAGTGCTGAAGTTACATAGTGTGACTCGTAACATGTCAGTGTTTACGCAACACCCAATACAGAAAAACGGACAACAGTTTGCTTGACAATGTATTATGTCATTTTTGTGTTACCCTGTCTGTTTCTCTATTGTTGAGCACACAATAGACAAAGTAGATTTTGTTCCTTCAGCCATCTTTCCAGCACGTTTAAATGGCCTTATAAATTATTTTGTAGCATCTGAAGGGGTTGTATTTTCACACAACAGGCTTTCACACAAATAGCTGAAAAAGTGGTAAATGCACAGCTGGGGGGCACGCATCAATAAATACAACCTACTACATCCCACACAATCAGGTTTTAGATCAACCTACTCGACTGAGACGGCATTGCTCTATGCTACTGAGACAGTACGTAGGAGAGTGGATGAAGGTCTGACGACTGCACTGGTCCTTCTGGACCTCAGCGCAGCCTTCGACACGGTGTCGCACGAGCTGTTAGTGCACCGACTCAGAAGGGGTGGCTTGGACGGAGCTGCCCTGGACTGGATGATTTCTTATCTGCATGGCCATAGCTTTCAAGTGTCACAATCCTCACATACCTCCAAACACATTACGTTAGCGCAGGGGGTGCCGCAGGGCTCTATCTTGAGCCCTACCCTTTTCAATCTATACGTCGCCCCCCTAGCTGGGATTATGGAAAAACACGGTGTCACAATAGTGTCATACGCAGATGACACACAGCTAGTGGTCACCCTGGCTCCGAATTCGGTACTAGCAGCCAGCAGCTTTGCAGACTGCTTAAAAGATCTGGCCTCGTGGATGACAGACAATTGGCTGAGACTAAATGGTAATAAGACAGAAATACTGATAGTAGGGAGCACTCTGTCCATTTGGTCCTCGGCCTGGTGGCCAACAATCTTAGGCCCGGTTCCCACCCCTAAGACTGAGGTGAAGAACTTGGGAGTCTGGATAGACTCCACACTTTCCTTTGAGTCTCAGATCAAGAGAGTTGCAGGCAGGTGCTTCGGAATCCTGAAGACTCTAAGGAAAACCCTAGACATTTTTCCTACGTCGGCTAGAAAAACCCTGACCCACGCTCTCGTTACAGCAAGACTAGACTACGGAAATGTGCTGTATCTGGGTGCAACCAAAAAGGGACTCCATAAGTTGCAGTGCATCCAGAATGCAGCAGCTCACTTGGTTTTGAATTTGCCGAGACGGGCATCCTCTAAGAAAGCACTGGACTCACTGCATTGGCTGCCCATCCAGAAACGGATTACATTCAAGGCACTATGCTTCTGCCACCGTACTTTGCAGGGTAAAGGCCCAATATACCTGCGGGATCTGATGACCCCATACAACCCAGAACGTCATCTTAGATCCACCGGGATCCACCTGGTGAAAGTCCCAAGGATAAAGAAAGCACGAATGGGTGCACGCTCTTTTGGCTACCTGGCAGCAAAAAGCTGGAACCCTCTACCCTTGTTCCTCCGTGAGGAGCCATCAGAGAGTCTCTTCCGCAAAAAATTAAAAACATGGCTCTTTAAACTATAAGTAGTTCTTAGCCCCCCCCTGTTTCTCAGATGCACTAATTTCCGGAGTTGCCAGATAGAGCAAATAGCGCGGGGACACACCAGTTGGTGTAACCAGGCGCTCTATAAATGCAGAATAAATAAACAGGCAACAGCATTTCAGCACCACATTAAGGTGCATTTGTACACACGTCCTAAGAACAGGGTGCCTGTAACATTTTGTCAACAGACAATGGGGTGTTTTTACACACGTTGTAACAGCAGGCTCCATGTAAGATTGTAGCATCCAACACGGGTGTGTGTTTACATACGTTCTAACAGCAGGGTCCTTGTAATATTGTAGCACCTGACAAAAGTGTTCTTTTTCAAAACATGGTAACACCAGGCTCCCTATAACATTGTAGCATCTGACAAGTGTGTTTTTAAACACATTGTAACAGCAGGCCCCCTGTAAAATTGTAGCACCTGACAAGAGAGTGTTTTAAACACATTGTAACAGCAGGCCCCCTGTAAAATTGTAGCACCTGACAAGAATGTTTTTAAACCCATTGTAACAGCAGGCACCCTGTAAAATTGTAGCACCTGACAAGAGAGTGTTTTAAACATATTGTAACAGCAGGCCCCCTGTAAAATTGTAGCACCTGACAAGAGTGTTTTTAAACCCATTGTAATAGCAGGCCCCCTGTAAAATTGTAGCACCTGACAAGAGTGTTTTTAAACCCATTGTAACAGCAGGCCCCCTGTAAAAATGTAGCACCTGACAAGAGAGTGTTTTAAACATATTGTAACAGCAGGCCCCCTGTAAAATTGTAGCACCTGACAAGAGTGATATAAACATATTGTAACAGCAGGCCCCCTGTAAAATTGTAGCATCTGACGAGTGTTTTGAAACCCATTGTAACAGCAGGCCCCCTGTAACATTAACCTCTCTCCCTGAATTTAGAAGAGGACTCAAGACCTGGCTCTTCGACTGATCCCAGCAAGAACCAGGCACCCGCACACCCTCACGGGTGATTAGCCGCACTCCATAAATCCGAGTTGACTGTTCCTGTAACATTTTTTGCATTTCTACTTGGCCTCCCTTACTTCCAAGTGGGGCAGTCACAGAACACATGCAGTGATAGATCTGTCAACACGTGGGCGTTTGAGTGACAAATCTAAGTGATTGTGGAGTATTTGCACACCATGTAACAGCAGGACCCTGTAATATTTTGGAATGTGGGTGGGGTGTGGTTTTGCATACATTGTAACAACAGAAGCCTTGCAAGATTTTGGAATCTGTCTTGGGTGTGTTTTTACATAATCGCAACAGCAGGATCCGTGTAACATTGTAGCACCTGACAAGTGGGTGTCTTTAAACCCATTGTAACAGCAAGATCCCTGTAACATTGTAGCACCTGGCTACATCACACCATCTAGGGCTCACTGGTGGTGCCACCCTCCGTGGTGTCCTAATCATGACTAATCCCTAAAAAGTGCCCATCCTACAGTGCACAAAGATGGGGTTGGCTGTTCAGGGATTCTAGGGTGGTGCCTCTGAAAGACTAGTGGGAATGGAGCTTAGTTGTGACTTATGAATGACTCTCTCTTCTGATTTTTTACCGCCCCTTTTTAGGGAATCTCCAGTTTCAACTTCCTGTGACACACATTAGTTAGGGTTAAGGTACCTGCTGTACAAACCTTATATGTTCTTTTCATAGCTTGTTGTACTTCCCAATGCTCAGTCTTGCATACTGTTGGAAATTGGTTTACTGGTTGAGGGGGTTGTGGCCCTATTCAAGTAGCAGCCACAATCCCTGTCAGGGTGAAACACAATCAAACCCCAAATTAGCCTGTGCTTAACCCTCTGGTAGCTTGGCACAAAAGCAGTCAGTCTTAACTTAGAGGCGATGAGTGAAGTATTTATGCAGCACTTCAAACAGTGATAAAGTGAAAACACAACACAAGAAAAATCCCACACCCATTTAGAGAAATAGAGTAAAATGTTATAAATTATTTGAGACCAAAACAACAAATATCCAATCAATCAATCAGCATTTGTAGAGAACGTCCCTGTCACCCCTGGGGTGTCTGGGCACTGGGGTGCGAGGTCTCCATCAAAAAGCTAGGTCTTGAAGAAACAGCGGGAAGAGGGAAGAAACAAGCAGAAAACGCAAAAAATTGAGCAGAAAAGGGCAAAACAGAGGGCAGGAAAATGAGCAGAAAAGGCAAAACAAAGCAGAAGAGGGCAAAACAGAGGGCAGAAAAATGAGCAAAAAAGGCCAAACAGAGGGCAGAAAAACGATCAGAAAAGGCAAAACAGAGCAGAAGAGGGCAAAACAGAGGGCAGAAAAACGAGCAGAAAAGGCCAAACAGAGGGCAGAAAAACGAGAAAAGGAGATATGCAATTTTTAAATTTAAGCAGAAATAGTGCCTAGAAGCACAAAGCGCCAACTATGGTCATCTGGTCGCTCCAGACCAGGACAAAGTCATAAGTTCAGGCTGACCACAATAGAGCATGGCCGTATACAGGGACCAAGTTAGGCCATCTGAATAAGAGTACTTTAAATCCTGGTTGCGGAGCATTGCGAGATCCCGCGTCAAAGATGCGTCGCGCAGCGTTGGTACTGAGTAACAGAGAGGTTGCTATGCGAGGTCCTGCATTGTCGTCGAGAATGCCATCGACAAGGGGTTTGCGAAGCGAAGTCCTGCTTTGAAGATGAGTCAAGCACCGACTGGTTCCAACGAAGTTGCAGGGCTTGTAATGAAGAGTCCAGCATCGTCAAGGAGGTGGTCAACGAGGACCTGGCAATGCGAAAGCCTGTGTCGAGGATGCGTTACACATCTGCAGCTCCGAGGAGGCTGCTGGCTGCGATGAGAAGTCCTGCGTGGGGAATGCGTCGTGCAGAGGGGGTTCTGAAGTGGAGCTGTAAGGAGATGCATCGTGCTGCATCCGTAATGCCCACAGAATGACAGCTGGGCTGGAAGAGCACATTTAGATGCACCCAAAGGGTCCAGGACTGGGGTGTCACTACTTGGAGGACAAAACTCACAGCAAGCTGAGTCCAAGTGCTGGGTTCAAGGTGGTTGGAGCCTGTTCTGTCCCTGAGGCTTCTTATCAGGAGGCTAGCCAACTGGCCCTTGAATTCCCTCTGGTAGTCCTGGATCAAGATGCAGGTCCAGTCCTTCTTGTTCAACCAGCAGGGTAACAGAGTAGCAGTCCTTATGGCAGAGCAGCACAGGTGTCCTTCTGAATCTTCCACAGGTCTTGAAGTGTACTGAAGAGTTGGGTTTGAGGGTCCAATATTTATGCCTGGTGCCCACTTTGAAGTAGGAGAAGGTTTCTGGAGGTTTCCACCCTCAGAGGTGTCTGGAATTTCCTGCCTCATTGCCCTGGCCCCAGATTGCTAGGAGTCACAATAGACTAGTGTCAAACCCTTTGTGAGTCTTTGTGATGTGCAAGTATGGTAGGTGACAGCTCCTCCTCCTCATCAAGTCAGAGATGGCCCATCCTGCCAACACCTATGGCCCTTTGATTGACTGACTGGGGGCAATAGACAAAGGCCAACTTCCAGCTACACCTAGTCATGTGACCGAGTAAACAGGCTGCAGGAACCAAATGGTTAGGATAAGAACATACTAACTTTCTAAAAGTGGCATTTTAAGAATTGTGACACAATTTCGAACTTTACCATTATAGAGGGCTTTAAATTATGATTCTCTAGATACCAAATTTGACATTCCTACCTGCTCCCAATCAGAAGTTATCACTTATTAAATGTAATAAGTTAACCCAATGTTATCCTATGGGAGAGGTAGGCCTCACAGTAGTGAGAAATTAATTTAGGAGTTTTTTACTACCAGAACTTAAAAGTACATGTCCAACTTTTTAAATACCCTGCAATCTGGGCTGTTTAGGGCCTACCCTGGGGTTGACTTACGTGTATTAGAAAGGGAGATTTGGGCCTGGCAAGAGGTTTATCTTGCAATGTCTAAATGACAGTTTTAAACTGCACACACAGGCTGTAGTGGCAGGCCTAACGCCAGCAAAAATGAAGGCAGTAAAAACAGAAGGCTTGAAGGCAAAAAGTTGGGTGACAACCACAGGTGAAAGCAGGGAGAACTACCCACCCTCATGGGAGTTCCCACCGCTAAGGTGGAAGAACCTGGAGAGATCATCAGCAATGGCATGGACAGTTCCCGGGCAATGCTTCACCATAAAGTCCATTCCTTTTAGGGAGATGAACCACCTCAACAGTTTGGGATTCTAACCCCTCATCTGCATTAACCATCTGAGGGGTCTGTTGTCTGTCCAGAAGTGAGACCCAAAAGTATGGTCTCAACTTCTTCAGTGCCCAGACAAATGCACATGCTGCCCTTTCTATTGCATTCTACCCCTGTTCCCTGGGAAGTAGCCTCCTGCTAATGAAGGCTACTGGTTGATCTAGGCCTTCTTCATTTAGCTGTGAGAGCACAACCCCTATACCATGCTCTGAGGCATCTGTCTGCACAATGAAATCCTGGGAGAAATCAGGGGTCTTGAGCACCGGTGCCATGCACATGACCTTTTTCAGGGTGACAAAAGCAGTCTGGCATGCCTCCGTCCAGATCACCTGTCTGGTCTGCTTCTTAGAAGTCAATTCTGTCAAGGGAGCAACAATGGTGCCATAGCCCTTGACAAATCTCCTGTAGTACCCGGTGAGGCCCGCAAAGGTCATCACCTCTGCGTGGGTCTTAGGGGATTCCCAAGCCAGTCCAGTCTTAATTTTGGCCTTGAGGGACTGCACTTTGTCTCCTCCCACTTGGTGACCTAAGTAGACCATTGAGCCCTGCCCTATCTAGCACTTACTGGCCTTGATAGTCTGGACTGCTCTCCGCAGAGCCTGAAGTACTTCTCTGAGGTGGCACAGGTGGTCCTCCCAGCTAGAACTGAAGACCCCAATGTTGTCTAGATAGGAGGCACTCAAGTTGACCAACCTCTGGAAGGTGGCAGAGGCATTCTTCAATTGGAAGGGCATCATCCGAAACTGGAAGTCGCTTTCTGGGGTAGAGAATGCAGACCTGTCTTTTGCCCCTCAGTTAAGGCAATCTGCCAAAACATAGACGTCAAATCAAACATGCTGAGGAACTTACCAGATCCTAAATGATCAATGAGCTTGTCAGCTCAGGGGATGGGGTGATTATCAGTCTTAATAACTGCATTGAGCCCTCAGTAATCTACGCAGAACTTGAGTTCAGGGGTAGTATCTGGAGGGGCAGCCTTGGGGACCAGCACCCCTGGACTGGACCAAGGGCTGCTCGAGGGCTCAATTACTCCTAGCTCCAGCATTTTGGAGACTTCCTCCTTCATGTTGGCTCTCACCTTGTCAGGTAGCCTGCACATCTTATTCTGCAAAAGCATACTGTCCCCAGTGTCAAAATCAGAGGCACACCATGTAGTGAGCCCTGGGGTTAGGTAGAAGAGAGAGGCAAACTGTCCCAACTCTTGGGAACAGTCCCTCTGTTTCTCTAGGGTCAGGGAAGGGGAGAGGTTGACACCCTCCACTGACCCATCCTGCTCCTTGGAAGGAAGAGGTCAGGGAGAGGTTCCCTCTCCTCCTCTACTCCATCATCTGTGGCTATGAGCATGGTGACGTCGGACGTCTTGAAGTGTGGGTTGTGGCGATTGACATGCACGACACATAATGGATTCCTGGGGGTCTTGAGGTCCACCAAGTAGGTAACATCCCCCTTATGCTCTTTCACCTCATAAGGCCCAGACAATTGGTCTTGTAGAACCCTGGGCTCCACAGGCTTGATCATCCACACTTTCTGGCCAGGCTGAAACCAGTGGCCTTCTGGTCGTACCACTGATTCATAACCTCCTTCCTCCAGAAGTGCTTCAACTGAGTGCGGAGGGCCAACATGTAGCTGACCACATCCTGAGGGGCTTTTCTGGGAGCTTCCTCCCATCCCTCCTTCTCCAGGCTGAGAGGCCCTCTGATAGGGTGTCCATACTATATGCAAACAACAGGCATGGCAAGAGGACGTCCCACTTCTGCCTCAAAGGCTCTGACAGGCCCAAGATCATGCCTTTAAGGGTTCTGTTGAATCTCTCAACAAGCCCATTGATTTGAGGATGACAGGGTATGAAGAACTTGTATGTTACCTCACACTTGTCCCACATGGATTTCATGTATGCTGACATGAAGTTGGTATCACGGTCAGATACTACCTACTTGGGGAACCCCACATGGGAAAATATCCATCAGTGCCCTGACAACTGCGGGTGCAGTCACTGTCCTCAGAGGTATAGCCTTCGGGTACCGGTTGGTATGGTCCACCAAGAACAGGATGAGCCTGTTGCCCGGGGCTATTTTAGGGTCCAGAGGCCCAACAGTGTCAATGCCCAACCTTTCAAAGGGGGATCCAATGACTGGAAGGGGAACCAGGCGAGGCTTGCTATTCCCTCCTGCCTATCCACTGGCCTGACAGGTGGGACATGGCCTGCAGAACGCATCTGAGGCCATCTTCATCTGTGGCCAATAAAAGTGGGCGACAAGCCTGCCAAAGGTTTTGTCCTATCGTAGATGACCTGCCAGGGGACCATCACAAGCCAGCTCCAGTAGGATGGCCATGTAGCACTGGGGGCAACAACACATGGGTTGTACCAGGCTCAGGAACATTCGGCTTACTATACAGGAGATCATTCTCCCAGTAAATCAGGTGATCACTACAGGTGTCACCAACTGCCATAGGCTCTCTAGCTACCCTCAAGGAACCTGAGACCCCACCCCCTAATTCAAAGGGAACCAGAGCCACCAAATAGTGCCTCTCATGCTTGTCAGCTACTACAACCTGGTGGACTACCTGTTCTGAGGAACCCAGATGACACCTGACGGTTGCCATGCTGGCTCCTGTGTCTCTCAGAACCTCCATTCTCTGTCCATTGATGGTGACCCACTGCCTATATTTCTTAGTATTGCTAGGCATATGGGCTCTTGGCACCATCTCACCATCTCACTGTCACACAGATACACTAGTGTAACTTCTGCACTATCCCTATACTAACTGGGCAACCTCCCCCCCTTGGTGCTACAATCACCAGCTCTGGTGTCTGCCCACCAGTGGGGGGCTGTGCAGTCTTGGGACACTGGGCATCACCCTTGAAGTACACAGCCTGTTGGCAGTCATAGTACCTATGGGTAAACTTTCCTGAGGACTTATGGTCAGGGAGCTTACTCTTCTTCTGTTCATGTGAGGATTCGGATTCCTGTCCCGTGGAGTTATTTTGGGGACTTCAGAGAAATACCTGTTTTTATTTTTATCTCACACCTCTTTCTTCTGGTAGGGACCCTGCCCATCCTTGTTATGAACCCCCCCAGATTCCTTCTTGTGGACCCTGGTACTGAGCCAGCGGTCCGCCTCCTTGGCAAGCTCTCTGGGGTCCGTGAGCTTGCTATCAATCAGGTGTTGGCGCAAGTCTGCAAAACAAAGACTGAACATGTGCTCGCAATCTAAAGTTATCACTTATTAAGTGTAATAAGTTAACCCAATGTTATCCTCAGTAGTGAAAAACGAATTTAGGAATTTTTCACTACCAGGACATGTAAAACTTAAAAGTACATGTCCTTCTTTTTAAATAAACTGCACCCTGCTCTCTGAGCTGTGTAGGGCCTACCCTAGGGGTGACTTGTATGATTTAAAAAGGGAGGTTTGAGCCCGGCAAGAGTTTTATCATGCCAGGTCAGAATGGTAGTTTTAAACTGCACAAGCAGGCTGCAGTGGCAAGACTGAGACATGTTTAAAGGGCTACTTAAGTGGGTGGCACAAAGAGTGCCACAGGTCCACTAGTAGCATTTGATTTACAGGCCATGGGTACATGCAGTACCTCTTTACTAGGGATTTAAAGTAAATTAAATGTGCCAATTGGGTGTAAGCCAATATTACCATGTTTAAAGGAGAGAGCTCAATCCCTTTAGCACTGGTTAGTTGTTGTAACGTGTGCAGAGTCCTAAAGTCAGCAAAAACAGGAGGCTGGAAGGCAAAATGTTGGGGGGAAACCATGCCAAGAATGTCAGGTTCAACACATCCTTTCTGTGGAGTTGCTTAACTGTAACACCTATTATTTTTGCGGACTCGTGGCTAGGTCCGCGCTATAGAAATACCATATACATACATATATACATTTTGAACACTATAACACAACAAGCACTAATAAGAAACAAGGTATTATTTGCATCTTCTGCTTTTAGTATGTTTTGTTAGTAAGTACTTCCCATTCACCTTCATTATAATGATATTGCATTATTATTAGTTGTAGATAGATTAATTCGGTTGCAGCCTTGTCCCGGTAATAAAATGCCATCATCAGCTGCAGGACCCTCACACTTTACCAATTGGAATAAAGCTTTTAGGGCTGGGCCCATACACTGGTTTAAGGCCCCTTCCCTGCATGTGATCACATTCCTCCTTGCTAGCATCACTAAATGTAAATCTGGTTCTGAGGCTTCTTAGTGCATTGCATAGTGTGTGCTAAAGCTCACCACCCAAGCAGTCTCTTGTGAAACACATGCTGCCCGCCCCTCTGACACAGGAACTCATGCAGAAGTCATATTTACATTGTGCAGAACTGCACAAGCACCGCCCTACCCAGGCCACACAAGGCATCATAGTCCACTCCTTAGCCAACCAGTCCGTTGCACAAGGAAATAAATTGACGTACATCTCAATTGGGAGCCTTGAAAATACTGGGTTTGGTAGAGCTTGCTAAAAGAAATAGGGCAAAAGAGTGTGTGGAGTGAGAAAGATCATTTCCAATCGCCATCAGGAATGTTAAATGTGTAACAATCATGCTTGTTTAAATAAAAGGCTGCTTGAACTCTGAGCTTGCTACATACACCCATCAAGGTATTCTGCATAAGAAATTAGTGACTTTAGAGGCACATTTGACATGACATAAAAAATAGTATTCTTCTTACTGATCTGAAATGCTGGCATCAAAGGATATCTTTATGACATGATCCATTTTTGACACCAAAGACTGAATACACGTTTGTAAAGGGGACTTCGCAGTTTTCAAGTCTGAAAGTAGTGATGCCACCACATGGAGTTGTGCTCCACCTCCACCCTCTTTTGATGCTACACAAAAGGTTGCCCGAGTTCCAGTGCCGGCACCATATGCTTATGAGGATATCCTACCAAGGAGATGAGAGGTGTTAAAAAAACATTTAACACCAGGTAAAAAGCTAACTTTTCACTTATGAGCTGAAATTGCAGCAATAAAAGAAGATAACCTGATGAAATGAACAGTATTTAATTGCATAGAGTAAAACTGAATCTGGCCAGTGTCTGTAAATGTACCATGATATTCAGCTTTGATCAAGCCTGCGAGTAGTGACGCCATCATTTGAAGTTGCCCCACACCACCTCGGCTGAAAAGCTCACAAACAGGACCTCATCCTGATTCACAACTCTGATGTTTTCTTTGGTTGTTTCATTTGTATATTTAAGGTTCCACGGGATTGTTACTCACACTGCTGCTCATGCTCACAATGCACCTGTGTAAAGCGATAGTGCCAAATAAGAGGTTCAAGCACTGAGATGGCTGTGCTACACCAGACCACCAGTCTGCTCTGGTCCTTTGTCGTGACTCGATGGACTTTCCCTCATAAGAACAGCTGTGTTAGATCTTTGGGAGAAGAAAGGTAAAGAAAGTAGAGAACCTTATTACCTGGTGCAGTTTGCATTTCACTTTGTATTAGTTCTGATAAGACATTAAAGCACCATAATTTCAAAGTTCTCTTAGGTAGGACAACCCAGATTGTAAACTGGAAAGTATTTCCTCCCATGGGGCCTAAGGGCATTCTTTCTATGGGGCTGATCCAGCGTTACCCAATAAATTGATCAGGGATAAATATTCTTTAAAAAACACATACTTTGGCCCACGCTCATTCACCCAAATCCCTGATGCGCTGGGGTCAAGTTTGTTAACCTTTCTTCAATTTACTCCTGTTACTCAGGCACAAAATTTAAACATCTTGTACTTTTGCGTATAAACAAATTATTATCGACTTTTCATCTACTTGCTCGATGGACCAATTAGTTGAAGAGTTGATGGCAATGGTAATTCTCCCAAAAATAAAGATTAACCTTTAGAAACTGGCTAAAATAACCACAAACTCTCGGTGAGATTTAATAATTTGATCTAGTAATAATAAATGCTCATAGCGTTTACATTCATAAATTCAAACACTGGAAACCTCATGAGAGAGAGTAAGAACCTAATCATAACAACAACGGAACTATCATTCAAATAATACGTTGCAGAAGTGGATAGATGAAGAGACATCAGATACAAGTGTAATTATATATCAACTTAAACCAAATAATTCGGAGGGGATAGATCAAGAGACAGAAGTTTTAAAGACAAGAACACAACTGCAAAAATAATTCTGCAATTCTAAGTTAAATCAGAATACAAACCCAAGGGATCTGTAAGGGAAAAACCACCACCCAGGCCTAGGCAGTAGTGGGGGACCCCTGAACCAAGAGTCAGGGATCAAAGACTCAAGAACCGGGACAGGACAGGAACAGTTAGGCCTCTCAGCAAACCGACGAACAGCGACGCATCCCTTTCTCAGACACCTTCAGACTAGCGATCTCCCTCTCTCCTCTCTCTTAACCACACCCCTAAAGCACCTATTCTTATACTCGAAAATGCATGTCTTTCCCACAATAGTTGCTAAATTCACATTTTCTTAGCTAAGGGATTGGTTAAATTCTAGGGGTGGGATGTCATCCCCCTATTAAATCATCTACTTTTGACTACACCATTGTTCTAAACAATTTTTTATACAGTAACCAGGCTGGCTCAGCACACAAATGTTATCATGTGTAATTGTTTGAGGGAATTTTGTATCCAAAAGTCACAATAGAACAAAAAAGTTAACAATTGAACAGTAGCATGGCGCCTCCCAAATGAATCAAGTTAACCATCAGATTACTGGAAACATATTCTTCCTTTATTCTTTTATTCTTTTGTTCATGATTCTTTTTTTTTAAATCACAGAACAGAATTGATAGCCGACGCGGCGCGTTTCGTCCCAACGGGAATTCTTCAAGGCTATAAGAGTGCATACAAGACAAATATTAATATATACACTACAAAGATTTAAAAACACAATATTTACAATACATCACAAAACAAATTGAACCATACTTATTATCTAATCATCAGTGAAATGTTGATATTACCAAGATGATTTTAAAGATGATTATTCAGATCATATATAATACATTTATAGGGAGACATCTTAAATCTATATCTTATATAATCCAGTAATGCAATAAAGGGAGGATGATCAAAAAAAGTGGAATAAAGTAAAACGATAATTGTTACACGTACAGAACACCATTACACTTTTGTTTAAGTGGTAAATCTGATATTGTCAAATAATTACAGAAGAGAGGTATACCTATACAAGAGGTCAAAAAAGCAGATTATTGGATATAGGCAAACGCGTCATTGATGTCCTTATTATATTATTTCACATATAGTGGAAGTACTTATACAAAGAAAGTCTGAAAAGGATATTTTGAAAAAGAAAGACCACTTCTCAATATACTAAGGAATGCTGGATTATGATTGTCAATTTGATTTTTATGAGGAGGTTAATGTAGTTGTGCTTTACGTTTGTTTTTATATTAAATTGGTTTTTCTTTTTCAAAATATCCTTTTCAGACTTTCTTTGTATAAGTACTTCCATTTGCCACAAAACATTTGATGTGAAACGTCTATGTGGGATACTTAAGTACACAAAAGGTATGCTGAACTAATTACAATTATATGTATATAGTAGAGATCAATTGTAAGTGAGCAGATTTTTTTAAATGCTGCGATGTAAAGTAATACAATTGAGTAATCAATCGTGATGACTATATGTGAAATAATATAATAAGGACATCAATGACGCGTTTGCCTATATCCAATAATCTGCTTTTTTGACCTCTTGTATAGGTATACCTCTCTTCTGTAATTATTTGACAATATCAGATTTACCACTTAAACAAAAGTGTAATGGTGTTCTGTACGTGTAACAATTATCGTTTTACTTTCTTCCACTTTTTTGGATCATCCTCCCTATATTGCATTAATGGATTATATAAGATATAGATTTAAGATTTCTCCCTATAAATGTATTATATATGATCTGAATAATCATCTTTAAAATCATCTTGGTAATATCAACATTTCACTGATGATTAGATAATAAGTCTGGTTCAATTTGTTTTGTGATGTATTGTAAATATTGTGTTTTTAAATCTGTGTAGTGTATATATTAATATTTGTCTTGTATGCACTCTTATAGCCTTGAAGAAGTACTGTTGGGACGAAACGTGCCACGTCGGCTATCAATTCTGTGCTGTGATTTAAAAAAAAAATCATGAATAAAAGAATAAAGGAAGAATATGTTTCCAGTAATCTGATGGTTAACTTGATTCATTTGGGAGGCGCCATGCTACTGTTCAATTGTTAACTTTTTTGTTCTATTGTGACTTTTGGATACAAAATTCCCTCAAACAATTACACATGTTAACATTTGTGTGCTGAGCCAGCCTGGTTTCTGTATTTTTGGGTTTCCCAATTAATGGGGACGTAGGAAAGTCACGTTCCCGGCTCTTTGCACCATGCCTCTGCTTTAACTACTACATACTAGACTGACTGGTGCAGGCTTCTAGTGCCTTGACCTTTCGTTTTTTCTTGTGTCTAATTTTTTATACAGTCATCAATACCTCTTCTCTCTCATGAGTGCACATGCAACAATTTATTGTACATTTTAATAAATTTAACAACAACAGGTTCTGTTCCCACGATGACACTGGCTTTGGCTGCCTTTCAATGTTCTGTCCTTCACCAGGCCAGGCTTTTTCAGCATTGCGCAGCAGTTCAGTCACGTGGTCACATGGTTCATGCTCGCTCCTAATTCCACCCGCCCTCGGTTAGGCTAATTTAAAAACATGGAGGACTTGTCCATTATTAAAAGAACGGGAAAACGGACATTTATTAATTATGTGACAATGCAATTTTCACTGTTTACCACCCACTTTAGCTTTACTTCATATTAACGGTTAGCCTAGCATAGCATCAGCTGGAAAGCTGCATTATTTTATTAGTTTAAAGCATCACTCACCATGCTTTTTACCAAATACACGATTGCCATGCAAACTTTCTAAATTAGTTCAAAACACAAAATTATTACATTTCCAGTTATTTACGCATTAATTCTGGTTAGTTCATACATTTTGCAAAGCATAGCTTCCCTCGTGTAGTGTAAATGTGCACGTTAGTTGTTCTAACACTACTTACTGTTAGTCCGTATTATAGGGGTGTTCGGTTGAGCAGGTTTCTTTCGCGAAATCCTGCTCCATCAATCCCCCCTCTGATGGCTTTTAGGAGCCATCATAAATACTCACCATACCGAGTGCCACCTTTCTTTTTGTCTAAAATTTACTTTCTTTCTCTTCTTTTATGGCACCCTCATCTAACCCATTCATCATATCATAGTATTCTCCCTTTATTTCTTCTAACTCGATTTCTTCTCTCTTTCTCTTTCTCTTTCTTCCTTTTCTATTATTCTTTTTGTCTTTTGCATCTTTCCTTTCTCTTATACATCTACAACACTTATACGCTGTTATTATTACTAGAACTACTATTGCTACTGAAAGAATTGGCACTATTATTTTTCCTAATAAACTACTTCCTAAGGTAGAAAACCATTTACTTACCGCAGAGAAACTCTTACCAAGTCTCTCCCAAACACCGTCAACCTCCAGTTGGGTTAAATCATTATGTAATTTTGTAATATTTCTAATATATCCTTCTATCCCTTTACTTTTATCCGGGATATAGGTACAGCAGTGTTGAATTTTCAACATGCCACAGACTCCACCCTCTTTTGCCAAAAGAATATCAAGGGCAAGTCGATTTTGCAAAACCATTGATCTGATTGCCACCATTTCGGTATCAATCATCAAGAAACCACCAGCAGTATCTGTTGATAAACGATCAACCACTGTGGATAATTTTCGAATTATGTGTGAATTTAAAACAACTCCAACTGAGGGTATCAGTGCACCAGAGATATCACCTACTATTTCTGAAAAACTTGCTCTCTTACTACTTATTAGTCCTTGTTTCATTTCATTGACACTATTGTCCTCACGGTCTACATGGTAGACTTTTGGGAAAACAATCCCAAAATAACAGCTTCCATACCAACGTGCTGGTAGCCTATAATAGGCCTTCTTACCACACACATAATAGATTTGTGGGAAAACAGGATCAGTTCCACCCTTTAATCCCCATCCTCCAGTAATTTGGAAAGTATGCTCACATTCACTAGTGCCAATGTAATAATTATTATAGTTAGTCTTTGATCTATACAAACATAGTTTCCCTTTCTGTGACCAGTCCAGGGACATCGCAGCGTATGTCTCTCCCTTCTCATAATTTCCTTCTCTATATGCCCAAGGTGGTGCCTGTGATTTCTGTTCATCAGCTTTCTTCTGGAAACTTGCTCTTCTATTTTCTACCATGTCTAAGAATAATCTCTCTTCAACATGTAAGCTACAAGTTAAATTATTTTTGTGGGCATATTCTACATCTAAGGTTTTAGTAATATGGAAGAACTCTCCCATATATCGTGCATTTTTACCACTTACTACTTTATTTCATTCCCTTACAATTGGTATTTCTGAAAAAACTAAATCTATATCAGCATATTGATATTCCAGCTTACCGGTCACATAAAAATGGCTGCTGAGTACACTACATGACACACCATAGGTTAGGGAAAGGTGGTGATATGTTATACCTTCAGAGACTGACGAAGGTAATTTCATGCAGACATAACAATTACTCACATTCATAGTATTAGTATACTCATACAACAACTTGGTAAAAACATTTAACGAAAAATCACTAATTGATTTATCATGATGGAGAATGCTTCCATCCATTTGTTCTATATTAGTATTCATAGTTGGTTTAGAAACATCTTTCATTCCTTCAATTGACACATCATTAGTATTATTTACAATGTTATTTACATTAAAAATGGGTATGACAACAATTAACAGGATCCATATAAGCGTTAATAGGAAAACACTACATAAGCAGGTTTTAAAACATCTATGTTTTAGACTAGATTTTGGTTGTTCAGTCACTTCTGCTTCTACCATTTTGATATACTACAAAAAGAAAAATACAAAAATCTAACAATCCCTTTAGTCTACAACCTGAGAAATCTATATAGACTCTATTCTAAAAAAAAATAATATTTCTAAAAATCGATTTCTGTCTAATCCTACACTTAATGACTTTCTTCTTCACCCCTTTCTTTTATTTCAGTCCTTTGGTCTTTCTTGAGTCAAATTCAACTGATACATTTTTCACCTTAATCTCTTTATAGTTCCTTTTAATGTGGTCTCAGTTTGTTCTCATCTTCCTTTTCAGTATCACTACTGTCTTGTTCTGCACTTAGACCTAAACTTTCAAATGCTTCTAATATGACGTAGGTCCATTCAGGAGCTTTGTACTTTCTGCATGGAATTCTTGTTCTTTTTGATTTTCGGGTTGCTTTTCTTCTTGTGTTTTCTGGTTCTGTTTGGCTTGAGACTTTGTTACTTTGCTCTGGTCTTTTCCTCAATTTTCTCTTTACTATTCTATACTTTAGTCTTCTTGCTCCATTTGACCAAATGTCTCCTTTTCTAGGTCTCTTTTTCTGTATTACTTTTTCACCTTCTGTGTTTGGTTCACCATTTCTTTTATTCAATCTTCTTTCTATCTGTCCCTCACTGTTCTTTTGTATTTCTGTTTCTGTAGGTTCAACACTTGTTTCTGATTCATCAGTGAGTTCACCTTCTTCTAGCTCATGGGTGACTTCATTCTCTTCTGGTCCAATTTCTGGCTCAACAGCTGTTTCTCTTTCTTCTGGTTCACCGGCAGCCTCACCTTCTTCTGACTCAACAGCAGTGTCTTCAGTCCCAATATCTGGTGCCCAATTTACTTGACTTGTGCTTGGCTTGTTCATCGTCAAAAAGTTCATTAGAATCTGTCAGTCCAGATTCTTCAGCTTCGCACACCTCAGCTGCTGGTTCTTGATTTTGATTTACCAGTTGCTGTTCTTCAGGTCTTTCAATTGGACTTGGGTTTAGGCGGGTATGGCTTGCGTGTATCCAATTTGGCAAGCCAAAACCCTTCACTGCTGTGGTCGTCACCAATATGATCTGGTAGGGGCCGCTCCAACGGGGTTCTAGGCACGTTTTCCTCACGTGCTTCTTGACTAGGACCCACTCACCAGGATTCAAATCATGTGCTTGGTTCCGCTGTGTCGTTGTGGCATCTCCTCCAACCTGGCGAGACACAGAATGCACCAGGTCAGCCAGTCCTTTGCAATAATCTAGCACACGATCATCAGACATATTCATCAGTTTGTTCGCAGGTATGTATGCTTGTCTCATGGCTCTTCCCATCAACACTTCATGGGGACTCAATCCAGTCTTTTTGTCAGGAATACTTCTAAGACTCATCAATACAAGGGGTAAAGCGTCAGGCCATTTCAGTGTTGTGGATGCACATACCTTCCCTAATCTAGACTTTATTGTGCCATTTATCTGCTCAACAATACCAGATGCTTCTGGTCGATAGGCACAATGCAGCTTCTGCTCAATTTGCAATGTTGCACAAATCATCCAAATTATTTCATTATTGAAGTGCAATCCTCTATCTGATTCCAAAGTGATTGGGAAACCAAACCTGGGGATCAGTTCTCTCAACAACAGCTTAGCCACAGTAAGGCTGTCATTCCTTTTCGTTGGATAGGCCTCTACCCAGCGAGAAAACAAACAGACAATGACAAGGACGTATTTCAGCCCATTGCATGGTGGTAACTCAATAAAATCTATCTGAAGTCTGGTAACAGGACCTCCGGCTTTCCCAATTGCACCCCAACTTACAACTGTCTTTCTTCCTGGATTTTGTTTTTGGCATGTGGCACACCTTTGACATAAACTTTCTGCGATGGCCCTGAATTTTGGATTATACCATGTCTGCTTAAACAGTCTAACCATTGCATCTCTTCCAATATGTGTGAGTCCATGGTACATCCTGGCCATGTGAGAAAGTAAAGAATCTGGCAATACTGGTCTTCCATCATAATAGACCCATACCTCATCTTCTGCATTTTTCCTACAACCTGTTTTACTCCACTCTTCCTTTTCCACATCACTGACTTCTTCCTGCATTTGCCTTATCTCATCCCAAGTCTCAAATGTGGTTGTGAACATAAGGTGGCATTCGGTATTTTCTCTTTCAATTGATCTGTTTATGGCCATTCTATTTTGTGCACAGTAACGCGCTAATTGATCCGCGTATCTATTGCCCTTTGTCACATCATCTCCTGATTGATGTGTAGCACATTTTACAACTGCAATTCTTTTTGGTAACTGCAAAGCATCCAATAATTGCTTTACAGTTTTTCCATTCCGAATTGGGGAACCAGAGGAAGTCAGAAATCCTCTTTGCAGCCATAGCTGACCGAAGTCATGTACAACTACAAATCCGTACTGACTATCGGTGAAGATGGCTACTTTTAGACCTTTTGCCAATTTACATGCTCTATCCAGAGCAATCAACTCTGGGACTTGGGCGTAGTTTACCCCCTTTAAACAGGATGCTTCTAGTGCTCATGATAAGGTGCAGACAGCATAACCAGCACTTAATTCACCCTTTTCACTTCTCAAACATGATCCATCCACAAACAATTCACAATCTGATTCTTCCAAGGGTTCATCCTCTATGTCTGGACGTGGCTTAGTACAGAGTTCTGTCACCTCCAGACAATCATGTTCTGCTTCTTCTCTCACCCCCTCACATCTTGAATCTGGTAACAATGTAGCAGGGTTCACAGTAGTGCACCTCACCACTGTCACATTTTCAGCACCTAGAATCACTCTCATATTTAGTCAGCCGACTAGAGGTCATATGTTGAGTCCGAGTGTGAGTTAAAAGGATCTCAACAGAATGTGGTACAAATACTTTTACTGGATAACCCATCACAATTGCTTCACTTTGTTCCAGACTTACACAAGTGGCGGCTACTGCTTTTAAACAGCCTGGTAATGCTGCAGCCACTGAATCTAGGGTAGCAGAAAAATATGCCACTGGACGTCGTGCCATTCCGTGTTTCTGAGTTAAAACTGCAAGTGCACATCCATCTCTTTCACAACAGTACAATGAAAATTCTTTAGAGTAATCTGGCATTCCCAAAGCAGGTGCTCGACAAAGACTGTTTCGCAACCTTGAAAAAGATTCCATACTCTCTTCGTCCAACACAATTGGATCTTTCACATCCTTTCGTGTCAACCTCTGTAGAGGTTTTGCAATCAGTGAGAAACCACAGATCCACTGTCTGCAGTATCCAACCATTCCCAAAAACATTCGCACTTCCTTTTGATTTCTGGGTGGATTCATTTTCTTGATCACACTGATTCTCTCTGGCGTCACCTTTCTGACCCCCTTTTCAATCTTGTGACCTAAATACTGAACGTCTTGTCTACAGTATTGCAATTTAGATGGTGACACTTTATGTCCTCCTTCTGCTAAATGGTTCAGTAAAGCAATTGTGTCTGTTACACATGCTTCTCGTGTTTTTGATGCCACCAGTAGGTCATCAATATACTGAACCAAAACAGAGTTTCCAGGCATGACCAAAGTCTCCAAACATTTTTTCAAGATCTGATTAAAGATCGAAGGACTCTCAGTGTACCCTTGAGGAACTCGGCACCATGCCAAGACACCGTTTCCGAATCGAATTGCAAATAAATATTGACTTTCCGGGTGCAAGGGAATGGAGAAAAATGCCTGACACAAATCAATAACGGTGTACCATTCAGCATCACAAGGAATTTGGTTAAGAATATCTATATTTCCCATTAGACTTTTTAATTCCAATAATGGGCGAATTACAGGGACTGCTCATTATTTCTTTTAAAATTCCCTGTTCAATCATTTGGTCAATCACAGGTGTGACTCCTGCAATTACTTCTGGACTCATTTTGTATTGTGGGGTATTTGGATATATAGCACCATTCTTTACTGTAATCTGAATTGGATCTACATTTGCCATTAACCCAATCTCTTTTCCTGTGAAATCCCACACATCTGATCTCACTGTGCTTTTTAATTCTTCAGGCAAATCCTCCTCAGTGAGGAGTGAATATAATTCACTCACTTCTGATTCTCTCTGGGCCATCATTACTTTGTTTTCAACATCCTCATCTGGTGTCATAAAGGCAGCACCATCCGGTGTACAATAAATGGTGCAATTCATTTTGCACAACAAATCTCTGCCCAGGAGATTAACGGGACTGGAATCACATACCACAAACCAATGCATGTCTATGAAATTTCCAATATGAACTTCTATCGGGGCTGTGACAGGAGTTCTAATATGTTTATTTGCAATGCCTACAACTTGGATAGTTTCTCCCGAGAGGGGTAGGTTTGGAATTTCTGCTGCTCTCACAGTAGAACGGGTAGCACCAGTGTCCAACAAGAAGGTGATATCTTTACCTTCTACCTTTCCATCAACAAATGGACCTGACTGATCTACCGCTAAAGATGCGCCAAGTACGCACTCTTCCTCCCCCCTCAGGCACCGTCATTGAGATGAATCCGAATCACTCTCATTGCACCGCAACAAATGTTGTGAAACTAGTGGATTCTTACCAAACTGCTCTTCTCCATGGAATCCAGGGCTTGCACTGTACATCTGCATATTAGCACTCACATTACGGGGTATAGGTGGTTGTGGCACCTGTAACTGTGGAGTAACTACCTGCTGTTGCTGCTGTTGCTGCTGTTGATTCCCAATCACCTCATTCTGCATCTGTGGATTTAAATTTTGATTTGCTTCATTACCCTTTTGACCAGATCTACACTCATTCTTCCAATGTCCAAATTTTCCGCACGAATGACAAGGAAATTTCTTTTTAGCTTCTTCCTTACTCATTTTAAATTTTCCTTTGCCTCCACTATGTACCTGACCAGCCTGACTCTGACTTTGTTGTACATTACTATTTTCCTGTTGCTGTTCTGCCATCTTCACTTGTGCCCACATCATTTTCTCTTTTAACTTTTTAAGCCTTGAATCAATGTCATCACTACAATACTTTGCATACCTCAAAATTTTGTCTATTGACTTACTTTGCCAGCAGAGCATATGCTGCTCTATCATTGCACTAATCTCTGGTTTCAATCCATATACGAATCGGTACACAAAATGTCCCATATCTTTATCTCCAATATTCTCAAACCCACTGTACTGCTTAAACACCTGTAACAATCTCTCATAATATGCATGCACTGACTCTTTAGGTTCTTGGGTTGTCCTGTCAATCTTAACCCAATCTGTTTCTTTAGGAGAAATCTTCCCTTTTAAGAAAGTAATGACCTGATGGTACTTTTTCATCACCTCTCAAAAAAAAAGCTTTCAAGATGGTGACTGGTGAGGAGCTCAAGGAATGAGCTCCGCTGGCTGGGGATCGAAACTTGACAAAATATCCCTGTTTAGCCCGCACTAGCCCCGCCATTGCAAGGCATTGTAAACCAGGAACTACGGAATCCTTTAATCCGCAACATTGAAACTTCGGTTAGTGGTAGCAATAGCCTCGATCGGAAACTCACCGGAGACGGTCTACAGGATTCCTGGCGGCTGGAACTGAGACTGTGATGATGACAACCCGCCGTCCGACCAAGCTCGATCGAGGGTCCCCAGGAGAACTCCACGACAGGAGACGGATCGATTGAATTCCGCGCATCGGCGCCCGGACCACTGGAGGACGGCCCGACCTCGGGCCAGGCTCATGCACATCACCAGAGTCGTCGCTACAGGGCCCAAGACCCCGGAGGCGACGACCCAACCCGCGCCCAGGTTCTTCCACACGACCGGTGGGGATTGAGTGTCCCGTTGGGAGCACCAGTGCAGGGGGCGAGCCTTCTGGCCGGGATCACACATACTGACATACTCATCGCTGCAGGGTTCAGGACCCCAGAGGTTTATGACCCGACCGGAGCCCTAGTTCTCCCACATCACCAGAGGTGACCGAAGGTCACGGGGAGACCACCGGTGCAGGAAGCGAGCCACATGAACACATCGGTGGCTGGGACCGAAGTGCTGAGAATGACGACCCGCCCTCTAACCAGATTCTTCCACGGCGTATGAGGCAGCTCTGAGACCCCCGGGAGGTCATTCATGCCGTAATCTGAAAAACTGCTAAATCTGACCTCACAAAATGGCGGATTTCGTCCACTGCTTACACGGAGGTTATTAAAGGCTCATTAATGACCCTACTTACTCCATCAAATGTCCGATCCTCGACACCTCGATTGGACTCACCTTCGTTCAGGTATTTATTATTATTATTATTATCAACTTATATAGCGTAACTAACACCCTACGGGTACCCTGGCGCTGTGATACGAATGTCTAGCTAAGTATGGATACCAGTGGAATTCCCCTTATCAGAAAGAAGATTAACAAGATGTCAGAGAGCATACTCGAGGATAAAGCCATGTTTTTATCCTTTTTCTAAACTGCAGGAGGTCGTCTATTTGTCTGATATCAGGTGGAAGTTTGTTCCAGAGGCGTGAGGCTGCCGTACTAAAAGCCCTGCCTCCTGATTTAATTTTCCTGACTCTGGGCACCTTCACCAGACTGGCCGAAGAGGAGCGAAGCGTTCGTGGAGGGACATACCATGCAAACTTCTCCTGCAGAGATTTGGGTCCACAGCCGTGCAAGGCTTTGAACACTATACACAATGCCTTAAATTGTATCCTCTGCGAGATTGGAAGCCAGTGCTACTCTGAGAGTGCCTGGGAGGCGGAAGAGCGGCTTGATCTCAGTAGTGCCAGCTTGGCCGCCATGATCTGTATTCTCTGTAGTCTCTCGATTAGATACTTTGGTGATTCCAGCAGCAGAGCAATACAGTAGTCCAATCTACTGAGGATAGTGCTTCGGACTATCAGTGTTCTAGCCTGTTTAGAGAACATCAGGAAGATTTTCCGAAATGCTCTAATCAAAGTAAAGCAGCTCCCAACTGTTTTGTTAACATGTTTCTCAAGTGTCAATTTATTATCAAACATGACTCCCAGGTTGCGTACCGTATTACTGGGAACCAATGGAGTAGTAGTGGAGGTGGGCAAAAAGTCAGACGGGAGTGTAGGGGGAATTCTACCTGCTGCACAGTGTATGATCTCTGTCTTATCGGAGTTAAATTGAAGAGAATTCTCCCTAAGCCAGAGTGCTGTGTCCTGCAGACAGGCGTGGAAATCTTCTAGGGGTACAGATTGCTCACCCTCTAGAGACAAGATGAGCTAGGTGTCATCTGCGTAGTTCATGAGATTAACGTTTTGAGACCTTATAATGGCAAGTAAAGGACTCATATAGATGTTGAATAATATGGGACTAATCGCAGATCCTTGTGGGACACCATGCAGGGTGTTAGAGAACTTGGAACGAAAAGGGGGAGGGCTACTGCCTGTTGTCTATTAGATAGGTACGATTGGAACCACTTTAAGGCAGTGCCCACAACCCCCACCTCTTCAAGCCTGGACAGAAGAGTCTCATGGTTTACCGTATCGAATGCGGCAGACAGGTCAAGAAGAATCAGTATGGCTGACTGTCCCCTGTCTGCACGCATCCATAGGTCGTCCATGACGGTCATCAAGGCGGTCTCCGTTCCGTGGCCTTGGCGAAATCCAAATTGCACCTTGTCCAGAATGTTGTTTGTTTCTAAGAACTGGGAAAGTGCTTTACTAACTAATCGTTCCAGGATTTTAACTGGGTATGGTAGAAGAGAAATAGGTCTGTAGTTTTTTAGACAGGCCGGGTCAAGTGACGCTTTTTTCAGGAGGGGCGTCACCAACGCCTGTTTCCAGCAAGTTGGCACAGAACCACTAGTCAGCGATTGATTGCATATTTGCCGTAGAGCCGGGAAGAGTTCAGGGGCCAACTCCTTCCAGATTTTATGTGGCAGCGGATCCAAGGGGGAACCTGAAGATACCCCCATGGCCATTTTATTGAATTCTTCCGCAGAAAGCATGTTAAAGTGATCCCCTGCCCGTCTTGCAGACGGTGATTCCTTGGGTGTATTACCCGAATTAAATCCATCAATGATGTTACTGATCTTATCCTCAAAAAAGGTTGCCAGGTTGTCACATAGTTCCTGACTAGGTACAATCTCATTCTTTCAGCAGTCTGGATTGATCATACTATCTACTATCCTAAAGACACTTCGAGTACTGTTTTGTGCCTTCAGGATAGAGTCTGCAAAGAACTCTGTTTTTGCTACAAAAATGTCTTTTTTGTACTCAGCTATTGCCATCCTCCAGGAGATTTTTTCCTCGTCTGCATATTCCCTACGCCATTTCCTTTCCGCTTGCTTACAGCCCAGCTTCAAGTTTCTTCGTTTTCATTGAACCATGGGGCTGACGGTCTACCAAATTTTTTATAATTTTTGACCGGGGGCAACTTGGTCCAGCCTAGTGGTTATTTGTTCACAATAAGTTACATTATTCTCTTCCACCTTCTTATTTGCATCACAGCCCTCGTTAGACAGAAATATCGGAGATACCATTGCCTTTTTCAGGAGACCCTTCCAGTCCCTGCTTTGAAAGTTCCTGACTTTCTTAAGAGTCGGTTTATTCATCCTGAGGTTATATAGCTGAAAAATAATCAGATGATGGTCCGACCAACACACCGGTAAGACATCAACTGTTCCCATTATCTGTTCGTCAGAGAACACTAAGTCCAGTGTATGTCCCCCCTTGTGTGTGGGCTCCGTGATCCATTGTTGTAAGTTTAAATTTCCACAGAATTGAATAAGATTGTGATATCCCGAATCCAAAATCCCGTTGGGCCACAAATTAAAATCTCCTACGATGAGCAGTCTGGAGTGGGTCAATGCCAGATTGCTCAGGACTTCGATAAACCCCTGCTGAAAATGAGGACTGGCTGTTCCGGGGGGTCTATAGCTGACTACGCCAGTCAGTACTTGTCCTTTGGGATCCTTTATTAGGAAACCCAGAAGTTCAATGCCCTCTAGCTCATCAATATTAAAAGGAGCAAAGTCCCAGATTTCTTTGAAGATGACCCCCACACCGCCTCCTCTGCCACTTGGTCGAGGCTTGTGGAAGGCTTTATATCCAGGTGGGCAGGCCAATCCCAGTTCCAATTCTGATCCAGGGTATGTCCACGTTTCAGTCATGAACAATACATCTAGTTCATGCGTTTCTATTAGCAATTGGGTTTCCAAATAATGCTTGGGCAGGGATCTAACGTTAAGCAACCCACATCTAAGACTACCTCTTTTCGCGAAGTCAGATTCAGGCCCTGCAGTCTCCTCTAACCTGAACCTGCCTCTCCTACCCCCTACTGCCTCAATCTCACGCAGCTGTTCCGTAGAATAATAATACCTCCTGTCTCCAGCTCCGACTTTCTTCAAACGGGCAGTGTGGCTGGAGCTGTGCGCGATCGGGGCGCGGACAGGCGCAGACGGGCTTGCCTTTGGCGCGCCAGTGGCACGGCCACGCCAGCGTGTCGCTTTTATGGGTGCGGAGCGTGGAGAAGCTAGAACGTAGACTTCTGAGTAGGCGTGTCCGCTCTGACAGACGGGCACCGCGAGGTCAAAGGAACCGGTAAGGAATTAGGTATAACAAGCCTAAAATATACGGGCAGTATTTAAAACAAAGCGAGACAGCTTTCATCAATAAAAAGATTTAAAAAAGTAAAGTGCAAACGTGCAGCAGCATCGGCAGGGATCACAGTATTAGACACACAACGCACAAACACCTCGTAACACGCTGCGCGGCCACTCCAGCGTGTCGCTTTTATGGGTGCGGAGCGTGGAGAAGCTAGAACGTAGACCTCTGAGCACCGCTTTTGCTAGTTCCTGATTGTTAAGATGATCGTGGGCTGAAATATGCCTGTACCCAAAATGGCGGCTCCATAAGTAATGCGAGGCACATTTTACTGGACTTGTTGTGAAGCGTACTTCAAGTGAGGTGATATGCAAGCGATATGGAGGCATTGCATTCAGCCTTTGAGGAGAGCTACGGCTTCCCGACAACTTGCAAGCTGAACAGTAAAAAAACAAAAAAAAAACAGTGCCTGACTTTAAAATGGCGGCGGTATGAAGACATCATAATCGCTTTATCTTCTCTAGTTATATCGAGCGTGTTAATCCAGGCCTGTAAACAGGGGTCTTGTTACAGCGCCTGCATTTCATGAGGAGCGCTCCATTACATAACCGATTTCTTGTCTATGGTTATCCTCTATCAAGCCCACAACGGTTGTTAAAGCCCTAGGTCCCGACTGCCTGACTTTAAAATGCCGTCGGTCGGGTGCTTTCAGGTTTAGACTTAGTTGTAAACAGTGGTCTTGTTGCAGTACTTGAATTTCATGAGGGCGCGCCATTACACAACCTATTTCATTACTATGGTGATCCTTTGTCAAGCCCACAACGGTTGCAGAAACCCTGGGACCCCAATGCCTGTCCTAAGATGACATCGATCGGGTGCCTTCAGACGTAGGCGCGCAGCCTTGGGCCCAGGTCGCAGAGCAGGCCTCCTTATGCTCCCCTTCTACCCCAACCTAGATGGGCCACCTATTGCCCCGTCTGCCTTCCAGTGCCAGTCTACAGAGCAGAGACGAACTATGGGATGCTATGACTGCAGTGAATTAATGGTTCCCAGTCACTGGCACTACACAGCAAGATCTCGGTGCCTCTCAACGTGCTGTCACTACGCCCCCTCACCTTTCCACAGTGAGGCCCAGGACTGACGTCATGTTCTCTCACCTCCTTATCCTCCTAATTGAGCTCCCATCCCCACTAGGACTCATTCTCACGATGGAGATAAGTCCCGATCCCACTGGTTCCAACGCCTTCATCATCAACTACCCAACTAACCCCTCCAAAAATGCGGCGAAAAAACTCAAACATCGCATACTCAAAGCTAGACCCGAAACCTTAATCTCAGACCCCTATTTCTGTACAAAAAAAGGCTCTCTTGTTAACGACCTCATCTTCTATACCAGAAAACGGGCTTGCTGGCGAACTGTGTTTTACTCCATGCTTCGAATAACAGGTTCTAAGAAAACCCCTCATGGTCTCAAGCTAACAACGTCTCCCTCGTCCACCCTCAAAGCCACCACCACTATCACCCTTTACAATAATGGTATCATCTTAATCCAAGCCTCTAGTATCAACCTATCTAAGATGACCAATATTTACCCCACACTCAGAAAAGCGGTGAACGCCAACTCCACTGGCCCTGACTCATCCATTACATCTTCGTTGGATCTAACCAGCACTCCCACTTTAACAGCTGAGAGTACCCCACTCTCTCTAAACCCCACACCTCCTTTAGTTGATCCCAGAGCCTCCATGTCCCCGGTCGGATTATATCAACCCACTAGAACACCTCCTCAGCTGGTTGGTGGACCTATGGGCTCAATCCCCTCGCCGACCATCAGTCTGATACACGGTGACCCGAGCTGAGAGGTTCCCTCACGCCCTACCATCTTTTCTATTAACAGAAGATGCCCCTTCCTTCATCCCTATAACTTTGCCACCTGCTAGGCTGGAGACTGGGCAACGGTCCTCCATCAGCCAAACCCACTCTCCCCGCCAACCACTTGTCTGATACAAGGTGACTCTCGAGCTGAGAGACTCCTTCACGCCCTCTCGTCTCTACTCCTGACAGACGATCCACCCTCCTTCATCCCTACAACCACCTCACCCGCTAGGCTTGAGACCTGGCATAGGTCCTCCTCAGATCTTGAACAGTCAAACCCTTCCTACCCTCATTTGACCACCCCCGACATACAGGCAACTTGCCCGCCTGTCCTTACACATTTCCCTGCCCCTCTTTCCAAGCTTTCAGAATCATCCCAAATTCACAATGACCAATCCCCCGTATCTTAGTAGTTCCACCTTAGACCTCTCTGGCTCCCCTCATGGACTCACCCCTCGACCTGATCCCCCTACACATCCATTAACCCTCACCCAACCTTTAGACCTAGTGGCGCGCCTTTATGATTTATCTCTCCAGCTGCACCTTCTTACGGCCGAACTTCAGGTCTTGAAAGCCATGTCAATCGAGCATCTCCCCTCGATCAGCTCCCTCCTGTCCCTCCGAAATTTGCCCGTAGTCCCCTCTAGCTTGATATCCCGCCCTGTCCAATATCCTCTCCTCCCCACATTTAATACCTTACCTCTCCCAAACACAGACTCCCGGCCCAGAAGGACGAAGACCGATCTCGCATATAAAGACATCAAGGATCTACTCTCTTTTTACTCCCTTAACTTAGTCACCAACAAGACTCCTCTCGGTCAAATTCAAGCCATTCACCCTAACCCGAACAGAGAACCCCCACTCAACCTCAGAGTCATAAATAACGACAACCTCAAAAAAAGTGAACATCACACAAACGCCTCCCCCCCATTCACCGGGACGACTCAAATGCGTACTTCTCAACTGCAGATCAGCCAGTAAACACGCCTCGGATATCTTCGACCTCATTCAATACCAGGAGATAGACATCATCATCCTCACCGAAACTTGGTTGAATTCGGCTTCCTCTCCTATCCAAGACCTCCTAGTGCCTCCTTCCCATGACATAATTCGTTTCGACAGAGCGAAAAAGCAGGGCGGTGGCTTTGCTTGTATTCATCGGAGCACTCTCTCGGTCTCTCACTCCGAGACCTCTACGCCCTCCCCCAGTGAATACCTCTGTCTCAACATTTTAAGTAACCACCTCCCGATATGCAAACTATATACTTTCTATCACCCCCCGGGGGACAATCTCTCCTTCATCGAACAATCACTGGAAATCATCTCCGGTAATGTCGATTACGCAATACCCCAAATCTTCCTCAGTGATTTCAACCTTCATTGGTCTAACCCCAATGACCAAGCTGTTACATGCCTTAAATCCTTCTTAGATGATCACGAGCTGACCCAATACTTTGACAGGCCAAGGGCATAATAAAGGAGAAATCCTGGATCTCATCATCTCCAAAGGAAACACCATATCACTGGATAACATCTCCCCTTGTGACTGGTCTGACCATCACATCATCCCCTTTTACATCAACCGGGAGATGTCCGCGAGGAAGCCTCATTCGAAGAAGCTAAAGGTATGGAAAAGGGACCTTAGACATATCAATACAGCTGAACTAGCAACCCAATGTAAACTTGCCCTTTCCGCCCAAGTTGTCAAGCCAGAGGTTCACTTACTTACGGACTTTTACAACTCTACTATCTCAAGTATCATGGATTCCGTTGCACCAATCCAACAAAAAAATGCATCATCAAAAATCTCCAAACCATGGTTTAACGACAACCTAAACTCCGAACGACGCAACCTCAGGGCAACTGAACGATTATGGAAATCCAATCCTTCCTCGGATCAGCTAAAAGTCCTCAGAACGGTAAGGAGCTCCTATAACAAACAAATCAAGAGCGCCAAGGCGGACTACCTCAGATCTCAACTTAACCAAGCCTCAATTCGTCCCAGTATACTCTTTGAAATAGTTAAACAACAACGGGTGTGACGCACCCACTCGGTCTGACCCAGGACACAGCCCACCCTCTTGCAACGCTTTGGCTACGTTTTTCTCTGCAAAATCGAGACTCATCAATATCGAATTGGAATCTAAAAAGGCCTCTCTACCATCCGATTGGCTTGCGCTCCCTCCATCACCCGCAGAACAGCCCGATCCAGCTAGTCTGAGCACAAAAAACAATGCCTCTTGGGACACCTACACCCCTTTTAGCGAAAGAGACATTAACAAGATTCTTCAGAGTATCAACCCATCCAATCACTTTAATGACCCTCTACCACCCTCTGTCTTCAAAGAAATCAAGGAAGTCATCACCCCCCTCTGGACAAAGATTGTCAATGCCTCACTGTCTCAAGGTATGATCCCTGACTGCCTAAAAGCAGCTCCGGTTTCCCCTATTTTAAAAAAAACCTAATGCTGATAGTGCAGACCTTAACAACTTCCGCCCTATCTCCAACATCACTACTCTGGCCAAACTCCTTGAAAAATGTGTCCAATCTCAACTTTGTGCTCACATTGAAAATTTCCAACTCCTAGACCATCACCAATCCGGCTTTCGGAGTGGTCACAGCACTGAATCGGCTCTCATTCATGTTTTCGATGACATTTTAAAAATGCCTGACCACAACGAATCCTGCCTCCTGATCCTCCTTGACCTTTCCTCTGCATTTGACACTGTAAATCACGACAACCTATTATCTGTTCTGGAACACAGGATGGGCCTCTCTGGTCTGGTGCTGCAATGGTTCTCATCCTTCCTCCACTACAGATCCCAAAGAATAAAGGTGAACCACTCCCTATCCCAGCCCACGCCTGTATCCATGGGTGTCCCAGAGTGGTCTGCCTTATCCCCCATACTATTCAACCTATTCTTGGAACCACTTGCAAATGCACTAAACTCAATGAACATTCTCTTCCACATGTACGCAGACGCCACGCAATTTTACCTGAAAATCTCCTCCCCTGACAATCTTACATCACTCAACACTACCCTCATGAACACTCAAAACTGGCTAACGGAGAACCACCTCCTACTCAACACTTCCAAAACCGAATTCTTGCTCATTTGTCCTCCGAATCATACCCCCAAGGTAGACCTCTGGATGAACCATCTCACTGCCTTCAACTGCCCCCCCCCCCTCATCATTGATTCAGCCAAATCGCTCGGAATCACCCTGGACAAACACTTAAATTTGAAGAACCACATTAGTAAGGTTTGCAAGGGAGCGAATCACCTGATGAGACTACTCAGGAATCTCAAACCTTTCCTCCCACAAGCTGACTTCAAGCAGGTGGTTCAAGCGCTGGTTTTGACGAGGCTAGACTATGGCAGTGCTACACTATCTGGCCTCCCGAAATATACCTTGGCCCCACTTAGGGCTGTATTGAATGCGGCGGCCAGGCTGACCACGGGCACAAAAAGATCTGCGCACATTTCCCCAGTCCTAAAATCTCTAAATTGGCTGCCTTTTGAAGCAAGAATACAGCTAAAGATCGCCTGCCTGACTCACAAAGCTCTCCATCTTAAAACCCCCAATTATCTATGCCAAAAGCTAGAACTATCTGGAGGTGGTAGACCCTCAAGAAGTGCTAACACCTTCCTTCTGAAACCACAGATATTTCTCAAAAAGAGAACTTGTCAAAGAGCTTTCTCCGGCTCCTCTCCACGGATCTGGAACTCTCTCCCTCCTGAAGTTCGCAGACTCACCTCCACGGTTAACTTCAAAATGGAAGTAAAACGATTCCTTATGTGCAAGTTCTTACCTTAATTGGGCCCAGATCATTTGCTTGAAGATACTGGACTTACACCTTCATCTCTTGTACGGATGTATTATATCCCCTTACTTAATCTTTTCTTCCCCTCCCAGTCCCGCTATTTTTTTTTTAACTATTGTGATGCTGTGTTGCACCCGTTGTAACTGTTTCCTTTGATATGTATTTGACGCCTGCCTAACCTGATCATCCGTAATTGTGAAGCGCTCTTATATCCCTCGGGATCATGTTCGCGCTATATAAAACTTTCTAACTAAATAAATAAATACCTCTTCAGATGGTGCACCTGTTTTTGCATCCCTGGGATATTCATCTTTAGGCCAGTCAACAGTAATTTTACATTCTGTCCACAAATCAGCTGGAACCACTATTTCTAAAAGACCATCTAAATCTTTTAACAACACCTTTGAAACTTTTACAAATCTATCTACTTGTTTGTACCATTCCCCTGGCTTCTCTCGCAATCTGGGAAAATCATTGGTGAATGATAATATGTCTTTGCTAGTCCAAGGTACATGAACATATCCACCACCTGGAACTTCTCTCATTGGACATGCTCTTTCAACTTGCTCGGTTTCCTTTAACGGAAACATGGAAGTTCCCTTACCAGTAGTTTCTTCCTTCTTTTTCATCCATTTACTCCTCCATCGTTCTACATTTCCCCATTTCTTCAGAATATTAATTAATTCTTTTATCTGCAATCTTTTCCCTGACATATTCAAACTCTCTAAATCCTTGTCAGTAAAAGCCATTCTGTACGTTTTCTGTAACACCTTCGACTTCTCTATATCTACACCAAACTCACTAGCAACTTCCGATAGTTTCTCATGAAGATTATTCGCTCTCCAAGTAATACTTTTACACAAAAACAGCAACTCTTCCTCACTATAAGTCCCTAGTCTGTCTGGACTTACTGTTCCAATAATCATCTCTTCTAAATCTACTTCAATTTACTCACATTTATACTCTGTGGTTGAGCTTTTTGCCTGGTCATTTCTTTTATCCAGTTAGTTAATTCTTCTGGAGAGGGACCTGCTGAACTCCCTGCTACTGGTGTAAAATGTGGCCCTATTTTTCTTGGATCTAATTGAATACTTCTCCTTGGGGTCTCTGTTAATAAATCACCAACCGGTAGGTCCAACAGTGTGGTATTTTGGTCGTCTTGTCTATTTTCATTTGTACTGACACTATTTCACTCCTTACACTACTTCTTGGAACTGACAAGGTGTGTACTTTTGGTAAGGTCGATTGTTCTCCAAATAATGGAACCACGGGACCAATTGTCACTGGTACCGTCAGAGCTTCTGCATTCAAATGTAACTGATTTAGTTTCTGTACCTGTTCTATTCTAGCTTTGTTTAACAAGCTCACTTCATTTTCTCGCACTATCCTAGCTATTTCGGTAACTTGGGGAGTTAATGGGGTTGCCATTTGTGTGGCACTTGGAATCACCTCCCCTGAATTTTCTTCATATGGCGGAGGTCTTTTAGTCATAATATCTTCTAACAATTCATCATCAGATTCATCCAAACCCTCTCCGGACGTTTCTATATTTTTCTTTTTCTCTTTACACTTAGTACCTGTCTGACTCCCTGCTGTCAAAACTGGATATAGACCCTCGGTCACTACAGCTTTTCTCCATCTTTTCATTTGATCTTCTCGCCTCTCAAATGGATATCTAGGCATAAAGCCTCTGAATCTTCTACCACTTCTATCTTTTTCTCGCTCAAAAGCTTCTACTTCCCATTCTTCCAACGCTTCATACTGGGTAAGTCTAGGATTTGGCTCTAGCGAGTTCATCCTATTTCTCAAATTATGTAATATTCTTACATTGAATGTACCAAACTCAGGAAAAGCTAACATCCCATCATCCTTTGTATATTTCATCCAGTTTTCTAACCAAACACACGTATGGTACCCTCGCTCCATCATCATATAAGAGGCAGGCGTTCTTGGGGGTGGAATTGGAATTCCCTCTCTAGTCACAATTTGTTTATCTTTCTTAAAGATATTCTTTATTGTTTTTAGCAAACCCATTCTCAAACTTTTCTTTACTAATGTGTTTTTCACAATAACTCAAACAAAATTTTTCCGTAATTCTCTTTTCCCTATTCGTTAAGTCTTATCCTATACCAGTGCGACTCACACCAACCAACCAATCACAGCTCTTTACGTAACTACAGTCTCAACCAATGTCAGTGCGACTCACACTAGCTAACCAATCGGAGCTTCTGTTCACACCCGCTATCTGACCAATGCCAGCGCGGCCTTTTATGACATCAGTTTTTACTCCTTCTACTGACCCTCCCTTTACAATCTACTCTCGATACACACCCGCTGCTTCGACCAATACCAGCGCGGCACTTTGTGACATCAGTATCACTCCTTCTACTGACCCCTCCTTTACAAAATCTTACGACAATGTTTTTCTGAGTTTTCTTAATAAAAATTCCGTTAGTAACAACATAAAAAGACAGTGCTACTTTGTCTGCTCCACTAAATAAAGAGATAGTCTTCACTTTTCCAAGAGATCCTTACACTGCAAGTAACAATAACGACCAGCGTTATCTCACTTTTCTAACAAGCTCTGGGGTGACCTGTTACTCATCTAGGGATAAAGCCGAAGTTTCACAAGAGGACTTTTTTGGCATTAAAAAGGTGCCCTGTTACTCCCTTGGGGATACTGCTAGAGTTTCAAAAGTGGACCCTTCGCTATTTCAGTCACTCTACTTACATACGAATTTTCCCTATTTATAACACTGACAGCCCTACGTAGCTTTTCAGTATTATTACAACAGACAAAGTACTTCTGCAGTGTGATATCTTTACCACACTCTTCTTCTGCCTACTTCAGGCAAATTCCTTCCTGGGATTCCTCAGGCAACTTCGTACCTGTACTTCTAGGCTACATATATAAAAGACACTAACTCTTCGTGTTAAGACATATAATCACTATTCAATAACCATTTAACAAACTAATCAATAATTAAACCGTCCTCTGCTACCAAGAAACCGATCCAGCGTTACCCAATAAATTGATCAGGGATAAATATTCTTTAAAAAAACACATACTTTGGCCCATACTCATTCACCCAAATCCCTGATGCGCTGGGGTCAAGTTTGTTAACCTTTCTTCAATTTACTCCTGTTACTCAGGCACAAAATTTAAACATCTTGTACTTTTGCGTATAAACAAATTATGATCGACTTTTCATCTACTTGGTCGTTGGACCAATTAGTTGAAGAGTTGATGGCAATGGTAATTCTCCAAGAAATAAAGATTATCCTTTAGAAACTGGCTAAAATAACCACAAACTCTCAGTGAGATTTAATAATTTTATCTAGTAATAATAAATGCTCATAGCGTTTACATTCATAAATTCAAACACTGGAAACCTCATGAGAGAGAGTAACAACCTAATCATAACAACAACGGAACTATCATTCAAATAATACGTTGCAGAAGTGGATAGATGAAGAGACATCAGATACAAGTGTAATTATATATCAACTTAAACTAAACAATTCGGAGGGGATAGATCAAGAGACAGAAGTTTTAAAGACAAGAACACAACTGCAAAAATAATTCTGCAATTCTAAGTTAAATCAGAATACAAACCCAAGGGATCTGTAAGGGAAAAACCACCACCCAGGCCTAGGCAGTAGTGGGGGACCCCTGAACCAAGAGTCAGGGATCAAAGACTCAAGAACCAGGACAGGGACAGGACAGGAACAGTTAGGCCTCTCAGCAAACCGACGAACAGCGACGCATCCCTCTCTCAGACACCTTCAGACTAGCGATCTCCCTCTCTCCTCTCTTTTAACCACACCCCTAAAGCACCTATTCTTATACTCGAAAATGCATGTCCGTCCCACAATAGTTGCTAAATTCACATTTTCTTAGCTAAGGGATTGGTTAAATTCTAGGGGTGGGATGTCACCCCACTATGAAATCATCTACTTTTGACTACACCATTGTTTTAAACAATTTTGTATACAGGCATCAATACCTCTTCTCTCTCATGAGTACACATACAACAATTTATTGTACATTTTAATAAATTTAACAACAACAGGTTCCGTTCCCACGATGACACTGGCTTTGGCTGCCTTTTAATGTTCTGTCCTTCACCAGGTCAGGCTTTTTCAGCTTTGCGCAGCAGTTCAGTCACGTGGTCACATGGTTCATGCTCGCTCCTAATTCCAACCGCCCTCGGTTAGGCTAATTTAAAAACATGGAGGACTCGTCCATTACTAAAAGAACGGGAAAACGGACATTTATTAATTATGTGACAATGCAATTTTCACTGTTTACCACCCACTTTAGCTTTACTTCATATTAACGGTTAGCCTAGCATAGCATCAGCAGGAAAGCTGCATTATTTTATTAGGTTAAAGCATCACTCACCATGCTTTTTACCAAATACACGTGCGGCCTTGCCATGCAAACTTTCAAAATTCGTTCAAAACACAAAATTATTACATTTCCGGTTATTTACGCATTAATTCTGGTTAGTTCATGCATTTTGCAAAGCATAGCTTCCCTCGTGTAGGTAAATGTGCACGTTAGTTGTTCTAACACTACTTACTGTTAGTCCGTATCATAGGGGTGTTCGGTTGAGCAGGTTTCTTTCGCGAAATCCTGCTCCATCAGGGCCTAAGGGCAACAGTTAAAATGAAACAACGGAGAAGACAGGCATGAAAGGCAGGCTTTTAAGGCATTTCAATCAGGATGCAGAGCTTCAGTGTTGGAAAATCCCATGGGCAAAATATTTCCAAAAGATGAGGAGCCTTTGCATGCATAAATTTGTCCCCATGGGATAAACAGCTGACAAGATATCATGTTATGTGTGACATTCCAGAGAGCCAAAGCGCTTTGCACAACAACATTGTGTATGCTGAGACCTATAGACCCATGCTCAGAAAGGAGAAACTAAAATCGCACAATGAAAATTACCCCACATTTGTTTATATTTCCAAAACTCCACTTTTCAGGAAAACACTAATCACATGATGAGTTACTGTGTTTCAGTGAATGACCGCCTACTGCTTGAGATGGCAAAAAAACATTTTCTCCTTGATGCATGGCCGAGTGAGTTGCTAATTCAATCACTTACACAAATCTGGACCTAACACCCACAAGACTTAACGTCTTCAAGATTCTCAAGACCACTAAAATCGAGGCTGCTAAAAGCTCTTCTAGGGAATTATTTAAAACCATCACCACGCTCTCCAAACTGCAGCGAACCAATCAATTTACTCCTGATCCAGCATTCTGTAATAGGCTAGCTAACTTCTTTCAGGACAAGGTCCAAACCATCTATAAGGAGCTTGCAGTAAATACCTCTAACACAGATAGTAGATCGAAAATAGAGGGCCCCATTGTAGATGAACCCCCTCCTTGCCAATTACCAGCTTTCTTGCCATTGACACAGGAGACTGCTAAAAACAATAAAATCTGGCTCCCCGGCAGACCCCTGCCCCCTCACATTCTCCAGATGGTTGCAGACAGGGCAAGCACATACCTGACCCCCCTTATAAATAATGTATGCTGATCCGGCTCCTTCCCCTCCACATGGAGGAAAGCCTCCATACGACCCATATTGAAGAAGCCGTCCTTAGATCCCTCTGAAGCTAAGAACTACCGACCTATTTCGTGCCTACCGTTGGCTGCAAAAATCCTAGAAAGATCCATCAATCAGCAGCTAACCACTTACCTTGAATCCAACAATCTTCTTGACCCCGCCTAACCCGGGTTTAGATCATGTCACTCCATGGAGTCGGCCCTGGCCTTGGCCACGGAGGAGATCCGCAAACAAGTTGATAGTGGGGGGAGGGCCGTCCTCATCTTACTGGATCTCTCGGCAGTGTTTGATACGGTCAACCATCAGGTATTAATACGCAGGCTAGAGAGTCTAGGTGTGGGGGGGACGGCCCTGGCCCTACTCACCTCATTTCTCACTGACAGAGAACAGAGGCTGTGTTGGGGTGATCTGATTTCTGCATCCTTCTTCCTTCCAGGTGGCGTCCCACAGGGGTCAGCCCTATCACCGACCCTGTTTAATATGTATGTGCCCCCTCTGGCTATATTGATCAAAGCACAGGGCTTCGCTTTGATCTCATGCGCCGATGACACACAGATAGTGATATCCATATCCACGAAGATTGAAACTGTGGCGAATAGGTTCCATAATTGTATGAAACACATCATTGAACGGATGCATTCCAACTCCCTCAAGCTGAACACTGAAAAAACGGAGGTGATGGAATTTGGAAAAGGCTCTCCCATTTGGAACTCTTCATGGTGGCCAGCAAATGCCGGGTGTTGCCCGGTAGCCACCAGGAAGACAAGAAACCTGGGTATTATGTTCGATGATCAATTAAATTTTGCTGGCCAGTGTAACTCCCTGACCTCTTCATGCTTTTTCCTTATAAAGGTGTTGCGTAAGGTCCTACCTTTCATTCCTCTAGGCCTTCGCAAAACGGTGGTAGTAGCACTGATCCTCTCCAGAATTGATTACTGCAATATACTATTTCTTGGCATTGACAAAGGCCAAATACGGAAACTTCATGCCTTGCAAAATGCTGCTGCTCGGCTACTTCTTAACATTTCTAAATACCACCCCATCTCCAACAGACTTAGGGAGCTTCACTGGCTCCCGGTCCAGAAGCGCATTGAATTCAAGGCTATCTGCTTCGTGCATAAGGCACTTTATGGAGGAGGATCTCTCAGCTTTCAGCCACTGTTTCGCTGGCATGTCCCATCACGCGAATTGAGGTCGGCTAATAAAGGACTAGTCCTGGTCCCTAAAATCCGTAGAGCCAGATGGGGGGGAAGAACCCTCTCATACCAGGCAGCCAAACTCTGGAACACAATGCCGATCGCTATCAGGTTACAACATGACAGAGTTAGGTTTAGGAGGATGATCAAAACTTGGCTGTTTCCTACGATATCCGTCTAATCTCTGCCTGCCACGTACCAGTCACCACTCCTTTTTCAGTTCAGCGCCAAGACGCCTCGGCAATAGTTGTGCTTTATAAATGCTTTCATTCATTCTGTCCAGTCCAAATATCCAAAAGATGCTGGCAAAACTTAACTTTAAATATAAGCTCATGAGAGAGCACCCTGAACTGCTCACTGCTAACCAGTACCAGTCCATGAATGGCAGTCTCAAAACCAACCTTGTCTTCTCTCACAACAACGCTCTCTGGTCAAATCTATTACAAAAAGATTCAAACATTAATTGAAAATTCTAAACCTTGCTGGGCTAGAAAGCTCTTTGGAGACAATTTTTTGATCTCCATCTTCAAAAATGCTATTCAGATCCAGCCTCTTCCTCCAATTCCTCTCCATAACACTCCATCTTCCTGCAAACCTCAACTCCACAGAGAAATTAGTCCTCCATTCCCTACCTTCAGCCATGCACAAGACTTTACAAGAACCTAAATGTCTCACTTGATCCCTTTCCTGCTATCCCTCGACCCTTAAACTTCCTTGGTTACGACCCAGAGGAGACCCACCCCTACCCATGCTTGGTGCCGAGATCACAACTCCATTTCTTTGCATTTAACTTATAGAAAGTTTATCAACCCCTCTTGGAAATGGAAAATCACCTCAGTTGAGCTTCATATACCAAAGGAAGTGAGATTGGAATCCACTGACCTTACGTGCACAACCACTAGCATGACCTCTCTGGAAAACACAATAAATTACCAGTTCACATCCCACAAAACAGGTATCCCTCCAAACATATGGTTTTATCTAGACCGTGCATTAAAGGAAAGCCAAGACATTATAGAGCCATGACACATATCACTTAAGGCCATTGAAGATCAGTGTTTGAATAACTCTCAAAGTGAGTAAGTAAAGTGAGTTATGGACAGTTTACTGCAGAATCCTTTCATCTCCCCTGTTGGGTTCCTCAGGGTTCTTCATTAAACTCCACCCTCTTTAATATATATGTCTCGTCACTAGCCAAATTGATTCAATCTTTTGGTTTTCAGGTGTCATCTTATGCTGACAACACACAGATTATTGTTACCATCATGAATTATGTCTCCTCAATCACTGCTAGGTTCAGGACTACAACTGAACGCAGATAAAACCCAAGGTTCTTGTTTTTGGCACCCACCACAGAGTTTAGACTTCTATGTGGTGGCCAGAAGACCTTGGTCATCTTCCAGCTCCAGTTAGTTCGGCCAAGAATCTTGGGGTGATCTTCGATGATCAGCCTTTTCTCGATAAACATGTTAGTCTGACTACCAGTTCTTGCTTTCATATTATTAGATCTTTAAAAAAGGTGTTTCCTCTAATTGCAATGGATCTGCGTAAAGTGATTGTTCTTGCTCAGGTGTCCTCGCGATTGGACTATTGCAACATGTTGTGTCTTAACATCAATCAGGCCTCCCTTAATGAATCACTGGTGAATTATAGTACATCCCAGTAAGGCACCCCCCGACGAGACCTTGAGTGGAAACTATTGAGAGTAACAGATGCAAGTACAATGTATTGTGGCAAGAGTGGTCACTTCATCAAGGACTGTCGAGCAACAGGGGAGAATCCAGACAATAAAGATGGCAAGGTAGCAGTACAGGTCAGACAGTAGTGATGATCAGAACTGACAAGATCAAATCTGGAAACCACTATTCTCGAACTTGAAGGAGGTCCCATCGAGACCTCCAGTTTCTTAGCAAATACTCCACAAGGGTCAGCAGTCCATTTAAATATAAATGTCATTTTATCAGTATACGATGGCAGACAACTTGACATTCCAGAATTGTTAGATTCTGAGGCAACCGGAAACTTCATTGATCTTAGTTATGCTAAAAGGCTACAAATCTCATGGGTTCAGAAAACTCATCCAGAGTCAGTGAAGACAGTTGATGGTTCAACCTTAACATCAGGACTAATACGTCACAATACAGAATGGTTAACTATGACAATAAATGAAACCCATGTAGGACAGGTCAAATTTGACTTAATAGATGCACCCCAATTTTAACTTATTTTGGGAATGTCATGGTTGACGCAACACAACCCACATGCCCATTAGGGCACCCACCCTATTCAGTTACAGTCAAATTAATCTAAGGAAAACTGCACCCTGAGACTAGGCACTACTACTCTTGTCATTAGGTCCAGCACAGTTATTAGCTCATGGGAGCATAGAAAAACAACTTTGCTGTTCCGTACGTGTACCTGACTGCTACAAAGAATATCTAGTTTGTCTTCCCCGTCATCGTGACTATGACTGCCACATAGACCTCGTACCGAGAGACAGTATTCCTTGTAGTAGAATCTACACCTTAAGTGAGCTCAAGACACAATACTTGCGAGACTATATAAAGGAAAATCTGGCCACAGGTTTCATCCTAAACTCCCAATCACCTGCATTTTCTCCTCTCTTCTTTGTACCCAAGAAGGGAGGAGAGTTGCATATACGTATCAATTATAGAGGAATCAACTGGATAACTGTAAAAAAAAATCAACATCTTCTGCCCTTGATATCGGTTTTACTGGACCAAATTAAAGGGGCTGTAATTTTTACTAAATTGGACTTCTAGGGCCCTTACCATCTCAGAGTTTGCCAGGGTGATGAATGGAAGACTTTGTTTAGAATGAAGTTCAGTCTTTGAATACCAGGTCATCCCCTTCAGACACTGCAATGCCCTGGCAGCTTTCTAGTATTTCATGGATGAAGTCCTAAAAGGGTTTCTAGACATTTTGTGTAGGCTCGTAGGCCTGCAGTGGACCTAGACTCTGTGGATTGACTTTATAATAACTTTATACCAAACAGTCCTCTGCCTCTAATAGCCTCTAAGTGGAAACTTCTCTCATTGAATGTAGCGGGTCTCCAATTGAAGGTGTCTGACCTCGATTGGGGGAATGCTATTTAAATGTCATGACATATGTTTGTTTCAGGAAACGTGGTGTACTAATCCTATCCACAGGTCTGATTTTTCAATAAATACTATTAATGCAGTGCAATAAGCTAGGGGCAGGCCAGTAGGAGGCCTAGTTATTTGGGTAAAACTATTTATCATCCTTAAAATTAAAGTAATGCCCATTCCTTCATTGGATATTATAGGCCTTGAATGTTACACTGTAGATGAGGCTACAATGTTTATTATAAATATATACATTAGAAACTGTGTTAAAAACAATGTGTCTACAACCATTAGTCAGCTGGAGATTGCACTAGAGGGGAGTCTTGCTAGTGGACCATCAGTCGTCGCAGAAGACTTTGACATCACATTTGAACCCCTTGATGGCTCTTAAAGTACACCTGCTGATGATGAGGATGAAAAATGGGGATTCCCAAGCTTGGACCCGTCCTTGATCAAAAAATGGTCGAAATTAGTGACCCAATTAATGGGAATGACTATTAGCCTTGGCCTCAGAGCTTGCAATAGGTGAACCATATCTGATACCGAAGGATCCACGACCTTTAAAGAAGCCAAAAGCTAGAAGCTGTAAGATGTCCAGATCTAGAGTGCTGAGCTTTGTGAAGGAACAAAGGGCCTCTAGGAGAACCGGACTTTATTGTTTGCAGTAGTGACATGAACGGAGGCAGGTCGAAATTGGACCAGCAGTCCAGTTTCTGATGAGCTTGTTGGGAGGCTGAGATGTAAGAGTCCTCACTGGCAGAGGAAGGTGGATTGGGGCATGCCTGAGCAGTGGCCAGCCCATCCTCCTTCAGTGACTGTAGGATATCCAACACCTTATTTACAAAGAACAGTGCCAATTCCTCACACTGAAGCTGGGACAAGGGAAACCTTGTTGGGGTTGGAAAGGTCTTTGAGCACCCTAAAAAGGGTCTTAGGGCAGTGTTGGGCAGATGGAATTTGCTCAGAGTAGAAGGTAGATCGGGCCCTCCTGCAAAGACCATGGTAGTTTTTTTGTGCTAACATATTTAAGTTGCTGTTCTCATCATAGGTAAGCCTCCAGGACCTCTCTAAGCCCTTACATCTTGATTTCTCCACCTGTAAAGTCTTGGTACACCAAGGGGTGGGGGGCTGTGTTCTGGCTGGCCAACTAAATTTAGTTGCCAGGACAGTATACAGCAAGTCCCGCAGCCAATCATGAATCATGGTCTGGTCTCGCTCAACCTCTTGAGTTAAGCTCGGCATTGTGCTCCTCAGTTGGATATTAAGGTGTGGTATGTCTAGTCTAGACCATGCCCTGATCTTAGACTGTGATCTACCCCTCGCTCTGGGCAGAGCAGAACAGGCCAGGACCAAGAAAGGTAATGCGTGATGGTCAGACCGCAGTAAAGGCAGTGGAGAGGCAGCATCAAGATGTTTTAGATTGGAAAAGATCAGGTCAAGGAGGTGCCCTCCTATGTGAGTAGGTGTACAATTAATTACATTCAGATTTATTGCACACATTTATGGGATAGACCAGCTGAGGCGAGAGGGATCACAAAATCTGCCCTCAAAGAAAGCTTTTATCAATTTCACTGGGGAGGGGAGGTGCATAAATGCAAGAACGGGTCTATCAAGGATAGATTTTTAGATCACAAGAGCGTACTCTTCTTTGAACCATTTTTATACTGTGTCTCTTGCAAAAGAGCTAAGCAATTGTACATAACATTTTGCTATGAAATCTTGCTAATTAATTTTTTTTGCTCCAAATGGTCTAAAAGCCATCTGGGTGACGACTCTTGCCCAGTGTGCAAAAAAGAATCTGAAACTGAGGCTCACTTGTTATGTTTTTGCACCACTTACACCAATCTCAGGAGGGAAATTGATCTTACCAATATGTTATTCACTAGGGACAAGGCATACGAATCCTGAGATCAAGTACAGACGAGACTATACTTCGTAATGTTTGTGAGATACCTAAATGCTGTATGGATGAAACAAATGAAATTTTGTAACAGGCATTTAATTTTAAGAATACTGTTTGAGGTACTAATTCTATTTATAGTCTTATTTCAAATTTTATTGTGATGGATTTTATATATGTATATAGTATATTTTTAAGAATGATCTAATCCGAAATAAACTTGAATTTGATATGGATAACATATCCATCCGCCTGAGTGTGAAAACATGTTAATTTCAAGAAGATTAGGGTCAGGTCAGAGACAGGCTAGGCTGCCCCAATGGCAGGTGCAGAAAATGCTTAGTTAAAAGTGACACCAATTAATAAAAGGCTTTTGATCATTTCCGGCACACTTATAAAAAGTAATACTCAACCTCTTAAAGTCTTCCTCACCCTTGCTTGTGGGCTTATAGATTTTGTCAGGTCTGTTATACAATAGAAAAAAAGATAAAAATGTGGGGTCTGGGACTAGTACAATGACAGGCTCCAGTCTTCTTCTCCTCTGTAGAATTGCTTAATTTGAATCTATGCAACCACAGTCTATATAGTACCTTTGGCCGTAGACCCTCCTCTTGTTTCTAGAACAAAATAACATAGATTTTACAAAATGGATGCAGAAGGTTTCCATTGTTTAAGCCAGATATTAAACCGCAAGCAATGCAAATGGGTTATTCTTAGCTACCTTACACCTATTTCATGTTGTTAGAGAAGATTAACATAGCAGACAAGGACAGATAATTTTCAACGTGATCTGCAGCACTATTGTTTAACACTTAGCACACTCACGACGCCACCAGTTTGTCCAGGACACAGGCACCACTCCCTGCCGTCTCAAGCCACCACAGCAGAACTCGCAAGGGTCTGTATCACATTAGAGGCAGCCGGATTAGAACTTGTCAGAGCTCACTCATAAAAGATAATGAAACCTCAACTATCATATGAGAAATCTCTCAAATACTACTATGCAAAAGGCTGTCCAACACATTTGGTAAAGCCTGAATTCTTAAAGGAGACTTCACTGCAATGAAGGAAACATCTCGATATTGCAGTGTACACCCATAGCCAAACAGGAAGCAAACACAAATCCAGGGTAATGCTGAGGATAGTAAGACATTAAATGGTCTTCTGGAGGTTAGGGTTCATCCATTGAACTCAATGCAGCATTCTCCTAACAACCTTTTTCAATGGAAAACACATCAACAGCATGGACAGCAGCAATATTATGCCCTATCTGGTACTACGGCAACAAGTTGGCATGACCAGAGCCCTTGAATACAATCAGCATACTCAGACGACAAGCACCTCACTCTCTGAGCGAGCTTAGAACAATTTAAAAAACCGTAGCGATCTCAAGTCCATGAATCCCCCCCCCCCCACCTGTTACTTTCATTGATGCAATACAAAGTGAAAGGGGGGGTACCGCAGGATAGTTGCGTGTACATTGCAGGTAGAGAACACTACTGTCTCTTTGCAAGCCCCAATTTCTCCCATATCTTTTAGCCTCCTGTCCAGTCAACATACCCCTGCATCCACTTATTCAGAGTTTAGGGAATCACTCTATAGCTCATAGCTCGGTTCTTGCCAAGACGGTCCTAGTCCTCGATGCTCCATCTCTTGGTCAGCCCCCTGATGGACCTGTAGTGAGGAGGGACATTTTACAAAAATAAGTGCCTTGAGTAGATGAGTTCATGAAATAGCCATTAACAGTTGTAAAAATATGCAGGGCCAATGGTTATTTACCTGTTACAAACTAGTTGATATGAGAATTATTACTGTCTACAAGCATCATCTCAGGTGAGACCAAAGAATAGAGTAGAAGACGTATATCTACAGCCTCAGGGTTCTGTCGTGATAACCAATAATTGTTTGCAGTGTTCATCAATCACTACCAACAGCTTGTTAATCCAGATGTGTCACCTCTGCTCAAAATACACTGTTTCCACATTTCCTATGAGTCCTGGTCTTCCCATATCTTTAAGGGCAGTGCAGAATTGTAAACTGCCTTTCCACTACCCTTAGATACCAGAGTTGTTTGCTGATAGTGCGCTAGTCAAATTTGTTTGTGGCCACCCGTGACATTATACATATGCTGAGAAGTAACCAGATGGGTTGGAATTCACCAAGTTCTCACCAGTCCACCAAATGCAAACTCTTAAATTCTGCAGGCCCTGGCTACTACTTCTTATTGTTGAGGCTGTTGTGTACAGTTTAGAATAGTGTTTTTTTGTATTTGGTTGTTCCCTGTGATATCATACTGTCTGCTGTCTTGTGTTTGTGAATTGTATTATTCGTACGCTGTGTTCCACATGCAAAAAGAGCTCATCACAAGTATAACTGGAAAAAGTGGTGTTAACAATCTGTTCTAAATTTCAATTGTAGCAGTATCTCACCAGGTCATCAATGTGTGTGATTGGTTTAGTGGGATGGAGGTAAAAACTTCTCTTGACAAAATATCCATTCAATTTACTTTTCTATGCATCTGTTTAATGGCCTTTGGTTAAATTCAAATTCTAAGGTCCCTTTCCATTTTTCAATTTTACAATATGGATTTTATGAAAGCCTGGTTGTCGTGAATGTCCTATAACCCTACGCCATCGCTGTGTTTGCATGTGCCACAATTTTCCTTCCACAACCTCATATCAAAGTATGGTACACATAAAGCATACTCTAAGACACGACAGAGTTACGAGACAATAGTACCTGACACTACTGGTCATTATAGACCATAACAATTAGGATGGTGACTTTTTTGTTTTCCTGCAGTTGCAAGTCCCACTGGCTGCTTATTTTTTTTATTTATTTAGTTTTTTTTGCTTGCTTCCCATTTCCTTTTTTTTTTTTTGCTTTGCTGACTTGCTGCCGCTTTAAAAAAACAAACACAAATTCTCTAAGCTGAAGACTTTTTTTGTCTGTATTCTCCCTCCCCCCTTTTTTTGAAGCCTGAGAATGAGCAAGGCCGTAGAACCTCTCTAGAAAAGTTCACACGCAGTGTGGTAAGTTTTTTGTTTCTTTTAACCTCAGTTCCGTCCATTCCTTTATTACCATTTCACTTTTTCAATTTTACAACCTTAGAAGATAGGTCCATGTATTGTGTCCCAGGCAGTGTTCCAAAAATCCACACAGTGACGCGTCATCATGTATTGTGAATACAGCGAGTGGAACATTTGGCTTGCAAGTGGAACTGTTTGCTTCTGCAAAGACGTCCATCTTTCTTCATCAATTTAACCCATCATGGATATCTCAAAGGGTGAGAAATGGCGGCATGTTTGGTAGCAGATATCAGAGATGTTTTAAGACATGGGCAAAGTGGGCAATTACCCAAGGCCCCCACCTACCAAGGGGCCCCTGGGAAAGTGAAGTTTTGCTTTTTCATACTTCTCTGTATTTCTCTATGTCATCCTTTAACATATAATTCAATATTATCTGGCATCATGGGCTTGAATTAGCAGAAAATGGGTAAAACTATTTAAAGTTTTTCTGACTAGGGCCCTCAAAATCCTTAACATGACTCTGGGCACATTGCAGATTGGGGATATGCTGTTTTCCTCCAATGAACTGCAGCTCCAAGTATAGAGCATGACACAGATTTATTACTCTAATTCTTCTTAGCAGTGGTAAAAAAAAAATCTAAATCAGTGGGACATCTGAGACAAGAAGCAAACAGCACTGCAGGAAAGTAATAGCAAGTTGATATGTGTGTGCGCACGTACACTTGTGCAATGTCAGTGCTTAATTTGTAGAAAAATAAGTGCCACAGCCTGAGGTATTTCACAGGAAGCCACTGTAACTTGCACCACTAACTGCCCCTGACAGAGCTGCCAAATGTCATCAAACGCCTTCAAATGTGTCCATTTAAACAATTCTGGGCCATCCAACGTTGTTAGAATGTCTTTGACGCACTGGCATTCGATATTTCTTTTTTTATGTTGAATTGATAAAGTCTTCTAATGTTCTCTGCTCAAAAATAGATAGTGTCACCATGCGGTGAACTGTTGTAACAATAAGTGCCAGGGTTCAGAATTAAGTGCCTGTGCCATGCACCGGCAAACACTGGTACAAATTAAGCACCGGTGTGCATGTGTGTGCTCGCGCACGTGCAACTATGCTAATTTTTTCAAACGCATGTACACGTGCACTTACACAATCAATCTACAAGCATTTGAGGGGAACCATTTGGGGTCCACTGTAGAAAGTGCAGGTTTCAAATCAGTCAGTTGCTTTGCACACCAACAGGTTTGCAACCTACCCTTCATTTTACTAGGTGACTGTTGTGCAAATTGGTATCACTGCAAAAAGGGACATTCAGAGGTGGTTGCAAACCTCCTGCCTCATTAATACGTTACCGATAGGAGACATTTTGTATGCCTCGATGTATTTGGTATTTCTATAGTGCAAACCTAGCCAAAAGGCACAGAGTGCTGTACTTGGTGAAAGACCAGCATAAATATTACACCTGGTGATCAAGGTTTCATAGACAATACTTATCTTTTCAGTGTAGTAATGCAAACTCTGCATCTCGACTTATTGTCACATTTCAACTAAAAACAGGAAATATAATGTCATTCTCTTTTACTTTCGGGCAATTGTATTGGATTTTTACAGTGCTTTCTTTACCAATTGTGAGGCCTAAAGATTTTTCTTGATTTGTAAATAAGCAGCTATTCCATATTTATAACTCATATAGGGGCATATTTACAAGCCCCTTGCGCCGCCGGTGCGTCACATTTTTTGAAGCAGCGCAGTGCGGTGCTCCATATTTACAAGACCACGTAAAGCTACCCTGCGTGGCTTTTCGTGCCCTCGTAAATACGGCCCTTTTTCACGCAGCACTTTGTGTGAAAGGGGCATGCCAAGGGTATTGCTGGCGGTGTTCCCACACAACACCCATGGATTCTGCCGTATTCCCAGATTTACAACATTTCGTAAACCTGGGAATGCATCAGAATCCTGCGCCTCCCCAGGGGTTCTGCAGCACACATAGAAAGAGGAAAACATCTCACATGATTGTTTTTGGTCAGGAGGTGTCCCTTCCTGCATAAAAACAATCTCCCCAAAAACGCAGACACCCTTGCACCATGGCGCAAGGGTGCCTGTGTTGGTGCATGGCAGCCAATGTTGCGACAGTGTAGAGGGAAGCACAGGGATGCAACATATTATTGTAAATATGTGGCATCTCTGTGCTTTGAAAGTGATGCGGCGCAGCCAAATGGCTCACGGCGCGGTGCTGCGTCACTTTCTTGTAAATATGCCCCATAGTGCTTTGTAGCACTGAGGAGGTAATGAAGCACTCTGATTTTCAATGCCCCCCCCCCCCGGGCACTCTTCAAGTGTATGATTGAAAGAGTGTTGATTTTAGGTTGGCCTGAGAGGGAGAGGGTGGGAATGGGTGCCATGTATGAGGTTTGGAAACTGGTGCATAGGTCTTCAACAGCACATATGCCTGGGTGTTGCAGAGAGTGTCAAGTACAGATGCAGCCGCGCATGCAAGTACTTACAAACTATACCTTGCCGTACTGAGAGGTTGTAGTTGATGCTGCCTATAATACTTGGTTATATTGTCATAGTAGGCTGAGCGCAGAGGTGGGAAAATTAAGAGCCCAGTGATAGATTCCTAGTCTATCGAGAAGTCTTTTGATCCACTTTACCATGAGTTTGCTTGTAGTTGGGTAGGCATGGAGTTGTTTGGTCTCAAAAAGCCACGTTTTTATTGCTTTTCTGAGTCCCAGGTGGTTTGGATCAGTGTGAGCTCCTACTCATTGAGTAGAAGAAGAAAATTCATACAAATATATACGTTTTCTAGAAGTGACATATTAAACAAGCATTGGCATAGCCAATAGGTCTCGCCTTTGGGGCGTTATAAGTATTTAGACAGAGCTATTGGCTTTGTTAACGTTTTTAATATGTGTTGTAGAGCATTGTGAATGTTGTGCAGCATGTTGACAATTTATAAGTTATAATAAACAAAGTGTTATAACTATTTCTGTCACCTTATATCTAACCGAAAAAACATTATATACAACTGAAGTATTGTACTAAAAACCAAAATTAATACAAAAAATGTGTTCGAGTTTATTTGTTTATGCAATGCTGTCAATTGTTCCTTGCTTGTTGTAATTAATTTTTGTTATAGTTTTTATTGTTAGGTGTGGGATATAAACAACGAGAGGGTGGATGTTGTGAAATAGTATTTTAATTAGATAGGAGTAGTGGAGAGTTATTTGTGGAGAATTAATAGATGTTATATTAATAATTAATAGACCACAGCTGCGCAGAGGCATTATTTAGCAGCCGGTGCCAGCAAGCAAGCACAAAAAGCAAGTGCTAATAATTAAGTGCCCATGTGCGCACCGGCAGACACCGGCTCAAATTAAGCCCCCAGCAAGGGCCTGCGTTACGCCCCTGGATCGAGCGAGTCCGAAAAGCAATGTGGGGAAAGGAAGCACACACCACAGCTGTGCACTGTGCAGAGATGTCAAAGGTAGCACGCACCACAGCTGCGCAGAAGCGTAAAAGGAAGCGCGCACCACGGTGCTGAAAGAACGCGAATGTTAAAAGGTGCGGTCAATTTTGAAGCTGTGTACTGTGCAATGGGGGAAAGGAAGCACGCACCACAGCTGTGCACTGTGCAGAGATGTCAAAGGTAGCACGCACCACAGCTGCGCAGAGGCATTATTTAGCAGCCGGTGCCAGCAAGCACGCACAAAAAGCAAGTGCTAATAATTAAGTGCCCATGTGCGCACCGGCAGACACCGGCTCAAATTAAGCCCCCAGCAAGGGCCTGCCTTACGCCCCTGGATCGAGCGAGCACCAAACGCAATGTGGGGAAAGGAAACACGCATCACAGCTATGCACTATGCAGAGATGTCAAAGGTAGCACGCACTACAGCTGCGCAGAGGTGTAAAAGGAAGCACGCACCACAGTGATGAAAAAACGCTAATGTTAAAAGGTGCGGTCAATTTTTAAGATGGTACCGAAAATGAGGTGACTATAGAGGCCAACTACAGAGTACAGCAAATGTCTTGACAATAACATACTAATACAAAGATAACGGTGCAGGAAGAGAGTGCTGACATAGATGAAATGCGAGTGCTGGAAAAAGAAGCGCGCACTCTTGTGGCGGTGGGGTCTGTCCCTTGGCCGGGGTGGAGGGGACACGCCTTGATAGTATCTTATTGTCATGAATGCGAGTGCTGGAAAAGAAGCCTGCACTCTTGTGGCGGTGGGGTCTGTCCCTTGGCCGGGGTGGAGGGGACGCGCCTTGTAAGGAAAGCTGCAAGGTCTTGAAATGAAACATGATCCACAACAGATGGCACGCTGCGCGCCGCTGCTCGCTCCCGACAGCTAAAAATGCTGTGGGGGTAAACATTTTCAGAAAAGGTGGGACATGCACCCGCCTTTGGCCAATTGCGTGCTTTCATTTTTGAAAGCCACACGCAAAGGCCAATAGCATGTGTGGAAAATCGAACACCACACGCACGAGTTTGCAGAAAGTCTGAAGTGATTCCAAGAGGCCTTATCCTAGACAGCGCATGCGCGCTGCGCTAGGCTCGACCTAAAAATAAATGATAATAAAAGCAGCCTAAAAACAATAGTCATAATAATGTGCTATTGCGTTACATATAAAAGCAGAATAAAAACGATAGTAATAATAATGTGCTATTACAGTGCATATAACATTAATTCATATTGTTATGTTAAAGACAATAAAGGAAGGAGAGAAGAGAAGCTCTAGCAGCCTTGAGACCAGTGATATACCTGTTGTAAGTGCTGGTGCATTAAATACTGTTATATTTAGAGCGTATCGAAATGGAACTTTAAGTACAAAGACTTGGCCAGTTGGGGTTGAGAAATGCCCAAAAAGGCTACAAAGTGGTGTCCACTCTTGTAGATCAAAAAATGGACTGACAGTCTCCCCAAGGTGGAATTTCAGTGGAGACTAGCAACGATGAAATCCCAAAAGGAGGATTTCGGCTGCTTTTTTGAAGATGGAGGTATGGAGCCTGGATCTAACCCAAACTCCCAAGACCCAACTTTGAGAACCATGAGTGGACGTGCCTCAACCATGGAAACGTGATGTTCTTGTCTAGATTCAAGAGGTCAGTCACAGCCTTCCTGTATGGCAAAAGCTCCTCTACAGTCCGAATTCTCACCCAATAGAGCAGAGGTCTTAGCACGGCAATGTGTTCCACTGTTTTTAGTGCTACATCAAAAAACATGGAAACATGGGGGGTGCTTTTTGGGAGATTAAGGAGCGAGCATACAACTCATTCTCACTCTGAGTGAGAGAGTCAGTGTCAGCAAAGTCGCAGATTTCAGCAACATATAGAGCAGCGGATTGAGCTTTTAGTTTATAAAAATCTATGGCAGGGAGAAGTGCTCTTGATGATGTAGCCTGGTGTTTATTAGAAATAGCCATAGCTTGGTGCTGGAGCACTGCTCTTCGCTTTAGGATATGAGGGGTCCATGATACTTTGCTATCCAACATTATGCCCAAATAGTCACATCTTGAAACTCGCTCTAGTTCCTTTTGTTCCAGGCATAGGGCACCTCTGAATGACTGATGGTGCCTAATCACCATATATTTGGTCTTGGTAGTGTTAATCTCAGACCGTTGTTTTTGCATTAGACATTAAAATGATTCAATAGTTGATGCAGGCCACTTGGAGTTTGTGAAATTAGAAGAGTATCATCTGCAAACAAAGGTGCAGGGACACAGACCCCTTCTAGCTTTAGTGCATCAATATTACCTTCAAGTAGGACCTTAATAGCGTTATTAACGTAGAGGGAGAGAGTGTGCTGGATAACACACTCCCCTGTCTCACCCCTCTACGTATGGGGATGTGGTAAGTTGTCCTTGTAGGCCCCAGTGAACATGGGCATAATTCTACTGATGTAATCTTCTTAGTTGAAGAAACAGATCTTCAGTAACTCCCGTCTCCTCAAGCGAATCCCACAGCAATCCCCTTGGGACTAGGTCAACGGCTGCCCTTAGGTCTACAAAGACTATATATAAGCAGTCAACTCTTAACTCTGTATATTTCCGGATGGTAATAATAAACCTCAGAACCTGGTCTATAGTGCTTACTCTTGATCCAAATCCTGCCTGTTAAGGAGATATAATCCCTGTGGCCTCTATCCATTCAGAGAGTTTGCTCAAAATCTGCCTTGCGCAGTGTGTCCCGGAGGCTGTTTGGTCTGTAATTACCAGGGGTAAGGTGGTCCCCTTGCTTGTAGATGAGGATTATCTACGCACCCTTCCAGGTGTTGGGAATCGGAGCACTTGAGCCTACGGATTTACACAGTACACAAAGGGAGTCACTGTTCCTTGTAGAGGAAGAAAAAGGAAGAAACTTTTGTCGTGTGCTACTCCATCTGTGGGGGACAGTGTGTCCTCATCATAATGCCCTCACACACCCCGAAGGACTTTATCAGAGATCTTTTGATGAGAAGCCGTTTGGGTGCGTGGGTGTAAGTGGCAGTGAAGTCTAAAGTGGTGTATTTAAAAAATGACTGGAGGGAGGGTGGGTACTATTTATTAGGGTGATCCCTCTGTCATTGTTAAAACAAAGTGTGTGGTGCTGCTCTAGGGGATATTATGTCCCTCTGTAGCTGGGTATATGTCCCTAATGGACATATATAACGGTCAACATGTTTCGCGCTGTATGTGGCCTCAGAAGGAGATCCAAAGCGCTTCTTCAGGACCAAAGGAAGTTCAATTTTAGTATCAAGCGGCGGCCTAAACTGACCAGTGCCGCCAAATCTGTAGAAAGGAGTAGCGTTTCCCTTAATATTAGAATCAGGACCTCATGAGATCAGTGAGGGCACTCGGGAAGGTTCTCCCGTAGTAGCAGGGCCGATCCACCTGCGTGCCTCTCCCTGTCTCCACTGGCGGAGACAGGGAGAGGCCACATACAGCGCGAAACATGTTGACCGTTATATATGTCCAACAGCTTCTCATCAAAAGATCTCCGATAAAAGTGACCCTTCGGGGGACCCGTAGGGCATTTCAGCGCCGGCCCGACGAGGAGCAAATCCCAAATGATGAAGCATGACATCCTTCGGAGTGTGTGAGGGCATTATGATGAGGACACACTGTCCCCCACAGATAGAGTAGCACAGGACAAAAGTTTCTTCCTTTTTCTTCCTCTACAAGGAACAGTGACTCCCTTTGTGTACTAGTTACTTTTCGGGAGCAAGGTTCACTGGACCTAATAATTAGCTCCTAGTGTCCCCCCTCTCTATAAATAGGATTACGGATTTACACAGCCAGTTGACATAGGGGACCCAAATTGTTAAGTCATGGCGCAGTAACTCTCCTGGAATTTTATCAGGCCCGGGGGCCTTACACAATTTAACAGCTTCTATGGCAGACTTTGGCTCCTCGGGTGTAAAAAAGGGATCTGAATATGACTTCTGCTGGATAATTGGAAAGTGGGTGGTAATCATCAGTGCTATTTGCATACAGCTTGGTGAAATGTTCTACCCAATCAGTCAGATCCAAATAACACTCAGTCTGAGATTCTGAGTTTTTACTCCCATGGGCTATGATTTTCCCGAAGGTCCTGTTATCTCCTAACCTTGCTGCCTCATCTAAAATCGCTCCAATTTGAATCATCCCAGTTACGTTGGGCTGATGCTAGCACTTTCTTATACTGAGCTCTACATAAACGTACCTTAACTGGTGATTTGGATTTTAGTGATTTTACTAGAGCTGTCTTTGCTCTGCTACAGTCCTTTGTCTACTAAGGATTGCTTCGATTGGTTTTATTAGAGATGCACATAAGTTCCTTACAGGGTCTTTGGTTAGGAACATTTTTAAGATACCAGCCAGGTTATTGTGTATGTCAACTAAGGGGATATCAATGAGTGGGAGATAGACGAATGATGCAAAGACCATAGAGAATGCGTTGTAAAATTCAGTTAGGGTCTCTGTGTTTCCCAATTCAGCAACCATTTGACGGACCTACGGTCATTTCCCACAGTTGGTACCATAGTTAGGGTTTCTGAAATGTTTCTATCTTTGACCAGGGATCCTGAGAGCGTCAGGTGTAGTGAGTGATGGTCACTATCTTCCCTGATATCTAACTTGAAGTCAACCATTTTCTCCCACATACAAACCCCAATCAATAAGTAGTCGATTTTTGTTCTGGATAAGCCTCTCTTAAAAGTAGGCAGCCCTGGCTTATCAGACATAGATCTACCATTGCAAGCCCATGCAAGCCCACAACCCATTTGTGGCAGCAAAGAGGGCAACCTGTGAGGCTGTCACTGTACAAAGAACAGAGGATTTGGTAATAAGGGAGGGATGTGATGTTAAGGTCGCCCCCAATAACAATCATGCTCTTAGTTTTGATGGTACTTATATAGTGGTCCAAAATGGTTAGAGTAGGGGATTCCATGTTCCTAGACTTAGGCCTGAGATAAACATTGAAAAGGTACAAACCGTGCCCTTTTAGTATATGAATTTGTAGCCCTAGAATATCGGGGCAGTCAATACTCAGAGGCTCTATAAGTAGATTTAAATCAATTTTGGCCCAGATAACAAGATCCCCCGAAGCCCTACCGCATGCCGATGGAATAGCATTGGCATAGAAGGTTTTGCAGACAGATTTAAATGGAGGGTGTTTTAGCCATGTTTCCTGGAACATACAAAAATGAAATCAATCAGTATATTCCAACCAATCAGGGTCCAACAGTTTGGATTTTAACCCTGCAGTATTCCACAAGAGTATGTGTAAAAGTCTTGGAGAAGTTATTATCAGCTCGCTTAGGCGGAATCTCAGTTGTTGTATTAGAGTAATTTGCAAGCGGGGTTTCATTATTCTTGATGGAAGCTATACTTATTGGTTTTAAGATGTCCAAGTTTGGAAGGTTTGGTCAAGGTGTAAAATATCCTGTTGACTTTCATGTTGCACTAGCTTTCCAGGGGGAATGGTTACAAAGTCCAGAGCCTGTAGAAGTAGCCTAGTGGGAGTGCCTTAATTTTACTCATTGATGATGGCATCCTGGCAATGCGCTGCAGCAGCAACTCAGCTATTAGAGAGTTCTTGAAGTTAATTAACACGCAGTCCCCTTGAGTCTCTTTAGGAGGAATACCCAGCCAAGCGGTCATCGTCACCAACACAACGTTCTGCGCTAGATCCTCGGACCAACCAGAAATAGGTTTAAGCCAAAAGATTGATTTTGTTTCTCAGGGCCGTATAGTCTTTCCTAGTATGAGATGATAGCAAGGGGACATCCTTGAGCATAATCAGATAGGGAGTACATTCTGGAGGTAATTGGGGATAGTTAGTATACGATCTATCATGTTGGTTTGGTGGCTTGCTACAAACAAGATCTTCAGACGTTTGAGCTCTCAAATGGTTTGAAACTCAACATTTTAAGAGGCTAACTCTGCCAGGGTGTTACCCCTGGAGACGTCAGCATGGGGATGCTGGTGTGCAGCACACTTTAGCAACGCCATGGTCATAGGTGATTGTAGAGCATTCAGGAGGTTTCGAACATTCGTGCCATTCTTAATGAGGGGGTTCCAGTAGCAGATGTTAAGGACACCCTTTACAAACAAAGGAACCCAAAGCCTTATGTCACTCCAAATGCATATTTTGATTCCATGTACACAGTAATAATCTTTTCTTTGGCTAATATACAGGTTCTTGTGAGGGCATAGGCAATATCTCACATTTGGTAAACAGCAACTTTCTACAATGTGATACAGAGTGCACTCAGCATAACCAGCAACCGGGATACCATTATTATTTCTAAGACATGATTTATCAGTTCATAGTTATAAATAAGCACATGAGTTAAATCAACACAAGGTTTGGTCAAATGGGTAGTAGTGAGTACAATTGTAGTGTTCCCCATCCTCAAGTGTGGGCATTAAAGAAGCAGGGTCCAGAGTCAGACGGTGGGTCAGAGTGATCTGAGGGGAGGATTACAGTAGCATTTTATACAGCGGTAATTATGCTGTAAAGAGGGGCTGAGTTTTGTAGTAAGGAGGCGCCTGACAACAGAATGTGGCGCAGCAACAGGTAGAGAAGAGCTCAGAACCATATGCTCCGAAGCTTCAATAGGATGTGCGGCAGCCGCCACGGATCGCACACATGGGGGAGCCCAGCCACAACTGGGTCGAGGGTTGAGGAATAGTAAGCTATGGACTTTTTCCAATCTCTGTCACTCTGAACTAACACACCAAATGTAAATCCACTATGTTCATGGCAATACAAAGTGAAAGATCTGGCATAATGTGGGAGCCCTAATCTGGGCACGGAGGTCAATGCATGCTTGATTTTCACAAATGCATTTTCAGCTTCACTCGATCACTACAAGAGTTCAGTGTTGTCTTTACTGACATACTCTGGCAAAGGCTATGGCATTTTGACATAGCCTAGAATTACCTCTCTGCAATACTCAGCCATGCCCAGAAAAGTATGGACCTGGAAGACAGTGATGGGTCGGGGCAACTTATGAATGGTTAATGAGAGAATAGGTGGCGCCTACCAACTGAGATTTTATGACCAAGGAATCATAATCAGGGAAGGCAGAACTGCAATTTCTCCTTTAAAGCCTTATGCCCTTTATTAGTGAATTCAGTGAGGAGGTAAATGGGGTCCTCTTTGCAATGATCTAGAGTAGCAGATGGCAACAGCAAGTCATCAACATATTGAACTAAAGTGGAACCCTTGGAGAAGACTAACATGTCCAGAGTTTTCTTTCGGGCTTGGGAGAAAATTGAAGGTGACTACAAAGTCTGGAGATGTGTCCACGAAAATTGGGTCCCTAGAAAGAGCATGAGAAGAGATACTGACTGACTTCATGTATGTGAATGGAAAAGAAGGCAGAACAGAGCTCTAATACTTTAAACCATTGGGAGTTTGTGGGCATGCAAGGAAGGATGGTGGCGGGGTTGGGGATCACAGGGTAGCTGGGGTGACCACATTATGAAGCGTGTTCAGGTCTTGGACTAATCTGTATATGCTGGCCTTACCCACCTTGCATATCGGCAAAATTGAGGTGTAGCATCAACTATCACTATGCACTAAAACCCATTACCTGATGAAATCCGATTTCACAGGTCAGATCCCTTCCTCCTCCTCAGGCTTCAATGAGTACTGGGATATCATAGGTAGCTTTTTCTGGCGCTCAGCCTTTCGCATCACTGATTCTATTGATTAAATGAATCCCACATCGTTGCCCCCTTTAGACCACAATGAGGATGGTACCTGTAAAAGCAATTTGGTTAAATCATGAGACATGGCAGTTTTATACTCATTATTCTGACAATTTTCCATAATGTTGATATATATTTAGGAATACACCATCTAAGGTATGAAACACAGTGCAATTTAACTTGCACACAAAGCCTCTGGCTAGTGGATTCACTGGGGACATTGCTTGTCATTAACCGGTCCCAGGGAGATAGATAAGGGATCAGAAATGTGGTAGGAAACCCATTGGTCAGAAATAGTGACTGTCTCTATGTACATGCCCTAAGGAGGTGAAATGGAGAATTTTGAAGTTTTTAGAGGTGAGCAACTAGCACCAGTACAATGAACCAGGTGCAATGTTTGCCATTAATAAAAAAAATCTATGAGGGGGCCCTATTGATCAACCAGGATTAAGGTGTCAACCAGGATTAAGGTGTCAACCAGGATTAAGGCACATTCAGAACCTCTTTGACTGTCCTACAACTCGGTGTAAGAGCTCAGGGTAATCTGATAAAATGTAGGCTGATCCGGGAGACCTTGTGCGTTAAACATGGTGTTAGGGCAAACTCATTTCCAAAGCCCCTGCCGACCACAAATAAAACAAGAATAAGCTCCACCTACATCCTCCGGAGCCATCTCAGTCAGATGGGCTATGCCCAAATATCTTTCAAACACATCCTTGAGTCTATCCAAGTAATCAGCAGGTGCTTCACCCTTATTCTGTTTACAGTTTGAAATCTTAGTCCAATCAGTTTTCACCGCACACACATCATCAACTGCATCCAACAATGCATCCTTCGCCGCACTCCTTTGCCATGCTCCTTCATTGCCGGGATTGACCCTCGACCACACCGATTTCTCTACCAATCTAGCGCTCACTTAATATGGCATCACTAATCGCTGTAGCTGATTTATGTCTGACCAATATGGCCTGTTTACTTCAAACACACTCTGCAGCTCCTCTCACAACTGAGTAGGATTTTTTTCTCTTATTTTAGGGAATTGGTTTTTAATGCTCATTAGAACAGTGGGTGTCTAAGAAACGTGTACCATAACTCTACCCCCATCCACCGGGTGGTCCCTCCAAAAAGAGTTAATGGGTCTGCGGTCCGTCTTAAACTTTCTTTAATGATAGTGGTGCTGCATTTTTGGGGTCCTTGTACCCCACAGGAACAGATCACGCTTGTGCTTGGGACCTATCCACAATAAGAATTGGCATTTTGTCTAGTCACTCATACCCATCTAATGGGCACTTTACTGTCAACTGCTCATGTTGCAGCGCTTTTTTGCACATTACCTCTTAGTGCTCCAGTGACTGGTGGTCCCACAGTCGCTGGTTCGTTTCCAAGCGCATCTGGGGCTTCACCCCTGGCCTCTACAGCTGCCACTGATATGTTCTCTAGGGCTTCCTACAGTTGCAGAGTTCGTTTTTTTTACTCCCTGGCACCTAGGGCTCACCCGAATCAGAAATCTAGTTGGAGTGCAACCAATACACAACCCACTGAGCAATGTTTGTGTAGGATGTGTTTCTGGTAACGATCAGTCCTATAAGATAAGTCAGTAACAATTACTGGACACTAAAACCCTTTTTTGTAATTTAATGACGCACTCAAAAACTTCTAAGAAACAGAATACGCATTTAAAATGTTTTATTTTAAAATCCTAATTTAGTGCACATAATAGGAATTTTATTTGCACAGAAAAACAAACAGTAATGCAGCGAAGCAATTTATAAACAAAGCAACAAGAACAATTCCAACATTAGTATTGCATTTTAAGTCCTAGCATCCTCTTTATTCTATTTCTAGATGCTATGCTAGTTCTAGAGGATAAATAAATGAACTGACCAGTTCTGAAGTACAAAGATGGTGGCCCTCTCGTACCTGTTTTCAGAACAATAAATCCTTATTGTTCTGTCAGTATAGCAAACCTGCTATCTCGGTCAAAAGCTGTGAATAAACACACTTCCCATGAGCTGCCTATGAAGCCCACCTGACACACAGCAACCTTTGATTTGTGATGGTGTTGTAGTCGCGCTTTCCTTTCTGATATCACTGGTTTGAAGCTCCTCTCTAACCTATGGCCTGATACATGAGGTTTTTTATAAGGTTCAGCCAGAGAGCCTGTTGAAAATCAGCCACTGCTGGATTGTTTGTCAGAATTCTTTTCTGAAAGATAACAAGGACTGGGGCACACCATCACTAATCTTCTAGACACTCTGTTAGTAACTTATAACAATGATATTCTCAAGCAGAAATGTTTAACTATTATGAATGTATTTGCCTGGCTTGATTATCACTATTCCATGATGCTTTTGTAGAACAGAAGAACATGTTACAGGTGTGCATTCGATGGAATCATAGTTATTCACTTGTCGCTGGTTTGAAAAACATACAATTCATTCCTGTACTAGAAAAAAGACAATATTTACAACCGAATGGGGAACATATACAACAGACCCCCCTCCCTTGGGTCCTCACTCTCTTTCTCCTTGTCCTGTTGTTCAGTGGTCTGGGGGATTAAATAGAGAGGAGGCAGAGCAGTGGAGTATGCTAGACCTGTCAGCCTAAGAGTGGTCTTCCCCCAAACCTTTTGCCTTCCTCCTCTTATTTTTGCTTAATTCGTTTTTGTTGTTTCTAGGACTCTGCACACTCTATCACTGCTAACCAGTGCTTAAGTGCCTGTGCTCACTCCTTCAAATATGGTAAAATTGGCTTATCCCCAATCGGAATATTTCATTTACTTGTTCCTAGTAAAGTGGTACTACCTGCAACTAGGGCTTGTAAATTAAATGCTACTAGTGAGCCTGCAACACTGATTGTGCCATCCACTTAAGTAGACCTTTACACATGTCTCAGGCCTGCCATTGCACACTGTGTGTGTGCAGTTTCAAACTGCCATTTCAACCTGGCAAAATAAACCTTCTACCAGGCCCAAACCTTCTTTTTTAATACATAGAAGCCACCTCTCAGTTAAGCCCTGGACAGCCTAGAGTGCAGGGTACAGTGCATTAAAAAAAAATGGACATGTACCTTTAAATTTTGCATGCCCCGGTAGTGAAAGACATTCAAATTTGGTTTTTACTCCTGCAAGGCCCACCTCTTCCATAGGCTAACATTGGAGTTACCTTATTACATTTGATAAGCAATAATTTCCAAATGGGAGTAGGTAAGCAATTTATGTTTGATGTCTTTGGAATTGTAATGAAAAATTATCTTTCATGGTGAAGTTGGATTTTGCATTACAAATTTAAAAATGGCAGTTTTAGAAAGTTGGTATTTTCCTACTTTAGCCATTTAGTTCCTGTCAGGGTCACATGACTGGGTTAGCTGACAGTTGGGCTTTGTGTATTGCTCCTAGACAGCACAGTCCTACTTACTCTTGAATAGGCTGTGTCCTGCCTTCACATAAAGAGCTACATACCCCCTGTAGTTAGTCTGGAGTCAGGGCAGGGAAGGCAGGAAGCCTGTGCATGGCAATGAGTATTTCTAGAAGCTTCCCCCAACTTCCAGAAGAAGGGCACCAGGTATAAATATTGGACCTCAGACACCACCTCACCAGTATACTTCTGGACCTGTGGAAACTCTGCTGGAAAGAGGATGCTGTGCCACTGAAAAGACTGCCACTCTGCTGGATGCTGCACTGCTGGACTACTGCTTTGCTGTACTGCTTTCTTGCCATGTTCACCTGCTGCCCTCTTGCCTGGGTGAGAAGGACTGCACCTGCATCTGTTGAACCTTGGACGCTAGTTGTCTGGCCTCCTGACTAGAGCCTCAGGGACAAAAGGCTCCAACAACCTTGAACCGAGCACCTGGACTCTGCCATCTGTGATCCCTACCCTGCCAAGTGGTGCAACCCCAGTCCTGGACCCTTGGAAGTGGGCCTGAAGATGCTCTGCCAGCCCATCTTTGGATCCAGCAGCGCAACCCCAAGCAGAACCGATGCATCACCTCTGCTGCAAGAGTTCTCCCGACACAGGAACTCTTCATCGACCTCGCAGCCTGCATCAGAGTCACCGCCTGTGCAAAGCTTTCCCGACACAGGCCCTCACATTCAAAATCCCTTGTCGATGGCAGCCTCGACGATGACACAGGTTCCCGCATCGCAGCCTCACAGCTCCCTGGAACCGACGCATCGCCTCAGCTGCTCGAAGCATCTCGGCGTGGAACATCACAACTCTCCGCAACTATGACCGACCTAAGGTACTTTTTTTCAGTGGGCCTAACTTGGTTCCTGTAGCTGGCCCATGCTCCATCGTGGTCGGCCTGAAATTGGGAGTTTGTCCGGATCAGACGCAACCACATATCCACATTTCGCACTTTGTGCTTTTTGGTGCTATTTTCACTGAAAACTTTAAAATTGCATATCTCAAGTTGTACTGATTGGATTTTTGTCATTTTTATCTTGTCTTATACATTAAAAATGATTCTATTTTTCTAAACTGTTGTGGGAGCCTTTTATGTGTGCTTTCATTGTGTTACCGTTTGAAGTGTTACACAAATACTTTATACATTGCTTTTAAGTTAAGCCTAACTGCTCTGTGTCAAGCACGGGTTAATTTAGGATTTTCTTGTCAACCAGCAACCCAATTTTTTACAAAGTTCAAGCCCTAATTCTGTGTCTAAGGTGACAAATCTGATATCTTCATTTCTCCTGGGTCTCATACCATGGACTTGGAATTCATACCTATGTTTGTGTGCCTCCTCTTGCCATTATAGGAAGAGCGGCCATTTCTCGCCATCTGTCTTATTCATGGGATCCTTCAGTCTCTTTAGTAAATTTGATAATTGTTCTATAGCAAAGGTATCATGTCCAGGAAAGGACTTCAGCCCATCCCATTAGTGACTCCCACCCACTCTTGTACATATTTACATGCATCTTTACCATATTGGTAGTGGATAGTATGGGTAAGAGTACCTCTAGGTGCGGCTCGCTACATTTAGATTTTCTTGCCCCCATCACTGTTTTCGGCTGACCACGCACACATGGGGCATGAGGAAAAGGGTCTGCTGACCTCAGATCTGCACCTCATTATGTGGAGCAAGGTAAGGAAGGAAATAGAAGACAAGGTAGGGTTCCCTCAGTTAACTTTCTTGTAACTGATCTTGTGTAGGGGGTAAGGGAAGGTATCTCACACACACACACACTCAAGGATCCCCTTACAGTCAACATTCTTCTTTCAGTCATCAACCGGTGGGGTTCATTAAGGTGCTTGACAGCTGCATCAGAGGTCCTCTTTTTTTAAAGCGTCTGTGCTTTGCATCCTGTCTGTCATCCCCTTTTCTGCACTATTGCTAGAGCCCGCTTGCTCTAAACCACAGATTCGCTCACGTACAAATTCTTCTGTTCTATGGATTCCTCAACATTCTTACCTACTCAACCAAATTGTTCCCTGTAGTCTCCTACGTGGCCGACATTTGTGCGCACTCTTTTTAACATAACATTGACAAGCATAAAACAATACAGGCCATGTAAGGCAAGCAAGCAAACATACAGTAAGCGCAGTTAGACCCACAATGTTTGTACAATGTCCTCGGCTGTTTGGCCAATTTACCCTGGAGAAACTTCTCCCCTACTGATGATACCTGGGGTCATTGTATGGGGCCCGGTCCAGCACTAACTGGTTACATGTTGTCGTTTTCCCTTTGGAAATGCATTATCTGTAAAAATAAAAATAAAGTGTGACACATCAGGACATCTAAATGGCCATCATGTGTTTAATGCAACAATAGTGAGCAGTCAAGCAAAATAACAAGTGACAATTGTCATTTCAAACGACCAGAGCATCTGCTCAAAAAGACAGTTGGCCCTCTCTCTCAGAGCGAACTTGCGGGTGCTCTGAAAGACCTCCCTCTTGGGAAATCGCCGGGCCCGGACGGACTGCCGCTTTCCTTCTACCGGGTTTTCTTCCCGCAACTTCAGCATCATCTTCTTCGACTTTTCAATTCCTTCACGGATGCGTTAGGTCCTTCTTCCTCCATGGGACTGGCCGAAATAGCTTTACTCCCAAAACCAGGCAAGGACCCTGCGTTGTGCTCTTCTTTTCGCCCTATCGCGCTTCTTAACACGGACCTTAAACTCTATACAAAATTTTTAGCTAAACGCCTGGGTCCCCATCTTCCGGGCCTGATCGATCCCGATCAGGTCGGTTTTATTTGGCAGCGACAGGGGGCAGATAATGTGCGGCGGGTTGCCCATCTTGTTGGGAAAGCCCAGCATTGGAATATACCCGCATGTTTGTTGTCTCTCGACGCGGAGAAGGCGTTTGACCGCGTGGACTGGACCTTTCTCCGCGCGGTTCTCCGCAAAATTGGGCTCGGCCCCTTGATGGTTTCTCGTATCATGGCTCCTTATCTCTCCCCTACGACTCAGGTTCGGGTTAATGGCCACCTCACCAATTCCATTTCCATACACAGAGGCACGCGACAGGGCTGTCCTCTCTCTCCCCTCCTGTTTGCTCTTGTGGTGGAACCTCTCGCCATTATGATTCGCCAGGCACCTGATATCCACGGCATCACTCTTGGAGGCCAACAGCACAAGGTAGCCTTGTTTGCGGATGATCTTCTTCTCACATTATCGCAACCACGCACGTCTCTCCCCGCCCTCTACCTTCTACTGCGTGAATTCGAACAGGCGTCGGGGCTTAAGATCAACCATGACAAATCCTGGGCTCTGAACCTCACTATCCCAATAGAGGAGCTCTCAATGCTTCAGGCACTGGTTCCCTATAAGTGGGCTCAACACTCCATCCGATATCTTGGCCTCAATCTGACCCCCACCCTTGCCACCTGGTCACAAGCAAACTGGCAAGAATGTAGAGGACCGTGCTAGAGGACCTGCGAAACTGGAAATATCTCACTCTCTCCTGGTTGGGTCGTCTTCATGCCCTTAAAATGTCCATTCTCCCAAAAATCCTATATGTCTTCCAATCACTTCCCACCCCTATCCCGCACCACCAGATCCAAAGCCTGCAGCGCGAATTCACCAGGTTTGTCTGGGGGAGACGCCGCCCGCGATTTTCCAGCAAAATCCTTATGCTACCTCGGGACAGGTGGGGCCTGGCCTGTCCTAACTTGTTGGATTACTACTGGGCGGCACACCTCCGCTTCATCTCTGAATGGATGGCTTGGGAGAGTGAGAAGGTGAGAAGGTGTGGTTCCATATGGCTAGGGCGGTGACTGGGCGCTCCGTCTGGGATCTGCCCTGGCACTCTCGGGTCTCTCGCTCACGAAGCGCGTACATAGCTATTCCTACCAAGACAGTTCTCGACATCTGGGATAAGGTGGCTGTTTCTAAAGGCCTCACCACCTTTCCCTCTCCTCACACTCCTATCGCTGGTAATTCCCTCTTTCCACCTGCTTTCCACCCTACCGCTTTTACTGAATGGTTGGACGGCGGGTGCAGAACGATACGGGACCTTTTCGTGGGTGCCACCTTCAAGACTTTTGACCAATGTAGGCAGGAGTTCCACCTCCCCGACGGGGCTCGAATACAGTATTTGCAACTTCGACACTGGATATATGCTGAATCTCTGGCGCCGGCGGCTACGCGTGCCCTCACCCCCTTCGAGCGGCTGGTCCGTTCGTTCGATAACTCTAGGGGCCTTATTTCACGTACTTATCACATCCTCCAACATTCACCGAGGTTAACCCCTCACCCCTACCAGTCTCGTTGGCAGTCTGATTTGGTCACGGACATCACACCTGCACAGTGGGAGCGCTTGTGGCGCGACATCCCGAAGGTATATCACTGTATTTCGCAGCGAGAAACTGCCTACAAGGTAATGACCCAGTGGTACTACACCCCCCAAAGACTACATAAAATGTTCCCTACGACCTCTCCTCTTTGTTGGCGATGCTCGACCTCGCCTGGAGATTACCTTCACATCTGGTGGTCTTTCCCACTTCTGGCCACCTACTGGAAAGAGATACTTAGCCACATCAAATTGGTTCTTGGCTTCCCCCTGCCTGAAACTCCAGCTACAATACTCCTAGGCATCAAGCCTGCTAATTTGCGCGCACTGACTCGTAGTGACTGGCATATTTGTCTCCATATGCTGGGTGCGGCGAAACAACTTATAGCGCTATACTGGAAGAAAGCAGAGACCCATCCAGTTACTATTTGGTTCACTCGCCTATGGCACACCATGGCCATGGAACTTCTCACTGCGCGCTTGCAGAATCGAGACACCCAGTTCAGCAAACTCTGGCAACCACTGATTGACCACTTCTGTAGGATAGAACATGCCCGTTTCCAGCCCCCGAAACTTCGGGCTCTACGCCTCTTTGAAGATGCACTACTTCCCTTTGCTTTCACCGTGCCCCCTTGATTCTAACGCCACCACGCTACTACTTGATCATCAGGCCACCATCTCGGCGAGGACTACTTCCCGCACTTCACTTTTCTTTTCCTTCCTCTTTTTCCTCTTTTTTCCCTTCTTTCCTTTTCTCTTTCTCTCTTCTTGCTTTTCTCCCTCTTTCTTGCTAGCTCTTCCTGTCTCTCTCTATCTTCTCTACCTGTCTCGTGTTTATGTTTGAGTTCGTTCACTTATTATGGTTCTACCCATTTGGAGATGCCTTTCAGCATACGCCTGACTCTTCTGCTTCTTAAATTTTGCGGCCGGCCCTGCATGGGTTGTAGGCGACTTGCTGTGTAACCTCATGTGGATGCATAACTCTCCTACTGCCACACTCTTGCCTCATCTTTACTTGCCCTATTCTGCGGCCGGCCTATCAATGGGTTGTAGGCGACATGCTGTGTATCTGTGGTTTATTCTCCTCTTCCTTAATAAAATAGATTTATATCAAAAAGACAGTTGGAGCATCTAATTCAAAAAAGGGTGTACATTCCTGAAAGCTTTTTATACTCTTCTCTCTAAATACAGGTGAATAGAACATGTGATAGAAACTGTCATCTCAACAAACTAGCTCATGAGCAGGAGCCTGGATCTTCTTAATTAAAGAATGTGAGGTGTCCTTCAGACACAGATAGTGATACATAAATATACGTCTGAATTCACTATTTTCTGAAAAATCACGCCTCTAATTGCCAACAGTGAAAGTGAGCCTACGCTTCACGAGAGGCAGAAAATGTGCTGCAGTAAATAAAATGGCCTCCGGGCCCAAGAGGATCATGAATCTTAGCATGCAAGTTAAGGCTAATGACCACTTCAGATCAATACAAGAACAACATTCAAACTCGGTTGTGTAATACAAGAGTTCACGTTAAGGCACGCATGTGCAAAAAGCATTGGTATTAGGGCAACATGAGTATATTGTTATGTTTCCTCATGCTCAGTCTCTCTAATAACTGGGGCATCTAGCATATTTCCTACACCACATTTATGTAGCCTTTCTGGGGTATATGACGTACAATAATCAGCTTAAAATGCTGCACTGGTGGTTTGCCATGTTGAGTTACTTATGGCTCCTACAAATACTACCTTTTATGACTTGGCTTCCAATTAGAAACGAGTCTGACAATTCATGTTGCTGAGTTTGAAGACTATACTCTTGCGTGTCTACTACGGACACCCTGCCTAAATCCTGTGGCCCATCCCTCAAATGACCAAAGAAGTCACAGATTTGCAAATAATTTAGAAAACCCCAGATTGTCAAATATTATAGTCCTTAAGCAAGTCCGGAAATCCACTTCCATGTTTATTATTTTACCCTTGAATCTTAAAATATTATTAGAAATGTTCATTTTGATTTTGCAAATCAGACTGCAAAAAGTACAATGTAATTATATTTGATTTGCTGCTCAACTCGTTGGGAAGCTAAACATATTCTCCTGGAAACCATGACAATTGGATTTACTCTTCTAAACACTTGTGTATCTTGTTCCAGTACTTAAGATACACTTAACATGTAGTTGAATTTTTACTTCTAGTCAACTCAGTCCAAGCTACAACCACTTCCATCCCATTTTCTCTCCGTTGTCACTCTGTCCCTTTTAACCGCTCAACCTTGTCCTTTGCCCAATCCTCCGCCCACCACTGTTTCCTGCCTGCCACCCAGCCACACCCTAACCTTACCCCCACCAGCCCCTTTATCTCAAGAACTTCTGTCCCACTCCATTATGTCGGCGGCTCTGCTTTGCCCATAATCCACCCAATCCTTCATTTTCATGAGCCCTTGTTGCATTTCACCAGGCCTGAAATTCTAAATGATGTCTTGTGCATTCTAGATGAAGGAAACTCTTGTCTCCTCAAACTCCTAGACTGTTTAGTGGGTCTTTCCAACAAATTCTGAGTGACAACTTAGGCAAAAGTGCCATAAAATATGCAGGTGGTATCCCAAATCCTCAATGAGATAAAACCACGGATGTCAATGCACCATCTAAAACTCAACCAGTCAAAAAAAAGGTTATCGTTGTTATACCTCCTAGCTGCAATATCCATGTCCAAAACTGACTCGAGCAAATCTCACCTCTTAAGAATAACTCAACCATTGTTGACTGCAATATAATCATGCTTCATTCTCGACAAACACCTAAACCATGAAGCTCACATCAACAATACTGTAAAAGGCACCCAAATCTTGCTTAGAAAACTAAAAAGTTTCAAACAAGTCATCTCAGAGCCTGATTTCAAACATATGGTCCAGACATTAGTTCTGTCTTTACTGGGCTACAGGAACTCCATGCTAGTAGGGATTCCTAAAATGTACCTGATGCCCATGAAGGTAATCCTCCATGCGGCTTCCCAACAAGTTACCTGAATAAGAAAGTTCAATCATATATCACCTGTCTGTATCACACTAAATTGGCTCCCTATCAAAGTAAGGTATACTTTCAAACTACCCTTTAACACCCATAAGCCAGAGCCTGAGGGCGCACTGATCTATCCGCAAGAAAGCTCTCAATCTCAAGTGGCTAACGTCAGCTGATAAGTACAGATAACCTTGTAGTTGAGGTCCCAGGTATGAAAAATCCAAAGCACTGAAGCAATCTTTCTCCAGAAGTGTTCCTAGACTCAAGAATTCTATCTCCTGAATATCAAGGTAATACTAACTATTGAAAGAGGAACTGAAAACTGTACTATTCAGACAACACCTCAACTGGGATAAGAGATACTTCTGGCCTCCTCGTTCTTAGCCTCCTATTTGACATTAGTAACAGAAGCAGGATCCCCTAGCTGCACATTACTTAAAATGTATCATGAATCTAGCTAATCAATATGGCAACCTCCATCCACATTCTTTGCCAATACGTATTGTTTATATTTACTTGATTGTTTACACTCTTTGAATACCTGCTCATCATCTATTGCTTGTTTTTTACAAGAGCATTGTTTAGCCCTTAACTTAAGTCTTTATCCTCGTGGCCCTCATTATCCTCTGTTAATCCATACCCGCCTTTAATGTAAAGCGCTTGGACACCTCTGGTCACACTATTAAAACTGCTAAATAAGTAAACAATACATAAATAAATGGGGGCTTGTTTTCTCTCAGTGAGGACAAACCTGGGGGGTACAAAATCTTGTGGTGAGAAACAGAAGAAGGTTCATATTTACATTTGGGGTTAGGATAACTAAAAGATTGAGTGATAAGAATAAAAAAAAAGAGTGAGGATGTAAATTCGTTATAAGGGTCGGGCTAGGGAGGTTAGTGTTTGGAATACATTTTATTCTTTAAGAATGTTTGACATTTTTTGGGTAGAAAATGTTCTTTGAAGTTTCTTTGTTATCAGCAAGCTAAATGTTTGAGCCAAAGTTTGTTTCTTGGTACCTTAACAAGTTGAGGAGGCCTAGGAAGGGAGGGTGGGGTAAGAATGGATTAAGGCATCACATTAATATGATGCCACTTTGAGAACCTCACATTAAAGGTAATGAAGCCAACCTTTTCTTGAAAGAGAGCTGGGTGGTGTGAGTATGCATCTCTTCTCAGAGCTCTGGGACCAGGGTTGTGGCCCTAGGAAATCAAGTTAAGTGATATCAGTTTGTGCTTTGGTGTAGCGGGCATTAGGTGGTCACTTTAGTAGAGGCGTTTACCTTTCATTTTTTTTTTTTTTTGTAATATTTTTATTACATTTTTTTAACAAATTTTTCCCCATGGATCAGCACAAATTCACAATAAATTGAAAATACATGCAGAGAAAATAAAGAGAATAAGGAGAAAATAATAAGAGAAAAATCAAAACATTTTTAAGCAAACAGAAAAATAAAATAATATATAAAAAAAAAAAAGGAGAAAGACATAAGAGCAAACAAAGAACATAAGAGACAAGAAAGGCTGACTTAAGTCGGATAAGCAATAATCTAAATTTATGACTCTGACATTAAATTACAATCCTCATGATTACACCATCCCGTTAGAATAAATTGGCCTAGATAGTTGCCCTTAAAATTCCTATTTGTCCTTCCACCTTGCCAATAATGCCCATATACTCTGCCCCCGCATTTTTGCTTTTTTACCCTTCCTCTCATAAATGGCCCTTTCCATTGTATATATTGAAAGTAAACGCGACAGCCATTGATGAAAAGAAGGGGGAAGGGGATCGAGCCAGACCGAAGCAATGCTCATCCGTAATACAGCCATAGCCACAAAGAGAAATTTATTGGCCATATCATTCTGTTCACTACTACTAACTCCCAGCAATACCAGAACAGGTGTTATCATAATTTTTAACCCCAATGACATATCTAAAAATCTCGTAATAGAATCTAACAAACACTGAAGACGTGGGCAAATCGCAAACATATGCACAAGATCTGCTGCCACTGCACCACACCGTGCACAATTAATCCCTGAAAGCCCGCCCCATTGCTTTATCCTTGCTGGGGTATAATATAATGCGAAAACAGTTTTGTAATGTTGTGCTTGAAGCCCAGCAGAGCACAAAACCGTCTGGGCTAAATCCAGAGATTCTGCCAGCCCCTCTTGTGTAGCTCCCACTCGTTCCACCCATTTATTCTCATGCTTACCTAAATCATCTTGTTTTAATTCAATCAGCTCAATATACAATAACCTAATAGTACCCTTAGTGCTACCCCGAATAGTATCCAAAACTCTATTTCTACTAAATCCGCTAAACCCCCCCATTTTTTTACAAAAACAACTGCGCAGCTGTAAGTATTTAAAAAAACTCCCCCTTTCCAACCCATACTCCAGCTGAATATCCCCGAACTGACGAACCCCTTCTTGCGTTATTAAGTCCCCAGCGATCCGTACTCCCTTCGTTGCCCAAGAGGCCATTACCCCATCTGAAAAAATGTCCGGAAGCGTAGGATTTTTGTAAAGCAGGGTATAATAGTTGAATCTCCCCACACCAATCATTTTTTTAGCGCCCTCCAGATATTAAATGCAGCAGCAAGGGTCTTAAATTTAGTCCTTTTATAGTAGCTATGCTCTGTAAATTTAAAAAAGCAATTTTCAGCCTGATCCCCCAATAACAACTTATAAACATCCGGGATTTCAGTTTCCCTATCTTTATCCCGGGAAGGTGCACCAAACAATATACCCATATATTGAAGAGCAGCAGCCCAATAATAAGTGCGAAAATCCGGAACTGCGAATCCACCTCTCTCTCGTGGTAAACACATAAAGCGAAGAGCCCTCCTAGTTTTACCCTGTGCCCAAATAAAGCGATTATCTATGTTTTCCAAAGCTATAAACCAATATTTAGAAAATTCCAACGGGATTGCCCTAAACAAATAAAAAATTTTTGGCAAAAACATCATTTTCACCAAATTACACCTCCCAACCAATGAGAGATGAAGATTATTTAACCTATGAAAATCACCTTTCGCCTTCCTAAGTATTGGTCCGATATTCATGGCGACTAAGCTGTCTAGATCAGACATAATCGAAATTCCCAAATATACACCTGACTTTGTAACACGTGGGTCCTCAAAGTTAACAAACTGATTCAGTATAATTTGGGTCTTAGTGCTATTTAATGCATATCCAGAGTATCTACCAAACTCTTGCGCAATATGCTCAACCGTAGTTATTGCCGAGGAGGGATCTGCTGTGAGAACAGCTACATCGTCAGCGTAAGCTAACACTTTAGATTCAATACCCTGACAAATAATTGGGGATATTCCATTACTATCCACAAATAACCGAATTAGAGGGTCCAGATATATAGCGAATAGCAGGGGAGAAGCTGGGCACCCCTGCCGCGTCCCCCGTTGTATAGCAAAAGGTTGTGTATATACACCATTTAGCCTTAAGCGAGCCGTGGGTGTTGAATAAAGTACCTGAATAGTTTTAATGAAGCCCTCCCCCAGCCCAAACCATCTCAATGATTCCCATAAAAACCCCCAGGAGACCCTATCAAATGCTTTTTCAGCATCAAGCAGCAAGGCAGACATAGGGTCTCCTGAGGCCTTCATTGCATCAAAGAGTGTTATCACTCGCCGTACATGCTGGGTGGTCCCACGGCCTATTATAAACCCATGTTGACATGGATGAATACTTTTCTTTATAATTTTATTTAGCCTTGTGGCGATAGCTTTCGAAAAAAAATTTACATCACTGTTCAGTAATGTTATGGGGCGATAAGAACCTGGCTCCCTCGGTGGCTTATCTTTTTTTAAAAAGACCACAACGTCCGCTCCAGCCCAAGACTCGGGTGCGGGGCCCCCCCTTTGAGCCTGCAGAATTACCTCACACAGATCCAGTCCAATAATATCTATAAATATTTTATAAAACTCCAACGGAATCTGATCTGGTCCGACCGCCTTGCCGGAAGGTAAGTCTAATAAGGCTCTCGTTATCTCTTCTTGAGACAAGACACATTCCAAGTTCTCCCTATCAACCGGGTTAACTTTATTTACAGCTATTCTGTCTAAGTATTTTCGTGTTTCCAATGGCGTCTCTAGTGGATCTTCGGTATATAAATGATGATAAAAAAGCCTAAACGTCTCTCGGATCCCTGAGGGATCTGTTATTACCCTCTTATTCTTGTCATAAATTTCGGAAATCTGGCCAGCCACAGTTTTCTGTCTAGCTCTTACTGCCAATGTATGCCCCACCCGCTCATTATATTCATGGCAATGCTCTTTTTTTGCGAGATAAATTTCTGCAGCCTTTGCGGCAATATGTTCGCCCGCCTCGGCCTTTTTTATAGCAAGCCGGAGTATAACCTCATCAGCCGACCTACCCTGACTAAGAGTAGCAGCCAATACCTCTTCCAATTTTATTAGATTAATTTTAACCTCCTCCTCCCGTTGTCGCACCTTTTTCTGTCGATACAAACTATAGCTGGTCGTCTCCCCTCTAACCCCCGCATTAAAAGCGTCCCAAACTATTCCTATATTTGCGCTCCCTCGGTTAAACTCCCAGAATTCTTTAATCCAACCTTTCATATATAGGACATACTCTGGATCATATAACAACCTTCGCTCGAAGGTCCATCCCCGGGGTTGCTTCCCTCCCCCTGAAAAGCTAACTGTAAGGATTAGTGGGTTATGATCTGATAATATCCGCAGGAGCAATTCTATACTGGAATTGGGGAGAAGGTGATGAGAGACAAAAAAATAGTCTAAGCGAGAGATAATCTTATGTGGTGCGGAAAAAAATGTACTGCCAAGATCAGTAGGCTTCAAATGTGCCCACATATCAGTTAAACCATTATTCCTTATTAGGTTATCTAACGCACTACCAGTCCTTCTTTTCCTGCCCGAGTAATTACTTCCTAAAGTGCCCCACTGAACCCCCAAACCATTAATATTAAAATCCCCACAAATAACTATTGGTGAGGGCCATAGAGCTAAATTTGAATCTAGAAATTCAAAAATTTCCGGATCGTCCCTAGTAGATCCATAAAGAGAACACAATGTAAATCTATTGCTATTTAATGAGCATTCTAGTAGCACCCACCGCCCCCATTGATCTCCAGACTTTCTTATAACTTTAACATCAGTTCTCCGAGTAAGGATTGCAACCCCTCTTGTACGCGAGCCTTGCATTGTGTGTACCAAAAGTTTATATCCTAGTTGTTCTAGTATTGGAGCTCTGCAGCTTTCTATATGCGTCTCTTGAACACAGATAAAATCTACCCGCAGAGTTTTAAGCCAGATAGCCACCTTATACCTCTTATGTTGATCATTCAATCCACAGATATTCACTGTCGCAATCCGTAAATTCATACCTTAAAGTTCTCACTTTCCTTATAAATAATCCTCACCATACCAACCACTTTAAAGCTCATTATGTTTACTTTAGCATCCGTCACTCTCTTTTGCCCATCATCATTAAACCACTTCAAAAAAACTTGCTTCGACCTACTCAACTTTTCCATAGCCCTCGCTAATCGTACAAACTCACATTGTGCTGATCCAAAACCAACCTCCATGAAGAAACCACCCCCACCCCCCCAACTCCCACCACCCCCCTGCTCCCCTTACAGGCAACTAGGTCAACCATGACCTAGGTATGGCAGCTGAGCTTCCATCTCAGGCAGTGCCGACCCACCCCCCGAAGACCCCTGTAAAAACACCTAATAGGTGACTTGAGTGAACCACACAAAGATAAATCCATCAACAGTATGCCCCCTATTCCCAAAATTCCAACTCATAAAACACAATATTTATACAGAAAAGAAAAAATCTAGAGCGCTCCCCAGATGCTCCCCAAAAAAACCCATTGATCAAAGGTTATTCCCCCTCCCAGATCCCATATTGACTGCTACTGTTTGCCCCCGCCTCTCAGTTATCTCGGTAAGAAATTCCTGGGCCTTCACCTCAGAGAAAAACATTCTGACCTTTCCTTGATAAAGAACCTTAAGCCTAGAGGGAAATAGGAGAAAGGCTTCACAGCCTGCTCCTTGGAACGGGGTTATCATTTGTCGAAGTCTCCATCTCCGCTCGACCGTTGTATGGCAAAAGTCCGGCCGAGCGAAGAAGGTATGCCCCTCAAATGATCGCTTTGAGTCTGGTCTTGCCTTGTCTATTATAGCCTGTCTTAACAGATAGTTGCCCACGAAGATTAAAATGGCTCTTGGTCGCTCCCCTTGACTTTTGGCATGAGCTTTCCTAAACATTGGGAAGCGATGAGCCCGCTGAATTTCCACCTCCCAGTTCCACTGGGCGAGTTCCGGAAAGGCGCCCTTCAACAATGTGACAACGAAGGCCATAATGTTCTCTCCCTCTATATTTTCTTCCAGGCCCAGCAGTCGTACATTATTGCGGCGCTGCCGGTTCTCAAATTCCTCGAGCTTCCAGCAAACATCCAAGGATTGTTTCTCTTGAATGACCTTAAATGATTGAAATTTATCGACCTCCGCCTCAACAGCAGCAGTTCGTTCTTCAACATGGGTAACCCGCTCCGAAATATCGGTGCACACCTTGTTCATCTTACGAATGGCCCCTTGCAGTTTCTTATTGGCTAATAATGATCTTTTGCTCTCCTGCCGTGCCTCCCCCTGCATTTGTTTTAAGGTGGAATACAATAAATCCAGTGTAGTGGCGGGAGTGGGGGCAGATACACTACCAGTTTCATTTAATCCTACTATGCCTCCTATGCCAGAATGGCCCGTGTTTCCTACATCAAGCACACTACTAGTACCCGCTGTCAGGACAGAAGCGGAATAGTCCCATTCCAGCTTCCGGGTGGCAGAATCTGTAGACCTCGTTTTAGTTTTAGTCCGTCGCCTTAAGTTTAAAGATCGACTATACCGCTTCTTCTGTGTAGCAGAAGACTCCCCAGAGGCCGTTTCCTGAGAAGATTCCAGCTCGCTGACTTCTGATGTGTCTGAGTCGTCGTTCAGCGAAAATAATTTTTCCCCTCCATCTGGGGAAAACACAGGGGCACTCTGCCAAGGAATTATTGCATCGTGGTTGATCTGACCTCCTAAAGTATCGCTGGTATAGCAGTGCTCACTGGCCTGTGTATCTAGCAGTGCCTGGATTTGACAGAGTGCATCATCAAGGGGAACATCTCCTCCATCCTCATTAATGCGATCCTTCATTGTGTCTTCCTTGTCATCCGCAGAGATCCGGGATACTGTAGCCTCAGCCTCATCGATTTCATTTAACAAAGTAACCAGCGGGAGCTCACCCGCTCTTGTTATGTCCACCTGGCTAGCTTTGCTCTGTTCCTGGCCAGGATTTGTAGTTTTTGTTGCTTGAGGGAGGGGGAGAAAACTACCTAACCCAGAATCCTCCTGAATGGGCTCAGCAGTTTCGGCAGTTTTGGGAGGGATGATGTTTGACAAATGAGAAACGGAATTACCTGGCAAGAAAAGGCTCTCTTCACATTCCGTATGTGTAGCGATTGCATCTGGGAGGCCGGGGGGGTCACCGGCTCCCGAGGGCGTTTCAGCTGTCATCGGAGCTACCGTCGGAGCTGCCTTCGGAGTCATCGTTAGAGCCGGAGCCAGAGCCGTCGTCAGACCAAATGCCTCCAAAACTGAGGGCTGCCGTTGCACACCATCTCCAGCAGCAGCCGCGCCTGCCACGCGTCGCCTTGTACCGCCGGCAACCCCAACATCTTTTGCCTTCGCAATGTCCTCGTTCTTTTTTTGGATGCCCCCACGTCGGAACTGGCCCACGCTAGACGCCGTTTCCGATATACCGTCCTTCAGGCCCCCCTTGACCTCCTTCACAGCCTCCCTTGTAGCCGCTGCGTCTTTCGCAGTTTTACTCGCCTTTGGAGCCATCCTAAGTCTCAATAGCGATGCCAAACGCCGGATACATGCGGGGATCTGCCACAGAATAAAAGTCCGAGTGTGCCACGCCGGCCAAAAACCAGCACGAAAAGCAAGGTAAGAGCGGTCCCCAGTCCAGCAAGCATCAAGAGCCTGCCCAGTCCACTCAAGCATATCCGTTTGAAACTGCCAGAAATTTCACAGGGGTCTCACAGAGGAGTGCAGAGCCGGAGCTGCCTTCCTAGAGGTCAGTCAGCGGCCATCTTGCCGTACCCCATAGAGGCTTTTACCTTTCAATGCACTCTTGCTAGTAATTATAGTCCAAATTGTGAGAATTGCTCCTCTCTGCAGAAACGTTTGCAGACATTGGGTCAGACCCTATCCTAAGAGATTGAAGTGTTTTTAGTTCTTCAAATGGAGACTTCTGTGAAGAAAACTAAGTCCTGAATGCAGAAACTTAGAAAATAAATTGTGTCTTTTTATCAGGTTCTATGTCTTGGTGAAGTGTGATCTGATTAAAAAAGGACACATTTAAAGTTGCATATTTACAAGCCTCTATCGCCACAGGAACTTCACTTTTTCTGACGTTCCTGTGGTGATAGGGGCTTCGCCTTATTCATGAGGCGGCGTTAAGCCACTTAACGTGGCTTAACACCGCCTTGTTAATAAGGCCCCCTTTCACGCTACACTTAGCGTGAAAGGGGTGGCAAATGGGTGTTGCAATGGCCATTCCTCCGCAACACCCATTGATTTTGGTGCTGCCCCATATTTACAAGGGTGGTGTAAATATGTTGCAGCGCCAAAATTAAGACGATGGTAAACCTGGTCTAAACCTGGCGAAACAAGGAGAAATGCTTTATTTCTTCTGCAGCACACATAGAAGTTACAAAACGCCATTACTGATTGTTTATGTGCAAGAGGTCTCAGTAGGATGAAAAATAAGGCTCAGTTTGAGTATAACAGGTCAAAGCTAAGAGATCAAAAAATGGGATTCCCTGGGCTTAAAATCTAGTACACAACGCTGTGGGGGTGCATTTCTTTTAAAAGGTGCATAAGGATGAAGAGCGGATTGGTCTAGGAAAGAAAACCAGGAGAACTTGAATAATATAACACTCCCATTTTTTATATCTATTAGAAGGGGAAATATCAGTGCAAGTTTGAGGTGCTGCTTTGAGGTAAGTGATAACTGAGGAAGCGTTAAAGCCAGATGACATATCAGTGAATATGTATAAAATGTTGACCAAGATCCCAGAACTGCATTTAGTATCTTTTTAGTGTCTGACTACAGACGGCTTTAGCTATATGTTGATTATACAAGTATCAAATATACCGGGACCCCGGCAGATGGCGGACGGTTACAGGGTTACATACAGAGCTGTTGTCTAATACTAGTAGCATTCATACCGGGACCCCGGCAGATCGCGGACGGTTACAGGGTTACATACTGAGCTGTTGCCTAATACTAGTAGCATTCCTATCGGGACCCCGGCAGATGGCGGACGGTTACAGGGTTACATACTGAGCTGTTGCCTAATACTAGTAGCATTCCTATCGGGACCCCGGCAGATGGCGGACGGTTACAGGGTTACATACTGAGCTGTTGCCTAATACTAGTAGCATTCCTATCGGGACCCCGGCAGATGGCGGACGGTTACAGGGTTACATTCTGAGCTGTTGCCTAATACTAGTAGCATTCATACCGGGACCCCGGCAGATCGCGGACGGTTACAGGGTTACATACTGAGCTGTTGCCTAATACTAGTAGCATTCCTATCGGGACCCCGGCAGATGGCGGACGGTTACAGGGTTACATACTGAGCTGTTGCCTAATACTAGTAGCATTCCTATCAGGACCCCGGCAGATGGCGGACGGTTACAGGGTTACATACTGAGCTGTTGCCTAATACTAGTAGCATTCATACCGGGACCCCGGCAGATCGCGGACGGTTACAGGGTTACATACTGAGCTGTTGTCTAATACTAGTAGCATTCATATCGGGACCCCGGCAGATCGCGGACGGTTACAGGGTTACATAATGAGCTGTTGTCTAATACTAGTAGCATTCATACCGGGACCCCGACAGATCGCGGACGGTTACAGGGTTACATACTGAGCTGTTGCCTAATACTAGTAGCATTCCTATCGGGACCCCGGCAGATGGCGGACGGTTACAGGGTTACATACTGAGCTGTTGCCTAATACTAGTAGCATTCATACCGGGACCCCGGCAGATCGCGGACGGTTACAGGGTTACATACTGAGCTGTTGTCTAATACTAGTAGCATTCATACCGGGACCCCGGCAGATCGCGGACGGTTACAGGGTTACATAATGAGCTGTTGTCTAATACTAGTAGCATTCATACCGGGACCCCGGCAGATCGCGGACGGTTACAGGGTTACATAATGAGCTGTTGTCTAATACTAGTAGCATTCATACCGGGACCCCGGCAGATCGCGGACGGTTACAGGGTTACATACTGAGCTGTTGCCTAATACTAGTAGCATTCCTATCGGGACCCCAGCAGATGGCGGACGGTTACAGGGTTACATACTGAGCTGTTGCCTAATACTAGTAGCATTCATACCGGGACCCCGGCAGATCGCGGACGGTTACAGGGTTACATACTGAGCTGTTGTCTAATACTAGTAGCATTCATACCGGGACCCCGGCAGATCGCGGACGGTTACAGGGTTACATAATGAGCTGTTGTCTAATACTAGTAGCATTCATACCGGGACCCCGGCAGATCACGGACGGTTACAGGGTTACATACTGAGCTGTTGCCTAATACTAGTAGCATTCCTATCGGGACCCCGGCAGATGGCGGACGGTTACAGGGTTACATAATGAGCTGTTGTCTAATACTAGTAGCATTCATACCGGGACCCCGGCAGATCGCGGACGGTTACAGGGTTGCATAATGAGCTGTTGTCTAATACTAGTAGCATTCATACCGGGACCCCGGCAGATCGCGGACGGTTACAGGGTTACATACTGAGCTGTTGCCTAATACTAGTAGCATTCCTATCGGGACCCCGGCAGATGGCGGACGGTTACAGGGTTACATACTGAGCTGTTGCCTAATACTAGTAGCATTCTTATCGGGACCCCGGCAGATGGCGGACGGTTACAGGGTTACATACTGAGCTGTTGCCTGATAGTAGTAGCATTCATACAGGGACACCGGCAGATGACGGATGGATACAGGGTTACATACTGAGCTGTTGCCTAATACTAGTTGCATTGATACAGGGACCCTGGCAGATGGCGGATGGATACAGGGTTACATACTGAGCTGTGGACCTAACATTAAGGCTTTCTCAGTAAATCAAGTAGTGCCTACAATTTGGCATTAATGTAGTAATTGTTCCACTATGTGGCATTCTGTGTGTATGAAAAAAAACATTTTGGTACTTGTCAAGCCCTCGTACTAAACTTTGCCTAGTGATGTCAGGAAGGACTTGGGGCCCCAAGAATTGGCCCCAGTATCACAAAGAATCAGTTGGAGCATCTCTGGCTGCCCTGTCAGAAAGATTTTACAAAACTTTTTTCTCCAAATGTGAAATGTATTAGTGTCTGGCTAAATTCGGGTCTGGTTGTACTCATGGCTGCTGCTGTCTTGAGGTAAGACTTGGCAGCCAATCACCCCTGGCAACGCGAGCAAGGGAGTGCCTGATTGCCTAGAAGTATCAATATGACACCGTTGCCATGGGAGGGGCAGTAAAATGTTACTTTGTCTAAAATCCTTGCCTTGCCCCTGCAATCAACCCTGGGAAATGTCTAGTGGCGCCAAGGGATGGGTAATCGGGTGTCAGCATTTCCAGTGATTGCAAATAAAATGGTGAAATCAGGAGGTTTCTTTGCTTGTTTTACTGTTCAGATAAATATTTGTGCTCTGAGAGGGACATCTGACGCGTCATAAAGATAGGCAAGGGTGGGGGTAGACAGTCCTGTAGTTAAATGAGTGGGGGTTGGTCTTTAAATGAGCAGCTTGTTAAATCCTCTTTTGGACCTTGTAAGGGCAGAGAACTTGCTAACCCCAGTGTTTCCTCTTGTCTTGCTTTTTCAGGGAAAAACACTGGCTTCCAAGCGCCTCACAGGTCTCATGCAGTCTTCCTGACAGTCACCGCCGGTCGAGCAGCCGCTGAGAACCTGAGGCATGGCTCCTCCTGAGCTCCGCTGCAAGGTTCATGTTGCAAGGAAAGTGGGTCAAAGCAGTGGGGAAAAAATGTGAAGCTGGACCGGGCCGCTGCAGGGTCTTCTTTCCATAGGTCACGTCAACACTCGGTCAACTTCATAAGTACTCTCCGTTGCAATGGACCTTTGGGTTTGTGATGCCTTGACATGGGAGCACACCTTGCTTTAAAGAACGGGACAACACAGGTGGATATTTTGTTTGAAAGAACTCAGCAATAACACCAGACGAGGCATAGAAGAGCTGGTCTGAGTAGGATCAGAAGAACTAAAGCTCAGTCCTCAGTCTCACCTCCCCCTGCTGCACAGTTGTAATGGACTGCTCCACCACAACTGCCAACCCTCCCTCCATTTGTTGCACGCCACCTGACTCCGATGGATCAAGCGCCAGAAGCTTCTTCCACTCCTAAAAACCATCATGGGCTCTGTTTCTGTGCGCTGTGACTTTGCAAGCATCTCATTGGCTTGTTGTCATGTTGGACGAGTTGTTGAAAACGCACGTTGTCTTTGGAGTCTTTCCATGGGCACTTTGCCAGGTCCAAAGATCATATAACTGGGCAAAGTTGTACACAATGCCATTGTACACACAATACACTAACTGTATGTTCTTTTGTGGCACATATTTACTGTGCTCGCCATATCTCTGTAGTACAAAACAAAAAGCGTGGGGCATCTATAATTTATTAAACCCAATATTATGTAGGTGAACACAATGTTTAGCATGGTAGTTTGGTGTTTCTATACTGATTATATAAAAGCCTTCCATGGCCAGATTTAAACGGCGACCATTGGACATGTTTTTGTTCCGTCTGGTGGAGAAATCCTGCAAACAAACTTTAAATATCTCACAATAGCCAATGTCCCTAATCTGGGTTTACATAAAATTAGATTAAACTGAGATATCATAGTGCAAGATCAAACATTCATGCTGTTGTGAAGGTGGGACAGCTGAACAAGGGCCAACATTTGGAATGAAACATTTTAGACACTACAAATAGCAAAGGCTGTTTGGTGCCCGCTGGGTACGCCGGTGCAAAGAGGGACACGACATGAACTAGGCGGTTGTGCTTCATTAAAACTTGACTGAAAGCGTTTTTAAAGGCAAGACGTCTTATTTGTAGCTTCTGCCTCTACGGCATGTGTTAGGGATACCACTATCACAGTTGTACGGGATACCTGGCTCCAGTTTTTTCAGAATGGTTCATCTACGTTTCAAGTATGATCAGCAATTTTTGTTTCCAAAGATGTGGCCAATTTACAGGAGAGACTCAAATCATATAAAGTGCTCTACAGTAAATCCGCCATTTTGGTAAAAGTCAGAGGCTTCAATGTGGTTTTATGAATATTTAATTCCTCATCAGATTTTAGAAGGGTGAAAGCATGACCTCTGCTATTTTTACATTTATTGTGCAAGTAACTTGTGTTCTTAAGTTTCTAAAAGTGTCACTCGCAGTCGCAGCACCCCGACCAACACAAGTTGTTACTGTAAAGCCGCACCCCACAGAATGCAAGCCGGTGTCCTTCAACGAAGGCAAAGGAGAGTGTGTCATGCATCACGCGGCTCCAGACCTGTCAATCTTCCTAGCACGCCAACCTTGCAGGGGAATGGTCAATTTCCCAGTAGGAAACGTCTCCTATGCATCCATTAGTCTGAAACAAGGGCATGTGCAGGTTACACAAGGGAAAACCTCAGAGAAATCCCAAATAATTGTTAATAAAAGCATGATAGAACGTTTTACCCCAGTTTATATGTTTAGGAATTAGAGCTGACTTTGGTTAATACAAACAGGATAAAGCCAAGTAGATTAAAAGGGGAAACAAGGGCCAAAAGTTCTCTCTCCAAACGTTCTGAAAGATGTTGTGCCGAGCTACTGCTTGATGGGCGAGCCAGCCTGCGGTGCTTAGCGCTTTCCACAGTGGACTGTACCATAAAGCATCATATTCAGGGGAGGGGCTCCAATGAGGTAGACCAGCCCAACTCAATATTTACACGTGATCCTGGCAGTTGTAGTAGCTGGCTTCTCTGCTCTTTGCCTTGCACTCAGTATGTTGCATCCTGACACCGCCCGCGGTAACTCTAGGTGTAACTCCTATTCTTGACTGGGGCAAATTGAATTTCCTTAAAAGCTGATTGGCTAGTTAAAAATGCAAATCCTAATTCGCTTTGCAAAATGATTGAGTCCTGTTCAACATTTCAATTTTTAGGACATAGCAACACCTTCCAAAGGCAGATTTACGCAGAACCCCCAGAGTACGGTGCATAATGTGGCGAGTATTGAAAGCCGTGTCCACTTTTTCAACAAGCATCATTTCATAAACTTTTGTTGCTCTCCTGAATGTATGACATCACATACACCTTTTACACCTTTTACATAATGGTTTTCCCTTGGTAAATGACTCAGTCAATCGAAATTTAAAATTTCTAAAATAGAGTGATCATATGTGGTTACATCAAACCCAATTGAGACAGGAATATAAAGTGGGGAGATGAAATATAGAGAATAGCAAGATCATAAATCTAATCCCATTTCCAAAAATGAACTTAAAGGTTTTGTTAATACAATTTTTGCCTAAAATTAATTTGTATTTACAACACATAAATAAAATATGACAGTTTTAGAAAAATGCTAAGAGGTGTGCTAAGGTTAATATGGTGTGTGGAAGAAAATAATTGGACAGGCCATGAATAATATAGCAAATCAAAACATAAGCCCAAAGAAAATCACTTCTCAATTATTTAATGTGTAACGTAGTTAAGTGAAGCTTTTGTTGCACTAATCTACGCATGTTTCAGCCTATGTCTGATACATCTTGGTCCTTCGCCTATAGGGCATTTCTATAGTAAGCAAGCCTTAGCAACGGAAGAATATATGCTTTGGTTATTATTACATTTTCATATTAAGTGAGGCTCTGACAGAGTAAAGAAAAGAGGAGGAGGGGAAACAAATGAAAAGGGACAAGGAAGGGACAAAGAAAAGGGAATAAAAGGAACAGTGGTAGTGAAATTACCACTGAAAATTGTTTCAAATGCTATAGGAAGAGCAGAAGGTATGAGAAGTCCAAACCAGTAACATTGTTTGCCCAATTGCTCAGGAAAAGAACAGTGCTTTCCTAAGGATATGTATAACATGGGGTCAATTTTGGTAAGTTTAATTTCACCATTTGTGTGCAACATACCTATCGCAGTGTGGATGGCCAGTCATTTAATGGCTCAAGAAGGTAGACGTAAAACATCTTTAGGATGGCACCATAAGTGGAATATTATAAATCTGCCTCTTCGTCTACCTGGGAAGTTCAAGATATCTCGTGGGAATGATTGACCCTGGCATCCTGTGGCCAGACTATTAAGAATGCTTGATGAGGAGGTAGTGCGGTGGACTGAGCGCCATCGTAGAAACCTTCGGGGCACAGGTTCCAAACCCACCAGCACCCACTACGCCTTTCATCTTCTGAAGAACAGTCACATGAGCACCATTAAGTTGTAACACCAAGTCCATGTATGCTATTCAGTAGACCCTTAAGCCTGCACTACAGAAGTCGTGATTGTTATTCACCGTATCATGCATTACACCTGGATCCTGACTTGCCATGAAGTGTGGTGGATGTTTCTCTTTTAGCAATTCCACAAAATAAACCAGTTGTCTCTGAAAGTGAGATAGGAGCAGTACACATCTTTCTAGACTCCCTATGTGTGCTGAAGGTGATGCCCTGGATTCTGTGGACCGGCGTTATACAGAGGATCATGCACAGATTGGCCCACACTGCAATGGAGAGCTCCATTCCTCTGCTCCTCCTGCTGCACAATTCAGCAAGGATGCAAAAAATGCTTCCTCTGCAGGAAACCTTCAGTTCTTCTCTATGGTTGTATCTGCTGCTGTGCACTAATAGCCAGCAGAAATAAAAAAGGCATTTCATAAAAAAGTGATATATCTGCTCTAGCACAGTTAATCATATGAAAGGAATTCCCAAACATTCCCAGTAATACATCTAGAAAGTTGCACCAGGCGCAAGGTTCTTCTAGGAGTGTTGTGTGAAATATTCCTTGGGCTCATCTTTCATCGAATTCTACTAAGTGTTGATTTTAGCTCTGGGTAAATGGTGGCCAATGTGTAATTTCACATTGAAGAAACCCCTCCCCCACATCATGAATTTCCCCCTATGTTTTGACTTAGTCCCTACTAGTTTAGGAAGAGTGGCCTTAGGGCTACGTTGTAGTTTATGAAACCACGAGACCTGGGTTTTAGTTTGGGTTTGCACAATTGACTCGATTGTGTCATCTTGGACAAGTCCCTTTGTCTTGTTCTACCTGAAATCCCTTATCTGGCAAAAGTGTGAGCATCTACTACTGAGCTAACAACCCACAGCAGTAAGTGTGATTCAGTGCTTAGTTTGTAAAAGAACAAGTGTTGAGACCCAAGGTTTTGTATGGAAGCCAGCAGTCGGTGCTTTCGAAAGTCAGGGTGTTGAATACCGATGCTGCATAGACTTGATTCCACCTTATGCTTCTTTAATCCAGCACCAGACACTCCCTGCCCCTTTAGCTCTCTCTTACAGGTTCTTCTTTATCCCTGCTTTCTCCCTTTGACACTGTTTTCCCTCTTCCTCGCTTTTGCATTTTTTCTCTCTATTGCTCTGGATACAGGTTTTTAAGTAAAAAATAAGTGCTGGTCCCCAGAAAAAAGTAACGGTGAGCCCTACCTGCAACCAAAGTCTCACAATAAGCAGTGGTGCATTAAAAAAAAATAAGCATCTACCAGATTTTAAACACCACACAACTGTGTTTAGGATCTTACCCAAAACCTCTTCTCAACATTCTGTCCTTAGGAATGACACAATACACCTGCTAATAGCATTGCCTAACCATGGCAATTTCAGAAAGCCTTCACAACATCCTTTGAGTCCCACTCCATGTCTCCTGTTTCAGAGAGGCATGTTATGCCAACCACATGCACTGGGTTTTATCTTCTGAAGAACAGGGTTCTTCTGATCCCTAGCAAGATGCCACCAGGTCAAGAATTCTTTGCCAGACACATATAACGTCAGTGCTGCCACGTCGCCTTAAGACAACATGTAAACAGTTGATAAAACATCCAAGTATATCAAAGAAAAAATATTTAAGTAAGCAGGCAATGCCTTATCTCTGTTAGGATCATATCTTTGGAATGGAACTTTCTTCCTTCTTAATTCAGTTTCTTGATGACCACCTGAAAAGTAGGAAAGAAGTTAGGTCCTGCCTTTACTCCAACACTACCTGAAATCATTTGGCTACATGGGTGCATGTGTGTGTATGTCTGTCTGTCTGTCTCTTACTGGCTTCCCTTTTCAGGTCATCTGTACAATTGTATTGTCTTCGGGTTTTCATCAAATAGTTTGAGTTGACTCTACTGACATGCTTGGCACACACTAAATAAATGAAAATAGAACTTTTTAGATGTCTCTCTTTGGACCGAATCCTGCCAAGCTGTTGGCCTCATCTCTGTCAATATTATGGCAGGTGTGAGCATATGGTAGTGAATCACTCAGCCTAAACCATTCTGCCTGGATGCCACCCCAATCCTGGAAGAGCTTGGGCGTTTTATGAAACCTGCGAGTCTGATGCCGCATGCCGTGGACAGTCACGTGTGGAGATACGCATGCACTTCCATGTTACGTAGAAGCCCACTGTGTTTGATTAGAAGTTTAATCATCAGACTACATGGGCAGCACCAAGAAATGCAGTGTGGACTCTGTACAACTATTCAATGACTGTTAAGTCATTCTTTTTATGTTAATGAACATTTATAATTTCTCCTGATCCTCATTCTGCACTCACCTGGTTGAACTCAAACTTGAAACAGATCACCGAACCTCTTCTGTAACACTTACCATGCCTCCTCTTCCATTCTTCAGTTCTAGAAATATTTAAGAATCAAATAGGTAGGTTGAAAGAATAGTTGACAGTCGTGCCTGGGCATTGGCGTGTGTAAATTCGATCCATCATTACTTGTGTTTGAGTTTGATAAAGTTGGACAGGTCTAGAAATAAAGAAAAAAGTGCACTGGTTTAACATAAATCACATGCGCTCAATGCCTCAAATAAATGTATACATATATAGAAACACTGTCTATCTTAATTAACAAAATACATTTTGCACGTTTTTCTAAAGGTAAACCCAGGAGGCAGCAAGTTTTTGGGAAATGCAGAAGCGAGCTACCACAGTAATCAGAAGAATAAAGTTTGAGAGACAATAAAAACGAATGCGATTATTTGAGTCTTTTACTTCACTGTGTTTACTTGTTAATCATGTTTTGCATTTTATTTTTGTGTTCAAAATCTTTATTGGAATTTTTAGCATAATCTTAACTCAAGAAAACACAAAAAATATGTATAACATAACATAAAATGATCAGTGGCGGCTAATCTGCTAAGGCGGAGGAGTGTCGCCCCACTGCTATTTCAGCAGTGCATAAAAGAAAATGATAATAACAGGACGTTATTATCATTTTATTTTTCTATACGCCACTTGGAGTCGGGCGGGGATGAGCTCTGTGATGCCAGAGCAGAGTGAGGAGTGGTTTGCACTCTCTAAGTGCACATGACGGTTTGGTACAGCCTTTTTGGGCTAGCCAAACCACCATGCGCACTTAGAGGAGTGCAACACAGCCCCGTGGAGAACATCCCCAACCTCCCAGGCAGTGCCTGAGCGGCCAAACAGGCCAATCACGACGCTGCTCATGCAGCGTCGTGATTGGCTGGGAGATTCCGGGAGCCTGGGTGCTTCCGATGCTTGCAGCAGATCTGGAGAGGATGGAGGAGAGGCGTGTGGCAGAGACGATAAGTTTATTTTAATTTTGTTTATAAATTTCCCCCACCCCACCACCCCAGTTCAGAGGCAGCAGCCAATGAAAATGATGGTACTAGAGATACAGCAATATAATAGGACTGTAGCAAACAATGTGCCCTGTTATGATGGGAAACCATTGACAAGAAAATATGATTCAGAGAGTGGTATATACATCCTATATGCATAACTTATATGAGGGCGATGGTAGTATCTGCGAAGAACTCTTGTAAGACTGTGCATTGTTGGGTCTGAAAGGTCATGCCTGTCATTCAGTTTATTATGAAAATGTGTACGAAACCAATACCGCTTGTCACCACTTGGTGTCCCACCACTGGTAATCGAGTACTACCCAGAATCCTGTTGTACTATGACAGGCAATTAATTGAGCAAGAAATGTGGAGATGTTCTGAAACAGGTTTGTGCCCCCAAATATACTTCACCCTACACAGTAGACTGTTACCTGGAGGTAGGTACTGCACACCTAAGTGTAAAAGTGTGGAAATGTACCTTTTTAGGGGTACACTGGTGCAGGGTCACCCTCTCATCCACGGGTTCCAAAGACTAACAAAAAGAGATCGGCACTGGAGTTGAAAAAAAATAACAAGTTTATTAATCACTAATGAGTGGGACCACGTCCACACAACACTCTCAAGTGCTGCAGGAGGTAGTACACTGAATTCACAAACCATCGTCCCTTTTATACCATTTTGTTGCAATGTAAGCATGTGAACAGAAATGGAAAGAACAAGTTTGGAAATAACTATCCTCAAACAAGGGCAGATGAATGACTACGTGGTCAGCAAAGTGGGAGGGGGAGCAGGAATGCTTATGGCAGCAGTAAATGGCCAACAGTTAACATCTGAGACCAGGTGCACTGGCAGCTACAAACCCCCAGCACGTACATTGCTTAGCCATGTCAGGAGGTCAACTAAAATAGATAACACAAGCAGAGTGAAAAGAAGAGCAGCAGAGTACGAAAGAATTACGAAGGAAACGAAATGGACACCACAGTCAAAATGGCTGTAGCTTATGCTAAGTAAAATATTACACGTTGCCACAGACAACCCTTTTAGCATAAGCTAAGACATTTTCTTATGCTTTTAAAGGGGTACGATAAACATCATGGATGTCAATGAACATCATTTCACAGATTTCTCGTTCCATTGCTGAACGGGCATTTACATTTTGGACATTCGTTTTAGACGGTACACAAGTAGTACAAGTGGAAATACAGAGGGAACAGAGCATTGGCCCACATTGAATACATAAACAACAAGAGAAGAGAATTGCAATAATTATAAACAAGGCCGACAATATTTTCAGACCCCATACAGAAAATATGTTTCAGAACCATCCAGTCCAAGTCCATGTTCCTGAGTCTTGATGTATTTCAGTGGCTATTTTATGCATTTTGGAAATAGCATCATAAACAGAAGGGGCGTGGTCAGGTATGAACACGCAGCAACTACTACCGATAATGCAACATGCTCCACCACGATCAGCTAGGATAACATCTAGCACCATTCTATTTTGCAAAGTCACAATTCTGGTAATTTGGAGTTCTTCTGTAATATTTCCAAGAGCCATTGCTGTTTGATTAGTCACAGCCTCTACTACATGGGTCAAGCGTCTGATTTTCCTGCTATTTAAAGCTGCAACAACAAAGAAAAAGAGTCCCAAATTGAAGTCAACATATTGCTGTAATGCAGTGTCAGTTTGATCCACTTCATCATTATTTATAGTTCTTTTGAATCGGTTCAAGGAAATGTCATTAAACAGTTTTTGATCTTTATGATAAGATGCAGGTGCTAAGAACACAGGAGGAAGCAAGAAGGACACATAGCATATTCCAGACCATCCAATTGGTAGATGATAGTAACCTTTACTTCCACAAATGAAATAAGTGTTATGTGAGGATAGAAAACTGCTATTGTTCGTTCCAGTAATGTTCAATACTGTAGTACAGTCACTTTTTCCCACTGGAATACTGCCAAAACTGCTCACACAAAGATTTGCTCGGGCTCTAGTAACAGCGATAACAGGAGGCCCGTTACCCTTGGCCGTTCGAGTGTTGGGGAAAACATAGCTTGTGGCGGAATCTCCTTTGCGATACTCCTCCATTTCCCATACAGTTCCTTTGGCTTGTGGGTCCCCTTCCTCATCGGGGTAACAAACCTTATTCAGCTGCGCATTAAGTCCTCCTACATCAGCTAGAGTAATATTACTGATTTCAGAGGCCCACAACAGTGCGAACCAGGCTTTATAGGAGCCATTATATGAGAATGGCAAGGGAATGAAAGGCGTTCCTCCCTTCTTCTGATGAGCTGGCATCATTCCACATACCCAGCAGTTGGTAGTGTTCGTAGCATTATGAGTATGATGCAACATTTGTATGAAAGTGTTATTAAGATATGACATTCGATGCTTCTTTTGATGATAGGGAAGAGTGAAATAATAATGTTCTGTGGGGACAGGAGTAGTAGCAGTCAGTAAGTTTCGAGCCGGAGTTACTTCCTCCACAACCCACATTATCACAGCAATGATGACAGCAGTCAAAGTTAGTCCAATAACGAACTTTGTGCATTTGTTACAGATTTTTGCAGCATTCGATTTCTTCTCCTCAGGCATGTTCATCTCGTCGGCAATCAACAAAACAGATGGTGCCCTAAGGTCCTGGGCAGGCGTTGGTTTCTTCACTAACGTTGAGACGTGTAGTCACTAAAAGGCTTCCCCCCTTTGTAGTCAGTCTTTAACCACCCAGGACAGTGGCTCAAACAGTCTCTTTCTACGATGAAGTGTCTTTCTTCCTGGATCGAAGCAGATATCTAGATGCACCAGGGATCGTGTGGTCCGGGAAGACTTCCTCAGGCCCTTCAGGTGAGGCAGCTCGTCCTCTCTCGGTGACCAAAATGTCGCGATGATCTGTCAGCACAGCAGGGCCCACGAAGGAAGAGCTTCCCGCACCTGCTAATAAATAGAAGACAAGCTGTCAGTAAACTGGGACAAATAGTCACTCATCAACATGTCTGGGATACCTGATACTGGTACAGAACAAAGGGCTTGGCGTAACTGTTTGAAGGCGCTCTGGCACTCAGCAGTAAATGGGAGGGGCATCGGAGTATCTTTAGTCAAAAGGGCCAACAAAGGTTTAATAATGTGCGAAAAACTGGGGATCCACTGAGTACGGGGCACAGGAGTATCTAAAATGGTCTGAATGCGATCTGGTGTGAGTGCACGTCCCTCCTTAGACAGGAGGTGACCTAAATAGGTAACCTGCTGTCTACAATATTGCAATTTTCTTTCGCGAGACTTTGTGATTATGGGAGGCAAGAAATGATAACAATAACAGTGTTCCTTCTTCACACTAGGTAAGGACGCCAGAGCGGCATCCTCATTGATAAGACAGGATCTCTCAACCATTGGATAATTGTTATTTAAAATAACACGCACACCTTCCGGAGAACAACGTATTGTAGCACGAAAATATTTAAGCATATTGATACCCACAATGTTGTCCGGCGTGTTAGGGGAAAGCAAAAATGGACATGCTGCAGTGAATTTGTCAAGTCCGAATTCAAGTGGCTGTGAAAGCGAGCTAGGTGTAGGTGTTCCATCGAACCCTATTGATGTTATAATTGTGCCGGACAGGGGAGCCCTAGGAACCAATCTTTTAGACAGAGCACTGTGGGCAGCCCCTGTATCAACCAGAAACGCCATCAGTAGATCCCAAGACATTTGCGTCAACATAAGGACCCATTTGATCTACTGGCACCTCAACCGGTCCCTTACCCCATCCTAGGCATCCCTATGCGTAATCGGAATCTGCAAGTGCATCAGCAGAATAATCAGACATTTGGTATTGATTTCGTCTATCAAAAGTATTAGAGTAATTTGGTCCTTGTTCAACTGCCTCAAACCTGGGACGAGCTCCTGTACCTCCCCTGTTTCCTGAATTCCCTGGGCGTCCCCTCATACTTCCCCTTCCCCGCTGGTACTGCTGACCTCGCAAAAGGGGGCACTCAGAACGCCAATGCCCAGTCTCTTTACAATAAGCACACTGATCAAGGGACAAATTTGCTCGAGGGAGAGGGGGCACTCCAGGTGTATACATTGCACGTCCGCCTCTTCCACCTCCCTAAATGGTGGACCATATACTTGGGCCAACATAACTTTTGTTTTTAAATCCTTAACCTTCTTATCCTCCCTGCCTTTCGCTTCCTGTTCCTGTCGCTCATAATATTGGGCCATAGTCAAAAGGGAAACTGGGGAAGACGTGGTCCAAGAACTCTCGCTAGCCTTTAAGCGACTAGCTATCTCCGGTAACATATTAGCGACAAATTTGTCAACAAACAAATGCTTACCCGTATCATCGGCCAATGGCTGACCACTAAAATCATTGAATGTCTCTTCAAATCTTGAAAAGAAATCAGAAACTAACTCATCCTTTTTCTGTTTACAGGACGCTAACGTAGTCCAATCTATTTTCTTAGGGGGTATGAGAGTCTTCAACTTAGTCACAATAGCTTTAGGAAGATCTAATATCTCCTTCTGAGGTTTCTGCGCAGGCTTCCTTTCCGCATCTATTTCTTCTAAATGTTCCCAGGTATCACCATATGCCACATTGTCATTTATTTTACGTATTGTTCTCCACATATCAGGGGGCAGTATAAGCCCAAAGAACATATCAATATCTGGCAAGGTCATAGTGCAGGAGCTGATGGCTCCTTCCACCTCCTCATAAAAGGCGGCGGGATTTTTCCGGGGGTCAGGTAAAGCAGCCTTAAGAGCCATAACATCTGCTCTGCTCCAAGGAGTGTAAACCCAATTATATATAAAATATCCCTTTGCATCATCTGAAGTTTTATCATCATTTGTTCCCGCACCCTTTGGGGGAACATACAAAGGTGCGGCTTCACGCATTGGTTTCATAGTAACTTTATTACTGTCGGAATTGTCTCCTTCCGTCGGAACATCTGTTGTCTCTGCCTGGGATTGAGCTGTATTTTGTATCAGGTATATCTGAAAAAAGCTAAGTCCCATCTACCAACCGCTTATAATCAACGTTTAAATCAGTTGGTTCTGTTTCGTCAGAAATATGCCGCCAACCATATATTACCTCCCAACAGAACTTTTCTACGAAATATAACTGGTCTATATCTTTCCAAGGTTGAACCATATTTATGAGGATCGATGCAGTGTTATGCCGACGAGCTTCCTCTCTAGCAGCGGTTTTTAATGTATCTTTTTCTGCTTTAGTCAAAGTAGAGCGAGTCTGTCGCCCACCTTGCTTATCTTTATCTTTTTCTTCTGAAGACAATTGCTCCTCATCAGAAACCTCATCATCAGGGACACTTGGAGTAGGAAATGTATACGGGGTGGGGGGCGTTCTAATAGGATGCAATCATCCTGAGGCGTATTAAGTAGTGGATAGATAGGGCGCCTAATAGGGTACTGGCCATTTACCTCTAATCGACGTTCTCTATCTTCTTTTTCTATTTTTTCCTTCATTTCTTTATTTTTTTTAATTCTAACGCTTTTTTATATCTCGTTTTCCGCTGTTCTTTTTCTGCTATAGCTTCTGCTCTCTTCGCTCTCTCTCGCACTTCTTTTTCCCACATACGCACACAATCAAACATATCCTGTCTACTTTTTCTTTTAAATAAACACTGCTCTTCATATTGAACCTTTTTAGAATCGAATGACCCATTCACTGGCCATTGTAAATCAGATTCTTTCTTTGTGTAATTGTTCCACAATGAACCGTACATTATGGGAGAAATACCATATTTGACATACATGTCTCTATTGGGCGTCCCTTCTGGAGGAGCCAGCTGACTTTGTTCTAGACTAATCTTGGTACCACAAGAGCAGCAACACCACTTACGGAGTGTGCTGAGAACAGGCATGTTTTTCCAAGTATATGTAAAATATTACTACTCCCAACAAATATTCCAAAAGGAGAAAAATCTCCATATTACCTGCCTTCAATCTTTGCAAAGAATGAATTCCAAAAATCAAACCAAAAACCAAGCCAAACAAATCAAGAGTGCCGCTTCAGCGACCTTACCAAACAGAAGTCTCCAACTCCCACCTGCCGATCTCTGGTCGACCTAATGGTCACTGCAGAATTACACCAAAGAAAGCCCCAGTCGAGACCGGCCACCACCTGGAGGGTCAAATTGGGAAAACCGGAAAAGTCACGTCGGCCTGCAAAGACAAGGGTCTCCTCATGCAGTGCGCATCCTCAGTAATATTTCAATCCTCCGTCAAGACCACTCCTTCGGACGGCCGCATCTCCGATGGGGCCCCATGTGCTGGGTGCCAACTGTGGAAATGTACCTTTTTAGGGGTACACTTTTGCAGGGTCACCCTCTCATCCACGGGTTCCAAAGACTAACAAAAAGAGATCGGCACTGGAGTTGAAATAAAATAACAAGTTTATTAATCACTCATGAGTGGGACCATGTCCACACAACACTCTCAAGTGCTGCAGGAGGTAGTACACTGAATTCACAAACCATCGTTCCTTTTATACCATTTTGTTGCAATGTACGCATGTGAACAGAAATGGAAAGAACAAGTTTGGAAATAGCTATCAGCAAACAAGGGCAGATGAATGACTACGTGGTCAGCAAAGTGGGAGGGGAGCAGGAATGCTTATGGCAGCAGTAAATGGCCAACAGTTAACATCTGAGACCAGGTGCACTGGCAGCTACAAACCCCCAGCACGTACATTGCTTAGCCTTGTCAGGAGGTCAACTAAAATAGATAACACAAGCAGAGTGAAAAGACGAGCAGCAGAGCACGAAAGAATTACGAAGGAAACGAAATGGACACCACAGTCAAAATGGCTGTAGCTTATGCTAAGTAAAATATTACACGTTTCCACAAATGGAGATGGCTATAATTGTGCCCCTGTTGTTTAAAGTTCTGAGTTACTTACTGTTAAAATGGATAAACATTTGGCTAAACTAATCTTGACAATGGAATCATTTATGGATATAGGGTAAAGCACAAAAATGAAACACATGAGTATGGTTTATTTAAATTAAACTGGGGTAGAATGTATTAATTACAAATTCTGCGCTGATAAATATTATAAGTGACCTAAATGGCATGAGTGCAACGTAAAAGAGAATATTGCCCACTGTCATATAAGCTCATCACCCCTCCCTCAGTTGAATATCAAATTTATCATAGAGTCTGTGTTGGGTCCGCTCAATTATTATTTTGACGAAAGGAGGAACAACACTTGGGTGATGGACTTAGGCATGCTAAGTAATCCTGGTGTTGTCTGGGGTTTACTTCAAGTGTGTTCTTTGGTAGTGTTCATATTTGTTTCCTTGTAGCCTCTGAGTATTGGCTATGGATCTCACAAAACCGAAGAAGTCGAGGTGAAGCTTGGTGGTGTGAGCTAAGCTCAGGGTACTGGTGAACAGCCGTGAGCCATAGTCTTCCTAGTATAGACCACCATGTGTACATTTGGTTGTAGTATGGTAGCATGCAGCATGCTGATACACCTTCAATGCAATTGATTTTCAAATTTCACTACATGAACTTACAACAGCCTTCCATGGTTTTCTCTGGTGAATCAATATTTATTTTGTACTTGGCTAAACTAAAAGCTTATATGCTTAAAGATTACTTTTGGGTAGAAATGATCAGCATAATCAGCCAACTAATGTGTAGTAGCTTCTTAGATATACAAAAGCATTCTAAATATGCCGGATACTTCACTCTTAGCAGGGGTGAATGAATAGACTTGTTTACTCAGCAGTCTACACCCTGTCTTTTTTCTGGTTGCAATACTGGTGAAAGGCAACTATATTCAAAAGGCTGGATTCACCAAGAGAGTAGTAAATCTGCTCCCATAGAAGTGTCCCCATGAAAGCTGGCTTTACTGTGTTTTTGTAAGTCACAAACATTCCCAGTTGTATCCATGGACGCAGTGCTAGGAGCAGGTGTCGAGGGATGCTACTGGGAATGGTATGTAACATTTTTACACATTGGTATTGCAACAAAACAGGATAGTGCACTGGGGAAGCCAACACCTTTGTGCATTTCTACATTCCTTAGTAGTTCAATCTGTTCTAAATGGGTAAACATTTATCCCATTAAAGAAACTCGTACTTTTGAATTCCATGAATGTCGCGGGTGTTTCATTCCCTCTCCACCCCAGAAGGGGATCTACTCCAGTCCTTTGTATGAACACATCTCTAACCTCTTCTAGGGTGGGAAAGGGTCTGAGAGCTGTTTGTGAGCTTTCATGACAACACCTTGGTCCCCCACCCCTTGTGTGTGGTTCACTCCTATGTAAGTATATGCAGCTGTGGCATACAATTATGAAGGAATAAATGAATTCATGTCTGCTAGAAATCATTTTTGGGATATCTGGACGCGTAACTTCAGCCACTTTCAGCCGTAAATATATGTTTCTGGGCGTAAATGGCTTTGTGGAATCAGCCCACATAGCGTCAAGCTTCTCACTCCTGTGATACATCCTAATGTGATCAGCATTTGTTAGTAAAGTACTCTCACCGAATATATCAGAATGTGAACATTTACCTCCATCATCATCATCATCATTTACTGTGGATATTTCTTACCCATGAAATACTGTCAGCATAAATAGCAAATAATAAGTACAACAATCTTAGTAAATACATTTTAAAAGGTAAATAAAAACAACCAACTCCTAGTGAAAACGTATTATAAACAATATAAAAAGAGAAAAAAGGATTCAGATTGGAGAGACAATACTTCATTGCACAAGATCCAAATAATTATTTATTTTCCTCCACGCATGCATTAACAACCTCATTACTGCATATATTATCACAGGTGGCGTGGAGGTGCATGCCATTCTGAAGGTTGCAATATGGTCTCACAGCAAGGGGCATATTTACAAGCCCCTATCTCCACCAAAACGTCACTTTTCTCGACATTGTGGTGGCGATAGTGGCTTCGCCTTATTCACAAGGTGGCGTTAAGCCACTTAGCGTGGCTTAACACCGACTTGTGAATAAGGCACCCTTGGGTGCGTTCCACCGCAACACCCATTGATTTTGACGCTGACCCATATTTAGAAAAGTGGCGTAAATATGGGGCAGTGCCAAAATTAAGACCAGGGAAAACCTGGTATTAAACCTGGCGCAACAAGGAGAAATGTTTAATTTCTCCTCGTTTTTGCTGTTTCCATGTGTGCTGCGTTGTGCAGCACACATAGAAACAGCCAAACACCATTGATTGTTTATGTGCAGGAAGGTGTCCCTTCCTGCACATAAACAATCCTTTAAAAAAAAAAATGACGTTTTGAAACTTCTATTTGTGCTGCATTAAGCAGCACACATAGAAGTTTCAAAACGCCATTTCAGATTGTTTATGTGCAGGAAGGGACACCTTCCTGCACATAAACAATCATTCCCCTCAACGCAGGCACCCAAGCACTATGGTGCAAGGGTGCCTGCGTTGGCGCTAGGCAGGTAAATTATCGCCAGCGTAGGGGGAAACGCAAGGCTGAACCGTATTCTTGTAAATATGATGCAGCCCTGCATTTCAGAAGTGGCGGAGCGTGGCGTTAAGCCAAGGAGGCTAACGCCGCGCTCCGCCACTTCCTTGTAAATATGCCCCCAAGTTTCCTGTAAACAGGAAGAATCAATTTCCTTCAGCTGCTATGATACAAGAGGGGAAATGAAAAAAATGCAATAGAGTCTTCTCAGTATTATTACACTAGCAGCACGCCGTTGTGCAAGAGTTACTAAACCAATTTCCAGTAAAATATGATAAAGGCAAAGTTCCATATCTGAATTTCATGTATATGAAGTATCTCACCTACGTAGGTCTCGAACTTTGTGGCACACTTGTGGTCCAGAAGAAATTCAGTTACAGGCCCAGTCTGCATTCTTTCCTGATCTAAAACAGTCCAATATGTCCTCTTTAGGAATGTAACACCTACTGGTGTAATTAATTCAGGTTAGTCCAATAGTGAGGCACCCCTATCTCAATGAGTGTTGATTGGATGTGCATCACCCAAGGGAGTGAAGTGGCTAACTTAAAAGGGAGAATTTCACTTGAAGCAGTTCAACAGTGGAGAAATGCTTCATGAGTCCAAGTCCTGCATCAAACGCCTACGTATGTCAAGCTCTGTGATAGTTCTTAGGCCTAAGTCCAGCAGTATCTGACAATTTGGGATGCTGCTTGGTAATTTAAGTAGTGATTGGAGGAAATCTGTATCGGAACCATCAAGCAATTTCACACTCACAAACCCCATAGATCTGATACATTTAATGAGAAGTTTGCACCTGTGTTTAATAAATTTCCATTGGAGAGGAAATGGCATAGAACCAAGGCATTTGGCGAAATCAGGGATAGACCTAGTTCTATGTTTCAGCAATGTGGTATTTTTAATAGTTTGGTTTGATCACTTTGCCATGTCAGTCATACGCACACCCAGATAATCCAATTCATGCACACATGCTAAGTTTGTGCCATTCAGCGTAACTGTTCTTTTGAGCAGATTAAATATCATCAGTTTGGTCTTAATGACATTAATTTCTAACCCCCTTCAATCTGCAGAAGTCTGAAAGACTCTTAGGTACGTCTTGCAGTCCACTCGCTGATTTAGATATCAAAACAGTGTTATTTGTGAATAATAAAGTGCAAAGTTTTCAGCTTGTGAGTGATAGAGCATCATGGACACAGCATGAAAGATGATCAACTATGCTATCCACATCCAGCCCTCTACAAAATGTTATCCGGCCCGCAGCAACTTTGATATAATTATATTTCTCCTCATTATACCTCACCTGGGAACATGTCGCATTTTGACCCATTCCCAGGTCTACCAGTTTTGGTAAAACTGGGAATGCGCCAAAATCCATGGGTGGATGCGGGGGAACACCCATGCTCCACCCATGAAACGCCTCCCTGGGGCAGAGCAACACCAGGCAGTGATTTGCGTTGCCTTGAGTTACTCTAGATCAGGGGTCTCCAAACAACGGCCCGGGGGCCACATCGGGCCCTCTATAAGATTTTATCCGGCCCGCAGCAACTTAAGCATTAATAGGCTAAAATGTCATTTCTCTGTTCTTTTTCATAGCCTCGGAATCCGTTGATCAAAGGGAAATTTATATCCAATTCCTTTTGCAGCCTGTCGGTGGCAGCAGAGCCTCTTGAATCTTCTCTATTAATTAAAATGAATTAAAAAGTGAATAGCCTGCTTTTCTTAACTACAGTTAAGTAATTATTTAGTCAGAGCATTGGCTAATGTCTGAGATTTTTACTCATTATATATCATTTCTCGGTTCAAGCACAGCATTGTTTCTTTGTAATTGTCAAATTTCTATTTTGCTCGGAATTATATCATGCTGATTACAAAAAAGCCTTATTCATTTAAAATGTATTCATTCCTTTATAAAAACTTTATAAAAACAGATTTTTTTCTGCCCACCAATATTTGTAAAATATACGATGTGGCCCTCATACTGAAAAGTTTGGAGACCCCTGCTTGAGATTTATCAAGCCACTCGGGGCAACGCAAGGGGCCCTACCGTGGCTTGATGAATCTCATCTTAAGGGTTGTATCGCTTTTGCACCCCGTTGTGTGGCACAAAAGTGACACAACCGTATGATAAATATGCCCCATACTGTTTCTGATCAATAAATGTTGTGCATAAAAAAATTACAACACAGAGGATCATGATTCTTCATCCGAAACAGTAACTTCTAAATCCCTGTTTCAGGGCAGAAGACAAATTTGAACAAAAACAATATTAATGATGAGCAAGTTCACAGCCGACCAGGAATGCAGAAGCTGATAGACTGTGTGTGAACATGAGGTGGAGCATATGAACCAGCTTTGAGTTGAGCCACCTCCAATTCCAAGTCTGGTTCCTGGTTCGAACTCCACACGACTGGATCCTGTCTATCCAGGATTGCAGCACTTCCAAACAACTGGAAGTTTCCACGCAAGTCTGCAGCTCCCTTTGGATTCCCAGAGACCTCATCAAGCGACATCCTTCCAAAAGCAAAGGTCCCCGGCAAGGAAACAGACTGTCAGTGATCAGCCACCATAAGCCCCAGAGGTATCCCTTTGTAAGCATTGTGCTGTGTACCACCAAAGTAACAAAAATTCATGGAGAAAAACAAACAGCAATGGACGTGATGCTGGAATTAACCTCCTCCACAGATTATTACTCAGGGCTCTATTACATTTCATCATATCTCATAGCTGAAGGTGCCAACCAGAGAAAAAGTAACCCTAAGGAAATCATTCTTGGTCAAACCACTAGGCCAAATCCCTCTGAACCAGAAAACAACTATTTGGTATGACAAGATGCAAGTCCCATAGCGTAAAACATGCATGAGGAACTCTCGCTGCAACTCATCGATAAGATCAAATAAGGGAAAAGGTGTTGAGAGTTGCACTCAAAATAAAATAGTCAGATCTATAGTTACCAAAGAAGACATACTCTGGGGCTTCAAAATATCAATGAAAGTGAAAAAAATTATTCAGGTTTGGAAAATTTCAGTCTAAATCCTGATTGAGAGGGGTTAAATGTACTTGTGTTTCGTGCATCCAGTCCTCAGTTTCCATTAGTAGAATTATGCTAAAGTTCTTAAGTTACATTGAACAGGCCTACAGGAAATCAGATTCAAAACCAGGAGATTTATACTAGTCTGTACAGTATGATTTTGAAATTAGCATAGTTTGGCAACTTGTTGCTCTTGAGTTATAACAAGAAAATGGAATTTCGTTATCAGAGAACCAATTTAAAACAAGGTCAAGACTTGCAGTCTCTGTAGTCAAACTTCAGTTAAAAGATACAGATTTGTGCAAGATTGTAGACCTTGAAGTGCCTGGTTAATGAACCTTTTCGGCCTCTATGTGGCACTTGAGTGCTCATAGAATCGGAATTTGAAATATTTCAAATAGAAGTTCCACTCTGTCATGCATAAAAGATCACCTGTTGGTAGTATGTCTATGTAAGAGGATGGAAAAGCAGAGGAAAGCACAGATGTTACAGGGGTAGAGACTGTGGCGATGCAAACTCCAGTGACTATGCACAGAATTGAACTTTTATGGCTATTCCCATTTTTTATTTTATCTTATTGCTATAGAAATATTTTATTAGCATTTCCTCATTACATCATCTTTGAAAATGGCATCAAATGTGCTCTGTTCACCCCATCTCTATCACTCCGATACCTACTGATCAGGTTTACTGCCTGGGTTATCCAGCCCTCTCGCCCTTTCCTCTAACCGCTTTGAACTGTTCCTTCTCAATGGATGACATCTTTGTAGTTCATCCATGATCCCCAGATGTTTTGGTGTTTGAGTGGGCACCCTCTGGCCTCGTATATTGGTCTCTCCATGATCCTACATTGGTCTAAACCAGACTCCCATTTCTCCCGGCTTGAAACCTTTTCTCATCTCCACATCTGTGCAAATAGCACATTTCACAATTACTAGATGTGATCCCAAGAACAAGTCTTGATAACTTCTCCTACGCAGACCATCTAATATATTCAGCGGTACTATATTTGGTGCTAATGTTAGTGCGGTACCCACCCCTCACAGACGGTCCGTGCTTTTCTGTACCAAAATCTCCAGATGACGGTACATCCTCGGATAATGTGAATAAAGTCACCCATTTACGATTTACCCTTCAAGCAGATGGAGGATCAATGTCTTTGGAAGCACCAGAGTTGCTGTCTGGTGATGTCTACGTGCTGTCGATAGTTGAACTGTTTGAGTCTGTATCTAGCGGAAATAGGCATCTTACATGGGTCCATTACTGCAGTTGTCCAATCAATATCTTCAAGCGGACTGATGTCTGCCTCCCATCCCCTGTCAATTATGGAAATGTGTTTGGGGTATGTTTTATCATGGGCTTGCATATACTAGAAATCATCTTATCTGCAAACTGTTCTAGTATGAGTTTGACCTCCAAGGGATTGAAGTCTGGTATGGGTGTTGCGGTGGTGAGATACAACTGCAGTGCATGGGGTAGTTAAAAACAGTAGAAGAATTGAGATGGGTAGAACAAAAATCTCCTAGGTCAGCAAAGGATCTCACACAGTCAAGTCAAGTCAAAGAAATGTCATTGTGTGGTTAATTAAAACCATGACAATATAGAACATTTAAAAGAGAATTAAAACCATGGTATGCAGAGGTCACAGAAGTAAAATAGATCGATCATTATTGTGGTGCCGTCTAACATAAATGGATATATGTCAAAAGATAGAACATGTCATTTAAAATCTACTATAGTTGACTTAATGGCAGTGTATTTGTTTAAAATCAATTACAAATAAACCAAAATGCACAGTTCGTTGAAATGGGTAAATCTTTGTAGGACCAACTGATATAGGAGGACATTTGATGTCAGCAGATAAAATACATAGTTTAAAATCAGCAATCATTAAATAAAGACAGTATAGTTGTTTAGAGTCAGTTGCAGGTGGGCCAAAGTGCAAGGTGTGTATTGTCAGTCGGCAGTCGTCACTGGGTTTTATTGTTTTTTATTAAGAAGGTCCTGCACCACTTTGAAGAATTTGGCTATTCTTGCCAGTTCAGAAGGGACCATGGTGCTGAAAATCCAATTCGTAGCGTCATTGCAAGTCCTTATACCATGGGCTAAGAAAAGTGGCTTTAGCAGTGACCGCGTAAAGTGAAGCAGCGACGGACAGCAACAGAGTAAGTGTGGAAAGGTTTCAAGTTTGAAGCCGCACAGCCTGCGCTTAACAATATTGGAGAGGGGCGACCAGTTTGGATTAAAATCTTTAATTTGTAATGTCATTATCCTCGCAGCCAAAATTTGGGTAAAGCAGACTTTCCCCATTGTCCAATTAAGATCTGGCTGTGGCTGCAGGCCACGTGGCAAAAATTATCGTACGAAGTTGCCATGGTCTTTAAAAGTGGAGTGGACTTGATGTTTTCCATATATGCGGTCTTCGAGAGGAGTTTTGTCTGTTTTTTCAATATACTTTTCACTGTTGTGTACATGAACGATGGAGCATTTAGGTTGGTCAAGTCTATTTGGAGCGTGTCTGCTGCTGGCATTAAATAGGTGGACTGAGGATTGTTTTTTTTTTCAAATATATTTTGAATAACAAACTTCAACGTGCACGGCATGGCCGAGATGCAACTGTGATAATATTTTAGAAAGTCCCCATGTTGGCCCATTTTAGACCATCTAAACCAAATTCAAGTCTCAGCAATGATCCCTTGGTGTAATATGGCAGCCTGAACACTCTTTTGTATACTTTTAGATGTAATTTTTCCGTGTTTTTAATGAGTTGTCCCAGGACGGCCTCACTGCCATAAGTGATAGCGGATGGTAGTACAGCCTAAGCACTTTTCGTATTGGGACTGAGGTGGGGCTTTCAAGGGCAGCGTTCAGTTGGCAAAGCCTGGTGGCAATTAGTGCAGCCTTATCTTTGGGGTGGTTCAAGGTAGTTATAATATTTTGCTCCTGTTATTTTTAAGGGGCCGAGAGACCAGTGATGATTTATTTGCTTGCGCCGCCTTCCAAATGATATCACCTTTGTTTTTGAGACATTTACTATCATCTTGTTGGTCTTACTATATATGTAAAGGGCGTTTAGGGCTCTCTGGATCCCTATTTTTGAGTTGTCAAGCAAAACAATGTAGTCCACATTTTTTCCTATTTTTGGTGGTATTAAGTTGGCGTGACTTAGTGCCGAAGACATGTCTGCTGTATATAGATTAAAAAGCGTTGGAGCTAGCATGCATCCTTGCTTCAGGCCTTGGTTGGTGTCGATCTTGCTTGTTAGCGCAGTCTCTGACAGCTTGACCCTCATCCAAGTTGATGAGTACAGCATGATGATAGCATTAAGCAGGTCGCTTGGGATGCCCCACACCTGGAGTTTGCTCCATAGTATGCCCCTGTCCACCAGGTCAAATGCTGAAGAATAGTCAACAAAGACTGCATAAAGAGCAAGTGATTTTTGGCTGTTCACCTGGTGTTTGAGGTAGGAAAGGGTAACTATGTTGTCCAGTGTGGAGGAGTTTGGTCTGAGTCCTGTTTGTCAGAAAGGAATTATCACGTTTGTTGTTGCCCATGACTCAAGATCTTTTAAAATGGCAGAGGAATTGCATCTTGGCATCAATGTCCAATAGGGCAATCAGGCAGTAGTTGGTGGGGTTCTGTCTGTTGCCCTTTTTAAAAATTGGATGCAGAATTGATCCTCTCCAGCTGTCAGGTACTTGGCAGAGCTTGAGACGTGCGAAACAGTGGTGTGAGGATTTCATACCACAATGCTGAGTCGTCTTTGAACAGTTGCGCTGGGAGCCTGTTAGGGCCACACGCGCCTGATGCTTTTGTTTTGCATATGACTTTTTGATGTTATTAATTGTAAACTTTAAGACACCTCAGTTTGGGTCATCCGTGCGGCCTAAGGTTTCTGGTGAAGGAGAGCAAGGTTGTTCAGCTACGTATAGTTTTTTTACGTGCAGGGTCCATGTAGCTTCATTTATGGTGTTAGAACTAATGATGTCCTGGCGTGTTTTGTTTTTGATGTGCCTCCATAAGTCGGCCTGGTTTTGCTTACTCATGAGCGAGTATACGTATTGCCACTCCTTTTCCCTCTCCTGATTTTTTACCAACCATATCAATTGTTTGTGTTGTATTCTTGCATCCCTCAATTCTTGTTGCAATGCAGCTTTGGTCTGTTGGTTATGGTTATGGATTTTGTGGTTTGCTTTCATCAGCTTACAGATGTGGTATTAGCTGATCAGTATGGATTGATTTTTATAGGGGTTTTTTGACAAAGAGCGCCCGCGACCTGGAGAAAAGGCTAGTGATTTATGGATGCCCCTGATTATGGATTCCCAATGGGTGAAAACATGTTCGCTGCTTTGGGCCTGGAGGACCTCACACTGTTCATCTTTCCCCCATCCCTCAGAGAAGAAATTTCCATTGTGTCTCATCTTTCAAACTTGGCTTGTGCATCTACCTGTAGGAGTACCTCTCACATCCAAGATGGTGTTGCTGGTGTTAGTTCACTATGCCATCCCCTTGTGCTCAGTGCATCCCTCCAGGTGGTCAGCTGCTTGTCTTCATAGAGCAAGCTGAATGAGGGTTTGTCATCAAATCCCATTTCTCACTAAGGTACACTGGGTTGGAGTTTGAAGTGAACAGTCATTTACCACAATTTGGCGGGAGGCATGGTAGTATGCATTTATGTCTGCCATGCCCAAGCCACCATCAAAGGCTGGTTTGCAGCATTTATCCACGTCCTATTTGGGCCCCTTATTGTTCCAGATGAAGGCTAAGAGTTGGGAGTTCAATTGTCAGAAAAAGTGTGGAGTCCACCTTTATGGCAAGTTTTACATTATGCATAAAAGATAGGGGGAGCGCTACGAATTTTATTAAAGCAACTCTGCCTATTAGAGACATGGTTGGGGATCCAATGTTGGGTATATGTTTCTAATTTATCTACCAATGGAATGAAATTTCCCATCCATGTTTGGGTTTCAAGCTTTGCAATTCCCATCCTGAGTTATCAATATTTCAAAGGTCCCAGTCCTCTCCAACACCTGTGTTGGACTTTGCTCTGGAATGACATTGAGCTTGGCCCAATTCATCTGGAGTCCTTCCCTGTCCCCGAATGAGGTTAGTAATCTCTCTAAACTGGGGACCGTGCATTCAGATTCTCTAAGGTATATCAAGAGGTCGTCAGCATATTCAGGTACACGTCCTACCCACCCCGGGCCCCATCTGAACTCCATGATATCATAGACCCCTCGTATGCACTCCATCAATGGCTCCATGGCCACGTCCAACCTTGAACAGAATTGAGAGTGCCCTTCAACTTTCATCATGGCTCTCAATTAGCAATACAGCTACTTTACCAACTAAATAAACTCTGGGCCCGGAGGGGCGGAGCTTGCCGAGGCTCAAGATGGCCGTGCTCTGAGCGAGCTCCGCGAGCCATCCTTTCCATCCGTAAATATCCTGACATCGGCGCATCTACTATATGCCTAAATCAATGGATGGCATCGTGCTGGTGCTGCTCCTTCGCCAGGTGTCCATGTAGCTGCTAACGGGTGAGACTACGGGTTGCGGGCGGACGCGGCCTGCCTCTGCGGCCTGTGCACGGTGCTTGCGTGCCCGCTGCCTGATTTGGAACCTTTGTGGCTGCGGAGCGGTCCCGGGTCTTGTGGGACATTCCGGCGGCCGGCCGGCCGAAGTAACCCTGCTTGCCGGCGCGCCACTGTCTGGCTGTGAGAGGAGGGTCGTCAAGACTGTGGCCCGGGCTGGCCGGACGTAGAGGGCGCCGCCCGAGTGGCACGAAGAGCGAGTGACTGACTTCTGGGGGCCTAACTAGCTGACGGCGGCAGCCAGCGCTGACGGTTGACCTGGCTGCTGGGAGCGGTGCAGCCTGCGGTGGTCCGTGCCTGGTACAGCATCGCTGCCTTAACCATCGGAGTGGAGGTACGTGCTGCTGCGGGACTTGCGAGAGGCGCGGCCGGACTGGGGCTGGGCCCTCGCTCATCCCAACTGAGATTGCTGCCATTACTGTGTGGGGCTGGAAGGACCTGGATTCGGCGCCCCCTTGGATTGCCTGCAGTATTGCGGTTGTGCCTACAATCTCCATAAGCACTGAGCCCATTCTTCGCCGGGCGTCGACGGCGATAATAGCGGCAGTACTGGAGGGGCATTGATAACCTCACCTACGCTGCCTCCTTGTGCTGGGCAAAACAGTGGTGTGACTCCAGGTGCAAAGCATACAAAAGAGAGGAGCCTGCGACAGTAAAGCGCCATACTTGATTATCGTACTTGAGGCTTGATCTTGCTGTTATGTGATAGAGGGCCTACGGGAGTATTGGCATGTAAAGGGATAGAGTGGATACCCCTCCGTTCGCGCCCTACAGCAGCCTGTGGTTGCCCATCATTCCTGATCCCTCAGATTCACCGCAGGACCTGGGCCTGTCCCAGTGCGGGGTCGGGTGTACTTTGTTCCCCTGATAATAGTGCTAGGGTTGCAGAGAGGGATGGACGTGAGGAGGCCGTGTCCTCCTTGAGCATCAGAATGGGCAAGGTGGACAAGACCCAGCCCAAGCTAAAGTTCGAACAAGAAAAATCAAGAAACAGAGAAATGGAGGGGGCCCGGTCCCTGGATGAACAGACGGACCTTGAGGAGGAGCCAGCCGGCGATATAAAACAGATTCTGGCGGCGATGCAGAAGAGCCTCTCAACTATCGATGGGAAAATTGATTCTTTGGCTTATCGTATAGACAGAATGTCGGAGCGCCTTGATAAACAAGCTGAGCGCATCGACATGACTGAGAGATGGGTGTCTGAGGTAGAGGAGGCGCAATCGGAAGTGGACACTGTCCAGAGACAACTGGCGAAAGTGATTACTACATTGCAAGACAAGGCAGAAGATTTGGAGGCTAGATCTAGGAGAAGTAACATTCGTATCACGGGACTGCCTGAATCCACTGCAATGGGTAACATGGAAGTGTTCATAGAAAAGCTCCTTGTAACCCTTCTGGGCCGTGAGATCTTCTCTGATATGTTCGTTGTGGAACGCGCTCACCGCTCTCTTGGCCTAAAATCACCCCCGGGGGGCCGCCGCACCCGGTGATAGCAAAATTGTTAAATTATAGAGACATGGATGCGGCCCTAAAGCAAGCCAGAGAAAAAAGAGATCTACAGTACGAAGGCTCTTCGATATCATTATACCCTGACTTTACCATGAAGGTGCAGGAGGCCAGGCGGCAGTTTGCCCCATTAAAACGGCGTCTGCGGGAACAAAACATGGACTACGCAATGCTGTATCCGGCCAGGCTGAGAGTCGTGATGAACGGCAAGTCTAAGATCTTCCTGGACCCAAAATCTCTACAGAAGGCCCTCAAGGATTGCACTAGGACGGAAGAGCAGAATAAAGAGGCGGAAAGGCTCGACGAAGTGCCAGGCGGTGGCATGGACGAACAGGATTGAAATATTCTTAACTGGTGAATCTTTACACTGGTATTGTGGCTGGAATACTAGACACAAGTCTAAGAATTGTACTAAAATACTGGGTCTGACTGAGCTAATATATGTGCCCAAATTATTAGAGTCTGCCAACTACGTTGTAGTGGAATCAGCATACCGCAAGTATTGTTATGGATATGTTAATAGGATTTGGGGGTGGGCTGCATTGTTTGTTAACCCGAACTTTTGATCAACACACTGTTTGTATGTGAGAAGGGGGAGACTCACCATTTGTTAGTGAGCTGAAAGAGTTCCCAAAATGTCTTTCACGGATGTCCCAGATGCGCTTGGATGGCACTACTATGTACTATCTTAGTGGTGCACTTAGCGAAGCCAGGGTAACATCCGCCCCCGCGTGTTACTCACTATATGGCTTTTCGCCTTATCTTCTATGTGGGGAAGGGAGGGGGGTGGGGGGATTTCGACTGTGCTAAGTTGGGGACTGCATGGCGTGGGTGGGGTTTTGTTAAGTGGGTGTTTTTACAGTTTTTTTTGTTATGGTCACAATGTGCATAGTATGTTTATCAATACTTGTTGGGGAGTCCCGCTGCAGGGTGGAGCCCTGGAGTGCTTACCTGTATGGTTATAGAAGAGACATTGCTAAGGATATAAACCCCTATTCTAATTCTGGGGGATAGATTGCGGCTGTTAACCTGGAATATCAGGGGATTGAACGACTTCAGAAAAACTAGGAAAGTAATTTCTTATCTTTCGAGACATAATATAGACATAGCTCTGCTGCAAGAGTCCCCTTTGCCGGGGGATAGTCAGATGTTAACTCGTAGACGATTGCATGGCTCCTTTCATGCCGCCGGCTTTTCTACCCACGCACATGGTGTAATTACCTTGGTTAACCCTAGAACTGGTATTTCATTGGAGTCTATTGATACAGACAAAGAGGGGAGGTATATCATTTCCAGATGCAAAGGGAAGGGAATGGAATTCATTATAGTTAACGTTTATGGCCCGAATTTTGACCACCCGCAATTGTATCGCAAACTTCTTGGGCGCCTGCGTCGGCTTCCACCGTCTCCACAAATTTGGGGCGGTGACTTTAATTGTGTCCTCGACCCGACTCTAGATCGCTCTGGGGGCCCGGCTCGACGGCAGTCACTAGCTGCTAAAGCTATAGAAGACGCTGTTGCTGAACTTGGCATGGTCGATGTATGGCGCTGGAGGTCTCGCGGGGCGGGTGGATTCACGCACTACTCAGCCCCTCATGACCTGCATTCCAGGATTGATTATTGGTTCACCTCCCGATCATTGAGTGCGGCAATTAATGGCTGTGAAGTACACCCTCGTTCGTACTCAGACCACTCTCCTATACAGCTAGAGCTTGAGACCCCACTAAAAAGGCCTGCCCCATTTACTTGGAGATTCCCACCCTATGCACTAATGGATAATGTGTTTAAATCAGAACTGTCGGAATCTATTGAAAGCTTTTTCGAGATAAATGTTGGCTCTGTAACTCAGTTTGCTACGGTGTGGGAGACTTTTAAGGTCTACATTAGAGGGATAGCTATGGCCAAGCACTCAGGGGTTCTGCGTTCAATCAGAGGGGAAATGGAAGTGCTTGAAAAGAAAATGGCGGCTCTGGAGCGAGAGGTGGCAGAGGGTGGGGGCGATCGAGCCATTGAGGAGCTTAAAAAGAATTTGGAGGAGTATCATTATGCCACGGATAGGGAAGTTAAGTGCTTGGGGAAATACGCGGTTGCTAAAACATATGGGGAGAGAGAGCGACCAGGTGCTACGGTAGCAGCTATATTGAGAGGCAGACGCAAGACAACTAGCGTCACGGAACTCCGTGCCGCTACGGGGGAGATGTTGCGGGATCCGGACTCCATAGCGGATAGATTTCGAGGTTACTACTCGGAGCTCTACCAAACTAGGTTGGCGAGGGAGGAAGCAGCAGTCCTAGATTATCTTGGGCATATTAAGCTTCCGTGGTTTGCAGATGAGCATAGGGAATATCTCATGAGACATCTGGAAGACTGGGAGGTTCGCGGAGCCTTGGGGGCTATGCGCTCAGGGAGTGCCCCGGGCCAGGACGGCCTAACGGTCGCTTTTTATAAGGAGTTCAAGGACCTGCTGATCCCGCATCTGATCACACTGTTCAAGGAGATAGGAGAGAGTGGAATGATGCCCCGTTCCATGCGTGAGGCCCTGATAGTAACTCTTTTAAAGCCGGGCAAGTCACCAGATGAGTGCTCATCATATAGACCGCTGTCGCTTCTGAACGTCGACACAAAGCTCTTTGCCAAAGTCTGGCTCCACTGGTGCCATTATTGGTTGCTCCAGAGCAGTCAGGTTTTGTCCCGGGCCGCACTCTTACACACAACTTGCGTACAGTTTTTGGCACAATTCAGCATACAAAGCCGGATATCAAGGCTGCCGCTATTAGTTTAGATGCCGAGAAGGCCTTTGATTCAGTTGAATGGCACTTTATGATGGCAGTTTTAGAACGTATAGGAGTAGGAGACCTCTTCTTACAATTAGTTAAAGTTTTATATACCTCACCTACAGCCAGGATCAGAGTGGGGAATCTGGTGACGTCTCCTATTACAATTTCGAGGGGCACCCGTCAGGGATGCCCGCTCTCGCCTTTACTCTATGCTGTTGTGGCAGAGCCCTTGGCTTGCGCCCTCAGAGAATACCATAGCCACAGAGGAATACGTTTCCCTGGATATAGTTTAATCATTTCCACTTATGCTGACGACACCCTTCTGTATATCAGAGATCCTGAGGTTAATTTATCCCCGGTTTTAAGGGAAGTTGTACGCTATGGGGAATTCTCGGGCCTGAAAATCAACTGGACTAAATCCACCATTTTCCCCCTCACTACAGCCATGACACCGTTGGAATTAGACTTTCCCTTGAGCTGGTCCACTGACTCTGTGCGCTATCTAGGCATTCAAGTACACACCAATTCGTAGATAGTGTTTAGCGAGAATTACGGCAGAGCAATAGCTAAATTGGAAGATGATGTTTCCAGATGGATGCGATTGCCATTGTCTCTCCTGGGACGTATATCTTTAATGAAGATGGTAATGCTACCTCGATTTCTATTCTTGTTTTTAAACATCCCTATGGTTCTTCCAACTCACTTTTTTAAATATATCAGGTCCCTGCTGGTTAGATTGGCTTGGGCTGGTAAGCAGCCCCGAGTGAGATGGGATATCTTGACACTGCCTTACTCGATGGGCGGTTAAGGGGCACCGGATTTGGAGCTTTACTACCGTGTGGTGCAGTGTACTCACGCATTTTATTGGCTGCACCAACAACCCTCTCCCCCGCACTTGCATATAGAAAAGGTTGCGGTTGCGCCTTCTCCCCTTGCCCCTTCTTTGCACCGAGTGTCATCCCGGCGAATGGGGCTATTGGACTCCATAAACGCCACTGCTCACGCATGGCAGAATTTAATAAAAAGACAAGCTGCCTCAATCCTGTACTCTCCACTCACCCCAGTGGAGTGGTGCCAATGGCTGCCACTGGTTAATGAACTGGAGGTTTCACGTGCCCTTGCCTCCTTAGACATTTCCAAAATAGGTGATCTTTTTGAGGAAGGAATGGGACGGCGTTGGGAAGAGATAGTCTCGGAAAAACAACATATCACCCCGCTCACCATATTTCACCTTCATAGGGTTAGGCACGTGCTCTGTGACTTACTCGGGGAAGAGATGATGGAACCCCCAGAAGTTGCCCCCTTCTCGCTGATATTGCGTGCAGAGTCTACTTGTAAATTAGTTTCTAGGCTCAATAGCACGACACAAGATTATCGGAAAAACTTCTATATTAAGGCCAGATTGGAGTGGCAGGCGGACTTGGAGGTTACGCTTGATGATGATATATGGCGCTATTGCTGCGTGGCCATGCAACGCGTCTCCCTGAATGGCAGACATCGTCTTATTCATTTTAAATTTCTTAACAGGGTATATTATACCCCCATCTGACTGCATAGATACGGCCTTCGGGACTCTGTGAGATGCGAGAGATGCAGAGCAGACCAAGCAGGGTTTATGCATTTAGCTTGGCTATGTCCAGATATAGCTACATTTTAGGTATTAATTTTCCGAAAACTGAGTGATATCATTGGGGAGCCTCTGACGCCCGATCCTCTGCTAGCTCTTATTGGGTATTCTAAACATGTTTGGAAAGAAATACGAAGGCTAGTGGATATGGGTTTATTACTGGCTAAGCGTGAACTTGCTAAGCACTGGGCCCGGGGGTCTCCTCCTACAGTAGCACAGTGGTCTAGGAATATGCTGTACTGCAACACTCAATCCGAACTATATAGTGAGTTGCTCCCCCCTCAGAGCTGCCCTAAAAAATTCTGGAGCCTATTTCAGAGCTACTTAGCTGGCCTAGGTTGACTATTTCTGGGAGTTTGTATTGTACATTGTTGTAGGGAGCGCACGTTTAGTGATCTCTGGGCAAGAGACATACCATATGTTAGGTTTTTACACTGACTAATTAGTATCCCTTTTGTGTTTTTTCATGTTTATGTCATTTATGTAATCCTTGTACAGCACTTTGTCATGTAGTATCACAAGTCACTCTTTGTACACCACAGTCACTTGTATATTCGCTGCATGTTTTTTGTGTTATAGACAGCCATTTCCAATATTTACAGATGTATAAATACTAAGTAAATAACTTTATTTTTGCTAAGACAGTTGTCTCTCTTTGGTGTGTTCCGTGAAAGCATGAGTATAACTTGCAATTTCGTGGTGTATTTACTACCCTGAACAAAGCAATTTGCCTACCCGACAGAACCACTTGCTTTATATATTGTACTTACCCAGGTTCTGAGGGACACAGGGTTACCCCATTATCTTTAAAGGTTTTTACACTGGGCACTTGTTAGACTAAAGAAGCCTGCATGCCGTATAGAGAATACTATCCACAGGATGTCTCCATGAGATAACGCTGTACCCGGGGGATAAATGCTAGCCTAGAGTTTGATCCACAATGGATCATTTTTAATGGCATTTTATATCCTTGAATGTATAATACCTTGGTCATGAAACTCGATATCTGTAATGTCATTTGACCGTAATGTATATGCACTGTGACTACTGCCTTCCTTTTTTCGTTTTTTATTTTAATCTGGCTTGATTTGTATTGTTTGTGTTATTTTTGTAAAATCAATAAATAAATAAAAAATAAAAAATTATAATAAACTCTGGGCCCAGGTTCATTCGATCTAAGACCACAAGTAGGTAAACCAAGTTATATCGTAAAAGGTCTTCTCCAACTCAACTATGAGAAGTGCCAGGGGCTTGTTAAGGTTATAGGTTAAGGGCCAGGGCCAGAGCATTAAATACTCTCCAAATGTGGTGGTGAGTAGCACTATGGGGCATGAAACCACTTTAGTTCATATGGACCATGGAGCAAATTACACTGGAGAGTCTTAGCTAGGATTTTAAACTCCACATTAATTAATGAAATTGGTTTACAGGACTTACATCCGTCTGGAGGCTTTGTTTAGTCTATTTCTTCTTCCTAATAGCATGGCTATTGGAAGGCCAACTATGAAATATTGTATTCTGACTACATAGTCCAACTTTTGTGGGCCAGGTAGATCACAGCAATAATTGTGAACATGTGGGCCATTTCCCGGGGTTTCTCACCAAGCGTCCCTCCTTCTCTGTGAGGCATTAAATGGTCCCCCTCTAATCTATTCCGACCTAGACAGTATATTATTTTCCCAACACTATTGCCTTGTTTGTAGATTCTTCACTTGGATGTCTGCTACATCAGTCTGGCCTCATCCTTCGGATTTTGTGGACAGCACAGTTTAGTGGGTTCTAGGTGCAAAATTATTCTGGTTTCAGTGTTAATCCCAGTCCTGGGCCTCTGCCTCCATGACTTCTGCCTCTAGGTGTTCAATTTTTTGCATTCTGTCTCATTTGAGTTTCGATAAAAAGCTAATCACTATCCCGCATACATCTTGCTTAAAGACCTTTGAAGGAAGTGACCCGATAATGGGCCACCCGGGCCAATCTCGACCTCCTCTAGCCTTCCAAGAATGAAGAGTCGATGACGCAGTAGAGAATACAAACAATCTAGTTTATTCACTGCAGTGGAGTCCAATCAGACCAGCCTCCTATGAAGGCTGACGAGGAACTGACTGTTACAAGCATAAAGTTACATTATGTATGTTGCGGAGCCTACAAAGACCCGTCTACCATGGAAAAATACTGGTAGGTGTCGTAATACAATGGGGGTACAGAACATAAGTCTCGATTCTGCAGCCTGGTACAAGCTATCTACATTTCAAGGTTGTCTGGCCTATCTTCCCCTCTAGATAGGTGGGAGAAGGCCTCGATCTCAGAAGAAAGGCATGCGCTAACGAGCTAACATGGGCATTGAAGAAACGAAACTCACCAAGAACCATTTCTCATAAATGAACAAAACACAGTTTCGAGTAACAGTTTCGATTGCATTAGAACATGGCGTCTTTCTAACTAAAATGGCGGCACAGATGTCAACCTAACTGGTGCGACATCTGTATCAACTCATTACATTTTACACACAATACGTAAATATAATGTATTTAGCCATATAAATGCTAACATAATATGAAGTAAAATATGAGTAAGAGGTAAAACTACGTTTCAATTCTATCAGACCCTCCTTTTAGCATTTTTAGCGAAATCATCTTTATTTGCGCTATCAGGTAAGGGTGTTTACAATTCTAATGGCTCAGAGCAAACTTTATTGGATAAACAATAATGTGGCTAAATAGTATCACATATAGTGATAAAGTTCACTGAAAAGAATTGCGATATTAATCATCAGCAACACAAGTACCATCAGAAACAGAATTGGCAAGGGAAGTACTTGATCCAAAAACTCCCTCATCCAACTGCATGAGGGTGTCAAGCACTTGTTGAAGCATTATTTTAGTATTGGTGTCATGAATCGAACTTCTTTTGGGTGTAAGATAGGTGGCACAATATGAACAACATAAAGGAAAACACTGTATCAGGACACAGCAGCAAATTAGAATAACAATGAAATATATCACTTTCTCTAAGATCCAGCCCCAACCATCAAACAGGGACCAACTCCAATTGCCGCTCTCCATGCCCTTAACGTTATCCAAGATGTCTAAAATATGTTGGGTAATATTTTTCTCCATATTCGTGATGCCGACCACGCACTGATCTCCTATTACAGTGCATGCTCCACCATTCTTAGCTAGGATAAAATCTACAGCATACCTTGTTTGTTCGGAGTATATGCGCATACTTTCTAATTGAGTGGTGATGTCTCGTAAAGCTGCCACTGTCGAATTGGATAAAATTTGTAATTTACATCCAAAATACTCTCTAGCACGTTCACCTCTGGCCATAGCAGTACCATCGAATGTGATAATAGAAGAAAGGATGTACCCAAAGGTAATAACATTGCTATAATTATTAAGTTCCAAATCTGTAACTCCTTCGCAGAATTCCTTGGTCAATGTTCTTTTTACCCATCTTATTTTTGGTTTACTATGCCTGCAAGGTACCCCAAGAGGTAACACCATTCCCAAAGATACATCTTCTGTACCATTGTACATATTAGAATAGGTGCCATTGGACAGAAATTAGAAACCGGGGTGCGCATAGAGTGGACCTTGGTAATCTAATGGAGCATATCTAGTGCTCATGCCTTTCATACTAGGGTCATCCTTTTTCCCTAAAGGTAGGATATTTTTGTATACTATTTCTCCTGAACAGTTAAGATACAAATAAGTATCAGTACTATTTAATTCAGGGCAACACGCAGGATATATTCCTGCCTCTTGAGTGACAGTCAGATCTTGATAATGCCATCCTGTCAGTGTAATATTCCGTTTGCTGAAATATAGATCACCACAATACATTTCAGGCCTACATCTCGGATACCCTGTACCTCTTGGTTTTTTATAATATAGACATGGTCCAGGGTATCCCAAACCAAATTCACCTTTTACCTCTACGAAGGTGGAGGGACGAACATATGTGTAATTTACCAGTGAGAGGGGATAGGCTGTCCATAAACTTGTAACAGAATCAGTAGGATAACAAGCTGTGTTATCCCCAAAGAATTTTCGGTGGGTATCCAGAAAAACATTATTGTGCATAGTGCGCTTCTGACAATCTGAGGGAACCGCTTGATACAAGACACATGACGATGTGACCCCAGAGCATTCCATTACCCAGAACAGCCCCCCTCCCCCCAATAAGAGCAGTAATATACATGTGACCCAAAAGATCTTTTTCTTGAGCAACCATTCATAACCAACCCGCTCTGGGCGCCTAGCAACAAGACCTTGTTCAACTACTGCAAGGGGGCGACAAAAAAGATAAATTTTCCCTATATTTATATTCATAAATCAAAGCATCAAAAGAAAGAACGACTTTAGATGGAGCCAATGATGGAAAACTCACAAAAGAATAAAAAATAAAAATAAATCAAAAGGAATTGTGAATCAGGGTCCGTTCCAAGCCTCCCTGGCAGGCTTCTATTGTCCACTCCTCAGTGGTGCTATCGAGCACTCTCGCGTTGGAGCCACACCGTTGCAGCTCATCGGCAAATGTTCACTGTTCTCAGGATAGGGCACTCTCCCTCCTTGGAAGATACCCTCAACTTATCCTGTCCTGCGTCACAGGCAGTGCACCAATCTTCTGATCTCTAATCTAACAGGAAGATGCAAAAACAGGGGACTTTTTTTACTTGTCTTATGCAATGAAGTCCATCCCTAACTACACTCACTCTTCTTTTGGCGCACCACCTTTCCGTCGAGGACGCAAATTATACCTGTTTTTTCCAGGCAAGGTCTCATCTTGAAGTAGAATCTGAAATTCAGGGGATGTTGAGGACTGACACTCAGGTTCCAGGGGGTCAGATAAGGTGGAACCCTGAGCAGCCCTTATTTCCGGGGGAACTGCTTCGTTTAGCACATCATCATTTTCTGCCTCTATTTGCGTCCAAACCAATTGAGCATCAGAGGACGGAAGGAATTTCGGGACCTTGTAAGTTTCGTGATCTCCGATGCCTTCTCTCACCCACGCGTCATAGGGCAGGGGCAGAGGCACTCTCTTACAGTGAGAGGCATGCACCCAGTTCTTCCGACCTTCCACTCTCACCGCCGTCCTTGTGGCGATAAGGACCAAATAAGGCCCCTTCCATCTTGGCTCCAAGCCGTCCTTTCTCTGAAAGCTTTTAATCAGTGTGTAGTCACACCGGCTGAATCGTGTGCCCAGGCCCCTCAGGTGCTGGAGGCAGAGCCTCGTGTATCTGTTGATGAATAGAACGTAAGCTTTTAGTAAGTTCATACAAATAGTCAACCAACAAAGGGTACTCTATATCCGAGAATCTCTTCGGTCGCTGGACAACCGAAAACTGCCTCATAAGGACATAATGGACTGGAATGGGCAGTCATTCTAGTGGACAGCAAAGCAAGAGGTAATGCATCTGGCCATGGCAACCCAGTACTCTCTCTCACCTTTGCCAACTTTAACTTGAGAGTACTGTTGTAGGGATTCTGCACATACACAGAGCTATGCACAGGATAATAGGACCTCGGAATATAGTGGTGAGCCAACAATAAACCTTAGCACCTAAAACCCCAACCCGACTAGCTGTAGCGTCTCATTAGCAACAATGCTACCAATGATTAGACAACCCAGAACACGGTATCTCTCTCTCAGGACTCGCAGTAGCAAGAACACCCTTTCATAACTCACTCATACCTGTCCACAACGCGCGTAAGAAGAGACACTGTATAGTTTAAAATGTTTATTTCAACTAACGTGCTCTAAGATACAGTACACGTGCCAGTACTATCAGCATAATACATAAGGATAATATAAGCAGCATAGTTACAACTCCATAGAATACAAACGGGGAAAGCATTTCATAAAGCAGTGGATATAGGGCTAAATGACCTTACCACCCTCCCCGTGCTAGTAGCTAGTTTATTATAAAAATAGAAGACCTCTGGGCATTGTCAGGCGAACCCTCATACCTCAATATCTAGATGCAAGTTTTACATCATCAGACAAGCACAGCTCTTCTCTCTGGAAAGGTTTCTCTCGAAGTGTCTCTAACAGTGAAAAACACAATATTAAAAGCACACGAATTTCTCCAGGGCAGCTGTACATAGAGTGTTATGTCTAAGTGCGAGGGACTGGCCAAATCAGCAGGAACAAGGGACGTTGTTTTTCGACCTTGTACATGGTGTGCAGACGTAGCCCAAAAGGGAACAGGAGAAAAGGTGAAAGATAGAAATGCAGACAGTGCTAAAATAGCCGGGCAGAAGCAGGGGCTTGAAAAACAACGGCACAAAGTAACGTGCGCAAAAAGGCCTCATGGCAGCCAGGCCTAAGTCAACGTAGCAAGGCAGACCAGGAGGCCACAAACCACACGACACCCTCCCCTGGTCAGTCCATCGTCCAAGAAGATGACACAGTTCAAACAAATGGAGCAGAACAGAAACGTACGTCGTGAAGCGACCCCCAGGAAGGACAACAAAGGGGAGATGGTAAAAAAAAAAAAAAAATCCAGCGAAGGCCCTCTCAATCCAATAGAGTGTAAGTGCAGAAAAACGCCACACCTTCCAAGAGGACATCATTGGAATCGTCGGAAAAAAGCAACGCCATCCAGTCTAGTAATTCAAAGCAGCAGTCATGTTCCTCGCAAGAGGGAGCAGCAGTCATGTTCCTCGCAAGAGGGAGCAGCGAACAGCATTGCGGGACAACTTGCGTGGTACTCAATATAACTTTGTTGTAGGAGATTCCGAGCAGCCGCCCAGATATCCCATTGTGCCAAAATCCCCAGTGCAGCCGCACGCCCCATGTAGCCTGCAGCGGAACAGTCCCGTTCATGGGCCTCTAGGGGACCCACCAACTGAACAAAATCCGGAACAGACAAAGACGTATTGGAGAGGCAATAATCCATGGTCCACGAGAATGGACATCTGATGCAAGGCATCACAGGTTGCACGCAAGTGAAATACGCAAAGCGAAAAGAAAGTGTATAGGACACACTCAGTGTCGCCAACGGCAGGACGCCGAAGCCAGCGAGGATGCGTTCACGGAGCATCTGGAGCCGACCTGGGTTGAAAAGGGCCCATGGTGGTGCAGCCATTGCGTAGTAAACAGACCAACAGCAGGACACCAGCCGCTAAGGCGAGGATCAGTGGAAAGCCACCAAAGACGCTGGAAAAGATGGAATGAATAAAAGCCGGTATTACACCTAAAATAGTTTGAAAAGAGGTCACAAGGCCAGAGCCCACATCTTTAAAAAAGTGCACCAGACCTTCAGTGCGGGACGCATTAAAAACACGGTGAATCAGTTCACCGAAATGTTGTGGGAGGTTAGTGTTCAAAAGGGCCTGTATTTCACTGTGGGTACTTGCCACCTGGAGAATGAACGTCTCCCGGGCAGATGTGAGCATAACCTCCTGGTTCAATAATAGTGCCTTTATTCTGCTCAATTTATTGAAATTCGCCCTCAGAGTAGGAATGGAAGGCCAAACAGAACTATCTATGATGTCGTGCGGGGGAGGAAAAAGCAATTTTTTGCAGCAGACAACCCTGTGTGAAACTGTAACAATATAGGGTATGCCAGCCAGCATGCCACAGCAGTCTTGGTTATTCAAAAGCAGATAGCTACCATTTGCAAGCACAGTGAAAGTAGGAGAAATAGCAGGAGCAGGAATGCCCTTCAATACACAAGCAAGATTCGGAGCCGAAACGTTACAAGCCCCGTGCAATTGAATGTGTTTACAAACAAGGGAATGACCCACAGTTGAATCGCATGACTCCCCCGTGAGAAAAACCTCCCTTCCGTCTCTAAGGCATTTAAACATGAAAGGCAGGGACCAAAGTTCATGCAGGAAGGCACTGCCCAAAGGCTGGAAACGGCCTACAGGATAATGCTTCATGCACGAACTAAATTCAAACAATAAAAAGGCAAAGCGATAACCCCGTGTACTAGCCACACAGCAGAATCCAATTCTGCAACAGAGAATGGTAAGGGCTCTATTTTTTCGATATGTAACAGAGTGTATGCTGCATCTTTCATGGACATGAACCGCTGTTTCTCAGTTAAATTAAAAGGTAAGAATAAGGCAGAGGTGTTCAAAAATTGCCAAGGAACTTTCCCCATTTTAAGTGTTTGCAAAGTCCATGCAAACTGCATTACTGAACGCAATTGATTTTGACCATGATATAACACAGAAACATCATCTTGTACAATATCAACAACAGAGGAAATAATATTCTCTAATGTGTAAATGCGGGAAGACAGGGTATTAATACTATTTTCAACAACAGCAAGCACCTTTTCCAAATTTGCTTGATCGATTTCCCGAAGACGGGAAGCAGCTTCAATTTGCGAAAGGAGTTCATTGTAAGTTTCATAAATGAACCTCTTAGGTCGAGGGCCACGAGGCCCCAGAACAAAACCGGACAGATCAATGTTGCCTGATAGGAGCGATAAATGGTGTTTAACAGAATCTAAGGAAGAGTGCTGCAACCACTGTTTACATAATTTACCAACAGAATATGTTGTAACAGTACGAGAGTCAGAAAACCTTGGATCTGGCCTAACTTGTTTGTTGCCAAGATCTGTGTTATGAAAACGCAGTTGGCAGGCATTAGATGCAATGGGCAAAGCCAACCAGGGTGACTGAACAAACGTAGAGACATTAAACGAATTGTTCTGAAACAAAACCTGCAATTCGGTAAGGGACATATTAAAGTACAAGCTTTTGTTGGGAGTGGAAGACAAGACAGGAAAGGATGGGGCATTCAATTGTTTGGACGTAGCCAAACCCCAACAGGTCGTTTGATAGATGGTCTGATTTAAAAATAGAATTTGGGCTGGGATGAGGCAAGCACGGTGCAAGGCTTCTGTGCCCTGCACCTGCCATGCTTTGGAGCCCCAAATAGATTTTAAATCTATGGTGTCACGCCAGTGTTCATACCCACCCACAGCCAAGGCACTTAAAAAGGAGCCTGAATATAGCAATTTTGTATGGGTCAACATGATTTTCTGTGTGGATGAAGTGTTTAATTTAAAGAAATAGGACCCAGGGTTCGATCTGTTAAAATCGGTAAAATAAGTGAACTTATTTCTAAGAGTTTGGGAGCTACCTGGCAAAGGAGTCGGACAATGTTCCCATTGGGTGTAATTAAAAAGACCCCGAAGGGTACTGGGTTTATGGAGAAAATGGTTGCCCCAATGCTGGTAACAATACAAATCAGCATAACTTGCAGAATTCATGTACAGATCTTCAGCATGAAAAGCAGCATAATATTTCAAATCAGTAAATAATGCTTCAACTGCATGCACATCCCAATCGTCAGAATGAATATTATTTTTTACGACATCACCCATTGAAACACGAAGGACATTTGGTACATTAATAATTTCGGTCGGTCCATGAATTTCGAAGTTTACTGCATCCCAAACGATGCCATCAGCGACTGGAAAAGCCGAAATGTTCACAAAAGTGTGGTTTCGCTTCATGATGTGAGATGAAGAATGTGGAGCCAAAGTTCCAGCGACAGAGTTCACCGCAGAGCGTTCTGGCAAATAGTGTCCATTGATGAGCAGAAAAAACACGGTGACAAAGGCAATAGACATGAACAAAAAAATCAGGAAAGTACCAACCAGATGTATGTCCACGGGGGGATCAAAAAATTGTCTCTGAACCAGGATACAAGAATGCTGAATTTGGATGGGACAAGTGACAAGGTGGAATCCGAGTCAAAGGAATAACTTGTTGGGCTCAGTGGCGTTGTTGGTAGGTGTGCCACCGACTCGTTAGCGGGATAGGTATACTCAGACTCGTCGTTGCAGGGGGAGTCCGGGTAGTCGAGTAAGCGATCAGGCAAATCTACCATCTTGATGGCAACATCAGTGACCGTTCGGGCAGGAGAGCCACAAACATTCGTCCGGGAAATGACAGGACAAGAGACCGCTGGTGAAACACTATTCAGGATCGGGCAGATGTTGTAGCTTGACATTTTCCACTGAGATGTGTCTGTTCTCTTTGCGACCAGGAAGCGGTGGTAAGATGACTGTACGAGTTCCCTTCAAGCCAAGGACTGGAACCGGTGCACAATAAGAGGGGCCGAATTCTTTTTTGTTCTCCACCTTCTCTCGAACCAGGTCTCCAATCTTCGGAAGCCAGCCGGCAACCGGAATCTGCAGTGCAGTGTCTGTGGCTGAAGGTAAATGTGCGATTGCAAGTTTGTCTCGGGCTTCTTGTAAGTCCTGTAACATAGTAGAATGGTTATCTACATCAAAGATGGCGGATTGCGCCGCCATGTCTAGACCATCAAGGTCAGGCACAAACATTCTTATGCCAAAGAGCATTTCGTATGGGGTCCGCCCACCCAGAGGTCTTCTCGGGAGATTATTAAGTGCACGTTGTACGGTATACAAGTGGGCCAGCCAGTTCCTGCCAGTACCTAAGACTCTAGCTGTCAAGGATTGCTTTAAGTCACAGTTCATTCGTTCAACAATCGAATTGCCCTCAGGCCGATATGGTGACGAAAATTTCACCCGCACCCCCAGTGAACCCATTGCGTCCTTGTAAGCCTTAGAGGCAAACGCTGGACCTTGGTCAGAATGGAAGGTGCCACAGGCGAAAATTCCCACAAAGACACGCAAATCCCTTATGACATTTCGAGCGTCAGCACTTCGTTGTGGCCAAACCCAGATGAAACGTGTGCACGTATCCACTGCAACTAAAATATATTTATAAGCAGTGTCTGAAGAGAATGGACCGCAGTGATCCAGGTAAACGCACCCAAAAGGTCTGTTTGAAATGCAGAGCGGGGTCTGTGGTGGCCGTGTAAC